>CAWUFW010008490.1:0-600000 GCA_963921515.1 Calotriton arnoldi | reverse complement strand
CATCGTACCCGCAGTGGCCCTACTGCCAAACCAGTATACCTCAGGTCCTGGGAGGAGAAGGTGCGGGCCATCCTACCACCAGAGAGCGTACATGGACTATCAGACATCCCAGAGCCTGGTGAGTACACAACCAATATACCCAATATTGTGTGACAATACACACACATCACTGTCAAGGGGATAGTGAAACCATGCACCGTTAGCAAAGCCACAGTAACCAAAAGATAATCATCCCAAGATGTGTATGCTAGTCAGACAAACACAATACCTGCCATCTCATAGTGATATGTAACTGTGTCATGACATGTACAAACCTAACAACAAATAGAGCAAGGCAGTGGCACAAATCTAACCAACAAACACTGTCAGACATTTTGCCACCACTAGAACACCACCTCACAGGGACGCTGACTGAAAGGAAGGAATTGTGTGTATGCTGGTGAAGTGAGTGTAGCCAATAGCATGATGGGAGTTGTAGTCACAGATATTGGTCACCCTCACAATTGGCCCATCAACACCACTCTGAACCATGCTCACATCACAGGGAGTGGAAAAGAACTGACAAGATGGCTGACACTGGGTACTGCTGTGGGGAGAACAAGCCCCTGCTGGGGTTGTGCTCAAAACAACAGCAGGACACCACTGCCTGACATCCTGAAAGCCAACTTGCACTCCCTGCAATAGAAGCATGTTCCTTGGTGGGATATCTGGCTGGGTGGGAAGGAGGACTGACAGCTCTGACCATAGTTACCAGCAGCTTTTCTCACACACCCCCTTAACACAAACTCCACACAACTCACCTGGGAGAATGCATTGCCTCACACTCTAATGAAATATCCCACAATGAACTACCACACTGGGTTATGCTGTGTGAAGCACAGGGACACTTTTGGGACTTGTAGCCAAACAAACGCCAGGGCAACACTGTCAGCCATCCTGTCAGCACAGGCACACTACCCCACAGGGAAGCAGAGTCAAAAGGAAGGAAGTATGGGCATGCTGGGAAGGGGGGTGTAGGCAATAGCATGATGGGAGTGGTAGTCACAGCTCAACATCCCCCCACCCACACGGCCCAGCAAGCTCACACTGAAGCATGCACACCTCACAGGGAGTGAAAATCCACTTCAAAGATGTCTGACAATGGTGCTCTGTTGTGGGGAGCACAAGGCCCTGCTGGGAACTGTGCACCAACCAACAGCAGGACACCACTGACTGACATCCTGAAAGCCAACTTGCACTCCCTGCAATGGAAGCACGTTCCATGGTGGGATATCTGGCTGGGTGGGAAGGAGGACTGACAGCTCTGACCATAGTTACCAGCAGCTTTTCTCACACACCCCCTTAACACAAACTCCACACAACTCACCTGGGAGAATGCATTGCCTCACACTCTAATTAAATATCCCACAAAGAACTACCACACTGGGTTATGCTGTGTGAAGCACAGGGACACTTTTGGGACTTGTAGCCAAACAAACGCCAGGACAACACTGTCAGCCATCCTGTCAGCACAGGCACACTACCCTACAGGGAAGCAGAGTCAAAAGGAAGGAAGTATGGGCATGCTGGGAAGGGGGATGTAGGCAATAGCATGATGGGAGTGGTAGTCACAGCTCAACATCCCCCACCCACATGGCCCAGCAAGCTCACAATGAAGCATGCACACCTCACAGGGAGTGAAAAGTCACTTCAAAGATGTCTGACAATGGTGCTCTGTTGTGGGGAGCACAAGGCCCTGCTGGGAACTGTGCACCAAACAACAGCAGGACACCACTGACTGACATCCTGAAAGCCAAATTGCACTCCCTGCAATGGAAGCACGTTCCATGGTGGGATATCTGGCTGGGTGGGAAGGAGGACTGACAGCTCTGACCATAGTTACCAGCAGCTTTTCTCAAACACCCCCTTAACACAAACTCCACACAACTCACCTGGGAGAATGCATTGCCTCACACTCTAATTAAATATCCCACAAAGATCTACCACACTGGGTTGTGCTGTGTGAAGCATAGGGACACTTTTGGGACTTGTAGCCAAACAAACGCCAGGACAACACTGTCAGCCATCCTGTCAGCACAGGCACACTACCCCACAGGGAAGCAGAGTCAAAAGGAAGGAAGTATGGGCATGCTGGGAAGGGGGGTGTAGGCAATTGCATGATGGGAGTGGTAGTCACAGCTCAACATCCCCCACCCACATGGCCCAGCAAGCTCACACTGAAGCATGCACACCTCACAGGGAGTGAAAAGCCACTTCAAAGATGTCTGACAATGGCCTAAACTGTGGGGAGCACAAGGCCCTGCGGTGAACTGTGCACCAACAAACAACAGGACCACACTGTCAGCCATCTTGCCATTGCTGTCACACTCACACACAGTGAAGTCGACTCAAAAGGAAGGAAGTATGGGCATGCTGGGAAGGGGGGTGTAGGCAATAGCATGATGGGAGTGGTAGTCACAGTTCAACATCCCCCACCTGCATGGCCCGGCAAGCTCACACTGAAGCATGCACACCTCACAGGGAGTGAAAAGCCACTTCAAAGATGTCTGACAATGGTGCTCTGTTGTGGGGAGCACAAGGCCCTGCTGGGAACTGTGCACCAACCAACAACAGGACACCACTGACTGACATCCTGAGAGTTATCCTGCACCCACTGCAAGGGTGGCATGCTTCATGGTGGAATAACTGGGCTGGGGGGAGAAGGAGGTCCGGATGTCAAACAAATACCACCAATGCTGGCCATACACACACCTACTCTGCAAAAACACATTGGGACCAGTCACTCCCAAAGTAAAAGCCCTGGCAAGATGGCTGACACATGGGCATGAGAAATGATGTGCCTGCAATTCACACCCATGCACTGGCCAACCCAAACACGTACACACTCACAGCCATTGCAACTCTATGTTTACACACACACTGTCAGGGGATGCAGTGTCCATGGCTGCCCCCTGGCCTGGCTGTGAAGGTGTGACTTGCAGATGACAACTGTGGATAATCAGACAAAATACATAGCACAAAACACACAGGAAGTCACAGAGACATCATTGACAGGGGACA
The DNA here is from genome assembly GCA_963921515.1 of Calotriton arnoldi. NCBI lineage: Eukaryota > Metazoa > Chordata > Amphibia > Caudata > Salamandridae > Calotriton > Calotriton arnoldi. The sequence continues at coordinate 596,940 of CAWUFW010008490.1, read as the reverse complement.
CCTGACAGGGAATGCAATGGACACACCAATATACCGGACACTGTACCATGGTGTCAGTCACACAAGTTGCGGTTGTGATCTGCATTCCACTCCCACATCGTTCGGCAACATATGCATCCTTCACACAACACACCACTCACTGTCATAGACACTGTAGACACAAGCACCAAGCTGGACTGCATATGAGGCGACATGCTACTCATAGCAGCAGAACTGCAACACACACCACTGGCCATCACTGTCATGACAATGGAAAAGCCAGAGAGCTGCCGTGCCCAATCCTCATCACCATGGAGGACATTGACAAGATTAATCACGTTTGCACGTACAAAACTCAGCAACAACATCATTAGCTACGTTAACAACATCACTTGTATGAAATGAGACGTGAACTAGGAACCCAGACAACAACATAGATACTCCCAAGAGATCCCAGGCATACCGGACTGTGACCATGTTGTCCAGACACACCAATGTGATGCACAAAGACTGGCAAAACTGCCACCACACATGTCCCAATCTTGAAAGATATCCGAAGTGGAATTGCACGTATGTCCCTGTTAAAGGACAAATGTGGACAAGGATGACACACCTGTGTCAGGCACGTCATGGCCCTTGAGTAGCAATGGCCATGTACAGCCAATCAATACATGAGCTGGTCATGCACACACCTCAACATTCACATTGAAATGCTTCAGGTTAGCAGGACAATGTGCTACAACAATATCAACCTCTGGCTGTGACAACTTAGGACAATGCAATGTACAGGCACGCATCCAGATGTACAGTCACAACTGTCATGTGTTTGAACCATTGATGCCTGTAGAAACATAACATACATTGTGTGTCTCTTCCAAGCACAGGTGATGATGGGGACACAGCAGCAGATGATGAGGAGTCCCTGTCAGAGGCTCCGGTGGCCCCTGAGCTCTCTGGTGTGGAACAGCCTCTGCCCTCCTCGGATGGCAAAGACCTACCTGGCCCCTCCGGTGTGAGTCATCATGCAGCACCAGCAGGACCACCATCTGCACGCCCTGCACCCACTCCTCCAACATCTGCCAACACACAGACCACCCCCACCGACACGGACAGACCAAGGACACTGAATGACAACAGCACAGGGCCCCCGGCCCCCCGGGAAGCAACGGACAACAACCCCAGTACCAACCCCCAAGGGGGCCTAGGGTCACCTGTGCGTGCCACCACAGGTCCTGCACGTGTGGCCAGGGCTGGTGGGAGGGGTGGTAGGCAGAGGTCGCTGTTTGCAGAGGTGTCTGGACTGCATGATGACCCACAACTGGTATGCATTGCAGATGCGTACCAGAATAGCACCGGAGAGGTCAGCCAGGTAGTGGGGATCCTCAAGGACATTCAACAGCAGCAGGCTGCCCATCATGCCCGCTTGGACTCCCACATGTCCCGTGTGGAGACACACATGTCTGGCATGGAGTCCAAGTGGGACACATTGGAAGAACTGACAGCGGTGCAGAGGGACATATTGACATGCCTCCGCCAGATTAGCACCAACATGTCCACACCTCCCTGTGTGCCCACAACATCTGGTGCTGCAACAACTGCAACTGCCACAGGGAGGGAGGATGACTCTGGTGGAGAGTCCTCTGCACCGCAGCAGCCTGCACGTGAGGGTCCCCCCAGAAAGAAGAGGGGTCGTCCAAGGAAGGACAACTGAGAGGCAGATGGCCAAGTACATCCCCCAGGATCCCAACACCTGTTCTGGAAATTCTCCTTTGTGTGCAAACTGTTCACCCTGTCGAATGCAACCCAACTCTCCCACATGACATGGGGAGTTTAAGTTGGACTAATGTATCAGATGACTGTGGACTTTACTCAGGACATTTCTGCTACCAACACTTCCAACTCATCTGGGAACTTTGGATTCCAATCCCAATGTACAGCATCCACCATCCTGTGCACTATCCTCACACATGTATGTACATAAACTCACTAATACACCATACTTGCCTCTGTTGTGATTCCAACGTGGTATTTTGTCATGGAGATGTTGATCTGCTAAATGACACTGTGCATGCTAACTGCTACAGCAATTCCAACACCGTCATGTGAGTCATGGCGACGTGGCACATATGAGGGAGACACACCACTAGGGCAACACAACACATACACACCAGGGCCATCTGACTCATCGCCTACACTGATGTTGGCCGGAAATACAGTGCAATGCACAGACACCACACCTATTCAGAGTCTGTGTTAACTAGCCCACAGGTGCAGTAAGCAAATGTCAGTCAGATGTGTGACCACAGACAACGCACATCCCAAAGTGAAGCACAGGTTTATTACACATTTGCAACATGTTGTTTCCACTACAGATGCAAGGTAATCCCACGTGGCAGTGGCCACACAGTCAACAAGTGTTGAAGAAATAAAGTCCAGGGGTGTGTGGCACTTCACCTGTAGGGAAACGACTGCTTCCACCCTGGAAGTTGAATCATGGTGTCGGGGGATCACAGTTGACCAAACAACTCTGAAAGTGCCCTGTGAAGGACAGACATGACACACAGTTAAAAGCACTGAAGAACAGGACAGAACTGCAATACTCATGCCCAATACATGTCACAAGATACCTACAGAGAACCAAGTTAGCATGTCAACACTGTATGGGAGTACAGACTACCTGTAAGGACACATCGCTGCACGCATCCAGTCAAGTAGCACATGGCCACACTCAAACAGCAACAGAGCACCACCAACACATATCATGCAAACTCAAATCCTTGACATAACATCTCTGTATACTCACATTCAGCTGAAGAAGTTGGTGATGAGCTGTGTGCGGACATCACCCTCATCATCATCATCATCACTGGCATCGTGGCCCAGGCCAGGATCCTCCACAGGTGGCGGATGTTGGTCATCGTCATCCAGGATGAGAGGCAACTCCTTCCGCACTGCCAGGTTGTGTAGCATGCAGCAGACGATGAAAATCTTGCACACCTTTGCAGGGGCATATGGGAGGGCCCCTCCTGTCTTGTCCAGGCAGCGAAAGCGGCTCTTCAGGACACCAAATGTCCGCTCGATCACTCTCCTGGTCCGACCATGTGCCTCATTGTAGCGCATCTGGGCTGGTGTCACAGGGTTCCTGAGGGGCGTCAGCAACCATGGCATGTTGGGGTATCCAGAGTCACCTAGATACAGACAATTGCACATTAGCTGAGTTGGAAAAGAGGGTGGAATACAACATTGGTTTTAACATGGCAAGCGGGACAGTACAGAGCCACATATATATTGTCGGACTCCTTACCAAAAACAGCAGGTTGGTCAATACAAACCCTTAGCAGGTGGCCATTAAGCCCAAGTCACCCAAAAGTCATAGCCAGGCCACCGGCAGCATGTAATTCTAAACAAGGGCCATTGCAACCGTGGAAGGGTGCTGTGAAACCCAGGTCTCAGTAACATTCTGGACAACACCCTATTCATAACAGTCCAGGCAGGCTTACAATATTCGTGTCAACTTTCAGCACTGGACATAGGACATGTCAATAGGAGGAAGTATGTAGTATGTTTTAACAGAAATAGAGATAAGGCGTTATTGGCACCAAAACCCAACCATCCACAGGTCGGGTAGTTGAGCATTAGCAGCAGGGTGTGGGGTGGTTAAGGAGGGACTAGACCCAAAGCAGTTTTCTGAGGTAAGTTGATTCCCCCATGCTGGCAGATTCAAGGCTCATTTCAGTATCCAAAAGCATGGCATATGACCGCTGACCACCGGAAAGTGCCGCAGATATTTGTAACCAGTTCCAGGGGGCACAAATAGAGTAGTGCCAATGAATTAATTTGCAGGAGGGGACTGCTAAACAGAGGCGGCCTCAGATGTTACCAAGCTTGTTCCTGTAGGCATCCATAAGGGTGCAGAGACAGAATATCGAGTACAAAGTATCGAGTTGCACAAATATCGAGTCATTAATATCGTGGGTCAGAAATATCAACAGCAAGAATATCGTGGTCAAGAATATCGACTTAAGGTAAGTAATATCGATTTCAAAAATATCAAAGTGTTTAATATCGTTTGCTAAAATATAGTTGTTAAAAATATAGTTTTTTATTATTGTTATGTATTTTAGTATATATTTTATATGTATGTGATGTATTTTTTTGTATAAGAATTGTTTTTTTTTTAATATATGTGTTAAATTTTTAGTAGTTATAAAAAAAATTTTTTTAATTTTGCGCTTTTAGTTCTGTAGCGGGTTGTGGATTTATAGGGGAATAGGGTGGGAAGTAATTTAATTATATTAAATTATTCTTTTTTTTATTTGAATTTTGCGCTTTTAGTTCCGTAGCGGGTTGTGGGTTTATAGGGGAATAGGGTGGGAAGTATTTTAATTATTTTAAATGTATTGATTAATTTTTATTTAATAATATTTGTTTAATTGAGATGTTGTAGTGTTAAATGAGTAAAGTAATTTATTATTAGTTAATTAATAATTGGTTAATTAATTTTAATACATTAATTGGTAATTAATTATGGTAGTTGTGTAATTAATTTTAGTTGTGTGTTGCGATGTTAATAGGTGTAAAAGGTGGGAAGTAATTTATTTTTAATTTATGAATTAATAATTGGTTGTTAATTAACTTTAATTAATGAATTGGTTATTAATTTTGGTAATTTCGTAATTAATATTAGGTGCGTGTTGTGGTGTTTATAGGTGTACAGGGTGGGCAGTAATTTATTTTTAATTTATGAATTCATAAATTGTTTGTAAATTAAATTTAATTAATTAATTTGTAATTAATTTCGGTAATTTTGTATTTAATTTTAGGTGTGTGTTGTGGTTTTTATAGGTGTAAAGGGTGGGAAGGGTGGGAAGTAATTTATTCTTAATTTATGAATTCATAAATTGGTTGTTAATTAATTGTAATTTATTAATTGGTAATTAATTATGGTCATTTTGTAATTAATTTTAGGTGTGTGATGTGGTGTTTATAGGAATAAAGGGTGAGCAGCAATTTGTGTTTAATTAATTAATATATAGTTGTTAATTAATGTTAATTATTTGATATTTATTTTGGGTAATTGTTTATTTTTTGTGTGTTGTTTTTACTTTTTAAGGGGTAAAGGGTGGGTATTAAATACATTTTAATTATTTAATTATTAGTTAGTAGTAATAGTTATTAATTTTAAAATACGTTTTAATTGTGTTTTATTATTTTATAGTTTAAATTAGGTGTGTGTTGTGGAAATTATAGTGTTAAAGTGTGTGTAGTCAATGAATGTTTATTAGTTTTTGATATTAATAATATTTTTTTAATTGATTATTAATTATGTTAATTATGTAAATACATTTAATTAAAATGTTGAAGTGTTTTGTTATTGGTGTGGTGCTATAGGGTAGGAAATAAAATAAATACATTTATGTTTTAATAAAAAATAAATTGTCAATATTTTCTAGTTTAAAAGAATTATTTTTTTGTAAATGTATTTACTATTTTATTATATATAGTATTTGTAGGTTTTTGTTTTTGTTAATTAATATTATATGTGTTCTTTTTATATGTTTAATATTTTTTATTTTATTTTTTTAAATATTGTTAATTAATTTTTATTATTCTTTTAAATTTTAATATATATTTTTTTTTAAGTGTTTGAGTGTGAATAATATTTTTTTTTCTCTGCTATCCAACACTTTCCCTACTGTTGCACTCTCTGGAGTGGGAATAGTAATTTTTGCCCCTCCGCTATCCAACACTTTCCCTACTGTTGCTCTCACTGGAGTGGGAATATCAAATTTTACCCCTCTGCTATCCAACACTTTCCCTACTGTTGCACTGACTGGAGTTGGAATAGTAATTTTTACCCCTTCGCTATCCAGCACTATCCCTACTGCTGCACTCACTAGAGTGGGAATAGTAATTTTTACCTCTCCGCTATCCTGCACTTTCCCTACTGTTGCACTCACTGGAGTTGGAATAGTAATTTAAACCTCCCCGCTATCCAACACTTTCCCTACTGTTGCACTCTCTGAATTGGGAATAGTAATTTTTACCCCTCCGCTATCCAACTCTTTCCCTACTGTTGCACTCACTGGAGTGGGAATAATTTTTTTTACCCCTCCGCTATCCAACACTTATCCTACTGTTGCATTCAGTGTAGTGGGAATAATAAGTTTTACCCCTCCGCTATCCAACACTTTCCCTACTGTTGCTCTCACTGGAGTGGGAATAGTAATGTTTACCCCTCCGCTATCCAACACTTTCCCTATTGTTTCAGTCTTTGGAGTGGGAATAGTAATTTTGACCCCTTTGCTATCCAACACTTTCCCTACTTTTGCACTCACTGGAGTTGGAATAGTAAATTTAATTATTTTACTATCCAACACTTTTCCTACTGTTGCACTGATTGTATTGGGCCATTTAAGTTTAAATATTTTTCATAGTTTAATGTTTTAATTTATTCTAGAATGTATTTTTTTATATTTAAAATTATTTATATATATATATATATATATATATATATATATATATATATATATATATATATATATTATCTACTGGCGGTCGCCAGTAGATAGTTATAGTTAGGACCTATTATCCATAGGAAATCCGCGACATTCTATTTGCAATAACGTTGGCGCCGGTTGACGAATCTTTGCGAAAGCTTCCAACTTGTTGGGGCGCTCCGGTCCGCTCCTACCCTGAAAGTCTCGGGGTGATACGTCAAGTGGGGGCCGAGAAAAAAGGGGGGTCCCAAAACGCGTTTTCCCCATTCATTTTTCCATAGGAACCTTTAGCTACAGCCCGAACTGCTGAACGGAATTACCCCAAATTTGGCAAAGAGGTAGCCCTTGGTTCAGACTGGTGCCTTTTGCTGAAATGGTGTAAATCCGTTCAGTAGTTCCTGAGAAATTTACAATTAAAATCACATATATATCTATGGCCGCGTCGGATCCGCGTACCCTCCCGATCACGAGCTGCATGCTAATTGGCTGTCAACACTCCAAATCAGGAAGTGTTGGCAGCCATTTTGTCCCTCGGTAGAACCGAGGGACAGAAACAAGTGCGCAAAGCGCACAAAGGGGGCAGGGTAGAAACACCCTAACCCCCTAGGGCTGCTCAGGGGGTCCCACAAGGACCCCCTGGGCAAAAGCAGTTTTTTTTTAAATCGGCAGGATGCGCTCAGGGTGCGCGGATCCTGCCGGAAAAATCGAAGCGCGGTCTCCCGCGCTTCGATGTTAATTGCCCCGGGTGGGCCAAGTCCCGGGGGCATGGTGGGGGGTTAAATTTATGTATGGGGGGCCTCTAAGGGCCCCCAAGCCCTGGGGACCGCCACCCCCGGGGCTTTAACAAAAATGGTGCGGGAGGGCTCTTTGCCCTCCCGCTGCCCCGAGGACCGCCACCTCCCGGGGCTTCTGTTTTTATTTTTTTAACCTGTGTGGGGGCTCCAGCCCCCACACGCCCGGGGACCGCCACCTCCCCGGGGCACTAAAAATAAAAAATGGGGGTCCGTTTGGACCCTCGAAGCCCCGGGGACCACCACCTCCCGGGGCTTTGAAAATGTGGGGAGGGGGCCGCGCGGCCCCCTCCTGGAGCCTGTGATGGCCCTGGGGACCGCCACCCCCCAGGGCCGGCTCCTGCAGTGTCCCGGGGTGCCTACCCCCGGGACACTGCTGTTTGCAATGACAGGACGGGAGCCTCGCAGCTCCCGTCCTGTCATTGCAAACTGCTTTGAATTTTGGAAGCGAGAGCAGGAAACCTGCTCTCGCTTCCAATATCCAAAGCAGAATTGCTTTTCCACATGGGGAGCTGCATATTAGCAGCTCCCCATGTGGAAAAGCAATGCCGGCTCCCGCAGGAGGCGGGGAGCCGGCAGGGTCCGTGGGGGAGTTGGGGTCCCCCCACGGACCCCAAAAGGACAGGGCCAGCCCCGGGGGATGGGGTCCCCGGGGCAAGTAGTGGCCCGGGAGGGGGGCCACGCGGTCCCCCTCCCCAAAAATCATTTTAAAAAAAGGCCGGCCCCGGGGGATGGGGTCCCCGGGGCCTAAGGAGGCCTTAGGAGGGGGGCCACGCAGCCCCCTCCATAAATTTTTTTTTTTTTTAAAAGGTGGCAATGGCCCGGGGGATGGGGTCCCCGGGTCAAAATTGGCCACGGGAGGGGGGCCCACGCGGTCCCCTTCCCGGTCCTTTTTTTTTTTTATTTTTAAAAAGGGGGTCCCTAGGGGCCAACTAGCCCACCAAGTACCTCCAGTAAGCGCCACGGAGCTGCGTTGCAGAGTGTTGTAAAAAGGGGCGTGGCCTCTGAACACCTCTCTGCAACGCAGCCCCCTGGCGCATACTGGAGGTACCTGGTGGGCTAGTTGGCCCCTAGGGACCCTCGGGATTGAGGAGGAATTAATTGTCCAACTTAAAATGCGCCACAGGGCGTGTTTGCAGACATGTCACCTCAGGCCCCACCCCCTTCCTTCACCATTGTGCAAATATTCCTCTAAAATCAGCCGAACTACGAATTTCGATTTACTCACCTGTTATCAGGAGAGACCTCAGTGCTGCATCTTTGAGCCCAGTACTGATCCTGAAAAGTAATTCTAACCGTACTTACCAGTAACTTGAATTTCCTTCCATAGGATATCATTGCCTGCTTTTTGCTGAAAAAGTTTCTAAGTGTCGATTTTTGAAACATACAAATATTCCTCTAAAATCAGCCGAAATACGAATTTCGATTTACTCACCTGTTATCAGGAGAGACCTCAGTGCTGCATCTTTCAGCCCAGTACTGGTCCTGAAAAGTAATTCTAACCTTACTTACCAGTAACTTGAATTTCCTTCCATAGGCTAACATTGACTGGTTTCACTTGGAAATTCTTCTAAGTGTGGAGTTTTGGAACTTTATAATATTCCTCTAAAATCAGCCGAAATACGAATTCCGATTTACTCACCTGTTATCAGGAGAGACCTCAGTGCTGCATCTTTCAGCCCAGTACTGATCCTGAAAAGTAATTTTAACCGTACTTACCAGTAACTTGAATTTCCTTCCATAGGATATCATTGCCTGCTTTTTGCTGAAAAAGTTTCTAAGTGTCGATTTTTGAAACATACAAATATTTCTCTAAAATCAGACGAAATACGAATTCCGATTTACTCACCTGTTATCAGGAGAGAACCCAGTGCTGCATCTTTTAGCCCAGCACTGACACTGAAAAGTAATTCTAACCGTACTTAACAGTAACTTGAATTTCCTTCCATAGGCTAACATTGACTGGTTTTACTTGGAAATTCTTCTAAGTGTGGAGTTTTGGAACTTTATAATATTTCTCTAAAATCAGCCGAACTATGAATTCCGATTTACTCACCTGTTATCAGGAGAGAACCCAGTGCTGCATCTTTTAGCCCAGCACTGACCCTGAAAAGTAATTCTAACCGTACTTACCAGTAACTTGAATTTCCTTCCATAGGAATCCATTGTCTGGTTTCCAGCAGAAAAGTTTCAAAGTGTCGATTTTCACAAACTACAAATATTCCTTAAAAATCGCCTGTGTGACTTAAACACATTCTTTCAACTGTTTACAGGAGATGCACCAGTGCTGGTTCCAGGATCCACCTCTGAGTAAGAAAAAGTAACGATAACACTACTTACCTGCTAAGTGAATTTCCTCCCATAGGATAACATTGGTGATTCTATATGAAAAAGTTTCTAAGTGTCAACTTTTAAAATACAATAATATTCCTTAAAAATCACTACTGTAACCAAAACACTTTTACTCAACTGTTTACAGGAGATGTCCCAGGACTGAATCTAGGATCCAGTCCTGTGGTTAGAAAAGTAATCCATAAAGTAACTAATTGCATTTAACTAGAAATTCACATTGAGCTCAATGTTGCATTGTTTTTGAAATTGTGTTGCCCATTGCAACAACTTTAACTACTGTACTTAAAAGTCTATTGCCTATTTGCAAAGTATTTAAACTAAAGTAATTCATTCTGAGAAAGTATATTTTGTAATGTAATGTATAATGTAATTACAATGTAATTTAAAAAATAAAATATCTAAAAATAAATAGTTTAAAAAAATGTTGTAAATCAGTATCAAAAAAATAAATATAACAATTAATACATTTAAAAATTGTCATTTACAAAACCTTTGAAATTCACTGAAAAAACCATAGGTTTCAGACACGTTATAGTTAGGAATTAGCATTTAAAAAACCTTTGAAATTCACTGAAAAAACCATAGGTTTCAGACACGTTATAGTTAGGAATTAGCATTTAAAAAACCTTTGAAATTCACTGAAAAAACCATAGGTTTCAGGCACGTTATAGTTAGAAATTAGCATTTAAAAAACCTTAGAAATTCACTGAAAAAACCATAAGGTTTTAGGGACAGTTATAGTTAGTTGGACATTGCACTTGTACAAAACCCGTGAAATTCCCCCGTTATAGTTAGTTCAGGTAACTATAACTCGCGCCCCGCAATGCACTGCTGATGACGTCACATATTACATCACTCATGACATGGTCAGTGACATCACTGATGACATCACTGATGACATCTCAAATGACATCACTGATGACATCACTGATGACATCATCCATGTGAGAATTTAATGCATCTTCTCACACCCTAATATAAGTTTTGATACACCCACTCTAAATTACAGACTGCCATTCTCAAAACCATACACACTCCAATACCAATAAGTACATACCCACTCACTGATTCTTAGGTCTACACACACACATCTACTCACTCACCCGTACAGTCACTCATACTTACAGTCACTCAGTACAGGACTATCATATGCACTCATACACCTATATAAACACTCACACAACGCAACTCATCCATAGAGGTACTCACACACCTAGTCAGTCATGCAAATAATTAATCACACTCCAATTTACTCACCTATACAGTTATACACACCAGCTCACTTACTCATAAAAATACTAGCACATTCTTACGCTCCTATGCAATCACTGATGCAAGCACACACTCATCCATATAGCCACTCTCACAATCACACACTCTCACTTATAGCCATTTATATACTCCAACACACATATATACTGCCTTTCACATATGTAGTTACTCACACATGTACCACTGAGATATACATTCAATCACTAACACACCCATACACACACTCATCCACCCATACAGTCCATCACAGACGCACTCTTGAAACCATGCACCCAGTGAATCACCCACTCACACATCTATGCACAGAGTCACACACACCCCACCCACACAAACACTGAGGCACCCATACAGATACTCAGAGAACCAATCCATAACCCATATAGACACTCATTTAGCTAGTCAGAAACCCATGCAGCTGCTTACACAACAACAGACAGACGGATACAGACATTCACACAGTTTAGTCACTCACCCATGCATCCAGTAAGATACGTTTAATCACTCACTTATAGACTCAGTCACGCACCTACTAAATCATCCATTCAGGCGCTTCTACACCCACTCATTCTTCAATACGCCTTTCCCTATATATATTAAACATATTTAAACTTTACAGAAACACACAGTCACTGGATGATGTCATCAGTGATGTCATTTGAGATGTCATCAGTGATGTCATCAGTGATGTCACTGACCATGTCATGAGTGATGTAATATGTGACGTCATCAGCAGTGCATTGCGGAGCGCGAGTTATAGTTACCTGAACTAACTATAACGGGGGAATTTCACGGGTTTTGTACGAGTGCAATGTCCAACTAACTATAACTGTCCCTAAAACCTTATGGTTTTTTCAGTGAATATATATATACATATATATATATATATTATTGTTATATAATTTTAAAGTTTTGAAAGAAATTTAAATTAATAGTTTATTAATTATTTTAAAGTAAATATATATATATATATATATATATATATATGTATAAATTATTATGTTTGTGTGTTTATTTTTGTTACATTTTGTAATATTTTGTAAAAATGTATGTTAAATGTAATTTATTGTGTTAAAATGAATATTAATATTTAATATAAATTATTTTTATTTTATATATATATATTTAAATCTCTATTTTTTACATCGATATTTTTGATTCAATATTTTTGTACTTACCTGTGTAGGTATGGGAGTTGATATTTTTGTAGTCTATTTTTTTTTCCGATATTTTGAAGATTGATATTTTTAACATCGATATTCTATCAGTGAACCATCCATAAGTTTACCGGCTGTGGAGTTCACCACACTCTTCCAGGTAAAAAGGTCAGTTAAAGTATGGGGTGTGAAAGTCCAAGCTATATAAAGATGCATTTAAACTCTGTAATTGACTTGTCACATTTACTGTGCTTCGAAAACAGAGGTCAAAGGTGAGGCTAGACAAATTCCAGCTTACTTTATTTGTTTATTGAACGGGGATCGGTGCATTCACAGCAGTCAGGAAAGCAAGAAAGGAAGCACATTTCTTGTAATTCTGAAGTATGATGTAAGCAGCGATTTTTATACGGGCAAAACCAATCAAGACACTGTACTTGTTGATGTGCAAAAGACAAACTTCCACTGAAGCGGAAGTTAGGATGCATCGTGCAGGTCAATGTAATGGTAGCTGTAAAACTGTGTGTCTGTGCAAATTTAGTGGCCATTTCAATGGAAATGGGCCCTCAGGTCACAGGATGCTTCAGTTAAGTCTGCCTGCCTCATGGCCATGAATGCCAGGCAGTGGGGAAGTTGCCTTTTACACTGGTTCAGAGGAACAATGGTGACAAACTCATCAGAAGACATTTTGCATTTCCATAATTTAGGAGAGGACAGGTAAGATTTGGGCATCTTTTTACTCAATGTTTTCGCCAGCACAAAGCTTTTCTGCTTGTCCGCATCCCGGCAATATCTGTATCAGAATTTTGGCACAGGCCAACCACGCCAGGGTGGGTGCATCAGCACAGCATCAAAAGACCATAGCTAGATTGGGGTGTGTTTCCAGGCAGTGAGAACATGAAATGAAGCAGAGTACTAGGGGTACATTTATGGGGACCTAGGGTCAAACCCTTGTTACAGGTCCACCCTTGCATTGGTTTAGGCGGTAGAAGCACACTGGGCACGTATGGAAGGGCACGACACAGACCCATCCCCTGGGGACATGTTAACAAATGGCCAGGGTTGGGGAGGGCTAGGCCCCTAGCCCCAGCCCGTGGGATGCAATAGTATGGTCTGGCACAATCCTCTACTCTCCCCAAGTCATAAGAAGTAATTATCCTCCCCAAGGGGTCCAATTTCGTGCCTGTACTGTACTGTACTCCCTTACAAATGGAGGAAAGAGGGTAAAGATGAAGGGTAAACAAACAATAACTTATTAACAAACAGACTCATGACCTTGGAGGTGAGCAATCAAAATGCAGCAGAAACTAGTGTGGGTGGGTTACCACCCTCCCCACCCCACATTTTAGTAATTCACCTTGGTGGTGTGCCAGAGTTGCATATGGTTACCAGTGAGCCCTGAACCCAGAGCCTGGGCAGTGGCGGGTAAACACAGGGCATAGGCAACCCCAAATTGGAAAGACACTAATTTGCATACAGGGCTCCATAAAGTATATCACACGGAACTGTGGTTAATGAAGTGAACAGTAGTTCCCAACTAGTCTCTAGGTGTCCACCGATGAAGCATCAAACGACAGATAAATATAACTGAATGTTGTTGACAGCAAGTGATAACTTATTAACACATAATCTTATGACACCTTGAGGTTCCCTCATGCAATATTTGAGCAGGGCTGGGTTCCCCCAACATGCATTGGTGCAGTTAGATCACAAAGCTGTAGCAGAAACTAGTGGGTTTCCCATCCCACAGTTAAGAAATTCAGCTGGGTGGCAATAACCCCACCTCACTGGGGGCACTGCGCGCTAAGCATGTCAATGAAATCTATATTGGGTGAAACCAGCAATTCAGAGGGCACTGCAAAATATGGTGGTCCTTTGATGCTGTTTGGCGAGAAAATCCCGCACAGTGTATGGCATGAAGCTAGGTCCGGGTAGGCCATCGAACATTCCCACAGGAGGGTAATTAGAGCCATGCGCAAGCTCATGGAGTAGAGGGGCTTTGGCAATTTGGGCATGGCCTTGTAAGTGCAAACACCACAGGGTACTCTGATAGGGATGGGGTACACCTGCCAGAGGTGGAGATGACTTGGTCTGGCTAGAAGGACTGGTAACTACGGTTTTCAGGAGGTTATGAAGCCTTCCATGGCAGGGAGGAGGGGCTGGATATGATGGTGGCCACATCCAGGGCATTGGCAGACTTTCTGCTCGATCCGGAGGCAGTTTGGTACACAGGGGTACAATCTGAGGGAGCACAGAAGGGGTGCTTGATGCCAAACCCCACTAGTCTTTACAGCAGTACCCTGGGATGCAAGCAACAGTGCACCATTAGTCCTTGGGGCGGTTGCAAGCCTGAGCTACCAGGGGCTTGTCCTGTAATGCTCCATCCATAAAAAGGTGTCAGTAATAATCCAGGACTGGTGGTCACAGATTTAAAAATGGTAGCACCAAATGGGTTTACCCACGGTGCTGTTTGGCTCATCAGGTGGGTGGGCAGCTTAGGTTACTCACTGCTGCCTGCCCTTGGATTGTCCGTAAGTTAACCAACCACGTTAGCATATTTCACTTATGAATTAAATGAAATAAACCTGCAGCAGACTGTTTTTCCACCAAATCATGTGTGTCTGATTTATTTAATTTCTTGTGTGCTAAGTATCTATTAGCCAGGTGTGTACGGAAGGGATAGCGATATCAGTGCTATGTGGCAGCCTGCAGCACATGCAGTGAGCCCTCCTAAACGTTCAACCCCTTAGTGCCGCATTCAGCACTAGTATCTGAACTCCACTCTTTGGGATCCCATGGTAGCCCTCTTCTGGCACTGGGGGGCTGGGGCCAGGTATTTAAACCAGCTCAACCCTGGCGCTGGCCTCTTTGTTGCCCCACTGGACACGCTGTCACCCACCCTATGCTATACCCAGCATGCAGGTGGAGGCGTTTTGCTTCTTGTGCTGAGCTTGTTAACTGTTTATTTGTGTTACAGGCAGAGTTACAGGGTGATCTGTAGGCAGTTTGGTACATAGGGGTACCATCTGAGGGAGCACAGTAGGGCTGCTCGATGCCAAACCCCATGAGTCTTTATGGCAGGACCCTCTGATGTAATTGACGGAGCCCCATTAGTCCTTCAGGTGGTTGCAAGCCTGAGCCGCCCGGGGCTTGCCCTGTTCCACTCCACCCCTAAAAAAGTTTGAGTAATAATCTGGGACGGATTGAAAAATGGTAGCGCTGAATGGGTTGGCCCACAGCGCTGTTTGGCTCATTAGGTGGGTGGACAACTTAGGTTACTCACAGATGCCTGCCCTTGGGTTGCTCGTAAGTTATCCCATCACGTTGGCATATTTCACTTATGAAATAAATTAAATAAACCTGCAGCAAACAGTTTTTCCAACAATTTAGGTGTTGTCTGAATTATTTATTTTCTTGTGTGCTAAGTATCTATTACCCAGGTGTGCGGGGGAGGGTTGCCGATATCAGCGCTATGGTGGGTATGCAAAATTACAATAAGGAGCTATCTCCTTTTTAGTTTAACTGAATGCAATCAAAAACTTAAAATGATGGTACAATGTAAATGGAATCAAGGACAGACACCAAGGATAAACAACTTAAGTTGTCAGTGTAGTAAAATGTAGGAGACGCTCTTTGGGACCAGTTGGCTGACTAATAATAGAAAATGAACTCGACTATATGGCAAGTACCATTACGCAATATAAAGACATCATCAGTATAATGCGAGCAAAGCTATGCCTTTTCCATTGCACAATTTACACATCACAAAGGCCAACTACAATCCTGTACAGCCATATGTCATTCCAGAATGAAGCTAGAAGTTGTGGGTTTTCACATTTTCACTGGCTGGGCCATAATTTAAATCCAGTGGTTCCAAGCAAAAGATCTGAAACCAGACATAGGGGGTCATTACGATGGCGGGCGGACAAAGTCTGCCCGCCATCGTAACGGAAAAAGGGACCGCCCGCAAGAGGTGCAGGCGGTCCCGCTGTGCCTCTTAGGATGCGACCGCCACCATGGCGGTCGCATCCTGTATATTTAACATTGTGGCGGGCGGTGCTGTATTCAGCACCCGCCACAATGTTAAAAGGGCATGTTGTGCTTTTGCATGCACAACGTGACAGGTACCACGTGGTGCCTACAACCTTGTGCATGCAAATGTTGGGGGTATCATGGGTACCCCCCAAGTGCAGCCACCCACCCCCCCAACCACCTGGGGGCCTGCAACGAGCCCCCAAAGGCATTCTCCGCATGCCTTTCCATGACGGAGTCTCCGCCATGGAAAGGCATGAGACCACCATCATGGTAATATGGATGGCGGTGCCTGCAAGGCACCGCCACCATATTGCAGGCCTCTTCTGCCCTGTAGGCAATCGGGTGGATTGCCTACCGGCGGAAAACTGGCGGACGGTCTTTTCGCCCACCTGGGTCCCCACCGCCATCGTAATATGGCGGGGGGAAATGTTAGGTGGGCGTTCGAAAATGGCGGGCGGATTGCCACCGCCATATAGGCGGCGGCGATCCGCCCGACATCATAATGACCCCCATAATCTGAAAGCATTGTTGCTTTGAAAGTGAGTTTGTGATAAGCAAACAATAGATAACATGAAACAGAGACAGTGCTATAACAAGACAATATATATAAATATCTTTAATTCTTTCAGGGCACGGAATTAATTGAGAGATCTTTGACTTTGAGATCAACGGATATTTTCATGTGTTAATTTCGTTCCACCTGATTATTAGTTGTTAGGTTTTACCCCACCTGTTACACCCATTTTTTTCCGAGCATGAAAGAACCTGACTAGCCTTTTTTGGCTGGTAAAACCAGCTGGAAAAATTGCATAAGACCTCGGCTGCAGAAGCAGCCAAGCCTCATACCTGTTGCTTTTTTTTCTAACGGGTGGACGCATACAATGCTTCTTCCTGCAAGAAAAAACTTCCCCTTGCCTCTCCTACTCCCGCAACTCTACCTGCACCCCTCCCACGGCACGCACCAGCCCCCTCCATATATTTCACACCTGCTCAGAGTAGATGGTAGATATATACAGAAACAAACCATGAAATGGGAAATTCGGTGTGCTTTGGCATCCGTAAAAAAAGGCCCACAGGGTAATTCCTAATTCCATGGGGTGTAACTAGTAATTGCGTGGAACTAGGTGGATTTACTGCACAGTAATGATACATTTACACGTAAATTTACTATGTGGGAAATCTGGGCCAACACTGCAACTTGTAATTGGTGCCTTAGTAGAACAAAGCAGACGGAACAGGCCATTTCATATAGGGCAATAATTGACCCAGAAGGCCGGTTATGGCACCCTTTCTTCCTGCCTAGGAGGACAGGTGTGGGCCCCAGGCACATGCAGCTAGAGCATTGCCACAACTGTGCTGATGTCTTGATCATTAACTAACTGAGCCACACAGCTCACATTAAATAAATGAGCATATCCACATTCTGTCTGTGTGTGTCTTTCTCTTTCTAGAGGAGATCCTGACACAGCAGCATAAAGACAGCTGCTGCTTGCAAATACCTGTTAGGGACAGTGATGACTTTTGCCATGACCTGCTGCAGTGATGGCTAACCACTATATGTCAATTTTGCACTGAGATCCTCCAGATTAAAAAAGTAAACAAATATAAAACGTAATTTGATCAATAATATTAAACAGAATACATTTTTTTTAATGCATACAGCTGCAGAAAATGACATGGGATGATACCAGACCTGTTGAACATTACTGCCAGTCAATACCTTAACATATTTGGGAAGAATGAACGCGCCACTCCGTTTTGCTGAGAGTGCAAAAAGCTGCTTTATTGGGAGCAAGTTGGGACCCTTGAAACTCCTTTGGCTAAACTGCATGTTCTGTTAGCCCTGACAACTTGCTAACACTTCAACGCCATGCCACCCCCTACAAATTAAAACACCCCCACCCCAACGTCCCACTCCCCTATGACCTGAACTTTGACAACAAACCCCAACTATCTGTTCGAATTAACATGTGTCCTTGCGATCCTCATTTATGAATCCGAACATTTGCGTGTGATGCCTGCCCGCCCATGGACCACGCCGACCTCCTTGAGTCATAACTACTTTCCAGTCTCCCAGACTCCTACTTACTTCTCCAACTTTCCGTTTACTTGTCTCTATAGTCAGTGTGGTCTCTTCTCCGTGACCCACTCATTCAAAGTTCCAGGCAGCACGCCTAGATATAACCTGTTCCCTAATGTGGACAAATTCACCCCATTATGGCTAAACAATGTTGGGGATTCATACACTGTCTCCCTGTGCCCAATCATCCGCATCCCTTTCGCCCTGCAGAAATCTACCATTTCTCTACTGACCTCCTTCCTGGCCCTGATGATTTCAGCTTACTTCCTCCCCCCTCTCCACACTCTCCTAGGCAGGAACAGAGTACAGTAAAACAGCGTCTCCCCCACCTTTCCAGCAGTAATTAAATATATTTTTCTATCAGTTTCAGAACCTCCAATCCCATCAACTGGACCAGGTCATTGCCTCCCAAGTGAATCACTACCATTGGTCACCGGCCTCTCTCCTTGAATTGCCACATAGCCTGCACAAATTGCCCCGAAAGCATGCCACAAAGTCCATGCCAATGAATCACCATGTTGTCCTTTTCAAATCCAAGTTGGTTCCCTGCAAATAGCTTCTCTGCCTGCTCCTGACCAATTTAACAATTGAGTGCCCGCAAATCAGCACAACCTATTGTCTGTCTGTCACTCCCACTTCACCTTCAGAAGGAATACAAAGGAATTTACGTTTCCTCATTCCTCATCTAATCTCCCCTGCACATAGCTCCACACACAAGCACTACACCATCTCCCCAAACCTTTTGATCTGCTATCAGTCATCCCCAGCCCGAGGTCCTCTATTGCTACCCCAATCTGGAAAGAGTGGGTCCCTAAACTGTTGTCCTGATGCTCCAATGGCCCGACAATGCCAAGGATATCCTAAGGGCCGCTGGTACTTGTCTAGCCATCACACCTGACCAATCACTATGCCAAAATACCACCCCAGCTCCAACCCCTGATGCTCAAATTTCAACACAGACTCCTTACCAGGCATACCCTTTACCCACCTGACTGTTTAAACCATTTCCCCATTTCTTAACCTGTATGGTCGGTCTTGGCTCTCCTCAACAATAACTTCATACCTCCTTTTTCCAAATGTACGTCCTTCATCTCCAGACCCGGTCCCCCTTTTCTTCCACCTATTCAGATACCCAGAAGGCCAAGAAGAATAGCAAAGTAAACAACTCCTTGATTAAGCATGTCTTCCACTTGGAAGTGCACGCAACTCTTTCCTGGTCAATTACCTATCTGAATAAATCAATTGTGATCAGATGCCTCGCCTTCCTCAGCGACTCACCCTCTGTAGCCCAACCTTCCAAAAGTCTCCTTCCCAGCTCACCTGCCACAGGGGTCATAACCCAAATGCATTTTCCCATACAATGCACGCCCTGCCAGCTTTCCCTTTATGGTCACTGCTGTTAGATTCCTGGTAATCTGTCCCATGATGCACCTCTGTCGCCTGCCCTGTTCATCACCTAACCTTTGCTTCACCCCTGACTCCACAAATTCTCTCCAGCCCAGCTTGTAAAATATCCTTCTTGAAACTGTTAATGATTTCTCCACCAGGTTTAATGCCCTCACATCCTGTTCACCCACATGTCATCCAGAACTTTCAAGCCATCCTTCATCACCGCTCTTGCGGCTCAACCATTGAATTTTGTCTACTGCAAACAAAGGGACGCATCAGCCACCCCATTCTCAAGTCCCACACAGTGCTTAGCCCTGAAGAGGATATTAAGCTCCAGACATTGCAATAAAAACTCCCTCAGGGTCCTCAGCACCCACACATCTTTCTTAGACATCCTGTTTACCACCTGCACCACCGCTGCATTATCTGGCATGAATGTTACTTTCTTGTTCCGCAATACTACCCCTAACAAGTGGGCTACTGTTAACAAGAGGAAGAATTCCTGGAAAGCGATATTGTGGTGTTTGTCCCTCAAAGACAGTGGCCATTGCTCTGCACACCATTGGCCATCCCAATAGATTCCAAATCCTCGAGTCTCTGAGGCATCAGACTATATTTTCACCTTCAAACTCAAAGGGTCATTCCAAAGTCACATTGTCACATCATTGTAACGTACCAATATGTGCTACCACTACTGTAGATCTGCTCTCACCCTCCTCATCATGCATATCCAGTGGTGCTGTTTTATTAACCCTCTCATTGCAAAATTGAGGCTCCTGCAGAAGTACTGCCCCGTGCTATCAACGGGCATGCAAAATTCAAGTGCCCTAGCAATTTTTGCATCATCTGCAGTTCACACTTCTCCTTACTAGCACTTCAGTTAGTAACTCATTCAACGCTAATAACATGTCCCCAAGACCATGGCTACATCCAGCTCAATGCCCAAAAAAGTTAGACTTGTAGCCAGTCCCTTAGAATTCATTGCTGCTAACAAAATCCCAAACCTGTCCACGAACACTTCCAAGGTTTTTATCAATGTTGCACAAGCCCCTTTGGCACTAGCCCTCTGAACCATCAAAACATCATCCAAATAGTGAAGGACCTGTTCGGACCCAGTCACTGACCTCACCACCTAATCCACAAAGGTGCTGAACTTCTCGAACACAGCACCTGTCACCACAGAACCCATCAGCATACATTTAACCATGAAGCAGTCACCCTGGAAATTAACCACCAACTTGTGACAGTCCAATGGATGTAGGGGCGGTAGCTGAAATGTCACCTTGAGGTCAGTCTTACCCATTTCAGTTCCCACCCCACCTGATTTTACCAAGTGTATTGTCATGTCTAAAGTGGTGTAGGACACTGAACATTCCACCTGATCAATGAAATTGGTCAGAGGTCCACCCTCCGGTCACGACTGGTGGTGTATATAGTGAAATTCATCCACTGCCTTCTTTGGCACCACTCCCAGTGAGGACACCATGAGTTCAGCCAAAGGGGGGGGGACCAAAATGGCCCGGCCATCCTGCCAAATGCTACCTCCTTTCAGAGCTTGTCCTTCACCCCCACCAGCATTTCCTTGAAAGGTATCAGATTATTACCCAATCTCCCTTTCTGGGTGCCAGTGTATAGTAATATGAACTGCCACTGAAACCTACTCCACAGTGGTGGCCGCAGCCCTGTGTGGGTATCTCTTTACTCAAGGAAACATGGCTGCTAGCCTTACCGGAGTAGATAGCCTTTGCTGCCACATCCCTTGCATCACACCTCCCTGTCCTGTCGCAGCTGGACCTGCACCACTAGCACATTGGAACTCTGAATGTCACCCACTGCACTTTGAACAGTCATGGCAGAACTTAAATGGTTACTGATAGCAGGGCCCTTTATTGAAGTTCCAATGTTCCCCTACCTATTCGCTCCTCTCACCCCACCCGGAGTGAGATGACTTCAAAAGGGCTGATAAGGTATGGGAAAACCACTCGCTCTGTGAGTTGAGTTGACCCTAGTAGGAATCATGTACTTCAGCCAGAGTTCGTTGTCTGTTTTGCCCTGCAATTTCCACTGCGTCATGCTCTTGCATGCCCTTAATTGCTCATCATGGCGAAGCCAGGATAGGCCTCCAAAGCTTATGTAGGCAGTTCTAATGGTAACAAGCTACTTCCACTACACTACACTGCACTCTGGCACCCTCTTGCAAAGAATGCTGGCATAGATCATGAATGCCGCTATTCAGGTATCAATACTGGTAGGGACTTTGGGCCTCTTTGCTACCTCCCACTTCTCCACCTTCGAACCCTCTTTCCATTTTATCTCCTGATGGAGCAGCTTATATACATTCACTTATTCATTTGCCATATATTTTCTTCTGTCTGCAACAAAAAGTGATCGCCCAAGGGCACCCTGAGACCCATGTATGACAGAACCCTGTCCCTGCCCGGGGCATTTTCCCCGGCAAAGGGGGTGACCTCCGTTACTGCCTTGTCACCATCCCATAGCGTGACCTGTTGCCCCCCCAAAGCCGTGCCACCCACTGACACACTGGCTCCTGTGTCACCACCCTGCCCCGCCATCTCACCCCTCAGGTTGTGGTCTGTACCGCTTCACCACCCTGTGAAGTCCCACCCTCCTCCCCATCCTCCTGCTGTCATCCACACTGCCCTACCAACATTACTCACTTCCATGCTTGCACTCATCCACCCTCCACGTATCCACCCAGTCTACATCATACTCACATTCTGGACCCCCTCATCTGGTCTACCAACCTTCCTCCCTCCTCAATTGCTTCCCACTGACAAGCTGCTGTTCCTCGGCCCACCCCTCGAAGCATCACCTTCTGCTTTGGCACACCATTTTACTGCTCATGCCAACATTGCCATTGTTACTGGAGCCCCCATCTCTGTTTGAATATTCCCCTGATATGTCTCTGTTCAAAACCATCCCTCTCAGCCCTATTGCAGAGTCACTCCCAGAAGTAACCCTCCTCCATCTTCTCCACTCCCAAATAATCACCACTAGTGCTCTGGTCCTCCATTTCAAGGGAAACAACCTGGATCGTGCAGCCCTCTCCACTGCATGCTCCAGTGCCCTCCATTGGTCCTTAACCTGCATGACCACTGACATGGGAGCAACCTTGTCCTTAACTGCTACTACGACCTTTGCCCTCATCTTAGGCCATCGCCACCTACCCTATTGTGTGGTACAACCTCTTGGTTGACCCTGCTGACTACAACCCCCACCATCCCCATGTGTGCAGACTGATCAGAGGAAAAACTCAGATTCCGAGTCACTGAAGCCCCAGAGCCTATGGTGATGCCTGCCCTGTGGCCCTTACCCTGTAGGATCAGAATCCGTTAATTCCATGCCTCCTTTGGGGGCCATGATTTGAATAGTGCAGCAGGTGCAGTGGCACCAGGCCCAAAAGTTGTCAGACTAAACACCTAATATCGCTCTATTTTACTACTACAAACAGGTAGTCACAATTGCAGTTACCCTGCAGTTTAAAGGGGCATGATTTGAATGGTGCAGCAGGTTCAGTTTCAACGTGGTCAAAAGCTCTGTTGTGTGTCTCCTTCATGGTCCATTCTCGTTTTCCATATGTTAGCCTTATTGTGCATGTTGTAGGCCGCATTTC
This sequence comes from Calotriton arnoldi, assembly GCA_963921515.1. NCBI lineage: Eukaryota > Metazoa > Chordata > Amphibia > Caudata > Salamandridae > Calotriton > Calotriton arnoldi. Next base: position 573,757 of record CAWUFW010008490.1, on the reverse strand, counting down.
TTTTGCACACGTTACTACAGAAACACGCTCACTTTTGTGACACATTGTATTTTCACACAGAACCTGCATATGTTTTCGTGTTCTTTTCTTTTCCTGGGATTTAGTTTGAACATCATAGACCAAGTCAAACAACAATGCCCCTTGTTATTCTCTCTGGTCAGTCACTAGCACCTAGAAACAACAAGAGAATGCTGCTTCTGTTTGTGAGCACACGACTTGTCATATAAGGACAGAATTCTGAAAACACACACTGAGCGAATGTCCTGAAGCAAGAATGCTGCGTCAGCTGAGATGTAGAACATCCACCTATGTATGCTAAGGTACGGGGCCCATCATTAATTGCAGAGATCTTTGATATATAATCATTTAGCTTCATTGGAAAAGGGGGGTCAGGATGATCTGTCTTATAATATGACAGGGCTATATGGTTGAGTAAGCATGCTAAAGATATTTTTGGTATGCATTTGTTTTCTAATTGTGACGCAAATACTGCATATTAGAGCATACTAGTTTAAATAAATATTATAAACTTCCTTTGTGTCTCTTGTTTATTTTACTGTGAACAAGTACGAGTGCGAGAGTGTAAGGGAGAGGGTTGAGAGTGCTGTGTTCTGGGTTGCCAAGTCAATTGTCTCTCTGGTAAGGTTAGGAGCACAAGTGATCCACTCTAGTTAGTTGGACTCTGGCTTAGGGATACTGATGTGGTATTGTGACTCAGTCCCTACCTGCTGATATTTTAAGGTCCCAAGCATAGTTCTGTTCTCGAGCAGAATCACTGCAACAGCTCTAGGGAGCCCACTAAACACAAATTATTGCTAAATTTTACTACTAAACAGACACTCAAAAGTGCAGTTAGCTAGCAGGCATTAGGGCCATGATTACAATGGTGCAGCAGGTGCAGTGACCCCGGGACCAAAAGCTCTAAGCACACCACTAGACACCAAATATTGCTACATTTTTCTAATAAACAGGCAGTTACAAATGCAGTTATTTTTCAGGCACTAGGGCCATGATTTGAATGGTGCATCAGGTGCAGTGGCTCCTCTAAACACCAAATATTGTTGTATTTCACTACTAAACAGGCAGTCACAATTGCATTTACCTTGCAGTTAAAAGGGGCATGATTTGAATAGTGGCACCATGGTCAAACGAGCTAGGGACCTCACTAAACACAGATCATTGCTAAATTTTACTACTACACAGACACTCACAAGTGTGGTTATGTAGCAGGCACTAGGGTACTGATTACAATTGTGCTGCAGGTGCAGTTACATGTGGACCAAAAGCTCTAAGCACACCACTAAACACCTAACATTGCTGCTATATTTTACTATTAAAAAAGCGTCACAAGTGCAGTTACCTTGCAAGTAATAGTGTCATGATTGAAATGGTGCAGCAGGTGCAGTGGCACTGAGGCCAAAAGTTGCCATGACTCCTCAAATCACCAAATATTGCTATATTTTACTACTAAACAGGCAGTCACAAATGCAGTTATCTTGCAAGCACTATCATCATGATTTGAATGGTGCAGCAGGTGCAGTGGCACTGGGCCCAAAAGTTGTCAAAACTCCTCTAAAAACATAATATTTTACTACTAAACAGGTATTCACATTTACATTTACCTTGTAGTTAAAAGGGGCATGATTTGAATGGTGCAGCAGCTGCAGTAGCACTGTTGTCAAAAGCTCTAGGGACCCCACTAAACACATATTATTGCTATATTTCACTACTAAACAGGCAGTAATAAGTGCAGGTATCTAACAGGCACTTGGGTTATGATTTCAATTGTGCAGCAGGTGCAGTGACACCGGGACCAAAAGCATTAGGCGCCCCACTAAACAATGATAATTGCTATTTTTTACAACTAAAGAGGCAGTCAAAAGTGAAGTAATCTTGCAGGCTCTAGGGTCATGATTTGAATGGTGCAGCAGGGGCAGTGACCCCTGAGCCCAAAGCTCCAGGGACTCCTCCAAACACCAAATACTGCTACATGTTACTGCTAAATAGGCTGTCAAAAGTGCAGTTACCTTGCAGGCAATAGGGTCATGATTGAAATGCTGCAGCAGGTGCAGTGGCATCAGAGCCAGAAGCTGTCAGAACTCCTCTAAACACCAAGTATTTCTATATTTTACTGCTAAACAGGCAGTCACAAATGTAGTTATCTTGCAGTCACTATGGTCATGATTTGAATGGTGCAGCAGGTGCAGTGGCACTGGGCTCAAACGTTGTCAGAGCTCTTCGAAAACACCTAATATTGCTACATTTTACAACGAAACAGGCAGTCACAACTGCAGTTACCTTGCAGTTAAAAGGGGCTTGGTTTAAATGGTGCAGCAGGTGCAGTGGCTCCTGGGCTAAAAGCTCTAGAGACCCCACTAAATACAGATAATTGCTAAATGTTACTTATAGACATACAGTCCCAAGTGGAGTTATCTAGCAGGCATTAGGGTCATGATTACAATGGTGCTGCAGGTGCAGTGACACCGAGACCAAAAGCTTTAGGCATACCACTAAACACCTAATATTGCTATATTTAAAACTAAACAGGCAGTCACAATTGCAGTTACCTTGCAGGCAATAGGGTCATGATTTGATTGGTGTAGTAGGTGCAGTGGCACCTGGGTAGTAAGTTATCATAACTCCTCTAAACACCAAATATTGCTATATTTTACTACTAGTAGGAAGTTATAAGTGCAGTTATCCAGCAGGCACTAGGTCCATGATTTCAAGAGTGCAGCAAGTGCACTGGCACTGGGACCACAAGCTGTAGGCACCTCACTAAACACCGATTATTGCTTTATTTTACAACTAATCTGGCAGTCACAAGTGCAGATATTTTGCAGGCACTAGGGTGATAATTTGAATGGTGTAGCAGGTGCAGTGGCACCGGACTCAAAAGTTGCGGTACTTTTTTTCTCACGTTAAGGTTGCACAGTCTTTAATATTTACCGGTACCTATCTTTCCCTGGATGCACACATTTTAAACATGCTTGCTTACTCTGCTTTAGTGGGTGGAACTTTTAACTAATTTTCAAATTTTCTTTGATATTGTTCCACTAATAAAATTGCATTTGTTTTCTGTGTCATGTGTTTGTTGCTAATAAAATTGTTTATTTTTCTCTGTCATATATTTGTTGTTGGCGCATCATGTAGTGTAAACTCGAATGAAGTGATTGTAGTGCTTTACATGAGCATGGTCAGTGGTGCTCTGAAGGAATGTTTTAAAATCTGTCACCCGTTGAGACAGTTTCTGTATAAGATTACAGTGCCAGATAACTGCCGCAGAGTCTTGGATTGTAAACATGGTCATGTGCCTGTTTTAAAAGTATTCCTCGAGTTTTGTGATTGCAGCCTGTTCCTTCTACTGGCAGGGAAGGGAGGCTGTATAGTTTCAAGAGCAGTGAATTTGAAAATTCCAACTGCTGGACATTGTTGTTGCATTGCGTCAAAGCTTGTCTTTGTGAGTAATCATGTTTGGTGACAGTATGGGATTTGTGCTGCTGTTCTTTTTTCAGAATGAATCTATTATTTTGGAATACTTTAAATTTAAAAAACGATTTTCTTCTTCGTTGGTGTGAGTTCTCCACTTTTTTAACACCGAGCGTTTAGATTAGTAAGCAAATACGTTGTAAGACTTGCTCTTTTTTCAGACTGCCCTTTACTGTGTAGATTGTATTGTTCTAGCACCAAAACCATGTTATATCATTTGCTATATTTTCCTTTGGCCGTATGAATAAACAACGTGGTAATTGAGCTATTGTCTGTAAACTGAAGCAGGAGTGATTTCCTAATAGTCAAAAGTTTGCAGTTCCTTTTTCCATGGATGTAAAATACATTCTTATTTATTTGCATAATTTTAACATGTGGTATTTTAGATTAATAATTGCTAAAAAGGGTTTGAGTTCTCCAAAGTAACTTAAACAGCCTCCTGTATTTTCATTGTTATATAATATAAAGAACACCAACTGCACCAACTGTGCATTCTTAAAACAGGCAAAGTGCAGTTACCTAGCAGGCAGTAGGGCCATGATTTCAACTATGCAGCAGGTACAGTGGCACTGGGACTTATTATAACAAATGCCTCGAAAAAAATGTTTTTGTTACAACATACAAACTTCAAAGTATATAGCATAATATTTGAAAATGACACAGTGTACTGTCTAAATAAAGAAAAATTGCAAACCATAAGTAACACAATGCCAATGACAATGCAAGTACAAATATGTACTATAATAATAAAAAATGTGCATGGCAAAATAAATAAAAAAAACTTCATAAGAGAAATCTGCAATAAAAAAAATAAAAAACTTGCCCATCTCAATAAAACAATAATCTCACTTTCAGTGTGTTTCTTTCACTTATATTGCACAACTGCTCAAATGCTCTTTTGAAAATTTAAAGTTAATTTTCATTTGTGTATCTTAACAATGGATAATAACCAAACGACACCTTTTCATCTAGTTTTCGTAATGTTATTTTTTTGGATTTGCAAAAACAGCACTTACACTGTACTTGTATGGTTTTTCATCCACCCTTTACCTATTCTCCCCGTAGCTGCACCATTTTCAAGCCTACTTATCAGGTACATGTTTTTTTATCTTTGTCCTTCACCACTTACCTAATCTCCTCACTTTATAATACTACTAGCAACAGCACAATATATTGCCTTTTTGCACATAAACAGGTCATAACACTTTAACAGACTTTCTGTAACTTATATTGTACCACTACTCAGCAAGCTACAACTTACAGCAACAAAAGCTTATTGTTAATCACTTAGGTGAAACCTAATGCATTTACTAATGCTTATTTCATCTTAAGTCTGACTCACGCGTGGGAGTTTCGGAATTTTGCAATACAGCGCCTTGATATCTGCAGTTTTAGAGCACTATATAAGTTTCTTTTTTCATTTCATTTCAAGTGGAGCCTTAAGTTTTGTCAGACAATTCAATCAGAGGAGAAGCACTGCTGCTGCTTTTGTTACAGGGGACCGATATTTCAGCACTGCTGCAAAACCGGCTCCCAGTAATAAAAACGGCCTCCACCACTCAAAAAATGGCCCCCACCCTTCCAGCCCACCAGGAAAATGCCCGGTGCCCGCTACGGCCAGTCTGGCCCTGGGGGGGAATAAAGGGCCTGATTCCAAGTTGTGTAGAATAGCGTGGGGTATTTACCACACCCAAAACACACACATGCTTTTATTTGTGCAGGGGTCAAACTTCAGCTCTGAACTTTGAAAAGGGCCTGAGTCGGATGTGCAGCACTAGTTACTTTACAATAGAAACGAAAATCTTAGATGTGACGTCAAAAGGTAGGAAGTGGCGGGAGAATAGAAGATGAAAGATAAGTCTAGGACAGCCCCTGAAAGATAGCAGTGAGAGCAGACGCTCTCAAAAGCTTTTTGAAGAAAATGCACAATTGTAAACTTTACTCTGTGTTCCTATCTGTATTTTGAAAGAACCTGCTATTAATAGATACGCCACTCTTCAGTGGTCTGTTTTATATGCTAATTACACAATAATCAACAAGACTCTATCATCTGTGTGTATCAGTATGCCAAAATAATTGTCAATTTTTCCCAAAAACATTTGGGCAACATTTTCATGAACATGCATTTGGCTAAATACACGTAAAATAGAATGCTTCAAGCAAATGTAATTGATCAAATTATAAAAGAAACAGCAGCTGTGAAATTATAAAAGTATGCCACTTGCTGATTAATAAAAAAGTAACAAGTGGAAATAATGTGATAATTATTCTGAATTTAATAGTATAAGTAAGCCATTGCATCAGTGATAGGAACACTATTATTAGTAATTACTTCACAGATACAAGTTGTGCTGCATTTAGCCTTTTTTAGCTTTTATTACCATTCACTGAATTTTTAGGAGGTTTCATGTGATGCTTGTATTTGTTGTGAATTTGTTCTCAGAGAGAGCTGATGAAGATGACTTTGGAGCCCATATTATGGCCATGACATGCCAGAGTCCAGCTGCACCATAGTACTTTTTGTTCCTTTCAGCTAGTTGCACTGTAATACAACTACCTTACTTACACCTCACATTGAAAACATGAAACCAGATTCACAAAGGGAACTCTATATGTGGATGCATTTGTAGACATAGATTTTTGGTTAGGAATAGACAGTGCTTAATTTGAGCCGGTGGTTTCTGGTGCTCAGCACCGACACTTAATTGGTTTTCCGGTGCTCGCACCAGCACTTAATTGTCATCACCACACTTACGACACTCTGCCACATGGTGGTGCTGCTCATCTAATTTAGAGATGAGCAGAACAACGATTGTTTATAAATACAAAATGCATAAAAAAATACTAATACCTGCCTCCCCAGCCATTCCTTTAGCTTTGGGGTCCTGGAATAATCTGAACTGTCGCACTTGCAGGTGAGAGAGATGGTTAGTAGTTGTTTTGGTACCATCACTGGCATCGATGACGGGGCAATGGGTGGTGCAAGCTGCAGCGGCCTCCTGGTCAGGACCCTGGCACTTATTATTTTACAAATTAAGCACTAGAATAGAAAAAGATCAACCCCTTGGATGGTATTCACAAATTCGGGAAGGAACTATACACCAAGTAGTAGGATTTATGAGTCCTCTTACACAAGTGGGTGGAGACGTGCGACGGAAATTACAAATGTATGGCTTGTACAAGTAACTTTATAACTGTATTTCATATCTACACATATAGGCGGAGAACTCTGCAGTGGAAGTGGAGATCTCTGCAGCTTTGCAGCGGAGGCAGAGATGTCTGCCTTTGGCATGCAAAACTCAGAATGTAAAAATTACATGGAAACAGCATTTACCTGTTGTCATTCAGACACCTGACAAATATTAACCCTGCAAACACATACCTTCAGGCCACACCCAGGCTCTGTCCTCTTCCCCTTCAACTGCATTACCTTGCTACAAGGCCAAAGACTAGTTGCAAATGCCAAGATGCAGACAACCCTGCATCTTTTTACCCTGGATGCTGGTGCTTAGAAGATGGACATGTTGCAGGAAGTATCAAGAAAAGAGGGCCCATCTCTGTATTGCAAAACATTGGTTTCATGATTTAAGCAATGTATAAAAATGATGGGGTTGGTGGGTTTTCTTTGAGTTTATAGTATTTGATATTCCCCTGGTCCCTCATCCAAATTGTATGCAACAGTGGCCCTCCTTTCTTGATTCTCCAGTGGGTACGGCACTGTTTGCTGTGAGGGAGACCTGTATTGATATTTGAAAGAGTTGAAAGAGTACAGGGTGTTGGGCATTTTTATTTGTCTCACTAGCATTATTGTTGTTTTTGTTGTCTTTTTTCACTTTGGGTGTGTATTATCTCTTATTCTATTCGTATTTAGATTCCATATTTCACAATGAAGAGTATAAAAACCTTTGGTTGTAGCGATGAGGACTTTTCAAAGCTTATAGGCCAAGCAACCACCAGCGCCAAACCAATTTTGGTATCCAAGCACAGAATAATGAACTAACTAAATTACTGAATCTAAAAAAGAAAGCTAAGTGTACAAAATCACAATCAATATCTAAAACTAGGCATTATCCTGATGGGCTTGAGAGTAAAAAGCACCCCAGGATTATTTGCTGAGATGCATACGTTTCTGGAAAGATTGTCTTTGATGTCTAATCAGTGCTCATGGGACGGGATGATTCTTATTACTGAAACAGCCAGAGAGGTAGTAGTTATTTTAAATAAACAAATAGAGGAACTAGAAGAAAAATTGAAAAAAACAAACTAAGGTGTTGGATGAGGCAAAAAATAAAATTGAAGAAATTAATGCTGATCTAGACTTCATCTGTGAGTACCTCCCAAAGAAAAAGACAAATAACCTGAAGAAAGACATCAAATTCTTCTCCCAGGAATGGGTATACCCCTACCTTTCAGATAACTACTAAAATATGCCTAAGGACGGGACAGTGGAACCAAGATACCAGGGGTTGAACAGCAAAAAAGTAATAACTTTTTCAGATACATCTGAATCAGATGGAGAGGGTAGTTCTAATCAATTTGCCCAATACGGAGATAGACTTGGCGTCTATGAGACACAAAATTCTGGTTATCGTTTAGGACCCAGAAGGGGGAACAACAGAGGAAGATTCCAAAACCAAACAAGGGGCAGATATCAGCATGCCAATCCATCACAACATTTTCTGCAGACACAAAGACAACAGTACTGGAGGAATTACACAACATCCCCATTTTTAACCTGTTTTCCTCAGATATTGACCAACCTATCAAAGATCAACCCTCTAGGGGACTCGCATTTGTACCCAGTATTTGAGCAGATAGATTTGAACTGACTAGAGATCTTTATGCTTTTTTTGTCGTATTAGATTAAAGAATTATTTTGTGGACGATGAATTCGTTGAGGATAGCAACATATCAGGTTTGATATTACCCTCAAAATGTATTCGTAGCCTAGATAAGTTAGGACCAGAAGTTGAGACTTATGAGAAATCAGTCTTATCTAAGATACAAAGAGCTACTAAGTATATTTCTAAATCCATATACAACCTCACATATGAAGAAAATCAAGCTTCGAGAAATCTTCAACATAATGATCAGATTACTGTAAAGCCATGTTATAAAGGAGAAGGCATCGCTCTCCTTAGTACCGAGCAATACAAACAGAAGTTAAAGATGATGTTAGCTGTCCCAGAACATTATCAAATGACCAAAGGGGATCCTGGGAGGAGAGTGATGAATAGAATTAGGACCATCAGCGAAGAGGCTTTACAAGCAGGTATCATCTGCAAAAAAGATTTTGAGCATCTTAATTGGACTCACACTCGTGTACTGGTTATATATGGAGTACCCAAGACTCACAAAGAGGTCAACGACCCTCCCCTTTGCCCCATTGTTTCCACCATTGGAGCAGCTACTGAACCATTGTCCAAGTACATTGATACATTCTTGAAAACCTTATTGAGTGGGTTCACTTCTTACATTAAAGATACTAAACTTGAGGGAACCCAGTTTGATCAAGATAGAGAGTTGTTAGTTATGATAGACATTGAGGTTCTCTATACCAATGTTCCTCAAAAAGAGGTGCTTGAAGCAGTCAGCAACATATTGGAATGGATCTGCCCTGATGGACCCAATGTACTCAACCATAGTTGCCTAGAAATTGTGTTGGGGGAAAATTTCTTTGCGTTTGACAACAAACTGCACAAACAAATAAACAGGATTTGTAAGGGGAGGCCTGTGCTCCCAGTGTACCCATCATCTATACGGCCCCTTTTTAGGGAAAACATATAAATACCGAGATCACTCCATTTTTCCAGAACATAAAATATTGGTCCCATTTTACAGATTATATCTTTTTTGTTTGGCATGGGAAAGAGGAACAAGTGTAAGATTTTTTTGCTTCGATTAACTTGTGTGACAGCAACCTTAGATTTTCCCTGAAAAGCAGCAGGGAGAGTTGAGTTCCTCAACATTTGGATACAACATTGAGACCAAAATTTGGACGTGTCCATATACCCTAAACCAATGCACATACCACAATACTACATTTTGAAAGCTTGCAGATGCCAAAAAGAAGGGATTCCCTTTAGTCAATTCCTCCGTCTCCAGAGGAATTGTTATTACATTCAAGATTATGTGAAGAATGCAGAGGTCTTAAAAGAAAGGTTGTTGAAGAGAGGATACCCTAGATGCTTGATTCGAAATTCCTTTAAGAGAGCTAAATATTACAACAGGAATGCCATGTTACCATGTTTCAACAAAACCATAAACAGTGAAAAGACAACTTGTTGTGCTGCATCTGCCACTCGAAGTTAGATCCAAAAGTGATACAAATTATACAGTCCCAGTGGCACATATTGAATACAAATGTAGAAGAGAGGAAGTTACCTAGACCTATTTTTGCATTCTGCAGAAATCGCAATCTTTGGAATATGTTGGTGAAATCCCAGACCACAAGTGGAGGTGACTTTTGCCCAAAAATCTATCACAGGTCAGAAGAATCCAATGAGTGGCAGCCATAAATGCGGACATTGCCATGCGTGTGAGAGGGCCATAGTCTCTCCTGCCATTGAATATAGAGGAGTTAAGACTGTCCTCAAAGAAACGACAAACTGCTGATCATCTAATGGGATTTATCTTATCCTTTTCGCATGTGGAATGGGTTATATAGGTGAGACTGGACACGAGTTTCAGAGGAGATTCAGTGCACACAAATCACCTATATGCAACAATACGATCACAGCACCTTTAGTACAACACTGGGCACCACTTGGACAGCGTAGCATGGAAAATCTTGGAGAAAATTAGAACCACCAGGGCAGAGATTATAACCAACATCGCAAGAAAAGAAAGGTATACTGGATATTTACCTTGAGGACACATTTTGCAGGCCTCAATGAGGTAATCCTTTGGGAGAATGCCTTGTGACCTAATTGTGCCCTGTGGGCCTGTAGTGTCATTATTTACTGTTATCATTTTGGTCATTTGAATTCTGGAAGAAGTTGACCTGTATTCCTCTCTGGTCTGGATAGTCCGCACTGATCACCTTTAGTGGACTGAGCCTATTTATTTTTTGTTATTTCTAAATTATCAGTTTTGTGGCTTACCTGTGTAAGGTGGCCATCTAATGCAATATAGTGGTTATCTCCATTTCTTTGTGTACCACAGAGGTGGTTCTTTACATGTGCATACTGCATAGTATCTTTACGAGGATAGGATGAACACTTCCCTTTCCTGGGTTGCGGATAGAAGTTTGTAACAACTGAGTTTTGCATAACCAGAAATAACTTAGGGGTCAATTACAATGTCGGGCGGATCGCCACCGCCCACATGGCGGTGGCGATCCGCCTGCCATTTTCGTCCGTCCCACCAAATTCCCCCGCCATATTACCATGGCGGAGGGGACCCCGGCGGACGGAAAGACCGTCCGCATGTTTTCCGCCCGGCCGATCAGTCGACCGGGCGGAAAAGGATTAATATGGTGGCGGTGTCTGCAAGACACCGCCATCCACATTATGATGCCGGCGGTGATGAGCCTTTCCATGGCGGCGTCGCCGCCATGGAAAGGCTCGCGGTCCCTGACATTGGGGCCCGTAGCGGGCCCCCAGGTATTTTGGGGGTGGGGGTTGCACATGGGGGGTACCTATGGTACCCCCCTGCATTTGCATATACAACATGGCAGGCACCGCGCAGTGCCTGTCACGTTGTGCATTCAAATGCACAACTTGCATTTTTAACCTTGCGGTGGGTGCTGCTGGCAGCACCGCCCGCCGCAATGTTAAAAATGCGGGATGCCACCGCCACCGTGGCGGTGGCATCCTAATCACATGTGCGGGACCGCCGCACACATAGCGGGCGGTCCCATTTCACGGGGCGATGGCGGGCGGACTAAGTCCGCCCGCCATCATAATCGGCCCCTTAGGGATTTTCTGAATACATGGCAATTGAATAGTAATATACTTTTTTATTGACGCCATAGTTCATCTAGTGGTGTTATGTTTTGCTATGAAGGGACAAACTCAGTAATCATAGTATTATCTTAAGATGGGACCTGCTTGTAACCGTAGAGCTCAACCACCATCAAGAGCGTATTGGTCACGTGCTGGAGAGAGGGCTGTACATAGAGGGGCAATCATGGTGTCTTGCATCCTCTCGAACGAAGTGGAGGAAGCCAAGTGTTATGCAGTACTGAAGGAAGCACTTACAAATAGAAATAAGGTAAGCACCATGGGGATATGTAATATTTTACACGGCCAAACCAGGGAAGCGAGTTCTGTCTCTTTGCCTGATTGTTTAATTCTTCAGTTAATTCTTCGGCTATTCTTCAAGTTGTTTTGGTGAGGTTTTCATCTGCCTCAATCTCCCTTTGACTCAAGTTGCTCATTGTGACCTTTTTCATGTTTGAATCGGCTAGGCTGTGACAGTTGCACATCCTGGTTTATGTATATATGCACATTCATTTTTGTAGTGGAATCGTATGCATGACGAGCCAGCTCCCGCTACCAGAAAAATCTATGAATTTGGAACTATAGTAATGAGAATGACACCTGCATTTGCTTATCTTCAGTATTGAAGTGACATGGTTTAGTGGTTCAGAAGTGGGGTGTCTTGATACAGAATACTAAGGTAGGGGAGGGCAAAAGCGGAATCGCTCTGTGTGTATTGGCATGCTTATAGGACCTGGCAGTCATCTATCATTTTGTTCTCTTGCCTAGCTTTCAAAATAGAGGGGATCCTAGTGCCCTTTATTGATCAGAGGCTTATATGGACTTTTGCCCTCCTTGAAAGGTATATATGTATATGTATTTTAGTCCCTGGTGATGGTGTCTTTGGCCTTAATATACAAAGATAAAAGGTACCCCCTGAAGTTAATTATGAGGTCTGGGAGAGAGGGGGAAAAAACAGAAATATATATATGAGAGAACCTCCCACTTGACCTAGATCCGTTCATTAATGGCTAGCTCTAGCTCGATGGGCATTCCCTTGCTCCAGTAATCAGTCGATTCAACAATACTGCATTTATTTATATCTTTATTTAAAACATTATTTTAGTTATCAAAAAATTTTGGGGTATTTTTTCAAAACATGAAGAAATAACTTAGGTTTTCATATATACAGTGCAATTCATGAGTGATTCATCATATTGTTCATCTCTTATCCAATAAAGAAGAAACATAATTTTTGCATGTCCCCATATTGTGATACACAATAACATTCCATCACATTCTAACATACCAAACACACACATTCACACATCAAATACATTGCTGATCCAGCTTTAAATGGCATGCCATAAAACTCATGGTGAACGCCCTTCATTAATGTCCATGGTTGTGCTGCCAGCTGGAAGTCCAACAGGCTGACGTACGTTTCAGTGGATCAAGGGTACTTAAATCCACCTTCTTCAGGACCGCGTACTTTTGTTAGATTATGTAGCGGAAGTAAGATGGGGAATCTGAAAGCAAGAGGGATTACAATCACTTGTGATGCCCTTAATTGTTTATTCTGATATAGTTAATGTTGACTACTACTCCATGACAATTGTTAGGAGAGAGGAGAAAATTACATGACGTGAAAGATGTATTTAAAAATCAAATAGATATCCTCCACCATTGCTCCCAATGTGGAGTTCGAAAAAATTGAGAAAAAGAATTCCCAAAGGTGAAATACAGACCCAGAATAATCAATAGCCTCTCATTCTCTTAATATGTGCGAGGCTGCAAAACCCATACTAGTGTATTATACCTTATAACCCTTCCTAGTGTGTTCGCACCTCAAGCAATTAAAAGAAACTATCCTGGAAATTTGATCACTAACCAATGATTCAGGTTGGCCTTATGTTCAATGGTAACAGCGCATATACCAGAAATGTAGTCACATCTGGGGCCTGATCCTCTGTTGGGGGTAATTACACTCACAATGGTGCTGCTAGCATTTATATCCACTGTAACAATGTAAAAGACAGCTTTAGTGCCTACTCTGTCTTCTTTCATGTTGTTTGAGTGAAGCTCAAGCACATGTACATAGTACATAGGGTTTTTACCTTGTCAGTTTGTTTAAGAGGGAATACAGCTTCCAGTGTATTTAGTCAGTATTTTATATTTAGTTCCTTGTATCACATTTGGCCCTGGCACGACTAGGTGCTTGGCGCACAATGTCCAGATGATAGTCTGGGTGCCATTTCTTCGAGCTAGAGCTAGCCATTGATGTACGGATGTAGGTCAAGTGGGAGGTCTTTGGCCTTAATACCTTGAGTCTTGGCGTATGATTTTTCTATTTATGTACATATGTTGTGGGTCACACACGGTGTATGGGTATCAATTTTTATGTTCACATGGGGTTGGTGGAAGTTATTATTCTTTCACTGGTAGATGATTCCCTTGGCATGTTTTAGGTTACATTTTCTACCCGAGTACACAGATGATATTGAATACTGAATTTTTCTTATCTTTCTTGAATGATTATGGAATGAGCCCATTCTATACTAGTATTTTTCCTAATCAGAATCATTTGTCTTTATGCAGCAATGCCTGTTACCCCCTTGTATTATTGGTTTAGATAATGGTATCTTAAAGTGCCCTGAGGAAGTTGTATGACCGCGACTTGGTCTTTCACCGAAACACAAAATGGCATCATATAGAAGACCTCGTCAAATTGTGTAGATGAGATAAATACTGTTGGAAATTGGTTTTCTAGTTGTCAGAGGTATGCACCCTGTCCAAACAGGAACCACAATCCTAGTCAGGGTAAGTCACAAAAAAACCTTAAACTAACCTGTGCTCACCACTTGGTATCTTGGCACAGAGCAGTCAGGCTTATCTTAAGAGGTAATGTGTAAAGTATTTGTGCAACACTTCAAACAGTAAAACTGTGAAAATGCCACACAAAAAGATACCACACCTAGTTAGACAAATAGAGCTTAATTTAATTAACAAAATAAGACCAACACGACAAAAACCCAATAAGTATGACCAAAGTTATGTATTTTTAAGAAACAGACTAAAATGTAGTGCTTAAAAGTATAAAGCACCAACTGAGGATATCTGGTCGCTCTAGACCGGGTCAAATCCAAAACTTCAGGCCAACCACAATGGAGCCTGGGTCAGATACAGGGACTAGCCTTGGCCCGCTGCAAAGTACCTTGTTTGTGTTAATGTCGAACATGGGGTGCGAGGTGCAAAGAGGCAATATGTTCTTGACGATCTGTCGGATGAAGGCAATGTGTCATCGTTGAGCTGTGAAAAATTCAAAGGTACATGGGGAATGTCGTGCAGTCGGCAATGCGATGCACTCGATCCTCACAGCAGCAGCGATGCATCATTGTCGATGGAGATGCGCTGGTTCTGAGCAGCGCAATGGCATTGATGCATGGATTTTTACTGGAGCAGCACTTTATACCCACTTCCAAGGTCCCAGGACTGGATTAGCACCACTTGGCAAGATAGGTTCACAGAGGACAGAGTCCAGGTGCTGTAGCAGGTGAGGTGGAAGTCTTTTATGTCCCTGAAACTTCAGTCAGGAGTCAAGCCAGCAAGTCCTTGGAGTCACTTTGGTTCTGGGTTGGAGAGATGCAGGTCCAGTCCTTCTCACTACCAGGCAAGAGGGCAGCAGGCAACAGGTCAGCACAGCAAAGCAGGAGTCCAGCAGAGTAGCAGTTTAGCAGAGTGGAAGTCCTTGTAGCAGTACAGCAGTCCTTCTTCCTGGCAGGATTTCCACAGGTCCAGAAGTCTACTGAAGTGGTGGTGTCAGGGGTTCAGTACTTATACCCAGTTGTGCCTTTGAAGTGGGGGAGACTTCAAAGAGATGCGTCTGAAATGCACAGAGTCCCTGCCCTTCTACCCTGTTTCCAGACTCACTAAAGGGGTGTATGCAGCCCTTTGTGTGGGGATAGGACACAGGCTTTCAGGTGTAAGTGTCAGCTCCTCCCTCCCATCCTGCCCAGGATGACCCATCAGGATGTGGATGGCCAATCAGTCACACCTAAGCTCTCTTTGTGTGCAGTTGCCAAGAGGAAATGCACAAAGTCCAGCTGTTACCCACCCAAGACATGTATTCAGAGTAGGAGTGGGTGGAAAATTCCACTCCACTGGCAGTGTTCTTTGAGTTTTGCCCACTCCACGTTACGCAAGTGTCGCACAGTTCTAGCAAAACTCCACCACGCATTGTGTGGCAGAGTTTTTTCTTGGGTGCAACTCACCCAAGTTGATCTTCCTTAGTACAATTTCTGGGCATTAGAACACCTCCTGACGAGATTTTCTCAAGGTGGGCAGTTGCGGCAGGTTGCAACCTTTCCTCTAGAGAAAGCTGCAGCTCGAGCAGAAAATCTACTCCAGCAGCAGAAAGCAGCAGCACCTTCTGGCACGCCGCGTGATGACGTTTGCACTGATTTTACAGCATGCAACAAACTCCTGCCACTAAAAGTCAGCACGAGCAGCACAATGTGACAAATTCTGCCAGCTCAGTGAACTCTGCGGAATCTTGCTGAGTTTTTATGGAACTCTGCAGAATTCTGCTACGTTGAACTCCGTGAGCTCCTTCCATCCCTAATTCAGAGACAGGCAGAAGCACCAAATGGGTTAAGTAAGAAAATGCCAACTTTGTAAAAGTCAGAAAAAAACCAAAGGGTCAAAACTGACCCCAGGACTCAGATGCGCTCAACGATTAATTGATTTACTTACAATTAATGCTAAAACTCAAAACATATATTGACTTCACAAACAAATGTCTTATCTGTTATGTATTTATACATTTAGCCTTAGAGATGGCTGACTCAGAAAAACATGTCAAACAACCTGACAAATAGTCAGTTCTTTACAATTACATTATGTATGAGGAATTAACAATTCTACTCATGGTTGTATTACATCATATCGGAAAATAGTTAACAAAGCAGATGATGAAGGCCCAATGCATTTCGGGACCGAAATTGTCCCTTCTTCAGGGGCATTGCTGCAAAAACATGAATTGAGCAAGCAGTTAGAATAATGAATGTACATGGCAGACCAAAAACCATTATATTAGGTTCCGACACCTGTACCAAAAGCATAATTATATCTGCTGAAAAAGAAATGATGACAATCAGTATGTACCAAACGTCCCATATCTAACAGTGTGGGGATAGAAAGATTCAACCAGAGAAAAAGACAGTAAAGATTAAAAGTTATCCGCACTGACCCCTGGTAACTAAATAAACGTAGTACTCATAAAATATACAGATGTAAATGAGAATTCAAGCAATGGCTGAAAGCGAGTCACAAACCTCTAAGATCTCCCATCCTATCATCAAAAATAAAACCATACACTCTACGTGAACTTCTTAGCGTAAGCTTCAGCCCATCACAACATGCTACTAAACCCGAACAAATATTGAACATACCTTTTTATTGCCACGTATCAAATTCTCTAACAAAAATGAGCAAAAAACAGATAAGGATGTGGGCTAATTCTCCCTGACTAGAAGCCGTAGATATTGTGAATCATCCTTACCCTGTACTTGACTTGCCGACTACTGAAAAGTATAACCAGTAGTCTCCTGTGCTGACCTTAAATTATGGTGGGATTTCAACCGAGGCGTTGTCTGTGGTCAAACAAAACACATATTTAGCGACCTGACCTAAGTAAGCAGTATAGTATAAATCCAAACATGCTGACAAACAGCTTACCAATCACAGTGCTTCCAAGATGCTCAATAAGATCAGCGTTGTTTACAAGCGGAGTCCGGCTAGATTAAAAACAAGATCTTACGTAATCACATGATCGGGTGCGCTCCCGTATAGCCACTTCAAAAACGACTGACATAACTAATGCCACAGAGGACGCCATGACACTGTGTGGTCCCACGTTTAAGAAACCAATTTGAAACCATAAAATAACGTAAACATGCATATTCGAATAAAAAAACAAATCATAAACGAACATAAACACCCAAAGGACCAAAATCCTTAATGCGCCAGCTTATACGAAACTCTTAGCTCTATGTGTCTCATGTAGCACTGTTTTTAAGACAAAAAAATAATTGAAGTCAACCACTTCGTCAACTAACACGTAAAGAGTGCAGAGCTTATCATTGTGAAACCCAAGGCTACCTGATCAATGGTCTCTGTCTGTGATGAACGTAAACATAGACCTGGTGCATAACAAATAAGTACGTGCACATTGACAAAACACAAGGAGTATAGACAGATCTGAGAGATAGAAAATATCTGAACAAGTGAAAGAACAAAATAAATCCCATGAGATACTGATAACAGAAAAATAGCACGTGAATCAGAGGCATTCAAGCAGGAAACAAGGTGAAGTGAAATGTATTGGTGACAACAGGTTTAAAATGTCCTAAAGAATTATTGATATAAATGTGAAAAGGTATTTCACAGAAAAAAAAATTTTAATATGCAAACTGAGTTATAAAAGCAGCTCATTTCCAATCTATCATTGAGCCCACGGGGTTAAGTGTAGCTAAACGTTTCATCCAGAATACCTCTCTTTGCAATAGATGTTTATTGATATCAACCCCAGGGTACTTCCTGACAATTTCTAAGATTTGAAATTTGATTTGTGCTATTTTGTGGTGATTCTCATTCCAATGCATTGCTAAACAGGAAGTGGTATTTTTATTGCGAATCCAGCATTTGTGCTCAGAAATGCGAGTTTTCAGTTTTCTTTCCGTCTTACCTACATAAAGCAATCCACAGGGGCACTTGATTGTGTAAATTACATGATCCGTATTACAATCGCCTTTAAATGACAGTTTGATCTTTTCACCTGTATGTGGATGTGAAATGATATTGCCTTGGATGACATTATTGCAATGCATACAATTTGAGCATTTGCGCATGCCGCCGGCATCTTTGTTTTGGGTATGGGTTGCAGAATTCTCTGCTTCTTGCGTAAAAGGTCATTCCTTTCTTTTGCCAATGCTAATGATGCTTGTTTATCCAGCAAATCACTGGAATATCCACGTTGTTTGTATTTGGATTTAAACTCATGGATGGTAGTTCAGCACTGATCATTATTGGAAACTAATCTTCTTACTCGTAAAAATTGAGAATATGGAAGATTCTTCAAAAGGAAGGAATAACCTTTTACGCAAGAAGCAGAGAATTGATAACTCCCACATTGCGTTTGTTTCTAAATTTTCAACCAATTCTTAAAAACTTCGGAATATCATTCTAAAAAGATGGGAGCTCCTACAGCAAGAGCCTGATTTCAGAGACACTTTTGTTTCTAGACCTCTATTTGCTTATACCTGATCAAGAAACATTAAAGACATTCTTTCTGCAACCCTTACCCAAAACAAAGATGCCGGCGGCATGCGCAAATGCTCAAATTGTATACATTGCAATAATGTCATCCAAGGCAATATCATTTCACATCCACATACAGGTGAAAAGATCAAACTGTCATTTAAAGGCGATTGTAATACGGATCACGTAATTTACACCATTAAGTGCCCCTGTGGATTGCTTTATGTGGGTAAGACGGAAAGAAAACTGAAAACTCGCATTTCTGAGCGCAAAAGCCGGATTCGCAATAAAAATACCACTTCCTGTTTAGCAATGCATTGGAATGAGAATCACCACACAATAGCACAAATCAAATTTCAAATCTTAGAAATTGTCAGCAAATCACTGGAATATCCACGTTGTTTGTATTTGGATTGAAACTCATGGATGGTGGTACAGCACTGATCATCATTGGAAAGTAATCTTCTTACTCGAAAAAATTGAGAATATGGAAGATTCTTCAAGAGATTAGGAGGGTGAAAACTCTGATAAAGCAAAGCACTGTTCCTGTCAGTGGGTTTTTGATATAATCTAGTACTGAGAACTTGTTCTTTAACTTCAACACAAACATCTAAAAATGGAACACCTCCCCTAGAAGAACTTTATTTGATTAAAATATAATCATAAAAGCTGGACATGCGTGCCATACATATACAAAATAAATGATTAAAATGACCAAAGTAGTATAAAGATGCGAAATTTTAAAACTAGGCAACAGCAAAGTATTTTTAAAAGGATTAATAATGTAAACAAACAAAGAAAAAAGTGAGCGTTACTGTCAAAGTCTGAGGAAAAAGGGACCGAGAGTTACAAGAGGACGCGGAGAGTGTGACCAATTCATTGAAACGACTGTCAAATGTCAATGTCCATAAAGGATCATCGGGTTCACATACCCTAGTGTTACAGGCACGGGAACACAGAAGAAACCAAAGTTGGGCTTTGTAAATCTACAGTTTTGTTTTAGTCACCTGTGGCCCTTTTTACAGTTGCTACCGGGCCTACAATTAGCCGATTAAATTTGCGATATACGCAATGAATAAAAATAGTGAAGCTTATATTTAGAGCTGTGTTCTCCGGGTTCAAAGCCGCGATGATTGCCTGTCTGCAGGACCGAACTCCCAATCTGTTCCATTCTGGCCTCAATTTTGATCTGCGCTGAGTCAGCAGTGCAGGGCAGAGGCATACAACATGCTCCATAGATTCCACCGAGTCTCCACAACCCCTGCACTGTTGGTTGTCTGACGTGCGACGCCAGATGGGTAAATGTTTCAGCAGATGCCATTCCCCCAGTCTTAGTGCCATGAAACGCAATTTTAGATACAAAGAATATGTGCACGGCAGATATGATGACGGTGTAGCCACTGGTAGGAATTAATTACTGCCCATGCATGCTTACGTTTGGCGAGAACAGCTTTGTCTGTGATATGGGACAGCATGCGAGTGCGCTTCTTGATGCTAATTTTAAAGGCCGTTTCACTGGGGTTTAGGTTCCAAAGGTCACTTGCTGAAAATTGCTGTACACAGTCATGGAAGAGCTTGCTGTAGGTCCCACTTGGATTATTAGAACTAATGTCCGACCACAACATTGACTCAAGGGACCCACCTTCTGCCTGCCTTAGCTTGTGGCACAGGTTTAAATAGGCACCTAAGCTGGAAATTTCGTAGTTTAAAAGGCCCAATTCTAATCGAATCTGTGCAGCGGAGGCGGATTTTGGCATGCAAAAAACACTTTTATAGATCTTGGTCACATGTTGATTTAGTGTTGTGCTAATTTTTCCCCTAAAGATTTCGATGCCGTATGACAGCGTAGGGCCGACTTTGGCTTTCATAACTTCCATCATTGGGGTTAGACTCGGACCCATCAGTTTTTTAGAGAGTTTTGAAAAATTCAGTCGGAGAGCTGTGGCTTTCATTGAAATGTCGCTACGATGTTTGGCGAAGGTGCCCCTTGAGTCGAAGTTGACCCCCAGGTATTTGTAAGATTTTCCTACGACAAGGCTGGAGTCGTTGTACATCCAGCCGCCACCTCCGTAATGTTTTCGGCCGAATATGACTACTTGTGTTTTCTTTAGATTACAATCTAGGCTGTTTGTAGTGGTGTAACTATATAATTTATTTAACAATCGTTGCAGCCCTACTCGGGTTTGACTAAGAAGAACAAGGTCATCGGCGTACAGAAGATTACTCAACTGCACACCGCCAATCTTTGGGGAATGGCTGTTTATCTCATCCAGTTCTGCTGAGAGATCGGCACTAAACAGGTTAAAGAGCAATGGGGCAAGCACACACCCCTGTTTCACTCCTCTTGTTGTTAAGATTTTTCGGGACAGGTGTGTGCCAGTGCCAAGCTTGACTTGTATCCAAGTGTCGGTGTGCAGTTGAACAATGGCCTCCAGTAGTTTGGCCGGGATTCCCCATTTTGTTAATTTTGCCCAAAGTGCTGCCCTGGGGACCCGATCGAAGGCGGCTTTGAAGTCGACGAAACAACAAAAAAACACCTTCGATGAGATGAGCGATTTGTCAATAAATATTGATAGTGCCAGTAGATTGGAGGTTGTGCCCGAATTTGCTGTAAAGCCTGTTTGGTTTTTTGGAATCAGGCCTTTCTGATCGGCCCAGGAACTTAGTTCTTCAAGTAGGATACTCGCAAAATACTTTGCCTCGTTGTCCAATAGGGCTATCAACCTGTAGTTGTTTGGGGACGAATGAGCACCGGACTTGTATATTGGATGGATTACTGCACCTCGCCATGAGTCGGGTATGACTGAACAACTCAGTGCAGATCTAAAAAGGATTGCCAATTGTTGTGCCCAAAGGGGGATGTTTGCCTTAAACAGGGCCTGCGTTAGGCCATTTGGACCCGGCGCTCCGTCTGATCTCGCTTTTGATAATATTTTAATCAACCTTACTTGAGTGGTGGAGATCGTCTCGCATTGCGGCTGCGTCAACTCGTGGGGGCTGTTCTGGCTCTCTGAGGGCCAGTTTTTAATTAATGCGGAGGTGTTTACTGTTAAGGAGTCTGCACCTCCATTGGCCTTGAAGTGATCAGTCAAGAATGAGACCCATTCTGCCTCCGCAATGTTTGCACTCCCCTGTCTAGTTGTTCCATTGATTTGTCTGTTCAATAGTGCCCAAAATTTTCTTGAGTTATGGTTTTTGCTTTCCCAGAGAAGTTTACACCAAAATTGATCGAGATGAAGTTGTTTATCTTTTTGGTGTGCCTGTCTGTAGTTTTTTTGAGCAGTTTTATAATCGTTCAGGCGCTCATTGGATTCTGGATACTTCCTGGTTGCCCGCAGGGCAGCGTTTCTAATCTTCTTTAATTTTACTGTTTGACTCGAAATGGGGAACTGAGAACAGCAGGTGGTCGAGTTAGGGTTCTGCTTTTGCCTGTTTCGGACATACAGTCCTCCCGTTCGGTCCAGGAGGACCGCAACATCCAGCCTGCTCCGCGGCTCACGCCCGCCCACCGCGTCACCATCTAGCGCCTGGAAGCGCTCAAAACTGCGGGAGGGCTATTGCAGTGCGGGTTCTGCTTTTGCCTGTTTCGGACATACAGTCCTCCCGTTCGGTCCAGGAGGACCGCAACATCCAGCCTGCTGCGCGGCTCACGCCCGCCCACCGCGTCACCATCTAGCGCCTGGAAGCGCTCAAAACTGCGGGAGGGCTAACGCAGCGCGGGACGCGCGCGGGCTAAGCCCGGGCAAAGGGCGGGCCCGTCTGTGCCCGTCAGAGGCCGAAGGAGGCCGGGCTGGGCCCACTCTCTTGCTCCCTTGACTGTTTTGGCCACGTTCGGATAAGACTCTGGACATATGGTAATAATTGTATATTCAATACGTGCCTTTATTTTTCACGAGCATAGTGTTGAAGATTTCTAACCGGAGGAGTTACTTTTTATTCTATATAATGGGGAAAAGAAAGCATATCTCAGATGATACTAAAAGGGGAAGGATGTAAAAGTACCTAAAAACCATACGCTTCTGAGCTATCTGACAGGGGCAATGGGGGCCATAGAGAAACAAATAACTACGGTGGAGCAGTCAATAGCAAATGGTGTCCCTACTGTATCGGCAAGTCCAAATAATAGGATTGAACAAGGAGATGAAACTCAGACGGTTCCAATCCAGAATGGCTGCATTCTTGTGGCAGTAACTGATATTGAAACCATACAAAGCGATCCAGATTCTTTCACTCAACCCCGCAAAAGAGGAAAAAGAAGATAAATAATAAATTGGAAAATAAAATAGGCAGGGGGAGGAAATTGTAAAAAGAAATGGGTCAAACAAGGTTACTATAGATAAAGCTGGGAAAAGAGTGTTCGGGGCAAAAAAGGCCATAGTAAGAAAAACTCAAGAGCACGGTCCGAGGCCCAAAACCAAAACTCATAAAGAGGAGTTGGTCACGTTGATAGATTTAATTCAAAATTTAGAACTTTTCCTGAGGGGTTCCTTCTCGAATATAGAGGAAAGGCTGAGTAAGGTGGAGGCGTTAATTCAAAAACTGCGGGTGGGACAAAGGAAGATAGTCAAGCTAAGACGGCATATAGATTAAAAAGTAACGCTGAAGTAATTAGTTCCTCAGATCCTCGCAAAGTTCTAGAGGAATCAAGTGAGGAAATAGCTCCAACTCAGCGGAGGAATCAGATTGAATCTAAGACCAAACCGCTGCGCTCTTTATGTTTGAATAAAACCAATAACCCTACACTTAACCCTGCTTCTTTACAAAAGGAAGTAACTGTGAATGCAAAAGAAGGTCCTATCCTCCCTAAACAGCATAACATACTTCCCAGGGATCAAATAAATAGACCACATGAGGGAAAGATTAACCTCTTTGAATCCCCCAACTTAGATTTGCCCCCTGCCTGTATACCGTACACAGTAGTACTGGCGAACGTACCCAGATTGGGGAAACAGGAGATGGAGTCATGGGAAACGTTAAGAAACAAATCACTGCATTGGTTGGGATTGAGAGCAGGGCCCACGGCACAACTTTTCAGAGAATTTAAAATGGCACGCAGGGTGAGATGGGTAGGTAATGATAGGAAAAGTCAACCAGGAGACTGTGTGGTGTTGACGTTCTGTACTCCCCAGTTTGTGGAAAGGATCCTGACAGTGGGGAGGATTAGTAACATGGAAGGGGGAGGAATTATCATTTTACCGCTTAGTTTCTTTTACCAGCCATATTTTGTCTCAATGAGAAGTCGCCCTAGCACAACAACGGGTAATTTTAAACAAGCGACACATAATGAGGATAATATACAGTCTGTATATAACATACCGGTGGAAAATCGCTTTGCCATCCTTCCATCTTTGGAGGAAATAGATTGACTGGGCCATCTAGTAACACCAATGGTTTCTAACCCTCACATTTTAGGGAGGAACAAACAGATACCTGATAATCTGGGGCAAGTAGAACTGAGATTAGATGACTCAGGTGCGGCGGATGTCGAAAAAATAAGTGAAAAACACATAGTCGAATCAAACAGTAGTTCTATACCTAGTATCAACAGGCAGGGTATAGATTGTGAACCTGAAAAGGTCAGTGTGTCTGCTAATTCACCCAGTATATTGTGTAGGGCTTCACCAACAAAGGTTGGGATAAGGGAAATTCTTTTCTGGAATATAGCGGGTTTAGCCCCCAAATTAATGAATCACCTCTTTTTAGATTTTATAAGAAGATTTGAAATTTTCTGTCTGCAAGAGACATGGTCTGTAAAGGAACTGCACATAGTGGGTTACAAAACATACCATACGCCTGCAATACCATCAATCCAGGGGAGGCCCAAAGGCGGTCTATCGATTTATATTTCAAATATGCTAACAATCAAGGAAATTCTGGTCACAGCTTCAGAACCTAACTTCCAAATTATTACCCTGAAACTGGCTAAAGGTGATACAACGACCTTAGTGAATTTTTATAACAATGCTGCTAAGGAAAAAGTGGTGGATATATTGAAGCAGCTAAGATCTATACTGCAGAAAATTCAGAATTCCAATCTGGAGAATACGATGTTTGTTTGGGGTGGGGATTTTAATATAACTTTATGTTCACTTAATAAAGATGTAATATGTGGTTTAGTGGATGAGGAAGATAGGAATCTCTTCCATTTCCCACATAATGCAGTGGGAAACGCACTAAATGAGATTCTTTTTTGTTAGATTTAGGTTTTGTCAATATTCTCAGGACTCCTTCCGTCCCGTTTATGCAGACTTTTAATGGCAGAGGTTTTAGTTCCATTATCGATTTTATTTTATTCTCGAATTGTTATTCCCAACGTGTGAGTGGCTTTAAAGTACATAAAATATCTATTAGTGACCATTTCCCACTGAGTGTGAAAATATTTCTCAAAACGACAACGCAAAAATCACATAATGATAGGATGCTGATGGCCCCAAAATTACTAATGGATAAAAGGAATGGCTACTCCTTAAAGTGGGACAAGGTTGATCCTGGAAAAATAACAAATCTGGTGGTTACGAAATCGCTAGACTCTATAATGAATTGTTTAAATGAAACTATAAGTCAGGAGGAGGTACTTAGCGGTTTTGCTCAGATTACCACAGCAATAAAAATTCACTGGAAATTGAGATAAAACATGGGGCTAGGGGTAAAAGGGGTGGTTTGGCTCAGACTGCACTAAAGCACATTCTGATTTAAAAAGAGCATTGCATAGGAAGGAAAGGGACATGGACGAAATAAAGCAGTGCAGGAAGGCATACACCTGTGCAGTTAAAATGCGGAAATTAGAACTAAAGGAAAAATCCTGGGTAGACCTGCATAACGCAAGCCTTAATAAAGACAGTTGTGCATTTTGGCGTGCGGTTAGATCCCCATTCCTGTGCACAGAAGTAATACCCCTGATCGAAATAGCAATCGATGAAACGCAGTGGGTGAATCACTTCTCGAACATTTTTCGCCTTAATGGGGACTGTGATGGAGATCAAGACGGTTCCCTTAGATCAAATCCACACCCAACAAATTATCCATTGGAAGTCCTCTTTACCCTAAAAGAAGTCCAATCAGCCGTACAAGCTAGTAAGGGCAGCAAGGCCCCAGGGCCTGATGGGGTTCCCGTAGATATCTATAAACATAACATCGAACTCTGGGCTCCACTATTAACATGTGTGCTAAACGCTGCTAGTGCAAAAGGAATAATTGAAACATGGACCGAATCGATCATGGTACCAATTTTTAAGAAAGGGGACAGACAGGATCCAGCATGCTACCGACCCATCTCTCTATTGGATTCATTAGGGAAGGTAGCGGGTAGAATAATTCTCAATCGCTTACAACAATGGGCAGGGGATAATAATATCCTATCAGATCTGCAGTTTGGATTCAGGGAAGGTTTGAGTACCATTGATCAGGGCCTAAATTTATCCATTGTAATTGAGAAATACACAAAGGCAAAGAAGGGGAAAATCTATTTGGCGTTCGTCGATCTTTCCGCCGCCTTTGATTGTGTATCGCATAAGAAATTATGGAGTATCTTAGAATTAATGGGGGTTCGAGGTTTCAATAATTCATTTTCTAAAAGCTCTTTACTCGGACGCAAAAGCTAGAGTGCGTTATGGATCTAATGGAGAGTGTACGGAGCTTTTTTCGGTGGAGAGAGGGGTTAGACAGGGCTGTGTCCTGGCACCCTTTCTCTTCACATTATATACCAATGGCTTGGAAAAGGCGATGTTGGAAGGGGGCCAGGATTTTCCCCAGCTGGAAAAACGACCGATTCCCGTGTTATTATACGCGGATGACGCCGTCATAATGGCTAGGACCCCATTGGCTCTACAAAGAGCACTTAATTCTTATAAGGACTTTATGGAAAATCTGGATCTTAAAATTAATGTTTCTAAAACCTATCTGATGAATTGTGGAAAGGGAGGTAAAAGCAGAAAGATATCTTTTTAAATAATAAGAAATTGATGACAATCCCCACATACCCGTACTTAGGAATTCTATTTGATGATAAAGGCTCATGGCGTCAAGCCATCTCTACTAGAAAACTTTTGTTCATGAGAACTACAATAGCACTTGTTAAGTTTGCACAAAAATTGGGCAAGAGGCCCCCAAACGAACTGATAAAAATTTATAAGGCAAAGTGTATAACCTCAGCTATCTATGGGGCAGGGATTTGGGGCTATTGTGAGCTCTCCGAACTACAGAAAGTGGAGAACGCCTTTTTAAGGTATCTTTTAGCAGTCCCGAAAACAACATCTACTTTTATCTGCCACACGGAACTTGGTTTGCCATTCATTTCGGATATTATAAAGATGCAACCAGTCATGTTGTGGCACAGGATCTGGACCTCACAAAAATCCTCTTTTAACCAATGTGTACTACGGGACAGCCTAAATTTGGAACATACTCTAGAGATAAGATGGTTAAGATATATAAAGGTTTTATGAATGACATAGGAGAACCAGAATTTTATACAAATCCCCAGACAATGAGTAAGATCTCAAAAAGTGATTTTAAAAACGGTGTATGCATCACCTGGAATCAATTAGAGTTACTAGTGAGGCTGTAAAAATAACCGTCCAATTGAATCAACAGATATGTATTTCCCTTTTATCCAGCCATATTTGCTTTTTAGTCCATGTAGCTACGATAGATTTGTACTCATACGATTTAGACTGAGTGTATTTCACCGCATGGTTAGTTTTCCGATGATTAATGATTGGTCATTAACTCTACCAAATTGCCCCTGTGATGGGGTTTCACCGCAATCGACTATACATGTCGTACTATTTTGCAAATTTTATCTGGCATTAAGGAAAAGATGGATTAAACCAATATTAAAAATATGGGGTTTGAGGCAGTGTCGCCCAGCGTTTATTGCTCTTCAGTATTTAGATAACGAGATAGTCACTAATAATATTGCATCATTTCTGAAAAACATGATCCATTATAGAAAACGAATTGAGATTGGACCTTGCTAGGAATCCTTCTGGTGATACTAATATTCTTGGTTTTAACAAATTATTAATTATATGTAAGGATGTTGTAATGAAATTATGGTATTAAATAGTTAGGATACTAAAGTGAAATAGAAATTAAATTGCTGATGCTAGATGTTTTTAGTCTAAATAGATTTTAGTTAAAGTTTTAAAAAGAAAATGTTATGTGTATAATGTAATCTGGATGTTTTTCTATCTATGGTCTTTTCTTTTTTTTTTTAATGATTCATATTAATTTGTATGTAAGCTTTTATGATTTTTTTTTACTAAAAATCGAATAAAGCTTTTTGAATTTGAATTTGAATTTGAATTTAGTGCCCAAAATTTTCTTGAGTTATGGTTTTTGCTTTCCCAGAGAAGTTTACACCAAAATTGATCGAGATGAAGTTGTTTATCTTTTTGGTGTGCCTGTCTGTAGTTTTTGAGCAGTTTTATAATCGTTCAGGCGCTCATTGGATTCTGGATACTTCCTGGTTGACCCGCAGGGCAGCGTTTCTAATCTTCTTTAATTTTACTGTTTGACTCGAAATGGGGAACTGAGAACAGCAGGTGGTCGAGTTAGCATGCGGGTGAGATGGAAACAGGTTTAGCAGGTGTTGACAGAAATTTGACCAATCAACAATGTGAGAGGCTGTGGGAGGGGACCACCAAGTGTGAGAGACAGGCATTCCTTCAGGATGTTAATGCTAAGTTCATCGTTCCATCTTAGACGTTTTAGATTTTCTGAATGAACTCCCTTGTGAGTTGTTGGAGCTGAGTTGTGAAAGGCTGGGTTAGTGTTGATGATGACAACTTGTGGACGGTGGTCGCTCTCTGATCGAGCTTTGATGCTGTAATTTTCCAAGTGAGAGAACAGAGCTAGGTTACAGATGGTGTAGTCTAATAAAGAGAACTTTCGGCCATTTGTCCATGACCAGTTTGGAGGAGTATCCTGTGTGAACCTGCCGTTCATTACTATGAAACCTGCGCTAAAGAATTGCAACACACAGAGCTCCCCCAAGGCGCAGTGTGTTTGATTTAGGGGTTTGGACTGAGGCTTCAATACCGACAACGACAATGGGAGACAACCTCCCAAATCCGACGGATTTCCTTGGAACAAGTTAGTATTGAAATCCCCAGTAAGCAAACAGTCGGCATACGGGAAGGCCACTGCTAGATCACACAAAATTTTAAGCAAGCGGTTTAAATGGGCCCTTTTTGTCCGTACGCTTGGATTGATGTACACATTAAGCATCAACAGGGGGCTCTGTTGTCTCCACGAGCTAACTTTTACTCCAAGCAACCAGTCCTCCTCAAAATTTAGTAGCTCTGTTGGACCCTTTAGACTGCATGAAATATAAATTGACAGTCCTCCCTTTGGGCGGCCGTATTTACGGTCTCTAACGGCTGATTTCCAGTGTTCAATGAATCCATCAATGGGATAATTGCAAGTAGCCCATGTTTCCTGGAGGGCAATTAGATCATGACCAAAGGTAACATTTCGGGTCTCTAGTGAGGACATTTTGAGTTGAAGGCCGCTAATATTCCATGAGCACAGGGATAGGCGAGACTGTAGCTGGAGATTTGTCGGATTTGTGGGTTTAGGCTGGGGAGTGCTAGATTTGGCAGCCTCCAAGAGGGTCAATTTTGGCAAAGTTTGTCCAAGTGGTCAGGGTAGGTTCTTAAGGGACAAAGCTGCTGATAGCCACCCCCAGTCTTGGATTTCCATGGCAGTTCGGAGTGCGGTCCGTGAGACTTCCTGTTAGAGATTCATCTCCTACTGCATTTTTTAAGATTGAGTATGGTTTGCTATTGTCGCAGATCGAGGACCGACGCACACTTGCCTGTGTGGCCGATTGTTTAGCTAGTATCGTGGAATAGCCTGGGTTGAAGTGGGGATAGATTTTGATTCCCCATGACCGAAGAGTATCTTTGCAGGCTAAAAGAGCTTGTGCCCGGATTACAGATGTAAATGTCACCAAGGTTACTTCAGAGGGTTGCGACCCTCTTGGTGGAAGAAATTCTATGTATTCAATGTCATCAGATGCCAATGTATCGACACCCGGGACTCCTTTCAGTAATTTGATAATGTTCGCTCTATTGAGGACGTCGTGATGACCTTTTGATTTATATTCAGGGACAAAAAGGATTTTGGAGCACTGAGGATTTCTGATGGCACTTGGTTGACAATGGCCCTTATCATTTAAGATCTTTTTTTCAATTAGAGGGTCGGGGGCTATTCCAAGATTTGGTAGAGGATTACCTTGAAGCCCATCTGGAGTTGTCAAACAATCCTCTGATGGCTTAAGAGTCTTCTTGAAAATTACTTTTGGATGATGACTTCCGGTGCTTGATGGAGCAGTTTGAATGCAAGAGTATTGAGTGGGTTGGGTGTGAGTAATTGTTTTGATAAACAGGTTTGTGTTTACAACTTGTGATTGACCAGTTGCTTGCTCCATGCCGTTTCGAAGCGGTTCTGGTTTTTCAGCAACCGCAACTTCCTCAGATTTTTGTGCGGAGCTTCTTCGGCCGGGGGGAGGATCGGGTTGGGCCTGATTATATACGAGGGTGGACTGCTGGAGATTTGGTGATAGAGGGGCTGTGGTGGTCAGCTGGTCCTGATTTGATGGAATAAGGTTTGAGACTTGTTCGTTGGCCCGGTTCTTAAACAATGGAAACAGTTTGGAGGATGCAGCCGCACATATTGTTGTTAGTTTGTTTCTTTGTTTGCGTTGATGTTTTTCTCTCTCTTACTGAGAGGGTGAAGCGATTGGGAAATTGTCTTGGAGTGGGGTGAGACCAGAGTGGGTGACTTAGAATCAGGGTCTGCAATGGTAGAGTCGACTGCATTTATAAGGTCGTTCACAATTTGAGGGCTCAACAACAAGGGCGGAGTCGACTTAGCTGGTGTTGGCAACCCTTGGGCTGTGCGGTACGGCTTAGATGCTGCTGAATGTTTCGCCTCTTTGCTTTCTGGGATCTCGCAGGCCTCTGATGTCGGTGTCTTGTCATTTGTTTTGACGGAGTCTGTAGACTGTGCGAGCTCCTGAACCTGGCCCTTGCTGGCACTGCCTCCTGACAGTTGTTTGACTTCGTCTAAAACACAGTTTAAAAAGGCTGGAAGTGCTGAGAGGCTGTCAATGATGGGTGAGCAACAGCAGACTGATTGTACCAGGTTTAAAGATGATTGAGCCCTTATTATTAGGTTGTTTAAGTTCTCTAACTTGTTGTCGATGCCTGCTGTAAACACGGCTAAGGTATTCAAAAGGTCGACTTGCATATCCAGTTTGTCGGAGTGATAGTTTAGTGCCGTGACTGTAAATTGAAAAGTTTGTAACAGTTGCGGCCAAATGTTAGACATGGATGACAAAGAAGCGGCTTGTGAGTTTGATTCTTGTTTCATGTTAAGTGATTCATCTGAATCTTTGAGAAAAAAGGATAAGTCCAGTAGCAGTTGATCTTTAGGATCTTTTGTGTCAGTTCCTCGTTCAAACTTTGTGGAAACTGTGGCTGCACTTGTGGTCGTGGCTATGGCTGCTGCTGTGGCTGCCGTTACACTTGACAACGTTTGCAGTGGGAACAATGTAATATCCTCCTTCAGGGCCCTTTCCCGTTGGATTACGATGGGACTGGGTGCTCCGAGGCTTGGGGATTGGTTATTTTGTGGGAGTGAGGGACTTGATGGCAGTTGTGGTGTTGACGTGGACATGAGAATGGAACACCTGTTCTGCTCATTGTGTGGGTGAATTGTATTTTCGGGTTCCTCAAGTTAAGTTGCTGGATATTCTTGATAAGTGTGGATTCAGAGCCCGTCCAAATTAAAAACATGTCGTCAATGTTTCGACAAAAGAAGCGTAAATGCTTCGTCCAATCTGTATTCTCAAAGATGTACTCTGATTCAAATTTCGCCATGAACGTATTTGCGTACGTGGGGGCTCCTGCGAATCCCATTGAAGTTCCATTAAGTTGGAGATAGTACTTGTTAGACCATGTGAAATAGCTGTGATGAAGGCACAGATGTAAAAGTTCTAACAAAAATATTTTATTACTGTCAGTGGAATCCTGACGGAGTAATGCCCACTCAACAGCTTCCATTCCTTCAGAGTGTGCGATAGAGGTATATAGTGCTACGACATCGATCGTACAGAGTATGCATTCATCTGTTGGCAATGGCATCACTTCTTCAAGTTTTAAAATGAAATCAGATGTGTCCTGGATGTAGGTGTGCCATGACTGCACAAAAGGTTGCAAGGATTTGTCTATGAATCTATCAGCAGGTTCAAACACTGACCCACATCCCGACACTATGGGTCGGAATGGTGGGTCGTGCAGATTTTTATATACCTTTGGTAACATATAAAGTTTGGGTCTCCGTGGATATTGAGTCATCAAGTATTTGGAGGTGTTAACATCAATCCAATTCAAATCCAAAGCTTTGTCAATGATTTGTTTAAGGAGTTTAGAAATCTCAATAGTAGGGTCTTTATCCAATTGTATTGATATCTTGCACATGCTCTTCTACTTTTTTTCATAAAATACAGTGTCCAGTAACACAAGAGCGCCGCCCATATCTGCTTTCTGGAAGGTAATGTCCTGTCTTCTGGCCAATTGTACAAGGATGCTTTTTTCTGTTCGACTCAAAGTAACTGATGCAGTTGCCTTTAGTGTGTACTTTAATTTTTTCAAATCTTTACTGACCAATGATTCAAACATGTCAAGGGTTTTGTGCAACACCGGAGCCTCAAAGGTACTCTTTGGTTTAAATTCACTTTCTTTAGCAGTTAGTGAGTTTTGTACGGGAACCATATTTTCAAAAAAATGCTTGAGTCTTAACACTCTCATAAATTTGTAGAAAGAGATTTCATCTTCAAATAAGGACCCAGAATGTGTAGGCACAAACGAGGTGCCTTTGTTCAAAATAGCTATTTCTTTTGGATTAAGAGTTTGCGAGGATATGTTTATTACGAGGGTTTCCCCTGGCTCCTCAAGCCCTTCTTCCCCTTGTTTTTGTCTTTTTCTTTGTCCTCGCCGAGTTTTTTGCTTCTTACCACTGCATTTGGATCCGGTGGTTGACCCTGGTCCGGTGCCTGGGATAAAAAAGAAACTTGTTGTCCAGAGGAGCCAGCTATTTCACTTGTATTACCATCCACAATTGGCTGTGTACGTTTAACTGGTAGACGAGCTGTGTCAGTATCTTTATCAGTAGCGATACTTTCCTCTGAGGAAGTATTAGGTTTACGTGTAAATCGACGTTGGGCATTCACCTCTGCCCAGGTGTATGCCTCATTCAGTTTATAATCAATCGTGTCACGTTTAAATTTCCCCAACTTAGTTTCCTGGAGCTCCTTTCCATATTCCTCAAGTTTAATATTTAGATCCACCAGATACTGCTTCCAATCTTCATCCGGCATCCTGCTGGAAAGATCTGGAAAGATCTGCCCGGATACTATTGATTTCTTCATTAAGTTCCTGAATCGCTTTGGCGAGTTCTTCAACTAGGAGAAGTATAAGGTCCAAGGAGCATTTATTGAGTACTTGATACCATTTCTCCATAAATTGGGGGTTGTGTTGCAAATGATACAGCATTGGTTTAATTGCCAGTCGTAATCCTCTAGGGATTCTCTTAACCTTGTGATACTGAATTAAGGTTGAAGCGTGGAGTCGTTGATTTAGTTCACGCTTGGTAATGAACTCGAGTTGCTTTAGTTGGTGGCTTATTGATCCACTGTGTACATTAAGTGTACTGACTTCTTGAATAAGATTATACATTTCAGTAGCTTGCTCTGAGGTGTAAGCTCTAGTGGTAGCTCTGTTTTCCGTAATTGTGGCTATCGATTCAAACGACATTTTTCAGTCTGAGGGTGCAGAGACCAAAATACTAGGTAAGAAATTAATGAACAAATGTGGGCTATGCACTCCTCATTTATCACTGTACTCTGTGATTAAACAACTAAATTGATCCGTGTGCTGCACCTGGCAGTGTGTACCTGTTCACACCAAATATAAATCAGAAAAAGGCCAAAGGGTCAAAACTGACCCCAGGACTCAGATGCGCTCAACGATTAATTGATTTACTTACACTTAATGCTAAAACTCAAAACATATATTGACTTCACAAACAAACATCTTATCTGTTATGTATTTATACATTTAGCCTTAGAGATGGCTGACACAGAAAAACATGTCAAACAACCTGACAAATAGTCAGTTCTTTACAATTACATTATGTATGAGGAATTAACAATTCTACTCATGGTTGTATTACATCATATCGGAAAATATTTAACAAAGCAGATGATGAAGACCCAATGCATTTCGGGACCGAAATTGTCCCTTCTTCAGGGGCATTGCTGCAAAAACATGAATTGAGCAAGCAGTTAGAATAATGAATGTACATGGCAGACCAAAAAACCATTATATTAGGTTCCGACACCTGTACCAAAAGCATAATTATATCTGCTGAAAAAGAAATGATGACAATCAGTATGTACCAAACGTCCCATATCTAACAGTGTGGGGATAGAAAGATTCAGCCAGAGAAAAAGAGAGTAAAGATTAAAAGTTATCCGCACTGACCCCTGGTAACTAAATAAACGTAGTACTCAGAAAAATATACAGATGTAAATGAGAATTCAAGCAATGGCTGAAAGCGAGTCACAAACCTCTAAGATCTCCCATCCTATCATCAAAAATAAAACCATACACTCTACGTGAACTTCTTAGCGTAAGCTTCAGCCCGTCACAAAATGCTACTAAACCCGAACAAATATTGAACATACCTTTTTATTGCCACGTATCAAATTCTGTAACAAAAATTAGCAAAAAACAGATAAGGATGTGGGCTAATTCTCCCTGACTAGAAGCCGTAGATATTGTGAATCATCCTTACCCAGTACTTGACTTGCCGACTACTGAAAAGTATAACCAGTAGTCTCCTGTGCCAACCTTAAATTATGGCGGGATTTCAACCGAGGCGTTGTCTGTGGTCAAACAAAACACATATTTAGCGACCTGACCTAAGTAAGCAGTATACTATAAATCCAAACATGCTGACAAACAGCTTACCGATCACAGTGCTTCCAAGACGCTCAATAAGATCAGTGTTGTTTACAAGCGGAGTCACGCGAGATTAAAAACAAGATCTTACGTAA
The DNA here is from genome assembly GCA_963921515.1 of Calotriton arnoldi. Taxonomy (NCBI): domain Eukaryota; kingdom Metazoa; phylum Chordata; class Amphibia; order Caudata; family Salamandridae; genus Calotriton; species Calotriton arnoldi. Next base: position 538,903 of record CAWUFW010008490.1, on the reverse strand, counting down.
TCACATGATCGGGTGCGCTCCCGTATAGCCACTTCAAAAACAACTGACATAACTAATGCCACAGAGGATGCCATGACACTGTGTGGTCCCACGTTTAAGAAACCAACTTGAAACCATAAAATAACGTAAACAAGCATATTCAAATCAAAAAAACGAACAGAAACGAACATAAAAACAAAAACCCAAAGGACCAAAATCCTTAATCGCCAGCTTATACGAAACTCTTAGCTCTATGTGTCTCATGTAGCACTGTTTTTAAGACAAAAAAATAATTGAAGTTAACCACTTCGTCAACTACCACGTAAAGAGTGCAGAGCTTATCATTGTGAAACCCAAGGCTACCTGATCAATGGTCTCTGTCTGTGATGAACGTAAACATAGACCTGGTACATAACAAATAAGTACGTGCACATTGACAAAACACAAGGAGTATGGACAGATCTGAGAGATAGAAAATATCTGAACAAGTGAAAGAACAAAATAAATCCCATGAGATACTGATACCAGAATTGATAACTCCCGCATTGCGTTTGTTTCTAAATTTTCAACCAATTCTTCAAAACTTCGGAATATCATTCTAAAAAGATGGGAGCTCCTACAGCAAGAGCCTGATTTCAGAGACACTTTTGTTTCTAGACCTCTATTTGCTTATACCCGATCAAGAAACATTAAAGACATTCTTTCTGCAACCCATACCCAAAACAAAGATGCCGGCGGCATGCGCAAATGCTCAAATTGTATACATTGCAATAATGTCATCCAAGGCAATATCATTTCACATCCAAATACAGGTGAAAAGATCAAACTGTCATTTAAAGGCGATTGTAATACGGATCACGTAATTTACACCATTAAGTGCCCCTGTGGATTGCTTTACGTGGGTAAGACGGAAAGAAAACTGAAAACTCGCATTTCTGAGCGCAAAAGCCGGATTCGCAATAAAAATACCACTTCCTGTTTAGCAATGCATTGGAATGAGAATCACCACACAATAGCACAAATCAAATTTCAAATCTTAGAAGTTGTCAGGAAGTACCCTGGGGTTGATATCAATAAACATCTATTGCAAAGAGAGGTATTCTGCATGAAACGTTTAGATACACTTAACCCCCGTGGGCTCAATGATAGATTGGAAATGAGCTGCTTTTTATAACTCAGTTTGCATATTAAAAAATGTTTTTCTGTGAAATGCCTTTTCACATTTATATCAATAATTCTTTAGGACATTTTAAACCTGTTGTCACGAATATATTTCACTTCACCTTGTTTCCTGCTTGAATGCCTCTGATTCACGTGCTATTTTTCTGTTATCAGTATCTCATGGGATTTATTTTGTTCTTTCACTTGTTCAGATATTTTCTATCTCTCAGATCTGTCTAAATTCCTTGTGTTTTGTCAATGTGCACATACTTATTTGTTATGCACCAGGTCTATGTTTACGTTCATCACAGACAGAGACCATTGATCAGGTAGCCTTGGGTTTCACAATGATAAGCTCTGCACTCTTTACGTGGTAGTTGACGAAGTGGTAGACTTCAATTATTTTTTTGTCTTAAAAACAGCGCTACATGAGACACATAGAGCTAAGAGTTTTGTATAAGCTGGCGCATTAAGGATTTTGGTCCTTTGGGTTTTTGTTTTTATGTTCGTTTTTTTTATTCGAATATGCGTGTTTATGTGCACCAAGATGGCTGCCAACACTTCCTGGATTGAAGCGTTGGCAGCCAATTAGAGCCAAGCTTGTGCTTGTGTAGTTAGGTCCCGCCCAGATATATAAAGAATTTTTTCCTTTAATATCTCAAAAACTACTGAACGGATTTACACCATTTAAAAAAAAGGTCTCTTTCTGAACCAAGGGATACCTTTTTGCCAAATTTGGTGTAATTCCGTTCAGCAGTTTCAGCTGTAACCGTGTCTAAAGTTTCATATGGGAAATTGATTTTCCGACCTCTATTTTTTGAATTTCTCAGGAACTACTGAACGGATTTACTCCATTTAAAAAAAAGGTCTCTTTATGAAACAAGGGCTACCTTTTTGCCAAATTTGGTGTAATTCTGTACAGCAGTTCGAGCTGTAGCCGTGTCTAAAGTTTCCTATGGAAAATAACATGGAAAAAACACGTTTTGGGACCCCCCTTTTTTCTCGGCCCCCGCTTGGCGAATCAACCCGAAACTTTCAGGATAGGAGCTGACCGGAGCGGGCCGTAAGTTTTGAAAATTTCGCGAAGATTCGTCAACCGGCGCCAAAGTTATTGGGAAAAGAAAAAACGCTTTTCCTATGGAAACTAGGTCCTAACTATAACTATCTACTGGCGACCGCCAGTAGATAATGTATATATATATATATATATATATATATATATATATCCAAAAAAAAGCCCTCAAGCTTTAAGGATGCACTCCAAACAGAATGGGGAAGAATTGGCACTGCATTTCCCGGCATACCACTCACTGGAGAGTGAATGCCAGATGAGGGAAAATTTGAATGCGATGCATTTCCTGTTGTTGCCAAGCCCCGCCCTATGATTATGGTGATGCTGCACCGAAACGCGTCAGGGACTCATATTAATTGGTGACGCTTGCTGGTTTCGTTAATAAAGGCTCAGTGAGAACCATCCTCTGTTTGGAGTGCATCCTTAAAGCTTTAGGGCTCTTTTTTGGATATATATATATATATATATATATATATCCCATCAACAAAGTTTGCCTCAGTGGAAGAGCCAACTCAGGTAGGCGAGACTGTAAATGAGTTGTTTCAATTTTGTCTTATTCGGCAAAAGAACTCGCCAATGATTAAGGGTATGACGACCCGAAACGTGTCTGGTGGTTTGATGTAGAGATGCTGTTCCCGCCAAACTTGTTTTGCAGCCAGCATAAATAAAAATTAACGGAAAATCACCTACCTGAGTTGGCTCTTCCACTGAGGCAAACTTTGTTGATGGGATTTTAGCGGCTAGCCAAGCCACGGAAGAGCCCCGCCGCATGTGAGCGGACCCGGGAGATGCCATCAGGTGTCACCAAGGCACGGGAGGTAGTCCGTCTTGCCAGCAGAAGTATGCAGCCTGTTTTGATGCGTGACCAAGCATTATCCCACTGTGGTTTTATTGGAATATTAAATTTTGAAGCTCAAGACGAACTCACTGGAGTCTTATTAGTGCACAACTACGACCACCAGAAGGCCGTGTGAATGGCCACGGCCACTGAGGCGGTGTTCGAGACTGTAAATGAGTTGTGCAATTTTGTCTTGTTCGGCAAAAGAACTCGCCAATGATTAAGGGTATGACAACCCGAAACGCGTCTGGCGGTTTGATGTAGAGATGCTGTTCCCACCAAACTTGTTTTGCAGCCAGCATGAATAAAAATTAACGGAAAACCACCTACCTGAGTTGGCTCTTCCACTGAGGCAAACTTTGTTGATGGGATTTTAGCAGCTAGCCAAGCCGCGGAAGTGCCCCGCCGCATGTGAGCGGACCCGGGAGATGCCATCAGGTGTCACCAAGGCACGGGAGGTAGTCCATCATGCCGGCAGAAGTATGCAGCCTGTTTTGATGCATGACCAAGCATCATCCCACTGTGGTTTTATAGGAATATAAAATTTTGAAGCTCAAGACGAACTCACTGGAGTCTTATTAGTGCACAACTACGACCACCAGAAGGCCGTGCGAATGGCCACGCCCACTGGGGCGGTGTTCGAGACTGGAAATGAGTTGTGCAATTTTGTCTTGTTCGGCAAAAGAACTCGCCAATGATTAAGGGTATGACGACCCGAAATGCATCTGGCAGTTTGATGTAGAGATGCTGTTCCCGCCAAACTTGTTTTGCAGCCAGCATGAATAAAAATTAACGGAAAATCACCTACCTGAGTTGGCTCTTCCACTGAGGCAAACTTTGTTGATGGGATATATATATATATTGAAAATTTCCACGCTCAAAGAACAGAAGAAAGAAGAGCCGCACTCAGGATTTCTGGATTAAGGAGTTGAAAATTGAATGACTCGACGTGTTTCGACAGCACGGTCTTTGTCAGAAAGTCAATACAAAGAAACCGGAAGTGGCAGTGTCTTTTAAGCATTTCCTGTTTTTTGTTTTTTCAAAACATGGACATAGAAAACAAACAACACATAGGGTGATCGTCTGCCATGTAAATTAAAAGAAAGCAGACTTGCAAAAACTTTATCAATTCATTCAATCAACATTATAGACAATGCATACAATTCATGAATATGACAGTTTATTCAAACCTATGCAAAGTGACGTGAAATAAGAATATTTAAATCCTTAAAACGATAGTCATGTGGCAAAAAGTAAAAACAAAAGTGTGTGGAACAAACTGCCAAGTGGCAGAAAGCACTGATGTAGTGCTAAGTTATATGTTCCGTGAAGGGGTTGGGGCGCTGACTTTAGAGCTTGACAACCCTGTTTAGCAAATTAAGTGCCACATGATGTCCACTGGTGTGAGACCCTGGGTTACGCCCACTTCCGGTCCTATTCTAGAACTAGAAAAATAAATAACGGTATTGCGGAGAGGCAATAAAGTGGACAAAAAAGTGTAAAAAATAATAAATAAAACAAAACAAAAAGGAAGGGTGGATGGTTACAGACCCTTAGTCTGTCTTCTAGGAGGCCATAAGCTGGAAGGCAAAAACGTGGCCAGAAAAAGAGGATTGGGGATGCAGGGACTCAAAAGCTTATGGTTCACCTAGTTTCTATGTTGTTAGCATAGAGAGGTGCCCTAGTGAACTCAGCCTAAGTGGACATGGAGGTCCTCCTCATGGTTGAGGCCTCCCGGGATCTTGCTTTGGAGTCTCACTATATATTCAGATTCCAGGCGTCGCAGATGACGTTCCCGATCTCCTCCTCTTGGTGATGCAGGGACCCTGTCAATGCCAAAAAACGAAATTTTAGAACTGATATCTTTAACGTTTGAATGTACCAATTCACAGTGTTTGGCTATGGCGTATGACATGTCGCCATTCTTGATAGCACGCAAATGTTCCAAAACACGCTTCTTCACAGGGAAGATTGTACTCCCCACATAACGTAAGCCACAAATACAAGTCAAAACATAGACTACAAAATCAGTATTACAATTTATGAAATCATGAATCTTCCCTGTTTTGCCATTGGGGAGGATGAAAGTTTTTACATTCGTACTGTTGTTACATGCTTTGCACCTCCCATATTTGTGAAAACCTGGGAGTTCCCTCAACCAGGTCCCACGTGTTTTTGTCTTAATGGAAAGGTGACTGTGTACTAGCATGTCCTTTAGAGACTGACATTTCCTGTATGTAACATGTGGAGACGGGCTCACCAGTTTGCCTATGATGACATCATCCCTGACTATGTGCCAGTGTTTGCGTATTATGTGATGTATTTCTTGAGAGGCTTGATTAAAAGTGGTTATGAGTCTCACTTCATGTTGGCCACTTTGTTTCTCTCTAGGTACGAGTAAGCTGTTCCTGTTTTTGGTGGCTGCTTTCTCAGTGGCTACTCTAATGGTTTTCCCTGTGTAACCCCTGTTTCTGAAATGACCCCTCATGTTTTTGGCTTCTTTATCATATGAGTCAGAGGAGCTGCAATTATGTTTTGCTCTCAAAAGCTCACCATAGGGGATACTATTCTTAAGACCTGTCGGGTGATGGCTGCGCGCATGCAAAATACTATTGCCAGACATCGGTTTCCTGTACAAACTAGTGTGCAGTGTCCCTAGTTTCACCTCTACTAGAATATCTAAGTACTCTATGCTGCTGGCATTAGTTTTACTGTCCATCAACTGTTGTTTTTGCATTTGTCACCCCGAGTGGGACGGGTATGCCCAGACGTGGGTCCCGTGCTCTCCATGCCACTGGAATCAAGCTATCCTGGCTGAAGAGGGGTGAAACCCCGAAACCGGTCCTAGGATGCTTGTTTCCAGTCCAGGGAGGACCTGGCTTGGCAGTTCGGGCTGGACTGTTCCCATGAGGCACAGGGTCAAGACTGATTTGCATATGGCTGGGTTCAAACTGGAATGGCATGGTGAGCAAAAAAATGATGGATTTAGGCCCAGATCCCTGTACTGGGGTGAATGTATGACATTGTTCTGCATTCTGTCCATCAACTGTTGTTTTTGCATTTGTCACCCCGAGTGGGACGGGTATGCCCAGACGTGGGTCCCGTGCTCTCCATGCCACTGGAATCAAGCTATCCTGGCTGAAGAGGGGTGAAACCCCGAAACCGGTCCTAGGATGCTTGTTTCCAGTCCAGGGAGGACCTGGCTTGGCAGTTCGGGCTGGACTGTTCCCATGAGGCACAGGGTCAATACTGATTTGCATATGGCTGGGTTCAAACTGGAATGGCATGGTGAGCAAAAAAATGATGGATTTAGGCCTAGATCCCTGTACTGGGGTGAATGTATGACATTGTTCTGCATTCTGTCCATCAACTGTTGTTTTTGCATTTGTCACCCCGAGTGGGACGGGTATGCCCAGACGTGGGTCCCGTGCTCTCCATGCCACTGGAATCAAGCTATCCTGGCTGAAGAGGGGTGAAACCCCGAAACCGGTCCTAGGATGCTTGTTTCCAGTCCAGGGAGGACCTGGCTTGGCAGTTCGGGCTGGACTGTTCCCATGAGGCACAGGGTCAAGACTGATTTGCATATGGCTGGGTTCAAACTGGAATGGCATGGTGAGCAAAAAAATGATGGATTTAGGCCCAGATCCCTGTACTGGGGTGAATGTATGACATTGTTCTGCATTCTGTCCATCAACTGTTGTTTTTGCATTAGTTTTACTGGTAAATTTAAGATTGAGGCAATTTACCGAAATTCCCTGAATAAAGGCATCAAGGGACTCCTGTGGACCATCCCATATCAGAAAAATATTGTCTATGTAGCGGGTCCACAGGATGACATTGTTCATGTAGGAGATATTGCCATCATGCCAAAGGTGCTCTGCCTCCCACCACCCCATAAACAAACAGGCGTAGCTGGGAGCGAAGCAACTTCCCATGGCGGTACCAGTGTACTGCTCATACCATTCATCCTCAAACAGGAAGCAGTTATTATGAAGACAAAAGTGTAACATGCGCATTAATAGCATAGTGTGGTCATACATTGTTACAGGCCTGTCTCAGTAAATAAAATTTGCACGCTTCCAGTCCCAAATCATGCTCAATACGAGTATACAAGGCAACAACGTCAATTGTTGCCAAGATGTACGTTTCTTTCCATGGAATTTCCTGTATCTTCGATAGGAAGTCCATGGTGTCTCTACAGTACAAGGGTAAGTTCAGGACATAGGGACAGAGAAAATAGTCCAAATAGATGGAAGTGTTTTCGAGAAGGCTTTGATTGGCCGAAATTATTGGTCTACCAGGAGGATCAGTGGGATGTTTGTGCACCTTGGGTAGCATGTAGAACACTGGGGTTACTGGTTTCTGTACCAGCAAAAACAGGAACTCATTCTGACTCAGCATATCATTCTCACGCCAGTCATGTAACATCTTATGATATTCCTGTATAGTTTTATTGTACCTCCCCAAGCTGGATCTCAGGTAACATCCTGAGAATTCTAGTTGTCGCTTGGCCTCCACTCGGTACTTGTTGATGTCCCAGAGGACGACATTCCCCCTTGTCAGAAGGTTTGATCACGAAGTCTGTTGCTTGTTTCAAGGACTCCAGGCCTGCCCTTTGTTCTGTGGTTAAATTCCTAGCAAAATGATTGCCCTGTCTTTTCCAGAGGTCCAATAAGTCACCTAAAATTATCTCATGGAATGTATCAATTCCATCATGTAATGTTATTGGGTTGAACTTCGATCTGGGTTTAAAATCATTCCTGGACCTCTTACTTATCTCTATATCCATACTAATCAACAGGTCGCGATCAGTCTCCCAGTCTCTAGTTCCCAATTGGATTTCCCTCATAGTGGCTAGTGTCTCAATGTCCCTCATGGATAGTGTAACTTCCGTCGGGGCAGAGGTGCTAGCTGTTTGTGTAGTGTTTATCGTCCCTTTGTTATGCTTCAAAGTATATAGTTTCAAAAGTTTGAGTTTACGCATAAATAAAAACAGGTCAATACGTGTTTTGGCAAAGTCAAAATTAGCAGTAGGGCAGAAAGATAGGCCTAATTCTAAGACCGATCTTTCCTCCGGGGTGATGACATGTGGGGAAAGATTAATGATAGAAAAGTTTGATTTCTCACCCATCATTTGTTCCTCTTGGATCGCCTGATGCCTCTCCCATGTGGCGTTACGTTGTCGCTGGCCTTCGCCCCCTCTCCTGCTTCTTCTCTTTTGTCTTGTTCTTTGCCTCCTCCTTTTCCTCTTCCCCTCAGTGGTTTTTTGTTGGCACTGAGGCTCAACTGCATAAAACGGTATTCCTCCAGGGATGTAAAGGGTCCCCTATTTGGTCCCAGAGCGGTGTGTCTTACCTCGTCGTCCGGCGGTGCTGCTGAGCTTGAGCCAGAGGTCTCCGAATCTTGTGCTCGCAGTGCTTCGATCTTCTTGTAGTCCTTTCTGATGGCGTCGTATTTTCTGCTGAAGGTAAGGATGCGCCCTTGCGCATAATCATTCCTGTCCCTCACGAATTTCCAGCGTTTCCTCGCCTTAATGCTGTCCTCATATTTAATCAATCGTGTTTCCATTTCTTTAATAAAAGTCTTTATTTCCTCCTGGGCTGGCATTTTGCTCAATGCCTCACGGAGCGATTTCAACTCCTCCCCAATTTGTTGAAGTTCAATTGCAGCATATTTTGAAAGGAGTCCCAGCATCTGTTTACAAGTGCCAGCCATGAGGGAGGACCACTCCTCCAGTAGCTGGGGATTTGGATTTTGATAGGTGGGGGTCACCAAGATTCTCAATCCTCTTGGGACCCGCCCCACCTCGATGGAATTATCCAAAGAAATAACCTCCCAACTGCGGTTAATTTCTTTTTACACAGTTTCTCGAGTCTGTATAAATCTTGTTTCAAAGATCTATTCCCTCCGGTTTCCTCCATAGTCCCACTTGTAGGACTTGCCTGCGTTCCCGCATCCGTCTTGGTAAATAGTGACCTCGCCACATCCAGCCTCTGGCGTATTGCTTCACACATTGTGGCCACGTTTCAAAGTCCAGCCGGCACTCCTATACCACCAAAGACGCGTTTCGACAGCACGGTCTTTGTTCCTCTCCGCAAAGCGTTTCACTCCTGCTCATGAAATCCTCCCCCGTACTCAAAACTAAACGCGACTGCGTGTAGTTGAGATAGGGGCACCCCTGCCGTTTCTGCAATGAAAACGAACCCGAAGTTCCAATCGAGGGTCACAGGTCGACGATCAGCAGTCGCGTACTCCCCCGGAGCGGGGTCCGTATACGTCTGCAGCTCTGTCGTCCGGACAGCCTTCGTACTCCGTTGTTGGTTCTTGGTTGGGAAACACTCCCAGGATGTATACTCCGGCGGCGGGAACCGGGAAAGAGAAGGTTGCGAAAGGGATTCCAGCCTTGCTTTCGATTACTTCCACCTTACGGGATTGGTGCGGACAGGCGGGCGCTGGACCCGCTGTAACATTGAAAATTTCCACGCTCAAAGAACAGAAGAAAGAAGAGCCGCACTCAGGATTTCTGGATTAAGGAGTTGAAAATTTAATGACTCGACGCGTTTCGACAGCACAGTCTTTGTCAGAAAGTCAATACAAAGAAACCGGAAGTGGCAGTGTCTTTTAAGCATTTCCTGTTTTTTGTTTTTTCAAAACATGGACATAGAAAACAAACAACACATAGGGTGATCGTCTGCCATGTAAATTAAAAGAAAGCAGACTTGCAAAAACTTTATCAATTCATTCAATCAACATTATAGACAATGCATACAATTCATGAATATGACAGTTTATTCAAAACTATGCAAAGTGACGTGAAATAAGAATATTTAAATCCTTAAAACGATAGTCATGTGGCAAAAAGTAAAAACAAAAGTGTGTGGAACAAACTGCCAAGTGGCAGAAAGCACTGATGTAGTGCTAAGTTATATGTTCCGTGAAGGGGTTGGGGCGCTGACTTTAGAGCTTTACAACCCTGTTTAGCAAATTAAGTGCCACATGATGTCCACTGGTGTGAGACCCTGGGTTACGCCCACTTCCGGTCCTATTCTAGAACTAGAAAAATAAATAATGGTATTGCGGAGAGGCAATAAAGTGGACAAAAAAGTGTAAAAAATAATAAATAAAACAAAACAAAAAGGAAGGGTGGATGGTTACAGACCCTTAGTCTGTCTTCTAGGAGGCCATAAGCTGGAAGGCAAAAACGTGGCCAGAAAAAGAGGATTGGGGATGCAGGGACTCAAAAAGCTTATGGTTCACCTAGTTTCTATGTTGTTAGCATAGAGAGGTGCCCTAGTGAACTCAGCCTAAGTGGACATGGAGGTCCTCCTCATGGTTGAGGCCTCCCGGGATCTTGCTTTGGAGTCTCACTATATATTCAGATTCCAGGCGTCGCAGATGACGTTCCCGATCTCCTCCTCTTGGTGATGCAGGGACCCTGTCAATGCCAAAAACGAAATTTTAGAACTGATATCTTTAACGTTTGAATGTACCAATTCACAGTGTTTGGCTATGGCGTATGACATGTCGCCATTCTTGATAGCACGCAAATGTTCCAAAACACGCTTCTTCACAGGGAAGATTGTACTCCCCACATAACGTAAGCCACAAATACAAGTCAAAACATAGACTACAAAATCAGTATTACAATTTATGAAATCATGAATCTTCCCTGTTTTGCCATTGGGGAGGATGAAAGTTTTTACATTCGTACTGTTGTTACATGCTTTGCACCTCCCATATTTGTGAAAACCTGGGAGTTCCCTCAACCAGGTCCCACGTGTTTTGTCTTAATGGAAAGGTGACTGTGTACTAGCATGTCCTTTAGAGACTGACATTTCCTGTATGTAACATGTGGAGACGGGCTCACCAGTTTGCCTATGATGACATCATCCCTGACTATGTGCCAGTGTTTGCGTATTATGTGATGTATTTCTTGAGAAGCTTGATTAAAAGTGGTTATGAGTCTCACTTCATGTTGGCCACTTTGTTTCTCTCTAGGTACGAGTAAGCTGTTCCTGTTTTTGGTGGCTGCTTTCTCAGTGGCTACTCTAATGGTTTTCCCTGTGTAACCCCTGTTTCTGAAACGACCCCTCATGTTTTTGGCTTCTTTATCATATGAGTCAGAGGAGCTGCAATTATGTTTTGCTCTCAAAAGCTCACCATAGGGGATACTATTCTTAAGACCTGTCGGGTGATGGCTGCGCGCATGCAAAATACTATTGCCAGACATCGGTTTCCTGTACAAACTAGTGTGCAGTGTCCCTAGTTTCACCTCTACTAGAATATCTAAGTACTCTATGCTGCTGGCATTAGTTTTACTGGTAAATTTAAGATTGAGGCAATTTACCGAAATTCCCTGAATAAAGGCATCAAGGGCCTCCTGTGGACCATCCCATATCAGAAAAATATTGTCTATGTAGCGGGTCCACAGGATGACATTGTTCATGTAGGAGATATTGCCATCATGCCAAAGGTGCTCTGCCTCCCACCACCCCATAAACAAACAGGCGTAGCTGGGAGCGAAGCAACTTCCCATGGCGGTACCAGTGTACTGCTCATACCATTCATCCTCAAACAGGAAGCAGTTATTATGAAGACAAAAGTGTAACATGCGCATTAATAGCATAGTGTGGTCATACATTGTTACAGGCCTGTCTCGTAAATAAAATTTGCACGCTTCCAGTCCCAAATCATGCTCAATACAAGTATACAAGGCAACAACGTCAATTGTTGCCAAGATGTACGTTTCTTTCCATGGAATTTCCTGTATCTTCGATAGGAAGTCCATGGTGTCTCTACAGTACAAGGGTAAGTTCAGGACATAGGGACAGAGAAAATAGTCCAAATAGATGGAAGTGTTTTCGAGAAGGCTTTGATTGGCCGAAATTATTGGTCTACCAGGAGGATCAGTGGGATGTTTGTGCACCTTGGGTAGCATGTAGAACACTGGGGTTACTGGTTTCTGTACCAGCAAAAACAGGAACTCATTCTGACTCAGCATATCATTCTCACGCCAGTCATGTAACATCTTATGATATTCCTGTATAGTTTTATTGTACCTCCCCAAGCTGGATCTCAGGTAACATCCTGAGAATTCTAGTTGTCGCTTGGCCTCCACTCGGTACTTGTTGATGTCCCAGAGGACGACATTCCCCCCCTTGTCAGAAGGTTTGATCACGAAGTCTGTTGCTTGTTTCAAGGACTCCAGGCCTGCCCTTTGTTCTGTGGTTAAATTCCTAGCAAAATGATTGCCCTGTCTTTTCCAGAGGTCCAATAAGTCACCTAAAATTATCTCATGGAATGTATCAATTCCATCATGTAATGTTATTGGGTTGAACTTCGATCTGGGTTTAAAATCATTCCTGGACCTCTTACTTATCTCTATATCCATACTAATCAACAGGTCGCGATCAGTCTCCCAGTCTCTAGTTCCCAATTGGATTTCCCTCATAGTGGCTAGTGTCTCAATGTCCCTCATGGATAGTGTAACTTCCGTCGGGGCAGAGGTGCTAGCTGTTTGTGTAGTGTTTATCGTCCCTTTGTTATGCTTCAAAGTATATAGTTTCAAAAGTTTGAGTTTACGCATAAATAAAAACAGGTCAATACGTGTTTTGGCAAAGTCAAAATTAGCAGTAGGGCAGAAAGATAGGCCTAATTCTAAGACCGATCTTTCCTCCGGGGTGATGACATGTGGGGAAAGATTAATGATAGAAAAGTTTGATTGCTCACCCATCATTTGTTCCTCTTGGATCACCTGATGCCTCTCCCATGTGGCGTTACGTTGTCGCTGGCCTTCGCCCCCTCTCCTGCTTCTTCTCTTTTGTCTTGTTCTTTGCCTCCTCCTTTTCCTCTTCCCCTCAGTGGTTTTTTGTTGGCACTGAGGCTCAAATGGATAAAACGGTATTCCTCCAGGGATGTAAAGGGTCCCCTATTTGGTCCCAGAGCGGTGTGTCTTTCCTCGACGTCCGGCGGTGCTGCTGAGCTTGAGCCAGAGGTCTCCGAATCTTGTGCTCGCAGTGCTTCGATCTTCTTGTAGTCCTTTCTGATGGCGTCGTATTTTCTGCTGAAGGTAAGGATGCGCCCTTGCGCATAATCATTCCTGTCCCTCACGAATTTCCAGCGTTTCCTCGCCTTAATGCTGTCCTCATATTTAATCAATCGTGTTTCCATTTCTTTAATAAAAGTCTTTATTTCCTCCTGGGCTGGCATTTTGCTCAATGCCTCACGGAGCGATTTCAACTCCTCCCCAATTTGTTGAAGTTCAATTGCAGCATATTTTGAAAGGAGTCCCAGCATCTGTTTACAAGTGCCAGCCATGAGGGAGGACCACTCCTCCAGTAGCTGGGGATTTGGATTTTGATAGGTGGGGGTCACCAAGATTCTCAATCCTCTTGGGACCCGCCCCACCTCGATGGAATTATCCAAAGAAATAACCTCCCAACTGCGGTTAATTTCTTTTTACACAGTTTCTCGAGTCTGTATAAATCTTGTTTCAAAGATCTATTCCCTCCGGTTTCCTCCATAGTCCCACTTGTAGGACTTGCCTGCGTTCCCGCATCCGTCTTGGTAAATAGTGACCTCGCCACATCCAGCCTCTGGCGTATTGCTTCACACATTGTGGCCACGTTTCAAAGTCCAGCCGGCACTCCTATACCACCAAAGACGCGTTTCGACAGCACGGTCTTTGTTCCTCTCCGCAAGCGTTTCACTCCTGCTCATGAAATCCTCCCCCGTACTCAAAACTAAACGCGACTGCGTGTAGTTGAGATAGGGGCACCCCTGCCGTTTCTGCAATGAAAACGAACCCGAAGTTCCAATCGAGGGTCACAGGTCGACGATCAGCAGTCGCGTACTCCCCCGGAGCGGGGTCCGTATACGTCTGCAGCTCTGTCGTCCGGACAGCCTTCGTACTCCGTTGTTGGTTCTTGGTTGGGAAACACTCCCAGGATGTATACTCCGGCGGCGGGAACCGGGAAAGAGAAGGTTGCGAAAGGGATTCCAGCCTTGCTTCCGATTACTTCCACCTTACGGGATTGGTGCGGACAGGCGGGCGCTGGACCCGCTGTAACATTGAAAATTTCCACGCTCAAAGAACAGAAGAAAGAAGAGCCGCACTCAGGATTTCTGGATTAAGGAGTTGAAAATTTAATGACTCGACGCGTTTCGACAGCACAGTCTTTGTCAGAAAGTCAATACAAAGAAACCGGAAGTGGCAGTGTCTTTTAAGCATTTCCTGTTTTTTGTTTTTTCAAAACATGGACATAGAAAACAAACAACACATAGGGTGATCGTCTGCCATGTAAATTAAAAGAAAGCAGACTTGCAAAAACTTTATCAATTCATTCAATCAACATTATAGACAATGCATACAATTCATGAATATGACAGTTTATTCAAACCTATGCAAAGTGACGTGAAATAAGAATATTTAAATCCTTAAAACGATAGTCATGTGGCAAAAAGTAAAAACAAAAGTGTGTGGAACAAACTGCCAAGTGGCAGAAAGCACTGATGTAGTGCTAAGTTATATGTTCCGTGAAGGGGTTGGGGCGCTGACTTTAGAGCTTTACAACCCTGTTTAGCAAATTAAGTGCCACATGATGTCCACTGGTGTGAGACCCTGGGTTACGCCCACTTCCGGTCCTATTCTAGAACTTGAAAAATAAATAATGGTATTGCGGAGAGGCAATGAAGTGGACAAAAAAGTGTAAAAAATAATAAATAAAACAAAACAAAAAGGAAGGGTGGATGGTTACAGACCTTTAGTCTGTCTTCTAGGAGGCCATAAGCTGGAAGGCAAAAACGTGGCCAGAAAAAGAGGATTGGGGATGCAGGGACTCAAAAAGCTTATGGTTCACCTAGTTTCTATGTTGTTAGCATAGAGAGGTGCCCTAGTGAACTCAGCCTAAGTGGACATGGAGGTCCTCCTCATGGTTGAGGCCTCCCGGGATCTTGCTTTGGAGTCTCACTATATATTCAGATTCCAGGCGTCGCAGATGACGTTCCCGATCTCCTCCTCTTGGTGATGCAGGGACCCTGTCAATGCCAAAAAACGAAATTTTAGAACTGATATCTTTAACGTTTGAATGTACCAATTCACAGTGTTTGGCTATGGCGTATGACATGTCGCCATTCTTGATAGCACGCAAATGTTCCAAAACACGCTTCTTCACAGGGAAGATTGTACTCCCCACATAACGTAAGCCACAAATACAAGTCAAAACATAGACTCTTCCACTGAGGCAAACTTTGTTGATGGGATTTTAGCGGCTAGCCAAGCCACGGAAGAGCCCCGCCGCATGTGAGCGGACCCAGGAGATGCCATCAGGTGTCACCAAGGCACGGGAGGTAGTCCGTCTTGCCGGCAAAAGTATGCAGCCTGTTTTGATGCGTGACCAAGCATCATCCCACTGTGGTTTTATTGGAATATTAAATTTTGAAGCTCAAGACGAACTCACTGGAGTCTTATTAGTGCACAACTACGACCACCAGAAGGCCGTGCGAATGGCCACGGCCACTGAGGCGGTGTTCGAGACTGTAAATGAGTTGTGCAATTTTGTCTTGTTCGGCAAAAGAACTCGCCAATGATTAAGGGTATGACAACCCGAAACGCGTCTGGCGGTTTGATGTAGAGATGCTGTTCCCACCAAACTTGTTTTGCAGCCAGCATGAATAAAAATTAACGGAAAACCACCTACCTGAGTTGGCTCTTCCACTGAGGCAAACTTTGTTGATGGGATTTTAGCAGCTAGCCAAGCCGCGGAAGAGCCCCGCCGCATGTGAGCGGACCCGGGAGATGCCATCAGGTGTCACCAAGGCACGGGAGGTAGTCCGTCATGCCAGCAGAAGTATGCAGCCTGTTTTGATGCATGACCAAGCATCATCCCACTGTGGTTTTATTGGAATATTAAATTTTGAAGCTCAAGACGAACTCACTGGAGTCTTATTAGTGCACAACTGCGACCACCAGAAGGCCGTGCGAATGGCCACGCCCACTGGGGCGGTGTTCGAGACTGGAAATGAGTTGTGCAATTTTGTCTTGTTCGGCAAAAGAACTCGCCAATGATTAAGGGTATGACGACCCGAAACGCATCTGGCAGTTTGATGTAGAGATGCTGTTCCCGCCAAACTTGTTTTGCAGCCAGCATGAATAAAAATTAATGGAAAATCACCTACCTGAGTTGGCTCTTCCACTGAGGCAAACTTTGTTGATGACGAAGGCTGAGGCTGAAACGCGTTTGTTTACAATTGTAGTGCACGATTAAATCTTGAAGCAGATTTTCACCAACGAGAGTGCTGGTCCTTATTGTTGCAAGACAGTGGAGCGTGATATATATATATATATTATATATATATATATATATATTCCGCTCCACTTTCCACCTTAGGCATCTGTTGCACTCTTCGTGACGGGTGCTCCGGACATGGAGGTGGATCCATGTCAAACATTACGCTCAATTCCAAAAGGAAACACGCTGCACTTGCGGGCCACTTCCAAAATATTTATTCGCAATATATATATTACCTACTGGCGGTCGCCAGTAGGTAGTTATAGTTAGGACCTCGTTTCTATTCAAAAAGTGTTTTTTCTTTTGCCAATATCTTTGGTGCCGTTTGATGAATCTTCGCAAAACTTTCAAAACTAATGGGGCTCTCCAATCAGCTTCTGTCTTAAACGTTTCGGAGTGATTCATCAAGCGGGGGCCAAGAAAAAAGGGGGGTCCAAAAATGCATTTTCTCCATGTTAATTTCCATAGGAAACTTTAGAGAAAGCTACAGCCCAAACTGCTGAACGGAATTACACCGGCAAAAAGGAAGCTCTTAGTTCAGAAAGCAACCTTTTTTTAAATGGTGTAAATACGTTCAGTTCCTGAGAAATTCAAAAATAAAAAATATTGATATCTGGTGACCGCGGTGGATCCGCGAACCCTACCGAGCACGAGCTTTATTCTGATTGGCTGCCAACACTTCAAACCAAGAAGTGTTGGCAGCCATCTTGTAACTCGGGAGTCACAAGCAAAAAGGGAAGAAAATGATGCAAAAAAGAAAAGGGGGCAGGGTAGCAACACCCTGACCCCCTAGGCCTGGTCAGGGGGTCCCACAGGGACCCCCAGGGCCCAAAAAAGCATTTTTTAAAAATATTTTTGGCAGGATTCGCGTAGGGTGCGCAAATCCTGCTGAAATTTAAAAAAAAAAAGCGTGGTGTCCTGCGCTTCATTTTAATAGGCCCCTGGGTGGGCCAGGTCCCGGGGGCAATCTGGTAACTATATGCGGGGACTGCCACCTCCCCGGGGCTTTCTTAGCTATGCGCGGGGGAACGCGGCCTCCGAGCAGCCCCGGGGACTGCCACCTCCCCCGGGCTTTTTTTAATAAAAAGCATGGGGGGGCTCCTGCCCCCCATGCTGCCCCGGGGACCACCACCTCCCTGGGGCATTGCAAATAATAGTTGGGGGGACCTTGCAGGCCCCCCAAGCCCCAGGGACCGTCACCTCTCCGGGGCTAGCTTTAAAAATGGGTGGGGGGCTCGAGCCCCCCCACACTGCCCCGGGAACCACCACCTCCCCAGGCACTAATTATTGAAATACGGGGGTCTGTTGCAGACCCCGGGCCCCCAGCGCCGAGATACCCCTTCGGTGTGATTCGTGCACTATACAAGTACTGGATTTACATTTTACATTTACATATTGGGAGAGGGGCCAAGTGGTCCCCCTCCTGGATCCGTTGCTGGCCTGGGGACCACCACCCCCCATGGCCGGCTCCAGCAATGCCCACCCCAGGACATTGCAGTTTGCAATGGCATGGCGGGAGCACGGCTCCTGCCCTGTCATTGCAAACTGCTCTTGCTTCCATGAAGTGAAGCAGATTGCTTTTGGACAAGGGGAGCTGCATGTCAGCAGCTCCACTTGTCCAAAAGCAATGCTGGCTCCCGCAGGAGACGGGGAGCCGGCTGGGACAGCGGGGGCATTGGGGCTCCCTCCGTGGTCCCCAACATGAGGCCAGGCCCTGGGGGATGGGGTCCCCGGGGCCAAAAATAGCCAAGGGAAGGGGGGCCACTCGGCCCCCCTCCAGTAAAGATACAAAAAAAAAATCAAAAAGGCAAAGCCCCAGGGATGGGATCCCGGGGGCCATAATTGGCCTCAGGAGGGAGGCCACGCGGCCCCCCTTCAAAATTAAAAAAAATTAAAGGCTGGCCAGGCCCCAAGGGATGGGGTCCCTGGGGCCAAAAGTGGCCCAGGGAAGGGGGGCCACAAGGCCCCCTCCAGTAAAGATTTTTTTTAAATGTAAAAAAAAAGATGAATGGCCCCTGGGGATGGGGTCTCTGGGGCTGAAAAAGGTGTCAGTAGGGGGCCTGCGGCCCCCCTCCTTTGAATGTACTTTTTTAATTAAAAACAAGTGGCGATGCCCTGGGGATGGGGTCCCCGGAGCCCAAATCGGCCTCGGGAGGGGGGCCGCGTGGCCCCCTTCCCATTTGTTTTTTTAAATGTTTTTAAAAAATGGCATAGGCCCTGGGGGATGGGTTCCTCAGGGCCCAAAAAGTGTTAAGGGAAGGGGGGCCACACAGCCCCCCTTCCAGAAAGAAGAGAAAAAAGAGAAGTCGGCATCTCACCGGAGGCCCTGCCCCCTCCCTGCACAAATATGCAAACGCACCTCCTGGCACGTTCTGGGTTGGGGGATTAAGTTCCCTTCAATCCTAAGGGTCCTTAGGGACCAACTAGCCCACCAGGTACCTCCAGTAAGCCCCATACAGTGGGATTGCTGCGAGGTAGTCCGAGGCCACGCCCCTTTTTACACCACTCTGCAAACGCACCTCTTGGCGCATTGCTGGTGGGGCGATGAGGTCCTCTTGTGTCCTGAGAACCTCAGGACTAAATTGGACTTCATCCCCCGAGCAGCAGTGCGCCAGTTGGTGCCGCTGCAGAGTGGTGTAAAAAGGGGGCGTGGCCTCAGATCACTCTCAGCAATCCAGCTGTGTGGGGCTTACTAGAGATAACAAGAGGGCTAGTTGGCCCCCAGGGACCCTCAGAAGGTAAGGGGACGTCATCCCTCAACCAAGAGTGCACCAGGAGGCACGTTAGCATAGTGGTGGAGAAAGGGGGTGTGACCTGTGTCAACCTCTCAGCAATCCCACTATCTGGGGCATACTGGAGGTATAAGGTAGGCTAGTTGGCCCCTAAAGACCCCAAGCAGCAAAGGGGACTTTAACCCCCATTCAAGAGCGCGCCAGGGAGCGCGTTTGCAGAGTGGTGGGCAAAGGGGGCGTGGCCTGCTATGAGAACTTACCAATCCTGCTGTGTGGGACTTACTGGAGGTAATAGGAGGGATAGCTGGCCCCCAAGGTTGTCCTTGGGGGCCAACTACTCCTCCTGTTACCTCCAGTAAGTCCCACACAGTGGGATTGCTAAGAGGTCTTCGGAGGCCACGCTCACCTTTCTCCACGAGTCTGCAAACATGCCTCCTGGCACAGTAGTGGTTGGGGGATGAACTCCACTTCACTCCTGAGGGACTTTGGGGCGAATTAGCCCTCCTGGTACCTCCTGTAAGTTTTACGCAGCAGAATTCCTGAGCGCTGGTTGGGGGCCCAGCCCCCTTTCTCCACCACTCTGCAAATGCAACTACTAGTTGTATTAGGTCTCGGATTTGCGAGAGTTAGAGCTATTGCTGTTGTAAATGTAATAGTTTTTTACTAATTTTTTTGGGAGTGGAGTGGATGTACGTTGTATGTAGTGAAATTATGTGGTATGTTGTGCAGTGAAATTATGTGGATAGAAAGTATGTGGTAATTAGTGTATAGGAATTATGTAGAGTGAGATTATGTGTTATAAAGACTAATTATGTGGTATGGCAGTCTGTGTTGTGGAGTGGTAACCTCAGGTTTAGTCTTCCTCGTTTCTATAGAAGCTAAAGAATAAACTCAATGAGACAAATAAAAAAGGAACCACTGAGGAGCACTTCTGGACCTAGTCAGAGGTATGAGCAGGGCCACTGGAATTATGCAACTGTTTGGCTGCACCAATTTTTGCACAATTATATATTTTCTGCATTTGCCATATAATCCATCATCTGCTGCATAATCTGCAGATTTGAACAAAAAAAAAACTTTTTTCTAGCTCAAACGGCTCAAACATTACGAAAAATGCAGCGACAAGTGTTACAGTGCGGTGGAAGGCCAATTGCAAGCATAGAATGGTCACCTGTTACTTATTGCTAAATGTGGGTGTTAAATTGGTACTAATGGTGTGCAAACCACTCTTGCTTCTTTCTGCGCCTCTCTTGCCTCTTTTTGCATTTCTCATGCTTCTTTCTGTACCTTTCTTCCTTTTTCTGAACTTCTCTTGCCTCTTTCTGCATATCAATTCCACTTTCGGCACCTCCCTACTTTCTGCACCTCTCTTGCTTCTTTCTGGAGCTCTCTTGCTTTTTTCTTCTGCACCTCTCTTGCCTCTTTCTGTGCCTCTGTTGCTTGTTTCTGCACTTCTCTTGTCTCTTTCTGCACTCTCTTCCCTCTTTCTGCACCTCTCTTGCCTCTTTCTGCACCTCGCTTGCTTCTTTCTCCACTTCTCTTGCTTCTTTCTGCATTCCTCTTCCCTCGTTCTGCACTTCTCTTGCGTCTGTCTGCATCCCTGTTCCCTCTTTCTGCACCTTTTTTTGCCTGTTTCTGTACCTCTCTTGCCTCTTTCTGCAGTTCTCTTGTCTCCTGCTCCACCTTTGTTGCCTCTTTCTGCACCCATCTTGCCACTTTCTGCACCCC
The DNA here is from genome assembly GCA_963921515.1 of Calotriton arnoldi. Lineage (NCBI taxonomy): Eukaryota > Metazoa > Chordata > Amphibia > Caudata > Salamandridae > Calotriton > Calotriton arnoldi. The sequence continues at coordinate 518,104 of CAWUFW010008490.1, read as the reverse complement.
TGTTGCTTCATTCTGCACCTCTCTTGGTTCTTTTTGCACCCCTCTTGCCTCTCTCTGCATCCTTGTTCCATCTATGAGCAACTCTCTTGCCTCTTGCTATACCTCTCCTGCCTCTTTCTGCACCCTCTAGCGTCTTTCTGCACCCCTCTTGCCTCTTTCTGCACCTCTCTTGCTTCTTTCTGTACCCTTCTTCCATTTTCTGCACCTCTCTTGCCTCTTTCTGCCCCTCTCTTGCCTCTTTTTGCAGTTCTCTTGCATCTGTCAGCACCCCTGTTCCCTCTTTCTCTACCTCTTTTGCCTGTTTCTGCAACTCTCTTGCCTCTTTCTGAAGTTCTCTTGCCTCCTTCTGCTCCTCTGTTGCTTCTTTCTTCACCCCTCTTGCCTCTTTCTGCACCCCTCTTGCCTATTTTTGCACCCCTGTTGCTTCATTCTGCACTTCTATTGCTTTTTTCTGCACCTCTCTTGCTTCTTTCTGTACCCTCTTGCCTCTTTATGCACCCTTCTTTCCTCTTTGTGCACCTCTCTTCCCTCTTTCTGCACCTCTCTTGCCTCTTTTGCACCCCTCCTGCCTCTTTCTGCACCTCTTTTGCTTCTTTTTGCACTTCTCTTGCCTCTTTCTGCACCCCTCTTGCCTCTTTCTGCACCTCCGTTGGTTCTTTCTGCACTGCTCTTGCTTCTTTCTGTACCTCTTTTGCCTGTTTCTGCTACTCTTGTGCCTCTTTCTGCAACCCTGTTCCCTTTTTCTGCACCTCTCTTGACTGTTTCTGCAACTCTCTTGCCTCTTTCTGCAGTTCTGTTGCCTCCTTATGCACATCTGTTGCTTATTTCTGCACTTCCCTTCCCTATTTCTGCACCCCTCTTGTCTGTTTCTGCACCTCTGTTGGTTCTTTCTGCACTGCTCTTGCAAATTTGTGCACACCTTTTGCCTCTTTCTGCACCCCCTTGGCTCCTTCTGCACCTCTGCTGTTTCCTTCTGCACTGCTCTTGCTTCTTTTTGTGCCTCTCTTGCAAATTTCTGCACTCTTCTTGCCTCTTTCTGCACCCCTCTTGCCTCCTTCTGCACCTCTGTTGGTTCTTTTTGCACCCCTCTTCCTTCTTTCTGCACACCTGTTCTCTCTTTCTGCACCTCTGTTGCCTGTTTCTGCACCTCTCTTGCCTCTTTCTGCACTTCTCTTGCCTCTTTCTGCACTTCTCTTGCCTCTTTGTGCACTTCTCTTGTCTCTTTCTGCATTTCTCTTGCTTCTTTCTGCATCCCTCTTGCCTGTTTCTGTACCTCACTTGCCTCTTTCTGCACCTCTCTTGCCTGTTTCTGCAACTCTCTTGCCTCTTTCTGAAGTTCTCTTGCCTCCTTCTGCTCCTCTGTTGCTTCTTTCTTCACCCCTCTTGCCTCTTTCTGCACCCCTCTTGCCTATTTTTGCACCCCTGTTGCTTCATTCTGCACTTCTATTGCTTTTTTCTGCACCTCTCTTGCTTCTTTCTGTACCCTCTTGCCTCTTTATGCACCCTTCTTTCCTCTTTGTGCACCTCTCTTCCCTCTTTCTGCACCTCTCTTGCCTCTTTTTGCACCCCTCCTGCCTCTTTCTGCACCTCTTTTGCTTCTTTTTGCACTTCTCTTGCCTCTTTCTGCACCCCTCTTGCCTCTTTCTGCACCTCCGTTGGTTCTTTCTGCACTGCTCTTGCTTCTTTCTGTACCTCTTTTGCCTGTTTCTGCTACTCTTGTGCCTCTTTCTGCAACCCTGTTCCCTTTTTTCTGCACCTCTCTTGACTGTTTCTGCAACTCTCTTGCCTCTTTCTGCAGTTCTGTTGCCTCCTTATGCACATCTGTTGCTTATTTCTGCACTTCCCTTCCCTATTTCTGCACCCCTCTTGTCTGTTTCTGCACCTCTGTTGGTTCTTTCTGCACTGCTCTTGCAAATTTGTGCACACCTTTTGCCTCTTTCTGCACCCCCTTGGCTCCTTCTGCACCTCTGCTGTTTCCTTCTGCACTGCTCTTGCTTCTTTTTGTGCCTCTCTTGCAAATTTCTGCACTCTTCTTGCCTCTTTCTGCACCCCTCTTGCCTCCTTCTGCACCTCTGTTGGTTCTTTTTGCACCCCTCTTCCTTCTTTCTGCACCCCTGTTCTCTCTTTCTGCACCTCTGTTGCCTGTTTCTGCACCTCTCTTGCCTCTTTCTGCACTTCTCTTGCCTCTTTCTGCACTTCTCTTGCCTCTTTGTGCACTTCTCTCTTTCTGCATTTCTCTTGCTTCTTTCTGCATCCCTCTTGCCTGTTTCTGTACCTCACTTGCCTCTTTCTGCACCTCTCTTGCCTGTTTCTGCACCTCTCTTCCCTCTTTCTGCAATTCTCTTGCCTCTTTCTGCACCCCTCTTGCCTCTTTCTGCACCTTTACTGGTTCTTTCTGCACAGCTCTTGCTTCTTTCTGCAACTCTCTTGCAAATTTCTGCACACCTCTTGCCTCTTTCTGCATTCCTCTTCCCTCTTTCTGCACTTTTCTTGCGTCTGTCTGCACCCCTGTTCCCTCTTTCTGCACCTCTTTTTCCTGTTTCTGCACCCCTCTTGCCTCTTTCTGTACCCCTGTTGCTTCATCCTGCACTTCTCTTGCTTCTTTCTGCACCTCTCTTGCTTCTTTCTGCACCCCTCTTGCCTCTTTCTGCGCCCTTGTTCCCTCTTTGTGCAACTCTCTTGCCTCTTTCTTTACCTCTCTTGCCTCTTTCTGCACCCCTCCTGCCTCTTTCTGCACCTCTCTTGCCTCTTTCTGCACCTCTCTTGCCTCTTTCTGCAGTTCTCCTGTGTCTGTCAGCACCCCTGTTCCCTCTTTCTGCACCTCTTTTGCCTGTTTCTTCAACTCTCGTGCCTCTTTCTGAAGTTCTCTTGCCTCCTTCTGCTCCTCTGTTGCTTCTTTCTTCACCCCTCTTGCCTCTTTTTGCACCCCTCTTACCTCTTTTTGCACCCCTGTTGCTTCATTCTGCACTTCCATTGCTTTTTTCTGCACCTCTCTTGCTTCTTTCTGCACCCTCTTGCCTCTTTCTGCACCCTTCTTTCCTCTTTGTGCACCTCTCTTCCCTCTTTCTGCACCTCTCTTGCCTCTTTTTGCACCCCTCCTGCCTCTTTCTGCACCTCTTTTGCTTCTTTTTGCACTTCTCTTGCCTCTTTCTGCACCCCTCTTGCCTCTTTCTGCACTTCTGTTGGTTCTTTCTGCACTGCTCTTGCTTCTTTCTGTACCTCTTTTGCCTGTTTCTGCTACTCTTGTGCCTCTTTCTGCCACCCTGTTCCCTTTTTTCTGCACCTTTCTTGACTGTTTCTGCAACTCTCTTGCCTCTTTCTGCAGTTCTGTTGCCTCCTTATGCACATCTGTTGCTTATTTCTGCACTTCTCTTCCCTCTTTCTGCACCCCTCTTGTCTGTTTCTGCACCTCTGTTGGTTCTTTCCGCACCACTCTTGTAAATTTGTGCACACCTTTTGCCTCTTTCTGCACCCCCTTGCCTCCTTCTGCACCTCTGCTGTTTCCTTCTGCACTGCTCTTGCTTCTTTTTGTGCCTCTCTTGCAAATTTCTGCATTCCTCTTGCCTCTTTCTGCACCCCTCTTGCCTCCTTCTGCACCTCTGTTGGTTCTTTTTGCACCCCTCTTCCTTCTTTCTGCACCCCTGTTCTCTCTTTCTGGACCTCTGTTGCCTGTTTCTGCACCTCTCTTGCCTCTTTCTGCACTTCTCTTGCCTCTTTCTGCACTTCTCTTGCCTCTTTGTGCACTTCTCTTGTCTCTTTCTGCATTTCTGTTGCTTCTTTCTGCATCCCTCTTGCCTGTTTCTGTACCTCACTTGCCTCTTTCTGCACCTCTCTTGCCTGTTTCTGCACCTCTCTTCCCTCTTTCTGCAATTCTCTTGCCTCTTTCTGCACCCCTCTTGCCTCTTTCTGCACCTTTACTGGTTCTTTCTGCACAGCTCTTGCTTCTTTCTGCAACTCTCTTGCAAATTTCTACACACCTCTTGCCTCTTTCTGCATTCCTCTTCCCTCTTTCTGCACTTTTCTTGCGTCTGTCTGCACCCCTGTTCCCTCTTTCTGCACCTCTTTTTCCTGTTTCTGCACCCCTCTTGCCTCTTTCTGTACCCCTGTTGCTTCATCCTGCACTTCTCTTGCTTCTTTCTGCACCTCTCTTGCTTCTTTCTGCACCCCTCTTGCCTCTTTCTGCGCCCTTGTTCCCTCTTTGTGCAACTCTCTTGCCTCTTTCTTTACCTCTCTTGCCTCTTTCTGCACCCCTCCTGCCTCTTTCTGCCCCTCTCTTGCCTCTTTCTGCACCTCTCTTGCCTCTTTCTGCAGTTCTCCTGTGTCTGTCAGCACCCCTGTTCCCTCTTTCTGCACCTCTTTTGCCTGTTTCTTCAACTCTCGTGCCTCTTTCTGAAGTTCTCTTGCCTCCTTCTGCTCCTCTGTTGCTTCTTTCTTCACCCCTCTTGCCTCTTTTTGCACCCCTCTTACCTCTTTTTGCACCCCTGTTGCTTCATTCTGCACTTCTATTGCTTTTTTCTGCACCTCTCTTGCTTCTTTCTGCACCCTCTTGCCTCTTTCTGCACCCTTCTTTCCTCTTTGTGCACCTCTCTTCCCTCTTTCTGCATCTCTCTTGCCTCTTTTTGCACCCCTCCTGCCTCTTTCTGCACCTCTTTTGCTTCTTTTTGCACTTCTCTTGCCTCTTTCTGCACCTCTGTTGGTTCTTTCTGCACTGCTCTTGCTTCTTTCTGTACCTCTTTTGCCTGTTTCTGCTACTCTTGTGCCTCTTTCTGCAACCCTGTTCCCTTTTTTCTGCACCTCTCTTGACTGTTTCTGCAACTCTCTTGCCTCTTTCTGCAGTTCTGTTGCCTCCTTATGCACATCTGTTGCTTATTTCTGCACTTCTCTTCCCTCTTTCTGCACCCCTCTTGTCTGTTTCTGCACCTCTGTTGGTTCTTTCCGCACTGCTCTTGCTTCTTTCTGCACCACTCTTGTAAATTTGTGCACACCTTTTGCCTCTTTCTGCACCCCCTTGCCTCCTTCTGCACCTCTGCTGTTTCCTTCTACACTGCTCTTGCTTCTTTTTGTGCCTCTCTTGCAAATTTCTGCATTCCTCTTGCGTCTTTCTGCACCCCTCTTGCCTCCTTCTGCACCTCTGTTGGTTCTTTTTGCACCCCTCTTCCTTCTTTCTGCACCCCTGTTCTCTCTTTCTAGACCTCTGTTGCCTGTTTCTGCACCTCTCTTGCCTCTTTCTGCACTTCTCTTGCCTCTTTCTGCACTTCTCTTGCCTCTTTGTGCACTTCTCTTGTCTCTTTCTGCATTTCTGTTGCTTCTTTCTGCATCTCTCTTGCCTGTTTCTGTACCTCACTTGCCTCTTTCTGCACCTCTCTTGCCTGTTTCTGCACCTCTCTTCCCTCTTTCTGCAATTCTCTTGCCTCTTTCTGCACCCCTCTTGCCTCTTTCTGCACCTTTACTGGTTCTTTCTGCACAGCTCTTGCTTATTTCTGCAACTCTCTTGCAAATTTCTACACACCTCTTGCCTCTTTCTGCATTCCTCTTCCCTCTTTCTGCACTTTTCTTGCGTCTGTCTGCACCCCTGTTCCCTCTTTCTGCACCTCTTTTTCCTGTTTCTGCACCCCTCTTGCCTCTTTCTGTACCCCTGTTGCTTCATCCTGCACTTCTCTTGATTCTTTCTGCACCTCTCTTGCTTCTTTCTGCACCCCTCTTGCCTCTTTCTGCGCCCTTGTTCCCGCTTTGTGCAACTCTCTTGCCTCTTTCTTTACCTCTCTTGCCTCTTTCTGCACCCCTCCTGCCTCTTTCTGCACCTCTCTTGCTTCTTTCTGTACCCTTCTTCCATTTTCCTGCACCTCTCTAGCCTCTTTCTCCAACTCTCTTGCCTCTTTCTGCAGCTCTCTTGCCTCCTTCTGCTCCTCTGTTGCTTCTTCCTTCACCCCTCTTGCCTCTTTCTGCACCCCTCTTGCCTCTTTCTGCACCTCTTTTGCTTCTTTTTGCACTTCTCTTGCCTCTTTCTGCATACCTCTTGCCTCTTTCTGCACCTCTGTTGGTTCTTTCTGCACTGCTCTTGCTTGCTTCTGTACCTCTTCTGCCTGTTTCTGCAACTCTCTTGGCTCTTTCTGTACCTCTCTTGCCTCTTTCTGCACCCCTGTTCCCTTTTTTCTGCACCTCTCTTGCCTCTTTCTGCAGTGCAGTTCTGTTGCCTCCTAATGCACCTCTGTTGCTTCTTTCTGCACTTCTCTTGCCTCTTTCTGCACCCCTCTTGTCTGTTTCTGCACTCTGTTGGCTCTTTCTGCACTGCTCTTGCTTCTTTCTGCACCTCTCTTGTAAATTTCTGCACCCCTCTTGCCACTTTCTGCCTCCCCTTGCCACCTTCTGCACCTCTGTTGCTTCGTTCTGCACTGCTCTTGCTTCTTTTTGCACCTCTCTCGCAAATTTCTGCACCCCTTCCCTCTTTCTTCACCCCCTTGCCTCCTTCTGCACCTCTGTTGTTTCCTTCTGCACTACTCTTGCTTCTTTTTGCACCTCTCTTGCAAATTTCTGCACCCCTCTTGCCTCTTTCTTCACCCCTCTTGCCTCCTTCTACACCTCTGTTGGTTCCTTATGCACTGTTCTTGCTTCTTTCTGCACCTCTTTTGCCTGTTTCTGCAACTCTCTTGGCTCTTTCTGTACTTCTCTTGCCTCCTTCTGCAACTCTGTTGCTTCTTTCTGCTCTTCTCTTGCCTGTTTCTGCACCCCTCTTGTCTCCTTCTGCACCTCTGTTGGTTCTTTCTGCACTGCTCTTGCTTCTTTCTGCACCTCTTTTGCCTATTTCTGCAACTCTCTTGCCTCTTTCTGTACTTCTCTTGCCTCCTTCTGCACCCGTTCCCCTTTTCTGCACCTCTCTTGCCTGTTTCTGCAACTCTCTTGCCTCTTTCTGCAGTTCTGTTGCCTCCTTCGACACCTATGTTGCTTCTTTCTAAATTTCTCTTGCCTCTTTCTGCACCCCTCTTGTCTGTTTCTGCACCTCTCTTGGTTCTTTCTGCACTGCTCTTGTTTCTTTCTACATCTCTATTGCAAATTTCTACACCCCTCTTGCCTTTTTCTGCATCCCTCTTTGCCTCCTTCTGCACCTCTGTTGGTTCTTTCTGCACTGCTCTTACTTCTTTCTGCACCTCTCTTGCAAATTTGTGCACCCCTCTTGCCTCTTTCTGCACCCCTCTTCCATCTTTCTGCACCTCTTTTGCCTCTGTCTGCACCCCTGTCCCCTATTTAAGCACCTATTTTGCCTGTTTCTGCAATTCTCTTGCCTCTTTCTGTACCTCTGTTGCTTCTTTCTGCACTTCTCTTGCCTCTTTCTGCACCCCTCTTGCCTCTTTCTGCACCTCTGATGCTTGTTTCTTCCCTTCTCTTGCTTCTTTCTGCACCTCTCTTGCTTCTTTCTGCACCCCTCTTGCTTCTTTCTTCACCCTTCTTCCCTCTTTGTGTACCTCTCTTGCCTCTTTCTGCAACCCTCTTGCCTCTTTCTGCACTCCTTTTGCCTATTTCTGCATCTCTCTTGCTTCTTTCAGCACCCCTCTTGCCTCTTTCTGCACCTCTGTTGCTTCTTTCTGCACTTCTTTTTCCTCTTTCTGCACCCCTCTTGCCTCTTTCTGAACCTCTGTTGCTTCTTTCTGCACCTCTCTTCCTTTTTTCTCAACGTTTCTTCCTCTTTCAGGACGTCTGTTGCCTCTTTATGCAGTTTTCTTGCTTCCTTCTGCACCTTTCTTCCTCTTTATGCACCTCTCTTCCCTCTTGTTGCACTTCTCTTGCTTCTTTCTGTGCCTTTCTTCCTCTTTCTGCACATGTCCTACCTATGTAGGCATAGATAAAAATGAGCATTAAAAAAATCTTAGAAACTCACTGAAAAAAACACAGATTTCAGGGACGTTATAGTTAGCGATTAGCATTTAAAAAACCTTAGAAATTCACTGAAAAAAACACAGGATCAGGGACGTTATAGTTAGGGATTAGCATTTAAAAACCCTTAGAAACTCACTGAAAAAAACACAGGTTTCATGTACGTTATAGTTAGGAATTATCATTTAAAAAACCTTAGAAATTCACTGTAAAAAACTGAGGTTTCAGGCATGTTATAGTTAATAATTACCATTTAAAAAACCTTAGATATTCACAGAAAAAAACATAGGTTTCAGGGACGTTAAAGTTAGGCTGACATTTCACTCGCACAAAACCAGAGAAATTCGGCTGTTATAGTTAGCTGAGCTAACTATAACTCGCGCCCCGCAATGCATTGCTGATGACGTCACATATTACATCACTCATGACATGGTCAGTGACATCAATGATGACATCTCAAATGACATCACTCATGACATCACTGATGACATCACTGATGACATCATCCAGTGACTGAGTGTTTCTAAAAAGTTTAAGAATGTTATATATAAACACGCCAAGGTTTATTGAAGAATGAGTGGGTGTATGAGTGTCTGAATGGATGATTTAGTGGGTGCGTGACTGACTGTATAAGTGAGTGATTGAATGTGTCTTAGTGAATGCATGGGTAAATGACTAATCTGTGTGAATGTCTGTATCAGTCTGTCAGTTGGTGTATGAGTGGCTGCATGGGTTGGTGAGTAGTTACATGAGTGTCTATATGGGTTAATGATTGGTTGTCTGAGTACCTGTATGGGTGCCTGAGTATCTTTGTGGGTGGATGGGGGGTGTGACTCCCTGCACGGATGTATTAGTGGGTGATTCAGTGGGTGTATGTGTTCATGAGTGCGTCTGCGAGGGGCTGTATGGGTGAAGGAGTGTGCGTATGGCTGTGTTGTTGAGTGAATGGATGTCTCAGTGGTATGTGTGAGTAACTAAATATGTGTAAGGCAGTATATGTGAGTGTTGGAGTATGTAAGTGACTATATGTGAGAGTGAGTGATTGTGAGAGTGGCTGTATGGATGAGTGTGTGCTTGTGTCATTGATTGTATAAGAGAGTAAGTATGTGTTAGTATCTGTATGAATAAGTGAGGTGGTGTGTGTATAATTGTATAGGTGAGTAAATGGCAGTGTGATTCAGCCTTTGGGTGACTGACTAGGTGTGTGAGTATCTCTGTGGGTGAGTGCGGTATGTGAGTGTCTGTATGGGTGTATGAGTGCATATATCAGTGGCTGTATTGATGAGTGACTGCATGTATGAGTGACTGTACGGTTGAGTGAGTGGATGTGTGTAGACCTATGAATAAGTAAGTGGGTATGTACTAACTGGTGTTGGTGTGTATATGGTTTCGTGTATGATAGTCTGTATTTTGGAGCGGGTGTATGAAAGGTTATATTAGGGTGTGAGGAGGTGCATCAGATATTAAGTGGATGCAGTCATCAGTAATGCCATCAGTGATGTAATTTGAGATGTCATCAGTGATGTCATCATTGATGTCACTGACCATGTCATGAGTGATATAATATGTGACGTCATTAGCAGTGCATTGCGGGGGCGCGAGTTATAGTTAGCTCAGCTAACTATAACGGCCGAATTTCTTTGGTTTTGTATGAGTGAAATGTCAGCCTAACTATAACGTCCCTGAAACCCGTGTTTTTTTCAGGGAATATATATATATATATATATATATATATATATATATATATATATATATATATATATTCCCTGAAAAAACCACAGGTTTCAGGGATGTTATAGTTAGGTTGATATTTCTCTAGTACAAAACCAGAGAAATTTAGCCGTTATAGTTAGCTGAGCTAACTATAACTCGCGCCCCCACAATGCACTACTGAAGACGTCACATATTGCATCACTCATGACACTGATGACATCTCAAATGACATCACTGATGACATCTCAAATGACATCACTGATGACATCATCCAGTGACTGTATATGTGTTTCTAAAAAGTTTAAGTATGTTTTATATATATATACGCCAAGGTGTATTGTAGAATGAGTGGGTGTATAAGTGTCTGAATGGATGATTTAGTAGGTGAGTGACTGACTGTATAAGTGAGTGATTAAACGTGTCTTACTGCATGTATGGATTAGTGACTAAATTGTGCAAATGTCTGTATCAGTCTATCCGTTGGTGTGTAAGCGGCTGCATGGGTTAGTGAGTAGCTACATGGGTGTCTATATGGGTTATTGATTGGTTGTGTAAGTATCTGTATGGGTGCTTGAGTATCTTTGTGGGTGGGTGGGGGGTGTGGGAGTCCCTGCATGGATGTTTGAGTGGGTGATTCTGTGGATGTATGGGTTCATGAGTGCATCTGCGAGAGGCTGTATGGGTGAGTGAGTGTGCGTATGGCTATGTTGGTGAGTGAATGGATTTCTCAGTGGTACATGTGTAAGTAACGACATATGTGAAAGGCAGTATATGTCAGTGTTGGAGTATATAAATGACTATATGTGAGAGTGAGTGATTGTGTGAGTGGCTGTATGGATGAGTGTGTGCTTGTATCAGTGATTGTATAACAGAGTAAGTATGTGTTAGTATCTGTATGAATAACTGAGGTGGTGTGCGTATAACTGTATAGGTGAGTAAATGGGAGTGTGATTGATTCTTTGCATGACTGACTAGGTGTGTGAGTAACTCTATGGATGAGTGGCGGTGTGTGAGTGGCTGTATAGGTGTATGAGTGCATATGATAGTGCTGTATTGATGAGTGACTGCATGTATGGGTGACTGTATGGGTGAATGAGTAGATGTGTGTGTAAACCTAGGAATCAGTGAGTGGGTATGTAGTAACTGGTATTGGTGTGTCTATGGTTTCGAAAATGGTAGTCTGTATTTTAGAGTGGGTGTACCAAAGGTTATATTAGGGTGTGAGGAGGTGCATCAGATTATCACATGGATGATGTCATCTGTGATGCCATCAGTGATGTCATTTGAGATGTCGTCAGTGATGTCATCAGTGATGTCACTTACCATGTCATGAATGATGTAATATGTGACGTCATCAGCAGTGCATTACGGGGGCACAAGTTATAGTTAGCTCAACTAACTATAACGGCTGAATTTCTCTGGTTTTGTATGAGTGAAATGTCCAACTAACTATAACGTCCCTGAAACCTGTGGTTTTTTCAGTGAATTTCTAAGGTTTTTCAAATGCTAATTCCTAATTATAACGTCCAAGAAACCTGTGGTTTTTTCAGTGAATTTCAAAGGTTTTTTAAATGCTAATCCCTAACTATAATGTCCCTGAAACCTTTGGTTTTTTCGGTGAATTTCTAAGGTTTTTTTAAATGCTAATTTCTAAGTATGCCTACATAGGTAGGACATGTGCAGAAAGAGGAAGAAAGGTGCAGAAAGAATTAAGCGAAATGCTGAAAGAGGCAACAGAAGTTCAAAAAGAGGAAGAAAGGTGCAGAAAGAAGCAAGAGATCTGCAGAAAGAAGCAACAGAGGTGCAGAAAGAGGCCTACTTTGACTGTACCTTACAACAGACTCAAACAAAGTACCCTAATCACTAATCCGTCTCCCAAGATGTCTTAAACCTTACTTTTCTCTACAAGGTTCAATATTCCTCGACTGCTCAGAATGTTACACCTACCAAATATAAAAGAGCAATCCCAAGCATATCACTGTTTTTTATATGTACAACATACTTTTATATTTTCTTGAAATAATGCTTTTAATACTGTGAAAGTTGTTTTATTGTATTGTTATGCTTTCTTTTTTTTTATTTTTACAGAGGAGTGCGCGAACCCTGCTGTCGGGCATTTGCTGAGTCGCGCTGGAGTCTAAGTATAAAATATCATTGTAGAAATTATAAATATAAGTTTTGGTTAAAGACTTTCACTAATATAATTTAGAAAACAATTTATAAACAGTGCTTTTTAGTATACTATTAACTATATGAAATTTCACGAGTGCGCGACATATCCGCGTACGGTGCGCGACCCCGCCCTGCACGTATTTCCGGAGTCGCGCTGGGGTTGCGACTTAGGCGTATTTTCAAAGTTTGAAATATCACTATACACTGTTAAAATATCAGATTTGTATAAACCCTTTCACTAATATGCTTTAAAAAATATTTTATAAACACCTACTTATACTTTATAATTATATGTACAATATTTTGCGGGTGCGCGACGTGTAAGCGACGGGTTCGCGCACCCTATGCGACTTCATGTGACATGAAAAGAAAGCTTCTGATTGGTTTAAATCATTTTCATTCTGTAAAAGGGAGGATCAAACACTTGTTTTGTCCCTCTTTATTATTTGTCTGTGTTGCTGACTAGACCTGCTTGTTCTACCTCCCTTAATTTTTCTAATTTTTGTGTGTTTTTGAACTTTTATTTTAAACTATGGCATCTAGCCAGCCTGATGTTGACCCACTGGAGCTTGAGGATGATGACATCGTGGAGCCAGTGAAGAAAAGGAAGGAAAGTGTGGTGTGGGCCTTTTTTAGTGTGCCAGAGGGAGAAAAAAAGGTGAACGCCAGAAAAGTCACATGTACCATCTGCAAGAGAGTACTCTCAAGAGGCTCTGAAAAAAAATATTCATGTGGAACATCAAGCATGAAGAAACATTTGGAAACTATGCATCCTTTACATCTGGTAAGAGAAGTTACAAGGAGGGAGAGGAATGAAGCGGCAGAACAAGATCTTAATCCCCCTTCAACATCTTCTCAAGCACTTCCACCAACACCAAGTCCGCACATTGTAACGGAAATGTTGGATGTGGACATAGTTTGTAAAAAATGTGATGCAAAACTCAGCATCAGGGAGCAGTGCATTGACGTTATTACCAATGCAATTAAAGCACATAAATGTTAATTTTTTTTTTTATGTGCTCCCAAATTTTCTTTTCCTTTTTTTGTTCTCAAACAGTTCCTTTGGAGTCTTCAATTTTTTTTTGTTTCCAAAAAAGTCAAAAACACCCAAAAAAAGAAGAATTTGTAAAAAATACATTTAAAAAAAAAATTGTTTTCAAAAAACGGTTCTTATGGAACCACATATATTGGTTAAAAATAGAAAAATTACCTGAGTGATTGCATGAGTGCAAGGATACTGCATGAGTGATTGTAGGACTACTTGTATAGTGCCTGAATGATTACATGAATGCTTGGGTAATGCCTGGATGATTTTGTGAGTGCATAGGCACTGCTTGAGTGATAGTTTGAGTGCATGGATAGTGCCTGGATAATTTGAAGAGTGCAAGGGTAGTGCCTGGGTTATTGCATGAGTGCACATGTAGTGCCTGGGTGATTGGAAGAGTGCAAGGGTAGTGCCTGGGTGATTTTATAAGTACATGGGTAGTGGCTGGGTGACAGAAGGAGTACATGGGTAATGCCTGGGTGATTGCATGAGTGCACGGATAATGTCTGGGTGATTGGAAAAGTGCATGGGTACTGTCTGAGTGAATGAAAGAGTGCATGGTAATGTCTGGGTGCATGGAGGCCTGCATGGGTAGTGCCTGAGTGATTGAAGTAGTGCATGGGTAATGCCTGGGTGATTGCATGAGTGCATGGGTAGTTCCTGGATAATAAGAAGACTGCATGGGTAGTGCTTCTATGATTGCATGAGTGCAGCAGAAGTGCCTCAATGCATGTATGAGTGCATGGGTAGTGCCTGAGTAAATGCATGAGTGCATGGGTAGTGCCTGGGTGATTGGAGGAGTGCATACCAAGTGCCTGGGTGATTTTATAAGTGCATGGGGACTGGCTGGGTGATTGAAGGAGTGCATGGGTAATACCTAGGTGATTGTATGAGTGCAGGGATAATATCTGGGTGATTGGAGGAGTGCATACGTACTACCTGAGTGATTGAAGGAGTGCATGGATAATGCCTGGGTGATTGCATGAGTGCTGGGGTAATGTCTGGGTGATTGGAGGAGTGCAAGGATACTCCCTGAATGATTTGAGGAGTGCATGAGTAATGTTTGGGTGATTGCGTGTGTGTAGGAGTAATGTCTTGGTGATTGCAGGAGTGCATGGATACTGCCTGGGTGATTGGAGGAGTGCTTAGATAATGCTTTGGTGATTGCATGACTGCAGGGGTAATTTCTGGGGAATTAGAGGAATGCATAGGTAATGCCTGGGTGATTGCATGAGTGTAAGGGTAATGTCTAGGTGATTGTATTAGTGCAAGGGTAATGTCTCGGTGATTGGAGGAGTGCTTGAGTAATCTTTGAGTGATTGCATAAGTGCAGGGGTAATGTCTGGGTGGTTGCATTAGTGTAATGGCAGTGCCTAGGTGATTGGAGGAGTGCATAAGTAGTGTCTGGGTGATTTTATAAGTGCATGGTACTGGCTGAGTGATTGGACGAGTGCATAAATACTGCCTGAGTGATTGAAGCAGCGCTTGAGTAATGTCTGGGTGATTGCATGAGTGCATGGACAGTGCCTGGGTGATTGTAGTAGTGCATAGATAGTGCCTGGACAATTTCAAGAGTGCAAGGGTAGTACCTGGGTTATTGCACAAGTGCATAGGTCATGAGTGGGTGATTGCATGAGTGCATAAGTACTGCCTGGGTGATTGGAGGACTGCAAGGGCAGTGCCTGGTTATTCCATGAGTGCATAGGTAGTGCCTGCATGATGAGAGGAGTGCATGAGTAGTTTGTGGGTGATTGCATGAGTGCTGGGGTAATGTCAGGGTGATTGGAAGAGTGCAAGGGTACTGCCTAAATGATTCAAGGAGTGTATGAGTAATGTGTGGGTGATTGCATGTGTGCAGGGGAAATATCTGGGTGTTTGGAGAAGTGCATGGATACTGCCTGGGTGATTGGAGGAGTGCAAGGGTAGTGCCTGTCTGATTCGAGGAGTGCATAGCTAATATATTGGTGATTGCATTAGTGCAGGGGTAATGTCTGGGTGATTGGAAGAGTGTATAGCTAATGCATAGATGATTGCATGACTGCAGAGGTAATGTCTGACTGATTAGAGTAGTGCATTGACAGTGGTTAGGTGATTGGAGGAGTGAAAGAGTACTGCCTGGCTTATTGTATGACTGCATAGGTAGTGCCTGAGTGATTACATGAGTACAAGAGTAGTGCCTGGGTGATTGGAGGAGGGCAAGGGCACTGCCTGATTGATTATATAAGTGCAGGAATAGTGCCTGGGTGATTGAAGGAGTGCATGGGTAATGCCTAGATGATTGCATGAATTGAAAGGTAAGTCTGGGTGATTGGAGGAGTGTTAGAGTAATGTTTGGGTGATTGCATAAGTGCAGAAGTAATGTCTAGGTGATTAGAGTAGTGCATTGATAGTGCTTAGGTGATTGGAGGAGTGCAAGAGTACTGCGTGGGTTATTGTATGACTGCATAGCTAGTGCCTGAGTGATTACATGAGTACAAGAGTAGTACCTTGGATGATTGAAGGAGTGGAAGGGTACTTCTTGATTGATTATATAAGTGCAGGAATAGTGCCTGGGTGATTGAAGGAGTGCATACGTAATGCCTAGGTGATTGCATGAGTTGAAAGGTAATGTAGGGTGATTGGAGGAGTGCTTGAGTAATGTTTGGGTGATTGCATGAGTGTAGGGGTAATGATTGAGTGGTTGCATGAGTGTAGTGGTAGTGCCTAGGTGATTAGAGGAGTGCATAAGTAGTGTCTGGGGAATTTTATAAGTGCATGAGTACTGTCTGGGTGATTGGAAGAGTACAGTGGTAGTGCCTGCGTGATTGGAGAAGTGCAAAGGTAGTGCCTGGGTGATTATATAAGTGTGTGGGTAGTGGCTGGGTAATTCCAGGAGTGCATGGATAATGCCTGGGTGATTGCATGAGTATAGAGATGATGTGTGGCTGATTGCACAAATGCATAGGTACTACCTGAGTGTTTGAAGAAGTGCATGAGTAATCCTTGGTGATTGCATCTGTGGAGGGGTAATGTCTGGGTGATTGGAGGAGTGCATGAATACTGCCTGCATGATTGAAGGAGTGCAAGGGTTGTGCCTTGGAGATTGGAAGAGTACCTAGTTATTGCATGGGTGATTATATTAGTGCAGGGGTAATCTTTGGGTGATATTATAAGTCTATAGGTACTGGCTAGGTGATTGGAGAAATACATGGATATTGCCTGGGTCATTGGAGGAGTGTGGTAATAGTGCCTAACTGTATACATGAATGCATGGCTAGTGTTTAAAGGATTGGATGAGTGCAGTAAAAGCAACTGTAAACATTATTTCACATTATCATGCTCATTACATTATTTCATCTTTCCTTTTTTACTAATGTAGATACAAAACTCTGCGGAACTTTTTTACAGTAGTTTTGTTGTAATCTGAATTTGAAATCTTTTCAAACTTCACCATTACCGTCTGTAAAAAAAGAAGAAAAACTGTTATTGAATATAATATTATAGTTTTAAGATCACAACATAATTTTAGAATTACATTACATTTTCACTTTCCCTTTTTTGCTGTTCTCAGATTTTACTGAATTTCACCATACACAGTGGTTTCAATGTGGATCATCATACAACAGCGGGGAAAAAAAACCAATCAATGAGATTGGAAAAGACAAATTAGCATTGAGCGTTATTTAGAACAAGTATAACTATCTGGCTACCTATATACAGTTTCTAAATTACATTCTTCAACCACATTAAGTCTTTTTCAAATGAAATATGAATTAGCACAGCAATAATCCAAACTCTAATTGTTCACATCTTCCTAATAGGCCGAATAATGTTTCCAAATCCATTTGCTTTGAAAATATCCAAAATAACTTCGTAAATTCGTGTTCACATCTTCGGAATAGGCCGAATGATGTTTTCAATACTTTGGCATCAAAAATATGAGATATGAATTTGGTAATTCATAAGGCAGCCTACATTTGAAATCCAAATGAACATCATTGCAGTGTGTCCATCCTTTATTGCACTTTAAATACACAGTATAGTGTCCAGATGTTGTAGTAGGTCCATTATGGAAAATAATAGCCACTGCTTTAAAAGTTTCTGACATTGAGACTTGACTTGCCACAACATTTTTAATTTTGGTTTCCAATTTTGTTCCATTTGCTCTACAACGTTGTAGCATTAAAATGACATATTTTCCATATCTGTCTATATGTAATGTCAACATGTCTGATTTACAACGAGAACATTTCATATTCTGATTAGCTGTTTTTACTAATTTGTTAAAAGACACTGATTTGCAATCTGGTATCGTCAAGTATATGAATCGTTCAGAGTCTATTTCAGTAGTAGAAGAAAATGAACACTCTTAACATTTATGATCCCATCTGTAACTTACTCCAAATAAATTTACAATTTCTATCCCTTTATCTTCCAATACTCCAAGCATAAACATAAGAAATTATTGTGCATCTTGTTGTACATTCAATGTAAATTTCAATGATCCAGTGCATATATCCAACAGATGCTGAATGCCAGAAGCAGTATGAATTTTAGTTCTATCAGTTACCAACTTTTGAAAAATATAATGCAATAAAGAACAGAATCTTTTTCTCGATTTTCCATAATTTCATGATGAAGATCCTCTAGAAAAAGACAACATTTACAATTACATTAGCATAGCAGTTGATACCTGAACTATTTTCTAACTGGTATCCTACAATATCATCAACAGTGTCCATTTTCATTTTCTTTGCAGCTTCATCATTCTTTTGAATTGTTTTCTTTTTTTGAATCACACTAGAATGTTTCTCATATTTCCATTTTGGACATACTACACGTTTCTCATATATGGGATATTCACCTAAGTTAGGAGCATAAAGTCTTCTTAACCGATTATGGGGCATATTAACAACGGCCAGCGAAAATTATCGCTGGCCGTGCTTAGCGATAATTATATTATCGCAGGCTATCTCTGGTATTTATCGCCCTGGTAGCGCGTTATTAACAACGCGTTACTCCAGGGCGATAAAGATTCCAGAGATAGCGAGGTTATTGCCCTTTTGCAGGGAACATCGCTGGTTTTCCAGCGATGTTCCCTCAAACGGCGATAACCTTGCTGATATGACCCTGTGGTCGTATCAGCAGAATCCATCTCCTATGTCTAACATAGTAAGTCAGGATTATAGCAGACGTTAGATTTTGGCGAAAACGGACGTTTTCGCCAAAATGTAACGCTCTGCTATAATCCTGTGGGCTGCCTTGTAAATATCGCGATGTGCACATCGGCGATATTTGCAACGTAGCCCATCCGCGGTACGCCCAGTAACGCTCACTTTGCATCTCATTAGAGATGCAAAGATGGGCGTTGGGGAAAGAGGCGATAGTGCAAGGATTCACGCGATAGCGTGACCTTGCTGATTAGGCGATAAGATTATCGCCGCTTTTCGTCCGAAAACGGACGCTAAAGCGGCGATAATTGTTTATCGCCTCGTTGTTAATATGCCCCTCAACTCTCTTACACAATTTGCATCAGCACTAATCTTTTTCTCGTCAAAATCAATTAAATACAAACCAGATAATGTTCTTGCTCGAGACAATGCAACGTAGGCCATGCCCTCTTCAAACACTGTACTTCCAATATTTACTAAAGCACTGTCTACACTTAAACCTTGAGATTTATGAATGGTTACTGCATATGCTAAAGAAAGAGGAAACTGTTTTCTACGAACATACAAGTCTTTTACAAGCAAAAAACGAACAGCACAATGTCCAATCTGTTTTACCTCTTCAATCTGATCAAATTTAGGGGCATATTATCAACGATCTGCAATAATTATCGCAAAGCGCGCTTAGCGCTGTTTTTTTTATCGCCGGCTATTGCTGGATTTCCTCACCGTGATAGCGCGGTATTATCAACGCGTATCGCAAAGGCGATAGGAAATCCAGCGATAGCGTGTAAAACCAGCAATAGCGTGAGAATTCTAGCGCTAAATTAACAGCGCTAATGAAAAGCTTGCTAATAGGCAAGTGTATACTTAACCCAACAATCCACCCCCTATTGACAAGATGGTTAAGGCAAGTTTTTTTCAGGTGTTAAATTCCAGCGATAAGCGCGGTTAGCGTGACTTTTCTTATCGCTTCGCGGGCATTGATAATAGGGGGAAGTTGTGTTTGCGACTGTTTCAATGGAGTTTTAGTCAGGAACGCCTACTTTGCATGTCATTAGCGATATATATCGCTGACATGCTTAGAGGTAAAAAAACGGCCGCTATTGCTAAAAAACTCACGCTAAGGCCCGTTAGCTGCAGCTTGTTAATAGTGTGATACAAATATCGCCGCATTAGCGGCAGAAAAGTGCCGCTAACGCGGCGATAGAGGGCTTGATAATATGCCCCTTAATCTTCAAAAATTCAATTCCATCTCTGTTCTGATAATTAACAAAATCAACAACTTTTCCCATTGCTCCATTTACTAAACCTTGTTCTACATTCAAATTACGCCGTAAAATTACCAGACAATTTATACACACATATAAAGATTTTTCTAAACCTGCAGTCTTAGACACCGACTTTTCCAAGGAATCCAATTTTGTCTGTAATTTCTCTGAGAGAAGAATAGTAACTCCTTCATGTTCCATTTTATCAATAGCTTCCATTTTCACTATTGGTTGTTTTTCCAATTTCAAAAGTTCTTGATTGAATGTAGAACACTCTTGCAGTGTAGGCATTAGGCAAACCATAGAATTCTTTTCTCCAAATTTTTTGTACATTATTTCAGCTGGTATGTTTTCATTTGCAAACAAGTTCTTTAAAAGCAGACTTTGTGAAGCTTCTTTACCATGTTTTGTCAAAACACCAATTCTTACATCTTGAAGAATGTTTCCATAATGTTCATTACTTGCTTGTCGCATATTCTTAATAAGTTCTTTATATTCAAAATGAGATCAAATGTTGATATTTCCAATACTTTCCAAAGATTTCCTAGTGTCTTCATGGACAAGTGTTTTAAAAACAGGTTGCCCTTTCACAGGAGTAAGTTGTAGTAGATTGCCAAATACAATCACATGCTTTCCTCCAAAAATCTGTTTAAAATCTGTTGCATTCTTAAATGTACAAAGGAAAGCATTATGTTTGAGAACATGCTCACCTCATCAATGATTAGAAGTTTCATTTTCTTCAGTACTCTTGACACTTCATAACAAGCTTCTCCAGATAGCTTGTGATATTCCAATTTATTTTCATGTTCAACTGGTAGCATGAGTAATCAATGTAAAGTAATCCCTTTAATGTTGTGTGCTGCTAATCCAGTTGGAGCTGTTACAACACAAGATAAATGACATCCAGTAGTTTTGTGTAGATAACTGGTGAAAACTTTAATTAAGAAACTTTTTCCTGTTCCAGCTTGACCACTGATGTACATTCGATCAGGTTTAAATGATGTGCATTGGCATTCTTTTTTCATGTAGCAAACCATGCTGTATCTGTCGTGTCACTTGCTCATATATTTCTTTTTGTTCAATATTTAGTTGTTCTTCAAACTTTCTCAAATCAATATTATCCTGTTGTGCTTTTTGCATTGTCATTTCTACTTCATTCATGGCTATTGCTGCTTCATTTTCAATAATTGGTTGTCCTAGTGGATCTTGACTTAGTGGAGCAGAACACTGACTATCTTGAGAACTGTCTCTAGCTATTTCAGCTGCAATTTTAGTTTCTTGTTCAGTCTCTTCATTTAACATTTGTAGACAAGTAGGGAAAATTGTGCATTGAATGTTATCTTTACATGCATTAAAAGAAACTTCATTGCAGTCGAAATCTCCAAGTAATTCCGCTTCACTACACCAAGGCTTGAAGAGTTGCAGTAGTGCTAAATAGAAAAATTCCCTTTTTTCTGGAGTTTCACAACTGAGTTTTCTGTGATTAATAAGATTTCCTTTGGCAGGTTTTACCAAACATCCATCACATCTAATTACTGCATATTTTTCTTCATTTATATTTTCAATAACATTTCTCTTAAAGCTGTTATGTTGCAGTACTTCATAGGAACATATGTTTTCCAGATGTGGACTCCTTTTGGGATAGTACCTATCCAACATATTAGTTTTAAGAATATCTGTACTTTGTGGTTCATTCAATGCTAAGAATTAAATTTCTTCTACAGATTTCAAAACTCTATTTCGTGTAGCCACAAGACCTAGACTTACCCAAATGATTCCTCTTGACTTTGAATATAAACTCGCAGAGCTCAACCGATCCGAACATTCATAGGATCCAATTTCTCGATGTGAAAGCATTTTCAAACTAAAGCTGTACAATTTGTTACTAAGACTCTTCTCTTGTGAAATTTCTTCCCACATTTCCTTTAACTCTGTCTTTTCAGATTTAGTTATATATGACGTAACATAGCGAGCAACAGCAATTGAATTATCTGCAACATACTGGATATCCATGTTTGCATTCCACATTGTCAAAATCACTGGATTGTAGCCATTAATATATTTTGAATCTTCAGTTCTTCTTATGTTGTATGTATTCTTCGGAGATATTCATCTTATAGTATGTCTTACTGCTGACATAAAACTATTGACTCTTCGTTTTGAAATTACTGGACGTGGGAATCCAAAACGACATTTTGTATAAAATTTTCCCTTTGACTTGTATTTTTGTCGATAATATTTTCCACTTCAATGACTTTGAAAACGTAAAACTTGCTCTTAAGCTCTCTTCTCCTCCTTTTTTGGAATGGCACAGGCAAAATACTCTTTGATAAAAGACAATACAGTCCCATTAGAATCGGTTCCAAATTTCGGTGCATCCTTGATTCATAATAACATGTGTATAAGAGGAGCACCTCTGGCTTGGTACTCCTTTCTCCAAAAGAAATCAGTAACTTCTCCAAGAGGTGGATTATTTTTATTGCAGATAAAAGACATCATAGCTTGAAACCTATGAATAAAATATCTGCACACAATCACAGGATCCAAAGAACACAATTCTCCAGCTGTCTTCAATTCAATATTCTTGCCATTTGAATTTGCTTGTCAAAGAAATTTAAGTAAATCGTTCCAAGCATATTCAGCATAGCTAAGTGTTAGAAACCAAGTAGGAGTACCTAAGTTTCTTAACATACATTTAAGTTTGCCGTGACGATGATACCAATATTCATTTGTACCACGTTGACACGCCATCAAATTAATTAATTGAGATTCCAAATGATCTTCTCTTTGTTGAACTTTGTCCATAAATTCCTTTGCAGAAATATGTGTAAGATGTACTCCTGTTTTTAATATGTGATTCACTGCATATGATAGTCCAGACAAGTCACTTTCAAATAGAAGATGAAATATATATGGAATACACTGTCGAAATCTTGGATTTTCTGAGAACAATCTTGTCATCCGGTATTCAGAAGCTGGAATCTGTACTTCTCGTTCATCATATCGTCCCCCTTCTCCAGTGGGAAACAGTTGTGGAAAACAACGAGCTTCTAAACTTTTTTCCCATACACTCATGGGAGTTCCCTTTGCTTTCTTCATTTGAAATAATTCAAAAGTGTTTCCAATCACTTCTTTTGAATGTAGAGGATGTATAATGTAATGTTCATAAATCTCTTCACTCCTGGAGATGTCCACTTTTTCTATTTGGCCAGTTGAAATTTCTGTATCTTCTTCTAAACATATCTCCTGTTCTTCCACATTTACAGTTTTATAATAAATATTGTTCTGTACAAGATATAATGTAGCCTTTTGAAGTTTGGTGACATCTATTAACTCTTTGCCATATTTTCCGACTCTTTCTTGGTACACCATTAACTAGAATAATTACAGGCTCACTTTCCTCTCTCTCTATACCAACAGTTTCAATATTTTTCTTAAAATGTAAAGGTAAGTATATGTGAGAAGTTGGCCTGGTATATGCTGTTCACTAATTAAAGTGGACACCTTGCACCAGAACAATTCGACTCTTATGGTAGATAGGTTTAAGACAACCTTTATAGAAAGCTATCCTAGTGGTAGCTGTGGAGAGCAGCCTTCAGGCTAAGTCTTGAAGGAATGTAAAGCAGCTTGTTTTACCACACAATCTCTTGAATCACCAAATGAAAAGACACCACACAGGTATATATATCAAATATATATGTATTTATTAATAAACACTCTCTACTAATCTTTTTATGAGATTAGAGGATAGGAACATATGTACAAGTCAGATATTTATCAGGATAAGTTTAGCACAATTGAATATTACAATCTTAGTTTGCTAGACCTAGGTCTAGGGCATCTAGAATCGAGGGACCCCCAATAACCACCCCAGGTAGTTGTAGGAGACCCACAGGGGACGGACGCGGTGACCTGGCACCGATGCGAATCCTGTACGAGTCTATGCACTCAGACGCGATTGAGATATCAATGTTCAAGGTCCCTTGCGTGTTCGAGGCGAACACACCGATCGGACTCAGTACGAGTCGGAGGATACGGTCTCCAGATAGGATTTGCAAGGGAGTCGGACGCGGTGTGTCTAACACAGACGCGAACCAGGTACGAGTCAGTGCGAGAATCGCACGGGGAAAATAAGAGTTTTAGGATACTTCTGGTGAACCTACAAGCAAGTCACTTACAGGGTAAGTAGTTCGAGGGCCCACACCTACAGGAGCACCGAGGTGCTGGAGTTACCTCACCCAGGAAGCCGGGTGCACAGGTGTCCTTTGGTGTCGGGTCGCGGCGTCGTTTTCAATGGCGAACAAAGAAGACTTGCTGCTTGTGATGGTGTGAAGAAGTGTCCGGTGGAATCCAAGCCTGGATTCGGTGGAAGGATGACCTGAAAGCAGAGGGGACAGTGTTCAAAGTCACTTGGCAGTGACTCGGGGCAAGGAAGATGAATGCCCACCGTCGTCGCAGGGTTCAGGTCATTCAAGGTTGCCTTGACTCTTCAGCCACGAGGTCCAGGAGGCATCGACGACAACCAGGAGCTAGATTCAGCGTGTCCCACAATGTCTGCGGCTTACTGTGGTGTCGGTAACTCGATCGGAGCCAACAAGCCTTGGTAACAGCAAGTCTCGAGGAAAGTGTGAAGAGGCAATGGCGCAGACCAGCAAGGTCTGTGAAACTCACCCAGCGAGGGTAAGTCAGGGCAGGCCTGGAGCAACCAGGGGAGCCCTTTGGTTTCTTTGGAAAGTCTTCTGGGGACCCACAAGCCGGCTGGCAAGGGATCGCAAAGACGCCTCGGGAGGATTCTCTCACAGGGGCCCACGGTCACTCGGGACGTGGTAGGCCTCTGATCTTAGGAGGGATTCCTGCTGGAGGCTGGGACCATACGTGGTCTAAAGCACAAGTTTGTGGAACGTTGTGAAGGGGTTGCACTCGACAATAGTGCACGGTACCCAGGGGTCACGGTTCCTCATTACTCTTGGGGTCCACTGGCCTCAGCTTCACTGGGGACTCACGATGGCCTTTGAGAAGTCAGGAAATCCACTTCTTGGGCTGCAGGGACTTCGGACTCCGGCAGGAGCGGTGTAGTTTGCGACCGTCGTTTGTAGTTTTGGTGCCTGCCAAGCAGGGGAGTCACTCCTTGACTCCAAGGGAGATTCTTCTGTCTTCCAAAGGTAGTGGAACGTCGAAGGTCCGGGATTCTTCTTGTAGAGCGTCGTCCAGGGAAATCTAGGGTGCAATGCACAGGTTCCCCCTCTTATACTAAAAGGAGGGGAGGGACTAGCTCTATGACCCTACCTATGGGAGGGTCAGGGGAGTGGGTGGCTACACCCACTTCCCTTTGTCCAGTTTCGCGCCAGAGCAGGGACAGGTAGCCCCTGAGCCGGTTTGAACTGGCATATGCACAGAGGAGCCTTCTGCTCCCCCAGTGCAGGACTTCAAAGCACTCTAAGAGTGCACCCACCCAGCCCCAATACACTAAACCCTGTCTGGGAGGTGGTCACACCCCCTTGGGACAGGATATCTATTGTTGGGCTCCCTCCACTGCGAGTGTTGGTCATCAGCAGGAGGGCAGCCCAGTGTCTGTGACTGGTGGCATCCATTTTGTGATGCCAGGGCTCTGTCGGATTCTACCGCGTTTCCACAGTAGGTACATGTCTATCCCTCTAGAAGGGTGGAATGCTACCCCCGCCGCCAGGACTGGCGGGGGGTAGTATTCCAAGGTGTTTGACACCAAACACGACATGTTTCGATGCAGCCATTCCAAAGTTAGCATTTTACCGCGAGGATATAATGCACTTAAAAGTATATGGTTTAACCGCATCCACAAACAGCACCAGAGAATGGACTCTGAGAGCTGCAGAGGGGCCCTGCTCAGGCAGAGGCACCCCCTCACATAGAAGCCAAGCACCCTGCCCTCAGGATTGATAGGGCCTGCCTTAGGGGTGACTGATAGGGTTATATGTGTGTGCAGGAGAGATATAGGGAACCTATATCTCAGTGAGGAGTGCTAGCACTTCCTCACTCAGGCTGCAGTAGCAGGCCTGTGGTGTCAGATTTAGTCTGCTTCCCAGGGGTGGCATAATACATGCTGCAGCCCCTGGTAGGCCTGTGGAGTACCTATGCCCTTGGTACCTAGGGTACCATATACTAGGGACTCATAAGGTACCACAGTATCCAATCACTAGTGCACCTAGAGTGCACTCCAAATCGTTTAGAGAGAACAGAGAGGCTGGGGCCCTGATTAGCAGGGTCCCAGCCTGACTATAGCCAGAAACCAGTGTAAACATCAGAAAAAAGTGGGGGCAACATAAGAGGCAGATCCTACTCTCCTACACAACCCCCCAAACGCAGGGACACTAAACTAACCTTGACCAGTTGAGTCTTCGTGTTCAAAGTGGAAATACCTTGAGAGTCCATCTGCATTGGCATGTTGGGTCCCAGGTCTATGTTCCACTGTATAGTCCATCCCCTGTAGGGAAATGGACCACCTCAAAAGTTTTGGGTTTTCTCCTTTCATTTGTTTAAGCCATAGGAGGGGCTTGTGGTCGGTCTGAACTATGAAGTGAGTACCAAACAAGTATGGCCTCAGCTTCTTCAGGGCCCATACCACAGCAAAGGCCTCCCTCTCTATAGCTGACCAACGTTTCTCTCTAGGGGTCAGCCTTCTGCTAATAAAAGCTACTGGCTGGTCTTGACCTTCATCATTCAGTTGAGACAGTACAGCTCCCACACCCAGCTCAGAAGCATCTGTTTGGACAATGAACTTTTTGGTGTAGTCTGGACTCTGTAAGATGGGGGCAGTGCACATGGCCTGCTTTAGGTCTTCAAATGCCTTTTGACAGCTAGCTGTCCACTGAACCTTTTTGGCATTTTCTTTGAGGTCAGATCATTCAAGGGGGTCACTATAGATCCATATCCCTTGACAAACCTCCTATAGTACCCAGATAGGCCTAAGAAGGCTCTCACCTGTGTCTGGGTGGTTGGAGCAACCCATTCCATTATGGTCTGGATCTTGCTCTGTAAAGGCTGAACCTGGCCTCCACCTACAAGGTGGCCCAGGTACACAACCTGACTCTGCCCTATCTGGCACTTAGTGGCCTTGATAGTGAGGCCTGCCTTTTGCAGGGCCTCCAAAACATTCCTGAGGTGGACCAGGTGATCCTGCCAGGAGGAACTAAAGACAGCAATATCATCTAGATAAGCTGAGCAATAAGTTTCCAACCCTGTCAGAACTTTATTCACCAACCTCTGAAAAGTGGCAGGTGCATTTTTCAATCCAAAGGGCATCACCACAAAGTGGTAGTGCCCACCAGGAGTCGAAAATGCTGTCTTGGCTTTTGCATCATCAGCTAATCTGATCTGCCAGTAGCCAGCTGTTAGGTCAAACGTGCTTAGATACTTGGCTGAGGCCAAAGTATCAATCAGCTCATCTGCCCTTGGTATGGGATAGGCATCAGTCCTAGTGACTGCATTGAGGCCTCTGTAGTCTACACAAAACCTCATTTCTTTCTTACCACCCTGGGTATGAGGCTTGGGTACCAGGACTACTGGACTAGCCCAAGGGCTATCTGAAGGCTCAATTACACCTAGCTCCAACATTTTCTGGACTTCAGTCCTGATACAGTCCCTGACATGGTCAGGTTGCCTGTAGATTTTATTCTTGACAGGCAGACTGTCTCCAGTGTCCACCTCGTGGGTGCACCAGGAAGTCTGACTAGGGGTCAGGCTAAACATATGTCTAAACTGTTGCAGAACTTGTCTGCACTCAGTTTGCTGATGGTCAGTGAGGCTGCTTGCCAAAGCAACACCATCTACTGACCCATCATCAGGGTTCTGAGAGAGCAGGTCGGGGAGAGGGTCACTCTCCTCCTCCTGGTCCTCATCAGTTGCCATGAGCAAGCCCATGTCAGCCCTGTCAACATATGGCTTTAATCTGTTGACATGGAGCACCCTCAGGGGCTCCTGGGAGTTCCAAGATTCACCAGGTAGGTGACTTCTCCCTTCTGTTCAACTATTGTATGGGGGCCACTCCACTTGTCCTGGAGGGCTGCTGGGGCCACAGGCTCCAACACCCACACTTTCTGTCCTGGCTGGTATACAGTCAGTACAGCCTTTTGGTCATGCCAAGCTTTTTGTAATTCTTGGCTGGCCTCCAGGTTTTTGGTTGCCTTTTTCATGTACTCAGCCATCCGGGAGCGGAGACCAAGTACATAGTCCATCACATCTTGTTTGGGGGCTTGAGAGGTAACTCCCAGCCCTCTTTTACCAAACACAGTGGACCTCTCACAGGATGCCCAAACAGAAGCTCAAATGGGCTGTAGCCAACCCCCTTCTGTGGAACCTCTCTGTAGGCAAACAACAGGCAAGGAAGAAGAAGGTCCCATTTCCGCCTAAGCTTCTCTGGGAGTCCTTTAATCATTCCTTTCAAGGTTTTGTTGAAGCGTTCAACTAAACCATTGCATTGTGGGTGATAGGGGGTGGTGAACTTGTAAGTTACACCACACTCCTTCCACATTGCTTTTAGATACCCTGACATGAAGTTGGTACCTCTGTCAGAAATGACCTCCTTTGGAAAACCCACTCTGGAGAAGACTCCAATGAGGGCTCTTGCCACCACAGGGGCTGTGGTGGTCCTCAGGGGAATTGCTTCTGGGTACCTGGTGGCATGATCCACTACCACCAGGATAAACCTGTGCCCAGATGCAGTTTGAGGGTCAAGGGGACCAACAATGTCAATCCCTACCCTTTCAAAGGGTACCCCCACCACCGGTAGTGGTATCAGGGGGCCTTTGTTGTGCCACCTGCCTTACCACTGGCTTGGCATGTGACACAGGAGCGACAAAACTCCTTAGTGTCCTCTGACATATGTGGCCAATGAAAATGTGGAACAAGCCTGTCCCAGGTCTTGTTTTGGCCCAAGTGTCCTGCTAAAGGGATATCATGTGCTAAGGTCAAGAGGAACCCCCTAAACTTCTGAGGTATTACCAACCTCCTGGTGGCTCCAGGGGCTGGGTCTCTACCTTCAGAATATAGGAGTCCCTCATCCCAATAAACTTTATGGGACCCACTAGCACTCCCAGCAGCCTCAGCAGCAGCCTGCTGTCTGAGGGGTTCAAGAGAGGGGCAGCACTGTTGCTCCTTCCTCAGATCTTCCCTAGAAGGGCCCCCTGCCCCCAAGAACTCAACCTGATCAGGCTCAAGTCCCTCTGGGGCAGTTCCTTCTTCAGGATCTGCTTCACCTCCCTCTGGGGGTGAATCCGTGATCTGAGACAGAGGGGAAGGCACTGCCTTTACCCTACTGCTCCTCCTCTTGGGAAGCATCTGGTCCATTGTTCCAGGATCCAGAGCTGGTTCAGTGTCATGCATTCTTGCTTGTGACCTGGTCACAGCAAATACCTCTGCAGGGATGCCCAACATCTCAGCATGAGTCCATAACTCTACTTCAGACCAGGCTGAAGTCTCTAGATCATTGCCCAATAGACATTCGACAGGGAGGTCTGCACTGACTACAACCTTCTTGAGGCCAGTTACCCCTCCCCAGGAGAAATTCACAACTGCCAGACTATGGTTGGTCTTGGTGTTGCTTGCATTGGTCACCTGGTACATTTCGCCCAGGATGATCTGTCCAGGGTCCACAAGATCCTCTGCCACCATGGTGACACTAGCACCTGTGTCCCTAAATGCCAAAGCCTGTTTGCCATTTATTACAGGCTGCTGTTTGTATTTGCCCAGATTACTGGGACTCACTAGGAAGGACATATTAAGGTCTCCCTCACAAATCAGCATTGCCTGAGTGGGCACTCTGACTAGGTCAGAGTCCACTTCAGAACCCAGGGTCAACCCTACTAAACCCTTAGTCTGTGTACCACCTCCACCAGTAGCTGAACTAGGGGGAACAGTTGCCTTAGGGGCAGGAGTGGTGGTGGTTTGGTCTTTGGACTTGTTACAGTCAGAAGTCCAGTGCCCTTTCTGTTTACAGAATTTGCACCAGGGCTTCTTTTGGCCTTTTCCCTTGTTGGACTGTGACTCCCCACCAGATGCAGATTTTTGGGGCCCTTGTGAAGACTTCTGGTCTTTTGACTTATCCCCACCTTTCTCAGAGCCCTTAGGATCTTGCTTCTTGGTGTCACCCCCTTGGTTCTGGGGTTTCTGCCTCACCCTGGTTCTGACCCACTTGTCTGCCTTCTTTCCCAATTCTTGGGGAGAGGTCAGATCCGAGTCCACCAGGTACTGATGCAACAACTGGTTCTGGCAATTATTAAGGATTTGTTCTCTCATCATCAGATTATACAATCCCTTAAAATCAGTAACCCTACTGCCAACCAGCCAACCCTCCAGAGCCTTGGTTGCACAATCAACAAAGTCAGTCCAGTCCTGAGTCTGTGCCTTCTGGGTGTCTCTGAACTTTAACCTGTACTGTTCAGTGGTTAAGCCAAACCCATCTATCAGTGCACTCTTCAGGACTTCATAATCATCAGCATCCTCTTCTCTAACAGTGAGGAGCTTGTCTCTACCTTTATCTGAAAAGGAGAGCCACAAGATTGCTGCCCACTGTTTCTGGGGGACCTGCTGTACTCTACAGGCCCTCTCCATAGCAGTTATCCACTTGTGGATATCATCCCCACTCTGGTAGGGAGGAACAACCTTGCTCAGGTTCCTATGGTCTGGAATAGATTCTCTGCCTCTAGGGACACTGTTGCTGCCACCAAGGGGTTCTAACCCCTCTCGTCGAGAAGTTCTCTGGATCTCCAGGGCTTCTCTATCCAGTGCCAACTGCTTGGTTCTGAGGGCAACTCTTGCTTCCTCATACTGCAGCAGTTTGCACATTCTTTCAGAGGAGGTCTCTCTTATGGGAAAGTATGAGTTCCTCTGGTGGACAAATTCTCTGCCAGAGTGATAAGAGTGCTCAGATTCCCTGGAAGGGGACCTATGCCTCTCATCCACTCTGTCAGTTCTCTTAGGGAGAATTCCTCTGTCCTTTTCAGGCCCCTTGAGGCCTGGCCCTTCAATCACAGAGTCCTGGTCATTCGGATTTTCATCGTCTGACCCAGATACTGTAATTGACCCACCCACTGATTCAGACCCATTGGCTCCTAGAGCCAATCTAAGATCATCTGCTGTCAGCAGATCTATCAGGTGCAGGGTTGAGGGACTCTGTCCTAGTCTCAGGTGTCTTTCAACACACATGGCTCTCAAGTCAGAGAAAGCCATGTCCTTGTACTGAGGCTGAGTGGATCCACTGGTTCCACCCTTTAAGGACATTCTAGTGTTGTGCAGTGTTGTACTACCTACACTAGTTTGTGGCCTACTGATCCTAGCTTGAGCTGTAGAAAGGGTGTGCTATCCCTTGGCACACAGCTCTAAGTTCAGTAGAACTTATCGATACTAAGCTTGACTTTATATGTACCTTAAGTACCTATAGTGGTTTTCAGTTAGTAATTCAAATAGAGATTTTCTGGTAAAACAATAGCAAGCTGGAATCCCACACGCTGCCCACCAATGTGAGAAGTTGGCCTGGTATATGCTGTTCACTAATTAAAGTGGACACCTTGCACCAGAACAATTCGACTCTTATGGTAGATAGGTTTAAGACAACCTTTATAGAAAGCTATCCTAGTGGTAGCTGTGGAGAGCAGCCTTCAGGCTAAGTCTTGAAGGAATGTAAAGCAGCTTGTTTTACCACACAATCTCTTGAATCACCAAATGAAAAGACACCACACAGGTATATATATCAAATATATATGTATTTATTAATAAACACTCTCTACTAATCTCTTTATGAGATTAGAGGATAGGAACATATGTACAAGTCAGATATTTATCAGGATAAGTTTAGCACAATTGAATATTACAATCTTAGTTTGCTAGACCTAGGTCTAGGGCATCTAGAATCGAGGGACCCCCAATAACCACCCCAGGTAGTTGTAGGAGACCCACAGGGGACGGACGCGGTGACCTGGCACCGATGCGAATCCTGTACGAGTCTATGCACTCAGACGCGATTGAGATATCAATGTTCAAGGTCCCTTGCGTGTTCGAGGCGAACACACCGATCGGACTCAGTACGAGTCGAAGGATACGGTCTACAGATAGGATTTGCAAGGGAGTCGGACGCGGTGTGTCTAACACAGACGCGAACCAGGTACGAGTCAGTGCGAGAATCGCACGGGGAAAATAAGAGTTTTAGGATACTTCTGGTGAACCTACAAGCAAGTCACTTACAGGGTAAGTAGTTCGAGGGCCCACACCCACAGGAGCACCGTAGTGCTGGAGTTACCTCACCCAGGGAAGCCGGGTGCACAGGTGTCCTTTGGTGTCGGGTCGCGGCGTCGTTTTCAATGGCAAGCAAAGAAGACTTGCTGCTTGTGATGGTGTGAAGAAGTGTCCGGTGGAATCCAAGCCTGGATTCGGTGGAAGGATGACCTGAAAGCAGAGGGGACAGTGTTCAAAGTCACTTGGCAGTGACTCGGGGCAAGGAAGATGAATGCCCTCCGTCGTCGCAGGGTTCAGGTCGTTCACGGTTGCCTTGACTCTTCAGCCACAAGGTCCAGGAGGCGTCGACGATGACCAGGAGCTGGATTCGGCGTGTCCCACAATGTCTGCGGCTTACTGCGGTGTCGGCAACTCGATCGGAGCCAACAAGCCTTGGTAACAGCAAGTCTCGAGGAAAGTGTGAAGAGGCAATGGCGCAGACCAGCAAGGTCTGTGGAACTCACCCAGCGAGGGTAAGTCAGGGCAGGCCTGGAGCAACCAGGGGAGCCCTTTGGTTTCTTTGGAAAGTCTTCTGGGGACCCACAAGCCGGCTGGCAAGGGATCGCAAAGACGCCTCGGGAGGATTCTCTCACAGGGGCCCACGGTCACTCGGGATGTGGTAGGCCTCTCATCTTAGGAGGAATTCCTGCTGGAGGCTGGGACCACACGTGGTCCAAAGCACAAGTTCGTGAAACGTTGTGAAGGGGTTGCACTCGACAATAGTGCACAGTACCCAGGGGTCGCGGTTCCTCGTTACTCTTGGGGTCCACTGGCCTTAGCTTCACTGGGGACTCACGATGGCCTTTGAGAAGTCAGGAAATCCACTTCTTGGGCTGCAGGGACTTCGGACTCCGGCGGGAGCGGCGTAGTTTGCGACCGTCGTTTGTAGTTTTTGGTGCCTGCCAAGCAGGGGAGTCACTCCTTGACTCCAAGGGAGATTCTTCAGTCTTCCAAAGGTAGTGGAACGTCGAAGGTCCGGGATTCTTCTTGTAGAGCGTCGTCCAGGGAAATCTAGGGTGCAATGCACAGGTTCCCCCTCTTATACTAAAAGGAGGGGAGGGACTAGCTCTATGACCCTACCTATGGGAGGGTCAGGGGAGTGGGTGGCTACACCCACTTCCCTTTGTCCAGTTTCGCGCCAGAGCAGGGACAGGTAGCCCCTGAGCCGGTTTGAACTGGCATATGCACAGAGGAGCCTTCTGCTCCCCCAGTGCAGGACTTCAAAGCACTCTAAGAGTGCACCCACCCAGCCCCAATACACTAAACCCTGTCTGGGAGGTGGTCACACCCCTTGGGACAGGATATCTATTGTTGGGCTCCCTCCACTGCGAGTGTTGGTCATCAGCAGGAGGGCAGCCCAGTGTCTGTGACTGGTGGCATCCATTTTGTGATGCCAGGGCTCTGTCGGATTCTACCGCGTTTCCACAGTAGGTACATGTCTATCCCTCTAGAAGGGTGGAATGCTACCCCCGCCGCCAGGACTGGCGGGGGGTAGTATTCCAAGGTGTTTGACACCAAACACGACATGTTTCGATGCAGCCATTCCAAAGTTAGCATTTTACCGCGAGGATATAATGCACTTAAAAGTATATGGTTTAACCGCATCCACAAACAGCACCAGAGAATGGACTCTGAGAGCTGCAGAGGGGCCCTGCTCAGGCAGAGGCACCCCCTCACATAGAAGCCAAGCACCCTGCCCTCAGGATTGATAGGGCCTGCCTTAGGGGTGACTGATAGGGTTATATGTGTGTGCAGGAGAGATATAGGGAACCTATATCTCAGTGAGGAGTGCTAGCACTTCCTCACTCAGGCTGCAGTAGCAGGCCTGTGGTGTCAGATTTAGTCTGCTTCCCAGGGCTGGCATAATACATGCTGCAGCCCCTGGTAGGCCTGTGGAGTACCTATGCCCTTGGTACCTAGGGTACCATATACTAGGGACTCATAAGGTACCACAGTATCCAATCACTAGTGCACCTAGAGTGCACTCCAAATCGTTTAGAGAGAACAGAGAGGCTGGGGCCCTGATTAGCAGGGTCCCAGCCTGACTATAGCCAGAAACCAGTGTAAACATCAGAAAAAAAGTGGGGGCAACATAAGAGGCAGATCCTACTCTCCTACAGTATACAACTCTTCCCTTTCAAACCTCTTAGTAAATCTGTTGGAGGCAGCTTACCTGTTTTAGGCTCCATACGAACAATAGCCTGAAACGGGTGCACAGATTGAATAAGAATAGACTCATATGTATTTAAATCTGCCAGTTCCGGAGGAATAGCTACCAACTCAAAGTTGTTATGTACTGCTCTTGCTGGCATTTTGTTCTCTTCTAATTTGTTGTAACAATATTTACAAATACGTTGATCAGTACCCAACTCAAAACAACCTTCTACCAACAAATAAGCACCACATTGCTCCCACTTATCATTATTTTCCCTTTTCACTTTTTAAATACACATCAACATTCCTAGTTTGACTTCTATAGTGAGTATGTCGACAACAAATACAAACATAGTTTGGTTTTTCACATGAAAGTATCTAAAACTTTGTAATTTCTTCTGCAAACTTCTCAGTACTAATATCTTCCAGCTGTTCTTCAACACCTACTCTTATCAAGCTCTCACTTTCTCTGGTCTCTTCTTGTAAACTAAAGAAACAAAACTGTATATCATCTAACCCTGGGCGTAGTTCGCGAAGCAGCGCCACGCGAAGCTACGCGAAGTGCAATTCGCACTACGCAAGCTACGCATAGCACTACGCGAACTGCGTAGTGCGCTGTTCGCGATGATTGCACAGTGCCGGATGCTTGTCCGCGCTGTGCAATCATTGAAAACGGCATCTTGCACAGTGCGAAGCTGTCTTTACTGCCGCTCGAGTAGATTTTTACTCGAGCGGCAGCTTCTCAACGCAAACTGTTAGTTTCTCATCGCGAGCGGTCGCGAGCATATGCGACCACTCGCAATGAGAAACCTGACCTCCCAGCGTTGAGAATCTCGCTGGGAGGTTTATTTTCCACGCTCGCGATCGGCAACTTGATGTTGCTGATCGCGAACGAGAAAAAGTCTCGCCAGGATGTCATTTTGCTTGCTCGCGGTCGCCAACTTGATGTTGAGGACCGCGAGCAAGCAAAAATGACCGCTGCACTACGCTACGCTACGAGTGTTTGCACAGTGCTACGTGCAATTCGCGTAGTGCGAAGTAGCGCAAACTTCGCAAACTACGCGAGCGTAGCGTAGGGCTTTGCCCAGGCTTAATATCATCACAAACTTTTTTTACATCCGATACTGAACGATGCAAAAGAACTGTGTTTATTTCACCTAAACATAATGCTGGACTTTTTACATAATACAATATCCCTACTAACTTTCGCATTTCTGAGTAAT
The DNA here is from genome assembly GCA_963921515.1 of Calotriton arnoldi. NCBI lineage: Eukaryota > Metazoa > Chordata > Amphibia > Caudata > Salamandridae > Calotriton > Calotriton arnoldi. Next base: position 483,267 of record CAWUFW010008490.1, on the reverse strand, counting down.
GTACTTCTAACATTCTTAAATGATGAAAAGTACTTTCACACACTTTTTTAGAAAGACAAGCCAGAGAATGACCCTGCAACTTAGTATATTTTCTCACTTTACAAGGATCTAGTCCTTGCAACATCTTAATCTTCTGTTTAAAACTTTTGTTGGTATATTCTCGTAAGAATATTCGTAATATATCGATGGATTCCTGTCGAATACTACAAATACTACTACAATCCCATTTATACACTGGAGCTTGAGTACGTCTCCTTTCAATTTCTTCAGCTATTGCTTCTTCTACATTTCTAGAAACCATCTTTTCTTTTTCAATTGGACAACCATCTTTAAATTCATAACAACGACCACTGGTATCAACTGCATGAACTAATGAATGTTGTTGAAAATAGCTTTCTTCATTAAAGAAAGGCTCAGTACTAGAAGTGTGCTCCCATTCACCAGTAAAAGTTTTGCAAAAGTTACTTCTGTTAACCAGTCTTTTTCTTTTCCTTTTCTCCTTCATAAAGTGCATTGTTTAATTCAATGTTTTCATTCTCTTCAATACCAATATAAATAATTTCTGTTTCAATTCAAAAGCAGTATCTACTACACTTTCAATCTGTTGCTTCTTCTTGAATGCTGCAGATCTTTTTTTATACTTTTTACAATCTTTTAATACATTTTGAATTACTCTGTTACGAAACATACGTACACGTATATCCTTAAATTGTTTTTGTCTTTTTGTCACATGTGCTTCTTTTCCATTGTGTTTCTTTATTTGCTTCTCCTTTGTTCGAAAAATTGCTTTCCTCCTTTGGTTCGTATTTTGATCGTTCAATCTCTCCACAACCTTTTTAATAAATTGTTTAGTTCTCTTACCAGAAGCCACTTTATCCTTAGCATCCTTTTGGTGTTTTTCTACTCTACTCGTTTTAGTTTTCATTAAGTACTTCTGTTTCCTTTGTTCTCTTCTATTTTCATGTTTTCTTGCCATATTTTATTTCTAATCCAAATAAAATATCTTCCTAAAAAACAAATTATAGTTTCATTATTTTAGTACATTAAGCAAAATTTCAAAATTAATAACATTTCAATTTTGAAAATAACAACTAAGCACAAAATTACAATTAGATTTCTATTGCATTTATAACTCGTAAGAAGAGAAAAGTATCAAAATGAGCAAAACATCTGCATAAATACAAGAATAGGTGGTCACACAGTCAAAAGGAGAAAAGAAAAAAAATGAAAAGGTTTATAAACAAAAAAAATAAAATACTCAAACAACACAGCTACTGAAAAATGTAAGAAATGCAGAAAGAAGCAACAGATGTACAGAAAGAAGCAAGACGTGCAGAAAGAGGCAAGAGAAGTGCAGAAAGAGGGAATAGGGATGTAGAAAGAGGATGTAGAGAGGTGCAGAAACAGAGAAGAGGGCTGCAAAAACAATCAAGATGGGTGCAAAAGAAACAAGAGGGGTGCAGAAAGAAGCAAGTGAAGTACACAAAGAAGTAAGAATAGTGCCGAAAGAAGCAACAAACATGCACAATGAGACAACAGTGGTGCAGAAATAGGCAACAGAGGTGCAGAAAGACGCAAGAGAGGTGGAAAAAAAGTCAAAAAGGACACAGAAATAGGCAAGAGAAGTGCAGAAAGAAATAACAGAAATGGAAAAAGAGACAAGAGAACAGCAGAAAGAGGCAAGAGAATTCCAGAAACAGGCAACTGGGGTAGGGTAGAGGGGTGTAGAAAGAGCCAAGAGAAGTGCAGAAAGAAATAAGTAAGGTGCAGAAAGAGGCAAGAGAGGTGCAGAAAGAGGCAAGAGGGGTGCAGAAAGAGGCAAGAGGGGTGCAGAAAGAAGCAAGAGAGGTGTAGAAAGAAGCACTTTTCAGCTGCAGCTTCACTATTCAACAACTACTCAGAGTGTTGAGCCTACCAAATACAAAGCAGCAAGTTTTTCAATATGTCTCTTAAAAGACTCACAATATTCCAGAAAGCATGCATGCATGCGTCTGTACCTTTTAAAAGTGCCATAATATATCAAAGAAGCATGCAAACAGATTGCTAGTGGGCAGTGCTTGATAAAATAGATGACTAGATGGGTAGTGCCTGGGAGAATAGTTCACTGCAACACTACTGCCTGGGTGATGGAATGAGAGCAGCAGTACTAAATGGATGATTAGATCAGTGCAGGAGAAACACCTTAAACAAACCATGTGCGCAAGGCTAACACATGGTTGAAGACATGAGTATATGAGTATTGCTTGAAAGAATAAAAACATGCATAGGTACTGCCTGAGTGATTGTATGACTGCAGTGGTAGTAACTGGATGATTGTATGAGTGTATGGGAAGTACCTGAGAGAAAATAAAACTGTAACGGTAATGCTACAGACATTCTATTAGTGCATCAGTTGTACCATATTGAGTTGATGAGAGCATCAGTACTGCCTGACTAAATCTTTGACTGGGATAGTAGTGCCTGCATGATTGCACAAATCTATGGTCAATATCTGAGGGATTACATAACACGTATGTATCTGTATCTTTTCCTACTGCCATCATATGTAAAAGAAACATACAGATACATTTATACCAGAGTTTTACACCTCTACCATCTCTTCAACATAACACATGAGAGAATACATGAGCACGCAGACACATACCTCAATCATAACACTAAAAAGTCCCTTAAACTTGACAGACTACACTTCTCATTTTAAAGAAACACTTAAAATTCTGCAGCATACTTGAAGTGTACATCTCAATAGACCAATACAAGCAAACCTAATCACTAAACCCTCTGCCAACATATTTTAAACATCACTTTTGGGCTGCACCTTCACTATTCACTAACTACTCAGAGTCTTGAGCCTAAACAAATACAAAGCAGCAACCTTTTCAATCTCTCTGTTAAAAGTCTCATAATATTCCAGAAAGCATGCATGCATATGTCTGTACCTTTTAAAAGTGGCATCATATATCAAAAAAACACACAAACAGATGCGTAGTGCATAGTGCCTGAGAGAATGGATGACTAGATGAGTAGCACCTGAGTAAATAGTTCAGTGCAACAGTACTGCCTGGGTGATTGCATGAGAACAGTACAAGTGAATGGGTGTTTACATGAGTGCAGGGGAAAAACCTTAGACAAACCATGAGTGCAAAGCTAACGCATGGATGAAGACAAGAGTGTATCAGAAATGCTTGAAAGAATAAAAACATGCATAGGTACTGACTGAGTGATTCTATGACTGCAGTGGTAGTAACTGGATAAATGTATGAGTGTATGGAAAGTACCTGAGAAAATATAAGTATAAGGGTAATGCTTGGACTATTCTATGAGTGCATCAGTAGTACCTGACTGAGTGGATGAGAGCATGGATAGTGCCTGACTGAATCTTTGAGTGGAATAGTAGTGCCTGGGTGATTGCACAAATCTATGCTTAATGTCTGTGGGATTACATATCATGCATGTGTCTGTGCCTTTTCCTAGTGGCATCATATATAAAAGAAACAAACAGATACATGTATACCAGAGTTTTATACCTCCACCATCTATTTAGGCATAACACATGACAGAATACATATGCACGCAGACACATACCTCACTCATAAGACTAAAAAGTCCCTTAAACTTGACAGACTGCACTTCCTATTTTAAAGAGACACCTAAAATTATGCGGTATACTTAAAGTGTACATCTCCACAGACCTATACGAGCTAACCTAATCACTAATACTTCTACCAACAACTCTTAAACCTCACTTATGGGCTGCAGCTTCACTATTCAACAACTACTCAGAGTGTTGGGCCTAGCCAAATAAAGAGCAGCAACTTTTTCAATGTGTCTGTTAAAAGGCTCAGCATATTCCAGAGAGCATACAAGCAAGTGTCTATACCTTTTAAAAGTGCCATCATAAATGACAGAAACATACAAATAGATAAGTAGTGAGTAGTGCCTAAGAGAATGGATAACTGGATGGGTAGTGCCTGAGTGAAAACTTCAGTGCAAAAGTACTGTCTGGGTGATTGCATGAGAGCAGCAGTACTGAATGGGTGATTAGAACAGTGCAGCAAAAATACCTTAGACAAGCCATGAGTGCAAGACTAACGCATGGTTGAAGACAAGAGTGTATGAGTAGTGCTTGAAAGAAAAAAACATACATAGGTACTGCCTGAGTGATTGTATGACTGCAATAGTAGTAACTGAATGATTGTATGAGTTTATGGGAAATACCTGAGAGAAAATATGAGTGTAAGGGTAATGCTTGGGCTATTGTATGAGTGCATCAGTAATACGTGACTGAGTAGATGAGAGCATGGGTAGTGCCTGACTGAATCTTTGAGTGGGATAGTAGTGCCTGGGTGATTGCACGAATTTATGATAAATGTCTGAGGGATTACATGGCATGCATGTGTGTGTGCTTTTTCCTAGTGGCATCATATAGAAAAGAAACATACAGATACATATATACCAGAGTTTTATACCTGTATCATCTATTTTGGCATAACACGTGAGAGAATACATGTGCACGCAGACACATACCACAGTCACAAGACTAAAAACTCCTTTAAACTTCACAGACTGCACTTCCCATTTTAAAGAGACACCTAAAATTATTCAGCATACTTAAAGTGTACATCTCCACAGACCAATATGAGATAACCTAACCACTAATCCTTCTACCAACAACTCTTAAACCTCACTTTTGGGCTGCACCTACACTATTCAGCAACTACTCAGAGACTTGTGCCTAGCCAAATACAAAGCAGCAACTTTTTCAATGTGTCTGTCAAAGTCTCACCATATTCCACAGAGCATGCATGCATGTGTCTGTACCTTTTAAAAGTGCCATCATATATGACATAAACATACAAATAGATAAGTAGTGGGTAGTGCCTAAGAGAATGGATAACTGGATGGGTAGTGCCTGAGTGAAAGATTCAGTGCAAAAGTCCTGCCTGCGTGATTGCATGAGAGCAGCAGTACTGAATGGGTGATTAGAACAGATCAGCAAAAATACCTTAGACATACGATGAGTACAAGGCTAATGCATGCTTAAAGACAAATTAGATGAGTAGGGCTTGAAAAAATAAAAAAAGTGCATGGGTACTGCCTGAATGATTCTATGACTACAGTTCTAGTAGCTGGATGATTGTATGACTGTATGAGTAGTACATGAGAGAAAATATGAGTGTAAGCGTAATGCTTGAGATATTCCATCAGTGCGTTAGTAGTACCTGAGTCAGTAGATAAGAACATGGGTAGTGCCTGACTGAATGTTTGAGTGGGATAGTAGTGCCTGCATGATTCCACAAATCTATGCTTAAAGTCTGAGGAATTACATGGCATTCATATGTCTGTGCCTTTTTCTTAGGGGCATTATATGTAAAAGAAACATACAAATAGATGTGTACCAAAGTTTTACACCTCTACCATCTATTTAATCATAACACATGAGAAAATACATATGCACACAGACACATACCTCAGTCACAAAGCTAAAAAATCCCATAAACTTGAAACACTGCACTTCCTATTTCAAAAAGACACCTAATATTATGCAGCATACTTGAAGTCTACATCTTTATAAACCAATACGACGTAACCAAATAACTAATCCCTCTGCCAACATATCTTAAACATCACTTATGGCGTGCAGCTTCGCTATTCAGCAACTGCTCACAATGTTGGGCCTAAGCAAATACATAGCAGCAACCTTTTCAATCTACCTGTTAAAAGTCTCACAATATTCCAGAAAGCAGCATGCATGTGTCTGTACCTTTTAAAAGTGCCATCATAAATGACAGAAACATACAAATAGTTAAGTAGTGGGTAGTGCCTAAAAGAATGGATAACAGAATGGGTAGTGCCTGAGTGAAAAGTTCAGTGCAAAAGTACTGCCTGGGTGATTGCATGAGAGCAGCAGTACTGAATGGGTGATTAGAACAGTGCAGGAAAAATACCTAAGACAAACCATGAGTGCAAGGCTAATGCATGCTGAAGACTACAGTATATGAGTATATTTTAAAAAGACACCTAAAATGATACGGCATCTTTGTAAGTATACATCTCCACAGACCAATACAAGCTAAACTAATCACTAATCCCTCTGGCAAAATGTCTTAAACCTCAGTTTTGGACTGCAGCTTCACTATTCAGTAACTACTGAGAGTGTTGCACCTAAGCAAATACAAAGCACCAACCTTTTCAATCCATCTGTTAAAACTCTCACAATATTCCAGAAAGCATGCTTACATGTGTCTGTACCTTTTAAAAGTGGCATCATATATCAAAGAAACATACAAATAGATAGGTAGTGGGTAGTGCCTGAGAGAATGCATGACTAGATGAGTAGTGCCTCAGTGAAAAGTTCAGTAATTTCAGAAAGCCAACACTAATCCTTCTTCCATGTTACTATCTACAAACTATTTCAAAACTCTTTTCATTACAATAATACAAAGTACAATAGAGAGCTGTACATTTCATAACATATTCCATACATCATATTTATCTTACAATTTCAACACTTAGATTTTTTTTTTAAAGTAAAAATATCACTAGAAACAATAAAGTAGTGCTCAATAATATATAATACACCTTACAAATTGGATACTCACGTTTGAGGTAGTGTTGTAGAATTCCAAATATCAGAAACTCTTAACAGATTTTCTTTTCCACACAAGAAATGTAATGCACCTCTCTCAGAAAGGTGAAACCAGAAATGGCAAACTTTCCCTCTCTTTTTGCACTCAAATACATGAAAGTATCAAATCACATTGCTTGCATCATTATTTCAAATTGTAAAACACTAACTGTCTTGAAATGGTGCCCAAACTGCTTCTGTAATTTTCTAAAGTTGCGACTCCACCGCGGTGGAGCCGCGACTCCACACGGGAGTTCAAAAACCTATTTTTAATAATACTAGTATAGATTTTCAGCAACACACTACACTCCACATACTACTCTCTTAGAAAACCTTAATGTACTATCTTTTCACTTATATTTAAGTATCCATTTCACATTTTGAGTCCACATTTAAGTTTCAACCCTTCCCCCATTCTGCTTAATGCCAGCTTCCATAGTAACAGTTCATTGAACATTCAACTGTACTGGCAGGTCACAAGTTCACCGTAGTTTCTAGTTCAGCACACAAGCTTACTAATGCATACAGCAAGTGTGGTTGACTTTTGCAAAATATTACCTTATGGTATCAACTGTACCTTTCAAACATTTTCTAACAACGAATCACAAACATGATACCTCGGCAAAGTAACATGCATCCTATTTTTGAGTGCACAATCTTGATGAACAGCCAATCACTTATCAACTTTTTAAAAAACAACATGTCCTCCACCATTTTAGAAACCTCTCATTCTACCAACTGACTACCTGAGCTACAGACATCTTTTGATTACTTCCAGACATCCCTTCAAGATGCTCACAGTTTGGATTGCAGGGCACAGCTATGTTTTCTGGTGAAAAAGGTATGCTGAACGCAGAGGTATTGCCAAAGACCTAGGTTTGGAAAATGTGGACAATAAATGGATTGCACAGAGGGTTAAAGTGGCACCAATTGTTGCCTTTGGTTAAAACCTGTTTGCATCTCCAACCCCCTGACCTCATGATTGTGCACTGTGGTGTCAATGACCTAGGCACATTGATTAGGGTAGGTCTGGACATGATAATGAAGGACACCTTTGCACAATTGATGTTGCTTTTGCCTCAAACTGTCTTTGTATACTCTAACATATGCCAAAGACAGAAATGGAACTGGTCAAATCAATTCTGTCCACAGTTTGAGAAAGCTAGGAAGAATGTCAATAAAGCTGTTTCTGCATACCTCAGAGATAATAGAATGGGGTCCATCTACAACAACAATCTACGTTTCCATATGGACGACATCTACAGAAGTGATGGAGTGCACTTCACAGATCAAGGGAACAGAGTCTTCTTCAACAACCTAAAGCTGTGCATCTGCACTTACATGTAGCTTCAACAAAGTCAGAATGAAAACAAGGGCTCTTTTTAGAGCCACCCTATAACCCAACATATAATCTTACTTTTTAAAAAACATACAAACTCTATTTTAAAATTTTGCCTGGAGTCGCGAACCCATCGCGGTTACACAGGGGCCGCGCTGAGAGCCGCGATGGATGCTAACATGCAGCTCCCCTTGTCCAAAAGCATTCTGCTTCGCTTCATAGAAGCGAGAGCAGGTTTTCTGCTCTTGCTTCCATGAAGCGAAGCACAAGTGTGCAATGACATTGCAAATCCCACCCTGTCATTGCAAACTGCAATGTCCCGGGGGTGGGCACCCCGGGACATTGCTGGAGCCGGCCCTGGGGGGTGACGGTCCCCAGGGCCATGAAGGGTTCCTGAAGGGGTGCCGAGCGGACCCCTTCCCAACGTGCACATTGCCCCGGGGAAGTGGTGCTCCCCGGGGCCGGGGGTCTGTAACGGACCCCAGTATTCAAATAATTAGTGCCCCGGGGAGGTGGTGGTCCCTAGGGCAGTTTAGGGGGGCTCGAGCCCCCACACTATAATTTTAAAACAAGGCTCAGGGAGGTGGAGGTCCCCGGGGCTGCGGGGGGGCCGTGTGCCCCCCGCATTTCATAATTATCACCCTGGGGAGTTGGCGGTCCCCGGGGCTCCGTGGTGGGGGCAGGAGCCCCTGCCACGCAATTTTTTATTAAAAAATGAAGCCCTGGGGAGGTGGCAGTCCCTGGGGCTGCGGGGTGCTGTGTGCCCCTGCACAATATTAATAAAGCCCCGGGGAGTTGGCAGTCCCCGGGGCTGCGGGGGCCCTTGCGGCCCCTGCATATATTATGGCATTGCCCCCGGGATCTGGTCAACCCGGGGGCTCATTTAAACGACGCACGGGAGACCGCGCTTCATTTTTTAAAATTTGTATCTGCGGGATTCATGCACCCAGCGCGAATCCTGCCGTTTTTCAAGAAAAAATGCTTTTTTTAGCCCTGAGCAGGCCTAGGGGGTCAGGGTGTTTCTACCCTGCCCCCTTTTCTTGTTTTTTTATCTTTATTTTCACCTTTTTTCTTGTAACTCGGTTTTACCGAGTCACAAGATGGCTGCCAATACTTCCTGGTTTGGAGTGTTGGCAGCCAATCAGAATGAAGCTCCTGATCGGGAGCATTCGCAAATCCACCGCGGTCACCAGATATCAATATTATTTATTTTCAAATTTCTCAGGAACTACTGAACAGATTTACACCATTTAAAGCAAAGAGTGCACTCTGGACCAAGAGCTACCTCTCTGCCAAATTTGGTGTAATTCCGGTCAGAAGTTCAGGCTGTGGCCGAAGTTCCTATGGAAATTAACATGGAGAAAATGCGTTTTGTGACCCCCGTTTTTCTCGGCCCCCGCTTGACGAATCACCCCGAAACTTTCAAGACAGGAGCTGACTGGAGCGCCCCATTATTTTGAAAATTTCACATAGATTCGTCAACCGGCGCCAAAGATATTGGCAAATCAAAAAATGCTTTTCCTATGGAAACTAGGTCCTAACTATAACTACCTACTGGCGACCGCCAGTAGGTAATATATATATATATATATATATATGATGCATATATGAAAAAACGATGTCAACATAGGCCAATATATGATGCCCATGTATATTTTGGTCCCCCACTGTTTTTACATGAAATGAAACGTTGGGTATAACTGAGGTATGAGTGAAGGTTAAATGTGTAGATTGATGGCTGTAGTATGATAGTATTTTTTTAGTGCAATGTTACTAGGTTTGAGGGAGGGGGATGTTCATGAAAAAAAAAGAAGGAAAAGTTTTTTTTTTTTTTTTTAAATGTTGATTTGTAAATAACTGTAAATGAAAAAAAAAGATTTTTTTCTAATAGAAATATTTTGTTAAAATAAATTAAAGGAATTTGAATAAAATTCAGGTTAGTGTACTTAGTTGTTGGCTCAACATCTTTATATTACAAAACATTGGGGCTGATTACGATGGCGGTTGTAGGAACCTCCGCGGTGCTGGCGGTGGCAGAAAACGTCCATTTAGTTACTCCTCCGGCGGTCCCTGCAACCACCATATTACAATGGGCAAAGATAACCCATTTCCTGTCTGTCGCGGAGTTTCCGGATCCACCAGATTTTTGGTTCTGCAACGGTGCTGGAGGGAGCCAATAGAGAAAGACATCCATGTGGAATGACGTTCCGACCGTTGGACAAATCACAATGCCTTAACCAGCCCATCAGAACGCAGCGGAGAAACCAGCCCCTCGGAGACGGCGGAAGCAGAACTGTGGAGATAGAAACTCGAGTCCGAGACACCTCTACACGTTCCTGGCCACCATGGATCCTGCTCTACAAGCCCTTCCGCTGCTGTACCTCATCCACTACCAGCAGATAAGACGCCACCGCGGTCAACACCGCAGGTAAGTCAATGACACATCCTCGCATACAACCCCTGTACAACGACAACACACAACTATTGCGCAGAAATACGTGTCTTGTCTACATCAGACACCCTGGTGGAGACAGGAACATATACCCTAGTCTAAGTACACATGTCTTACACGTCACAAATTGTCACCGCGGCATCTGGGTCACCCATCCCCATTGAAATTATTGCAACTAGCCCAGTCGTGCCGGTCATGTCACCGCAGCGGTGAAGCCGTGGGAAAACCTGCCCACAATGAAGTAGGAGTCCAGGACATTGTCCCAGACAAGCAAGACCAACATCACAACATCCACACCACATGTATCATAAAAGAAGCACCACTCAGCACAACATATCTGCAGCAAGAAGTCATGTGCAGGGACACTGTCTAAAGTGACATCTCATTAGGATCATCACCAATTGTATAGTAAGTAACATGAGTGTGGGGTGAGGCAAGAGTCCCTCCAAAATGACAATAGTCATCATTGTACACAGATAACGGTCAGTCCAAATACAATGTGGAACAGATGAGGGCAGACCAAGCAGGGTGTGTATGTGTATTTCACAGTAGTCCAACAAGGTGTTGGAATGAGTCAGTGAGCCCAGGTAGATGACACATCATATTAGACACCACTGCCACACAATCACAGATCACCACAGCCCCCAAGCAGACATTGATAGGCCCATCACATACAATGGCTGACCATATCACACAATGACAGCCCATACCATGCAACACAGTGAGAAATTCCTGACTCAAACAGCAAACTCAAAGTAAGCACCACTGTGCATTTGACTCACAAGTGTACAGCTGCAATAATTGACACCATGTGAGTATGTCCAGGACATCAACAACACTGACTACACTGCCAACTCACAGAACACATACACACCATTACTCCACCTCAACAAAGGGAGCACCAACTACAAAGTAGTGAATGAATGCCAAAGTGTCAGGAAGAGTCCATCTTGACAGCAGGAAACTCTGACCTGAGACTCATGACAACCCTCCTCCTCACACCTGCCTTCCACTCATGTGAATTAAAGTGAATAATTCAAGAAATGAAGAGTCACTGTGCAGATTAACCAATCCAAAAAAAAAAAGCTTTATTCGACGTGTTAGGTCATAAAAGCACATAAAATACATCTAAAACAATACCATAAGACATCGTATAAAATATGATACACGCCCGAGTGGATGGATGAATACAATTACCATAAAAACACTATTTACAATATAAAAATGCTTTAAAAATTGATATGATAAAAACTTTGTAGTTATACCATAATACAGGCTAAACATTTCAAAGCAAAGTTGTTTTAGGAAAGGCAAATAGTTTCACATAATATACATTACAGCATGACATTAACTCTTTTGATCTAAAGCTTCATCGAGGAAACGTGCTTATTGCCCACGCCCACCCCAGGTATTTTGCCATTGCTATGACAAGCACCTCTGTTGTATCAGTTCTTAGGATTCTTTCAGCTTAACTTGACCTTCTTGTTCCCAAGAGCTTGCAAATTGGTGACAACCAGACACGGCGTGGGGCGTTGTATCCAGTACATACAAACAATAAATGGGCCAATGATTCTTTACTATGCTGGCATACAGGACACAAATCATTACTAGGTTTGGTCCATCTAGTAAAGACTCTTAGTGGCAATGTACCCACCCTCAACTGGAAATATAGTTTTCGCTCATGGGGCTTTGTAATAAAATCCCAATATTGTTCCAGCCTGGGGATAGGTTTACAGTCCAAAAATAGCCCTCTTAGAGAAGAGGACTCACAACTTCTCAATGTATTGTTCTGGACCGATTCCCAATACTTGGCTTTCAAAACCTTTTTTGGGGGGAAAAATAGAATTTTTTGGATCCACCCACAATGTATCCATCTATACCGATATTCGATAGGATAGCTCTAAGCTCCCTCAACCATTTTATTTGGTGTGATGTGTCTACCCTTATTATATCTAGGAAACCAGCCGCGTACTCTGCAAGCTCTAGGGTAGACCAGAGTCTACGCCATTACAAAAGGAGACGTAGTTTAGCAGTATCTGCGATTGGCTTTCTACCAAGATCGTTCAATAACGGGCGTGTCGGGGTACTCTGTGGCAAGTTGGTAATTTTTCTAAAGAACTTATTTTCTGAAAGTGTAAGCTTAGCTAAGTTCTCATGCCCCCAAAGCTCCGCACCGTATAAGGCAGAGCTAATAACCTTCATATTATAGATCTCAATTGCCGGGCTAATTGTCTTAGAGAATGAGGTGTTATATTCCTTGTGCAGGACCCCCGCCAGTTGTCGGTGTTTTAGGGATGCTATGTCGACCTGGTGAGCCCAATTTAATCCCTCCTGGATGTTTACCCCATGGTATGTAAACTCCTTGACTTGCTCTAGCAGGAGATTGTTCATTTTAATGCCCCCCTTGAAGGCCCTATGTGAATTAAAGGCCATCAATTAGGTTTTGACACATTGATCTCCAGTCCGCGCCTCGAGCAGAACTCCTCAAAGATTATTAAAGCTCTCTGGAAGCCACTCGGCATCTTGGAAATGATCAATGTGTCATCTGCGAACAATAGTATGGGGACTTATTCGCCTGCTAGTGTCTGGGCATCCATGGGGGTAGACCTCATGCAGCTCACTATTCCATTGATGTATAAGGAAAATAATGTCGGGCCATTACACAACCTTGGCGAACTCCCTTCTCTACAGGGAAAGATTCTGTGACTTCACCCTGCTTACCCCATCGAATCTTAGCCATGTTGTCCTCATGCATCCTAATGATGAGTGTCAACAGGTCTGATGGTAACCCCATTTCCTGTAATGTCCTCCATAGTTTAGCTCGTGGTACAAGGTCAAATGCTGACCTAAGGTCAACAAAAACGGCATACAAACTGCCCTTACCCAGGGTTACTGTTTTCCAAAAAAGCAAGATAAACCGAAACACTTGGTCAATAGTACTAGCAAAAGCTCGGAACCCTGCTTGTAATGGCGATAGAATGCTAAACTCATCAATCCATTCTTGGACTTTGTTGAGCACCAACCTACCCATTACCTTTTGCATAGAATCTATTAAGCTGATCGGCCTATAATTCCCTGGGCACGATTTGTCCCCTTTCTTAAAATATGGTATAATTTCGGCTCCTTTCCAGGAGTCTGGGACCGGCGCACCCTGGGCTATAGCATTTGTCAATAGGCGAATGTATTGACACCAACTATCCTTGTCATAGAGGAATACATCCCCCGGTATGCCATCTGGACCTGGTGCCTTTTCAGCCAAAATAGATTTAAGTGCCACCTCAACATCTGCCTTGCTAAAAACTGCATCCTGGTAAAAATGTTTAGCAATATCGCCCTCTATTTCATACTCATTTGCAGCGTATTGAGGTTTAAAGTGGTTTACCCACTCCGACTGTGAGACATGATTTTGGGGCTGGCAGGCCTGCCCACCTCTATCTCATTTGTGTACATTCCAGAACTGTTTAGAGTTTCTCCTAACACATGCCTCCCTAAGTTCCTCCCATCTTTTATTGTACCATTCTTTCTTCGCCTTTGCTTGGGCGCCCGATAGGTAGCCCTAGCTGCTCGTACCACTATTGGGACACCTTCTTTTATAGCCTCCCCTAGGTCTGCACGTGCCTTTTTACTGTCTTTGTTGTACCATTTCTGTGTTTTAGGAATAGCAGCCTTTTTAGTTCTACCCTTTTTGATAAAATACATACGTAGCTGAGCAAAAAATGTAATGTGTATGCAGGTGGATTGCTCTAAGGCCATTAAATTTACTACACTGGCCTGGAGCTCATTTATGGCATGATTCATATCCTTTTCGATACTAGCTAATACTTCGGGTAGCGCGGTTATCTTAGCCCATTTAAGTCGCCTCAGGTCATTAGATGGAACAACGTCAGCGGTGGAATATGTATCCCATAATTCATGAGGAGCCTTATACCGTATTAGATCCAAGTCCACACATAATGGATTGTGGTCACTTTCTAATCTGTCTTGAACCCTCATATCCTTAACGGCATGCCAAAGTGCTAAACTAACCAATACGTAGTCTATCCTACTAACACTATAGCCATTGTCAAAGGTGTTAGACCCCTTTTTATCTGAGGGTGTACGGCCATTAACTGCCCGCAATCCCTTCTCCATACAGATAGAATTGATTTGAATAACCGCGTCAGACCATCTTTTTATTGGGTCAAGCTCCAGCTTTGGGATACCCCATTTAATGTCTTCCTCTTCTGTCAAATTACCCTCCTCATTCAAAAGAGGCTCAAACGTCGCATTCAGATCCCCCGTGACAATGACATTTGTGTCTATCTGGCTGATGTCAAGAAGATCGTTAAGAGCCGCTAAAACTCCCGACTTCTTCCTCCTAGTGCCTCGCACATAGACATTATATATGTCCATGGTCCCATCTGTTCCCCTAATCAATCTAACAGCCTGGATGTCCTGATTATAAATTGGAAGTACTTGGATGTCTAGCCCTAGGTCCTGTCTCACCCAGATTGTCAAGCCCCCTGATGGCCTTCCTTTTACGCCTTTAGTAGCCGGAATATAAAAATTTAAATATCCCACGCAAAAGAGGGGGACTTCTGCCCAAGTCTCTTGAAAGAGACAGATATCAAAACCCTCGATAAAAGCATGCCACTCTGGGGATCCCAATTTAGAACATAATCCTGCGATGTTCCAGGACAACAGGGTTTCCTTTAAGGGGATTGTACAAGATTAACAACCTTGGAACTGTTCACACTGCATGTCAAGTCCTTCAGACAGCTCACACACTTAAACGTAGCCTCATACACATACCATAAGTCAGCAGCACTGTATGATAATAACTAAACTAGCCTAAAGTGGAGTGCACAGTGCAGGAAAAGCATGGAGAAATTTCAGATACCATTTGTACATGACATGCAAGAGGTACCACATATCACACTACACCTAGGCCATAAAATCATACATGGGTGGCACAGTGATTGAAATTGAACTAAAGTAACATATGTGTAATATACCTGTGATACAGCAATGCAAGCAATGCATTGGCCCAGGATAATAGGAACTGTCATAAGCCAGACAGGGACCAGCCCCTCATCTGTGTCAACCATCTTGACATGTGTATGCCACCAGCACAACACTCATGGCTCATTGTGACACTCCCTGACTGTCAAACCCAAGTATGACCTTCACACATACCCCTCACCTACCCATCCCACACCTTCATTACTCAACACCTGTGAGAAGCACAGATAAAGGTGAAAATAAGGTCCTGTGACTTTCCTGATAACCAATGCCACACCCTGGTGTGTACCTACAAATGTCAGAATCCCACTCAGGGATGTCTGAACCAATGCTGATCCCAAACCAATTGCCAAACACATGTATCACAAACCACATCAAAAGAAGTCCAACAATCTCAGCCATGTGCAGCCAAACAGTGGATAGGCAATGTGATCCTAGACAGCACCGGAATAGATAACATTTCTACTCTGGCCAACTGCACAGACACCATCAGCCAAACCAATCAAAAAATACATGATCAAATGCCAATCATGAACACTAACTGTGTGCAATAAGACAAATCTGCAAACACAGACATAGACACTCCACCAGTTACAAAGTGAGCATGGTGTCAATGTGTAGCACAAGCATGCACATGCAAAACCTGACAAGTGACTGTACAAATATAGGAGGCCATAGCACAACTGTGCACTCAAAACAAGCTAATGAACAAGACTCCACATTGCTGCATGTGACATTCACACAAGAAATGCACACTACAAGTTCAACACACATCTGAATGTATTCCAATACACAAACTCCTCACACACAATGTCATGCAAAAATAACATTACACACACATGGACCTGTCAGTAGAAAGAGCCAACACAGGCCAAAACTGCAATTTGTGAAACAGTCCTGAGTGGAACATTGGTCCTGGACACAGATCATCCTCCCGCTGTTTAGTGTCAAACTATGAAGTGATGGGGAGGGTCACACACTGGCAAGGCATGGGGTGGAAGATATTAGACTAAAGTGGTGTGTACATTAGTATTGGACAGGTGAGGAGTGTACAGAGCAAAAACACATAGAGGAGTAACTCACAATGTGTAGGCATCAAAAGCCCCTCTTGGGGCTGGTATGACTCTTAATACCACATAGTGGTAAGAAAAAAGTGTAAAATGACATCAATGTATGTGAAAAGTCACTTATAATGTTAGTTTGCCTGAGCAGGTCAGCACAGTGAGCACAAACGTAAGCAAGTGCCATGGCTGATCATCAAACCACAACACAGACATTGCAATGACACACTCTGCATACTCACAAATGACAGTGACAACAAGTAGGTGTACCCCTGGACTGCAAGGTCATACCGACACACTGCACATTGCTCAACCAACAACTCCTACATGTGCCCACAATCTAAATCAGGTGCCTGATAATGTAAACAAACAGGCACTCATTACCTGGATCATACATGTGTGTAGGTGTCATGTTAGGGGCACATACACATCAACACTTCAGCCAATGACAGGCCAATCACACTGTATGACTACTCAAGTGCACACATTCAAATGTACCCATGTGACTATGAAGCCAGGCCTACACAAGATGACTACACATCTACACTGCTGTGCACACATCAAGATAGATCCCACAGATATAACGGACCCTGTCCACCGCGCAAGTTATCATGTGAATAGAATTCTCTTCTGTTGTGGTACAGCATCCAAATATGACATGTGTACAAAATTGGAGACCTGACAATAGAATGATTAGGATAAGAGTAGATCATCACAGACAACCATCATTGCACCCTCAAGCCTCTGACTCAAGAAGCACAAAGGTGGCTGTAACCTCTGGCGACCTCTGCAAAAGAAAATCAAGTATATGCCAATGTGAATGTGGCATACAGAGCATGTATCAGATGAACATATACACATACATTGCACTGCATCATTAGCAAGGGCAGCGACAAATCTCACAACATGAGTAACAGTCTTTATTACATAAACTCTGTATAGGCATCAAAAGTGCAAAACATCAAGGCCATTGGCCAGTCCAAATTTAAAGTCCGCACATGTGTGCGTGAAAACTTGCACATCAAATAGGTAACACAGTCCACTGCCATGGGAATCACCACAGGATGGGGCTTCGAATAGGCAGTCCAGGCACCGCTCAGGGAGAAATGGTGTGGGAAGGGGGACTTGGCTTCAACTTTGGGTCGAAGTTGAACTGGGAGGGGGCTGATTGTCAGGGCCAGTTGGAGGACTGGACCTGGGAGGGAGAGAACTGGCTGAGGTAGAGGGATCCATGGATGTGGGAGCCTGAGGGCTGCTTGGACCGGGTGGAGTGGTGGCACGGGGAGGGGGAGACATGCTGTGTGGAGGCTCAGTGACTGATGGTGAATGTTGAGGGCTGGGTCTCAATTGTTTTGGGATCCGATATCCTACAAGTGTCTTGGCAGGAGTGAGAAGTGAGGTGGGCACAACAGCCTCACTCTTCCCCAAAGGTGTAGCAGGTGCTGGTGGCTCTCCCCGTGGGGATTTGCTGGACCTGGTGGTACGCTGGGGCCGGGATGCCTTTTACCCTGCATCCCCTGTTGTGGAGGTACACTCCCCACTTTGCTCTCTTGTTCATGCTTCACAGGGGTGTGGATGGGAGTTGAAGTTTTGGGTGAAACTGCCTTCGGAATGTGTTTGGGTTTAGTTGTGGCAGGCACCAGGTTCACTGCAGACAGGGCAAGTGTTTGTGTGTCTTTGGGATCAGATGTGGGGATGGGAATTCCCTTGGATGGTGATGATTCGGAGGAATGTAATGTGGATGCATGCTTTTTTGCCTTATGTCCCTGAGTGTCCTGTGATGGGCTTTTCGTCTTGCGGTCATGTGTGCTCTCTTTGTGCTGTGGTGATGGTTTATGGTGTCTGGTACGCTTAGAGTGCTGCTGTTGTGTGCTGCGTGTGGATGACCGGGTGCCTGAGGGCTCTGGTGTGTGTGTACTCTGGTAAAGTGGGGTCACTGGCAGGCTGGTTGCCGATGGGACAGGAGCTGGACTGGGAGCTTGGGACTGCTGAATGGCTGCCATCACTGTGGAGGACAAAGACTGGACAGTTCGGTGTAGGCCACTCAAGTCCGAATGAATGCCCTCCATGAACGCAACAACCTGTGACAACTTGTTGCCATGATCCTGGAGGGCATTCAGGAGAGCAGTCTGACCCACACACAGCTGCCGCAAAATGTCTATGGCCTCCACACTGAGGGCAGCAGGGGAGACAGGGGCAGGGGCAGCGGTGCCTGGGGGGAAGGAGACTCTAACCTTCTTAGGGCTGCGGGCACGGATAGCACTTGGGGGAGCATCCAGGAGGGTGGACACTAGACGAGGTGTGGCAGAAAAAGATGCAGATCTTGAAACGTCCGGTGCCCGCCAACATCGAGGAGTCACCACTGGACTGTGATGATGTGGAGGTTGGTGTTTCCGGCCGGGAATCCTCAAGGGCACTCCTGTCCCCCTCCGAGGCGCTGGTCCCCTCAGTGTCACTGAACTCCTGTGTAGCAGTCGTGCCAGTAGCTTCCCCCCCCTGTCCTTTCCTGCCCTCGGTAGATGCTGCAAGAGACAGAGGTTCAGTATATTGCCATACTCACAAACATCATATGCAATACAAACTCAAATTCTTCTAATGAAACTCCCATGTTTAACTACTCCATGTACTTTAAGCATATGCACCATTTATGCAATCATCAGCTGATGCATGGAAACATGCTTAGTTGATAGTCATGCTCCATGTTGCGTTGACACAGCCAAATAACTGGGCATGTGCTTACATGTGACCACACATACAATTGTCTGTAGGCACACCTACGTGCCTGTAGGTAAGATAGCTACACATCCAAACATGTTGTCTCAGTCACATTTGAGTATATATATCACGGAATACCACCAATACAAAGTCAAATATATATTTGTGCAAGGGAGATCACCTCCTGAAATCCACAATGTTGGCCATTGAAGCACAACCACAGTTGTACATTGGTGTCAGCTGTGTAGATGTAACAATTTATTTGATGTGCACAGCACACATCTCTAAATGCACACTAACATGATGCTCACTGCTATTCACTGCCAGTTGATGTCTCTGACACTCACACTGCAGCATAAGTCACAAGGACACATCTTATTTGTTAATGAAGTGCAAATAAGACCCATGTAACAATGTAGTCACATAGACAATGCACAATAGCACGAGAATGGGAATTTAAATCAAGCCCTTCATAGGTTGTGACATGTCACACACCAACATCTTCACAAGTGCCTGACAGGCCCTCATCGATATAAGGCATGATAGTGTCTTCTGTAGATGAGGAAGTCAGTGGCCTCCATTAGGACAGCTAATGTGTGTGAATACCTAGGGTCTGGCATATGACATCCCTACGTTGTGCTGACTGATGAAATTGAGGACACATCAATGTGCCACAAATTCACTCGCTGATTAAAAGCATTAGCCACAACTTCACCATGCACTGATGCACATGGACACCCCTCCACAATGCACACATACTGAGGACTGACACTCTGAGTAACATTCGCTCCTTATTATCTTTCAAATTACTGTACACCTCAGTCACATCACAATTTGCCATACCCACTGATCGCATCCAACCATGTCAAGCCATAGTGCCAAAACAATTTCACAATAGCCAGGTTCAGCTACATTGCATTTAAATCCCAGAGTCTAACCATCCCAGTCATGTTGCCATGTGCACAAATGGCAAATGCAAATCAGCCAATGCATCACTGCAATCATCACCATCTACCCCATCAACACATGTGTGCACTTGCAGTCACCGTGGCAGGAAATTACATCATGTTATGCCATGCTGCTGATATCAGGCTAATATGTTTTGCAATGGTGCTGTCATCTCTATCATTGGGGAAAAAAGGACCCATGGGACAGGTGGGACCGCTACCAACTCACTGCTCCCTGAGTCCACATCTGTGCATGTCTCTAGCCACTTACACATCATCACATGAGCACACTATTGTGGTAGCCACACAGCACACACAAGCCTGACAAGTGTACTGGGCAACACACTTCACACAATGAATTTTCCTGTGTAGGAAGGTCTCAGTTCAGACAACTGTCACAAAATGTGTGATGAAAACATGGCAAGATGATTTGCTATGATAACGTTCATGGATTTTCCACATGAGAAACAAAATGTTGTACAAATGCAGACCCGTTGCACTCAACACTGAGGCTACTTAGAAGCCATTGCATCACACTAAAGACATCACAGAGGTCCTCACTTGCTCAGGGCTGGGATTCATGCAGTCACTCATACGCAAAGTCACACTTTGCACAATACTCACCCCCAACTTGCTGCTGTTGGGCCCTCAAGCGTCCATCCAGCTCTGGCTGTGTCACTGCCAGGATGCGGGCCATTAGTGGTATCATGCTCCTGCGTGCCAACCTGCCACTTCAAGGGACCAGCCCCAGTGTCATCTCAGTGACGTTTTTGCTGAGGCGGCAGATGCCATCCCACCTCTTGTGGCAGTATGTATGTCATCGGTTTGAGACACCCAGGGACCGCACCTTGCAGGCAATGGCCCTCCATATGGCCTTACGCTGATGGACCTTGAGCTGCAGGCATAGGAGACAAGAAGAGGAAGTTTTTGTAACACTGTGTTGTGTACCACTGTGTGACAGTACAGGAGCATGAAAATACATAGCACACTAATACATCAATGGAGTGCAGAGCCCATACACCATGTCACATAGTATACTTGGATCAACCCATATCATTGCAATGTATACATCTATGATGATGGACACACTGCATGCCCATCTCATACACATGCAGAGTGCCAGCACAGAAACCAATGTGAAAATGGGCCTCATCTGTGATGCACTATGTGAGTGAGCATGACATACGATACACTGCAAATGATGTGTAGTGGTCAGACTCACTGTGTCTTACACTACATACCCCTTAATGTCCTTGACCATTGCGTAGCTACAAGTGTCATGGTAGGTCACATTTAGGTCCCTGATCTTACATTCTCACACTCTTGCCACAAGGTGTAGTCCTGTCTTGTGTACTCCTCAGGCCTATGATATCTCATTAAGAAATAGGATGGTGGACAACACATATGTTTATCTAAGTCCTTTTAGTGATGGGTCCTTGTAACATTGTGCAGTTTCTGGGCAGGCCAGAGGGCTTTACACTGAGGATAAACGTGGTCCATCACAGAAATCACATGCATGTACAATGAGAATGGTGAAACAGTGCATACACATGCAAGACTCTACACATCATGGAATCAATAGAAGGATGACATGTCCATCTTACATTTAGCAGATGTGTCAGAGGTGATTTACTGCCAATAGTGATAGATCCAGGCATTGTACTCCTGTGCAGAATGGACACATCTCCATAGGGTCATATTTAAAAAGGTACAAACATTATTCTGTACCCTCTGGCCAAGCTACATTTGTAATGTCTCAAATGAGCATATGAACACTTAATGGACTAGGACATCACATAGCACAGGGAATGTGTGTTCAGACTTCGAGTCTCTCAAACCAGCAGGGTAACTGGGTAACTGCCAGACCACAGTATGTCATTCCCATCCTTAAATGCAGTCAGGGATCTGTGGAAATAAGGCTACACACCCCATTGACCTGAAGTCAGCATGCTAGGCAGTGTCTCACACATTTACATTACCGAGTCTCAGAACAACATGTGTGTTTTTTTACTTCAAATGAGCTGCACCAGTGTCTATGTTGCCATCCTCCCCACATACTCAAGTGCAATAAGTTCTAGGTCATGTATGGACCATGCTGTTAGCAAAATATTGATGCATGAACATTGGCTTGCACTCACAGGCACATACTACTGTACAGTAACATCATGTGGGCTTTCTGAGCACTCTTAAACCTTTACTCATACACTTACCAGTACCTCTGGAGCACCATATAGCCTCCCATAATGGGCAAGGACCTCGTCCACCAGGACCTCCAGCTCCTCTGTAGTGAAGGGACGGGCCCTGATGCTCTCTGTTTGAGCCATGACTGGGTCTAGAATAGAGGTACAGCAGCAGTTGGTTGAATGGCAGACAGCAGTGTCTGAATGCAAGTGACATGTGTGGCTCTCTCACAGACATGTATAGGCCCCTAGGGTTGTTTCATTGGTACTCTGCTGATGCAATTGGTCAGCCTGGTTTGCATCTTTCAATTGTATCTAATGCCTGTGACCGCAGTGGCGGAGCAAGCCTACCGCAAGTTTCAAAATTGTATTGCACTACCGCGATGGCGGTTCCCATTGGCTGCAATGCCATTGGCATAGGCGGTGTCACACCTCGGGGGCCAGGTGGTCTCTACCGCAATCCGGCATCTTTCAATTGTATCCAATGACCGTGACCGCAGTGGCGGAGCACGCCTACCGCGAGTTTCAAAATTGTATTGCACTACCGCGATGGCAGTTCCCATTGGCTGCAATGACATTGGCATAGGCGGTGTCACACCGCGGGGGCCAGTTGGTCTCTACCGCAATCTGGCATCTTTCTATTGTATCCAATGACCGTGACCGCAGTGGCGGAGCACGCCTACCGCGAGTTTCAAAATTGTATTGCACTACCGCGATGGCGGTTCCCATTGGCTGCAATGACATTGGCATAGGCGGTGTCACACCGCGGGGGCCATGTGGTCTCTACTGCAATCCGGCATCTTTCTATTGTATCCAATGACCGTGACCGCAGTGGCGGAGCACGCCTACCGCGAGTTTCAAAATTGTATTCACTACTGAGATGGCGGTTCCCATTGGCTGCAATGACATAGGCATAGGCGGTGTCACACCGCGGGGGTCAGGTGGTCTCTACCGCTATCCAGCATCTTTCAATTGTATCCAATGACCGTGACCGCAGTGGCGGAGTATGCCTACCGCACTTATGGACACATTGTGCTATTGTATTGCCACTTGGCAAATTTCATCACTGATCAACATACATTTACACTATATTGTTGCACCTGTTTGTAAAGAGAAATGAGAGTGTGTGACATTTAACTCAATGATGCGCACACATGTCATGTCAGTACACATGAGTACATGCATTGGTATGTACTTACTCACATGTCAAATTTTATATTTGTGTACATGTAAACAGATTTGAGGTGTAATGGAGTCTTATTTTTGTGAACATGCCAATGTGTGAAATAGCAACTCATCCCACAGTCATGATGGACTGACCACATAATGTGCCTATATCACTGTATACAGTGCTGTATTTATGTTGATAGTTGTCCAGCTTACACTCACTGTGCTCATTGTGTAATAATTTTGTGCTTAGTGAGACTAAAGCAAGAAGGTTGTGCAGGGACAGCAGCTATGTACAACTCAGCAGTGTTGCTGTTTGCCACATGTGGTGTGTCAGCTACACCCAGGGCTGGTGACACAAGATGTATGAGTGTACCATTTACCATTCACATAGTCTGATTCTGATTTGGAAGTAGTTAGTATGTACATACTGACCACATGAATGACTACATGAGATCAAGGTGTCTGTGCATGTGACTTGTGCATTAAGCTGTTGTTACAGTCCTGTCAATGTTGGTGCTGTGTTAGTCATTATGTAAGATGTTTGCCACATCTCATCTGTGAATTACATTTACATGTGTCCTCTTTCAGAATACGTAGGTGACGACCAAATCTACATCGGCCTTTCCCAGTGCTGGGGAACATGGAGGATGAGGACATCATAAGGAAATTCCATCTGAATTGCCTTACCCTTCAAGAGCTATGTGCTCAGTTGGAGCCCGATTTGAGGCCTCACAGAACCTATCCGACAGCTTTGACACCAACGGTAAAGGTGATAGACGCACTGCATTTCTTTGCCACTTGTTCGTTTCAGTACACGGTGGCCATCGCCAGTGGGATGTCTCAACCTATGTTCAGCATGGTGCTGCGTGATTTCCTGTCCGCATTGTTGACCTACAAGGACCGCTACATCCACTTTCCAAGGAGACATGAATTGGCAGATGAGAAGGGTGAATTTTATGATCTGGACACATACCTAATGTTGTTGGAGCCATTGACTGCACACACGTTGGCCTAGTCCCATCACAGGCATGTGAGCACATCTACCGTAACAGGAATCATTACCATTCCATTAATGTGCAAGTGGTATGCCAAGTGGATATGATTATCTCCCATGTATGTGCCAAATTTCCGGGTTCTGCACATGACTCCTACATACTGCGTACCAGCATCATCCCACAATTGATGGAAAATCTGCATCCGGAGCGTGCGTGGCTTGTCGGTGAGTACGCTGAGTCAAGTAGTGTGCTGTATGTGTGACATGCTGTTCTCGTCAACTGTTTGTGTTGCAAACTTGGTCTGTGTATCTCACACCTAGGTGACTCTGCATATCCCAACCGGCCTTGGTTGCTGAGCCCACGGAGGAATCCAAGGACCCCGGGGGAAGTCCGCTACAATGATGCACATGGGAGGACACGTCGTGTAGTGGAGCATGCTTTAGGGATTCTGAAGGCTAGATTTCGGTGTCTGGACAAGAGCGGTGATGCACTACTCTACTCTCCACAAAGGTGTGTCAGATCATAGTTGCATGCTGCATGCTCCACAACCTGGCCTTGCGCAAAGAGATCCCCCTGATCCTGGATGATGTTGAGCAGCAGATGCCCCCACTGCAAAACCACACATGCCCAGTGATGATGATAGTGGAGAAGAGGAAGGTGTTGACCTGCGTCAACAGCTCATCGACAACTACTTCCCTTGAGTGTAAGTAACATTGAACAACAATGACATTGTCTGTTGGCGTTGCTGTTAGTGGCAAAGCATAGATGAGGTGTTTGGATGCTGACTGTTGTTGGCTCACTGCTAATGGCTGATGCGGGTGGCACACTGTATTGTTTTCCACTTACCTCATGTCTATATTGATGGTGTTGGTCATTGTTATGTGTGATGAGTCTTGTGCGGTGTTGACCATTGGTGTGTTTTTGCTGTAATGGCATCACCTGACAACTAAATTCATCCTCTTGTGTCTTTCTAGGTTCCTTCACCCCATCAATTCCTCGTCACAATCAGAGTTTGTGGTACATTGGAATCAGAGTTGACATTGTACATACTGTGATAAACATGGAACTGACACAAAGGCATAGGTGTGTAAATAGTGTTTATTTTCAATTAGATTGGGTTAAAATTTAAATGGATGTAAGGAAATTTGTGCATAGTGAGTGTATGAGTTGTCAGTGATGGTAAAGGAGACCAATAGAGTAGTCCCCACATTAATGGAATCACACAGTCCAACAAACTCCTGCCATAAACATGGCAAGTGGGATTGGATAATCAACAAAGTCAATGTCCAGGGCAACAAATGTGACATCATGGCTGGCTCAGCGACTTGGCTTTGGTTTGTGCTTTACCACGTGATCCTCCCGTGGTGTTTCTCGGACAGCCCCTCTTGGGTTTGGCAGGGGGGGCATCTGCTGCAGGCTCAGAGGTGTCTGAGGAGTCATTGTCTTGCAACTCACCCATCTCTGTGGCCGCAGCTGAGGTGGTGTGTGTTTTAGCAGGCTGGCCACTGGAGGGGGGTTGAGCCGTCATTTGAGCAGCATGTATGTCCCTCAGTGTGAGAAGTTGGCCTGGTATATGCTGTCCACTAATTAAAGTGGGCACCTTGCACCAGTCCAAACGACCTTTATTGATGATTAGGTTAAAGACAACCTTTATAGAAAGCTATCCTAGTGGTAGCTGTGGAGAGCAGCCTTCAGGCTAAGTCTTGAAGGAATGTAAAGCAGCTTGTTTTACCAGTATATAACCTCTTGAATGACCAAATGAAAGGAGAACCACACCAGGTATATATAAAATATATGTATTTATTACTAAACACTCTCTACTAACCTCTTTATGAGATTAGAGAACAAGGCACACAATATTACAGTACTAGAACGACAGTAAATAGCACAATACATAGTGGGCTCCAGGGGAGACCAAACCATATATTAAGAAAGTGGTATAACAACCCCGACTTGACTAGACACAGTGCCTAGAGCACGTAGAATCACTGGGACCCCAAGGAACCACCCAAGGTAGTGACACAGGGGACCCACGGAGGACAGGTGCAGTGTGGGAACACAGACGCGAGCTCCGTACAACTCTATGGGAAAGTCGTGGTTGGAAATTTAGAGTTTAAGGACACTTCGGAGAGGACTTCAAGCAAACCCAGTTACACTTAGAAGGTTCTAAGGCCAGCACCCTTGTGAGTACCAAGGTACCCGTGTTACCTAGCCCAGGAAAGCCGGGTGCAAAGGGGTCAAGTGGTGTCGGAAACCCTCGTCGTTTCCAATGGCGTGATGCGAAGAAGTGCTGCTGCCGTGGAGAAGAAAAGTGTCCGGTGTGACCCAAGCCTGGATAGGAGATGAGAAGAACCTGAAAGCAGAGGGGACAAAGTCTGGGTCACTTCACGTGATCAGGAGCGGAGCAATCGAATGCCCACCGATGTCGGGTGCTTCAGGTGCGAAGAGGTGAAGCTTGACTCTGCAGCCCCAGGGACCAGGAGAAGTCGACGATGACCAGATTCCGCAGGCGAGCTGTCCCACAAAGGGTGTCGAGTGCTGGGTGGTCAGTTTCCGGACTGGAGACCAACAAGCCTTGGCAACTGCAACCCACGCTGTCAGAGAAAAGATGCTTCGTTGAGGACCAGCAAGGTCCTGGGGACTCCCCAAGCTATGGAGAGTCAGGGCACGTCTGGAGCAACCAGGAAAGCCCGCTGAAAGTTAAAGTTGCCTTCTCAGGGACCCACAGGTCAATGGACCAGGGATCGCGAAGGGGCCTCAAGAGGAAACACACAATACCAGCCCACGGAACACTCGTGGAGTGCAGGCAAGTAATCTTCAGTGGAAACACTGCTTGGGGCTTGGACTACAAGTAGCCCAAAGCACAGCCTCAGGGATTGCCTAAAAGCATATGCTGCTGCAAATGTGCACGGTGTCCAGGGTTTCGGGTTGCACGGTCCCCACAAGGGCTGCGGGTCTCAGGTTTGCTGAGAGCACTAGTCGGCCTCGGAGAAGCTTGGGCACCCACCTCCTGTGTTGCAAAATCTTCGGAGTCCATCGGGAGCCTCATAGATGCAAACCAGTCAGATGCGTTGAGGTGCCTGCCTTGCAGGGGAGTAACTCCTTTACTCCAAGGGAGATTCTTCAATCATCCAGCAAAGCGTAGATCGTCGAAGGTTACTTGGTTTCTGTAGCAGAGTTTAGTCCAGGTAATATCTAAAGTCCTGTAGTCAGGGGTTCCTACTTTATACCCAAGGAAGGGGTGGGACAAACTCTGGGGACCCACCTATGGGAGGGTCAGGACAGAGGGGTGGCTACACCCATGTCCTTTGTCCAGTTTCGCACCAGAGCAGGGGCTGGTAGCCCCTGCAACCGGTTTGAGCTGGACTATGCACAGGGACACCAAATGTGCCCCCAGAAGCAGACATCAAAGCACTCTGAGAGTGCACCCACCCATCCCCAATACACTAAAGCCTGTCTGGGAGGTGGTCACACCTCCCTGTGACAGGAAACCTATTGTCAAGCCTTCCCCTGCCGGAGTTTCATCCAGCAGCAGGAGGGCAGACTCGTGTCTGTGGCTGGCAGCATCCATTTTGTGATGCCAGGGCTCTGTGAAGCTGGTACCGGGTGTACCGGTGCTGTCATATTTCTCCCTCTAGGAGGGAGGAATCATACCTCCCACACCAGTTACTGGTGTGGAGGTATGATTCCAAGGTGTTTGACACCAGACACAACATAATTCCTTGCAGTCGTTTTAAAGTTAGCATTTACAGCGAGGTTATAATGCACTTCAGAGTATATGGTTGACTGCATCATAGACAACCCCGGAGTAGTGGTTCCGAAGGCTGCAGAGGGGCTCTGCTCATGCATGGGCACCCTCTCACATAACACCCAGCACCCTGCCTTCAGGACTGATAAGGCCTGCCATAGGGGTGACTGATAGGCTTATATGTGCAGTGATTAGGATAGATATAGTGAACCTATATCTAAGGAAGGGGTGCATGCACCACCTTACACAGGCTGCAGTAGCAGACCTGTTGTGTCATTTTGAATGGCCTCTCAGGGGTGGCATAATACATGCTGCAGCCCCTGGGAGCCCTCTGGGGTACCTATGCCCTGGGTACATAGTATACCATATACTAGGGACTTATAAGGGTACCCCAGAATCCAATCTGAAGTGTACCTAAGGTACATGCAATCAATTTAGAGAAGAAAGCAGATAGACTGGGGTCCTGAATAACAGGATCCCAGTCAGACTAAGTCGAAAACAGTGAAACATCAGCAAAAAGTTGGGGTAACTATAAGAAGCAGATCCTACTCTCCTACAGAACCCCCCCCCCAAACGTCAGGACATTAAACTAACCTTGACCAGTTGAGTCTTCATGTTCTAAGTGGAAATATCTGGAGAGTCGATCTGCATTGGCATGTTTACTCCCAGGTCTATGTTCCACTGTATAGTCCATCCGCTGTAGGGAAATGGACCACCTCAAAAGTTTGGGGTTTTCACCCTTCATCTGTTTTAGCCATAAGAGGGGCTTGTGGTCTGTCTGAACAATGAAGTGAGTGCCAAACAAGTATGGCCTCAGCTTCTTCAAGGCCCAAACCACAGCAAAGGCTTCCCTCTCAATGGCTGACCAACGTTTCTCTCTGGTGGTCAGCCTTCTGCTAATAAAAGCTACTGGCTGATCCTGACCTTCATCATTCAATTGTGATAACACAGCCCCTACCCCCAACTCAGATGCATCTGTTTGGACAATGAATTGTTTGGAGTAGTCAGGACTTTGCAGAATGGGAGCAGTGCACATGGCCTGCTTCAGGTCATCAAATGCCTTTTGAACGCTGACTGTCCACTGAACTTTCTTTGGCATTCTCTTGGAAGTTAAGTCATTCAAAGGGGTCACTATGGATACATATCCTTTTACAAACATCCTATAGTACCCAGTCAGGCCCAAGAAAGCTCTGACCTGAGTCTGGGTGGTTGGAGCAACCCAGTCCATGATGGCCTGGATTTTGCTCTTCAATGGTTGAACCTGGCCTCCACCCACAAGGTGGCCCAGGTATACAACTTGGCTCTGCCCTATCTGGCACTTGGTGGCCTTGATAGTGAGGCCTGCTTTCTGCAGGGCCTCCAAAACATTTCTCAGGTGGACCAGGTGATCCTCCCAGGTGGAGCTAAAGACAGCAATATCATCTAGATATGCTGCACTATAGGCTTCCAGGCCTGTAAGGACTTTGTTCACCAACCTTTTAAAAGTGGCAGGTGCATTCTTCAAACCAAAGGGCATCACCACAAATTGGTAGTGCCCACTAGGGATTGAGAATGCTCTTTTGGCTTTTGCATCCTCAGCTAGTCTGATCTGCCAGTAGCCAGCTGTCAGGTCAAATGTGCTCAGAAACTTGGCTGAGGCCAAAGTACCTATAAGCTCATCTGCCGTAGGGATTGGATGGGCATCAGTCCTAGTGACTGCATTGAGACCTCTGTAGTCAACACAAAACCTCATCTTTCTCTTACCACCCTGGGTGTGAGGTTTAGGTACCAAGACTACTGGACTAGCCCAAGGGCTATCTGAGGGTTCAATCACAACCAAATGCAACATCTTCTGGACTTCAGCCCTGATGCAGTCCCTGACATGGTCAGGTTGCCTGTAAATCTTATTTTTAACAGGCAGACTGTCCCCAGTGTCCACTTCATGAGTGCACCAGGTAGTCTGACTTGGAGTCAGTGAGAACATATGTCTAAACTGGTTGAGAACGTTTCTGCAATCAGTTTGCTGCTGGTCAGTGAGGTTGCCTGCCAAGGCGACACCATCCACTGAACCATCATCAGGGTTCTGTGAGAGCAGGTCAGGGAGTGGATCACTCTCTTCCTTCTGTCCCTCATCAGTAGCCATGAGCAAGCCCATGTCTGCCCTGTCAACATATGGTTTGAGCCTGTTGACATGGAGCACCCTATGGGGGCTCCTGGGAGTTCCAAGGTCCACCAGGTAGGTAACCTCTCCCTTTTGCTCAATAATGGTATGAGGGCCACTCTACTTGTCTTGGAGGGCTGCTGGGGCCACAGGCTCCAACACCCATACTTTCTGTCCTGGCTGATAAACAGTCAACACAGCCTTTTGGTCATGCCAGGCCTTTTGCAATTCCTGGCTAGCCTCAAGGTTTTTAGTTGCCTTCTTCATGTACTCAGCCATCTGGGAGCGGAGACCAAGTACATAGTCCACAATATCCGGTTTAGGGGGTTTGAGAGGTAACTCCCATCCCTCCTTCACTAGACACAATGGACCCCTAACTGGATGTCCAAACAGAAGCTCAAATGGTCTGTAACCAACCCCCTTCTGTGGAACCTCTCTGTAGGCAAAGAGAAGGCAGGGCAAAAGTATGTCCCATCTGCGCCTAAGCTTTTCTGGGAGACCTTTAATCATGCCTTTTAAGGTTTCGTTGAACCTTTCAACTAAACCATTGCATTGTGGGTGATAAGGGGTGGTACATTTGTAATTTACACTACACTCCTTCCACATAGCAGTTAAGTAACTAGACATGAAGTTGGCACCTCTGTCTGATACTACCTCCTTAGGAAAACCCACCCTGGAAAAGATTCCCAGGAGGGCCCTTGCCACCACAGGAGCTGTGGTAGTTCTAAGGGGAATTGCCTCTGGATACCTAGTGGCAGGTCCACCACCACCAGTATAAATCTGTGCCCAGATGCAGTTTGAGGATCTAGGGGACCGACAATGTCAATCCCTACCCTCTCAAAGGGAACGCCCACCACAGGTAGTGGTATCAGGGGGGCCTTTGTAGTGCTACCTGCCTTACCACTGGCTTGACAGGTGACCCAGGAGCGACAAAACTCCTTGGTGTCTTCAGACATATGAGGCCAATGAAAGTGAGGGACAATTCTGTCCCAAGTCTTGTTTTGGCCTAGGTGACCTGCTAATGGGATATCATGTGCTAGGGTCAATAGGAAGCTCCTAAACTTCAGAGGTATAACCAACCTCCTGGTGGCTCCAGGCTTGGGGTCTCTACACTCTGAGTAAAGGAGTCCATCATCCCAGTAGATCCTATGGGAACCACTAGCACTCCCAGCAGCCTCAGCAGCAGCTTGCTGTCTGAGGGGTTCAGGAGAGGGGCAGCTCAGTTGCTCCTGGCTCAGATCTGCCCTGGAAGAGCCCCTGTCCCCAAAAACTCAACCTGATCAGGTTCAAGCTCATCTGGGACAGTTCCTTCTTCAGGACTAAGATCAGCTCCCTCAAGAGACTGATCTGGATTCTGAGGCAGGGGGGAAGACACTGCCTTAACCCTACTGCTCCTTCTCTTGGAAGGTGCCTGGTCCATTTTCCAGGATCCAGGACCTGTTCAGTGTTAGACATTTTTGCCTGTGACCTGGTCATAGCAAACACATCTGCAGGGATACCCAACATTTCTGCATGAGTCCTGAGTTCCACTTCAGCCCAAGCTGAAGTTTCTAAATCATTGCCCAACAAGCATTCAACAGGGAGGTCTGCACTTACCACAACCTTTTTAGGGCCAGTTACCCCTCCCCAGGAGAAATTAACAACTGCCAAGGAATGGTCTGTCCTGACATTGCTAGCATTGGTCACTTGGTACATCTCACCAAGTATGATTTGCTCAGGAGCCACAAGATCTTTGGTCACCATGGTGACACTTGCTCCTGTGTCCCTGAATGCCAAGGCCTCCTTTCCATTGATTATAGGCTGTTGTCTGTATTTGCCCAGATTTGACAGTTATTAAGGATCTGCTCTCTCATGATTCAATTATACAATCCTTTGAAATCACACACCTTACTGCCAAGTAACCAGCCTTCCAGAGCCTTAGTAGCACAATCAACAAAGTCAACCCAGTCCTGAGTCTGTGCCTTTTGGGTGTCTCTGAACTTTAACCTGTATTGTTCAGTGGTTAGGCCAAACACATCAATCAGAGCACTCTTCAGGACTTTGTAATTATCAGCATCCTCTTCTCTTACAGTGAGGAGCTTGTCTCTACCTTTGTCTGCAAAGGAGAGCCACAAGATTGCTGCCCACTGCTCCTGAGGGACCTTCTGTACCTTACAGGCCCTCTCCAGTGCAGTTATCCATTTGTGGATGTCATCCCCACTCTGGTAGGGAGGGACAATCTTGTTCAGGTTCCTATGGTCATGAGTATTTTCTCTACCTCTAGGGACACTGTGGCTGCCGCCATGGGGCTCTAGCCCCAACTTCTGAGAAGCTCTCTGAAACTCCAGGGATTCCCTATCTAAGGCCAATTGCTCTCTCTTGATTCTGAGCTTAGCTCTCTCAAACTCAAGCAGTTGGCATTTCTTCTCATAAGAGGGTTCCCTTTTATGAGAAGCAGAGGTCCCTATGGAAGTACCAGAATGATCAGATTCCTGAGAAGGAGATCTTGATCTTCTTGGTAGACTATTAACCCTTCCTGGGGCAGTGAAGACAGGGCCACTGAGGCCTTCCCCACCTGAAGGAAGAAGTGTATTGTCCAGGTTAGGACCATATTGATCCCCCTGGTCAGCATTGGAGTCCAGGTCATAGACGTTTTCACTTCCTGGCCTTTCCTCCTCTGCTGCCCCACCCAACTTGCCTGCCTCATCAGACCCTGGGGACTTTCTGAGGTCATCTAACAGCAAAGCCTCTATGAGGCGTTGAGTGCTTGCATGTCTCCCTGTCTTCAGTTTCCTAGATGTACACATATTTCTCAATTCTTGGAATGTGAGATTGTCATACCTAGTTGGCAAGGAGTCACTGACTTCAGGCCTTGAAGACATTCTAGTGTGGTGTGGTGTATGCACCTATCTACTCTAGTGGGAACTGAGACTCTCTTGAGTTGGAGAAAAGGGTGTGCTAGACTCTTTGGCTACCCCACTCCAAGTTCAGTAGAACTTACCTTATTCTAGACTTGATTTATATGTACCTAAGTACCTTTAGTGGTTTTCAGTTAGTCACTCACTGAGATTATCTGGTAAAACAATAGCAAGCTTGAATCCCAACCGCTGCACACCAATGTGAGAAGTTGGCCTGGTATATGCTGTCCACTAATTAAAGTGGGCACCTTGCACCAGTCCAAACGACCCTTATTGTTGATTAGCTTAAAGACAACGGGGCATATTTACGTTCCCTGGCGCATCCCTGCATATCAGCAGGGATGCGCCAGGGAAAATGCGTCACGCAAGTTTACCCTTGCGCCACGTCCGATGCGCCGCATTTACAATGCGGCGCATCGTGGCGCAAGGATAAGCAGATGCGTGACGCATCTGCCGGCGGAAGGTTGGCGCAGTGCTGAAGTTGTGTCGCAAGCGCGACGCAACTCCAGCACTGTTCCAACCTTCCCTATCCCTATCCCTAACATGGTGCGTCAATCCTTACGCCTGCTTGAAGCAGGCGTAAGGATTTGACGCACGAGCGTCGGAAAAGTGACTGCGTGAAATCTTATAGATTTCACTACGTCACTTTGCCGAATCGTTCCTGCGCCGGAACGCCCCCCCCTGCGCTGGTACGCCCACATGAAACCTGACACAGGTTTCATGTGGCGCAGGGGTTTACTACGTGACGCATCTCCCTAGATGCGTCACGTTGTAAATATAGCGCAACGCGGCGCATGGTTTGCGTCGCCGCTGTGTCACATGCGTGACGCAACGGCGGCGCAAAAGTGGCGCAAGGGGCTTGTAAATATGCCCCAACCTTTATAGAAAGCTATCCTAGTGGTAGCTGTGGAGAGCAGCCTTCAGGCTAAGTCTTGAAGGAATGTAAAGCAGCTTGTTTTACCAGTATATAACCTCTTGAATGACCAAATGAAAGGAGAACCACACCAGGTATATATAAAATATATGTATTTATTACTAAACACTCTCTACTAACCTCTTTATGAGATTAGAGAACAAGGCACACAATATTACAGTACTAGAACGACAGTGAATAGCACAATACACAGTGGGCTCCAGGGAGAGACCAAACCATATATTAAGAAAGTGGTATAACAACCCCGACTTGACTAGACACAGTGCCTAGAGCACGTAGAATCACTGGGACCCCAAGGAACCACCCAAGGTAGTGACACAGGGGACCCACGGAGGACAGGTGCAGTGTGGGAACACAGACGCGAGCTCCGTATAACTCTATGGGAAAGTCGCGGTTGGAAATTTAAAGTTCAAGGACACTTCGGAGAGGACTTCAAGCAAACCCAGTTAAACTTAGAAGGTTCTAAGGTCAGCACCCTTGTGAGTACCGAGGTACCCGTGTTACCTAGCCCAGGGAAGCCGGGTGCATAGGGGTCAAGTGGTGTCGGAAACCCTCGTCGTTTTCAATGGCGTGATGCGAAGAAGTGCTGCTGCCGTGGAGAAGAAAAGTGTCCGGTGTGACCCAAGCCTGGATCAGAGATGAGAAGAACCTGAAAGCAGAGGGGACAAAGTCTGGGTCACTTCACGTGACCAGTAGCGGAGCAATCGAATGCCCACCGATGTCGGGTGCTTCAGGTGAGAAGAGGTGAAGCTTGACTCTGCAGCCCCGGGTACCAGGAGATGTTTACGATGACCAGATTCCACAGGCGAGCTGTCCCATGAAGGATGTCGAGTGCTGGGGGGTCAGTTTCCGGATTGGAGACCAACAAGCCTTGGCAACTGCAACCCACACGATCAGAGAAAAGATGCTTCGTTGAGGACCAGCAAGGTCCTGCGGACTCCCCAAGCTATGGAGAGTCAGGGCATGTCTGGAGCAACCAGGAAAGCCAGCTGAAAGTTAAAGTTGCTTTCTCAGGGACCCACAGGTCAACGGACCAGGGATCGCAAAGGGGCCTCAAGAGGAAACACACAATACCAGCCCACGGAACACTCGTGGAGTGTAGGCCAGTAATCTTCAGTGGAAACACTGTTTGGGGCTTGCACTACAAGTAGCCCAAAGCACAGCCTCAGGGATTGCCTGAAAGCATATGCTGCTGCAAATGTGCACTGTGTCCAGGGGTTCGGGTTGCACGGTCCCCACAAGGGCTGCAGGTCTCAGGTTTGCTGAGAGCACTAGTCGGCCTCGGGGAAGCTTGGGCACCCACCTCCTGTGTTGCAAAATCTTCGGAGTCCGTCGGGAGCTGCATAGATGCAATCCGGTCAGATGTGTTGAGGTGCCTGCCTTGCAGGGGAGTAACTCCTTTACGCCAAGGGAGATTCTTCAGTCATCCAGCAAAGCGTAGATAGTCGAAGGTTACTTGGTTCCTGTAGCAGAGTTTAGTCCAGGTAATATCTAAAGTCCTGTAGTCAGGGGTTCCTACTTTATACCCTAGGAAGGGGTGGGACAAACTCTGGGGACCCACCTATGGGAGGGTCAGGACAGAGGGGTGGCTACACCCATGTCCTTTGTCCAGTTTCACGCCAGAGCAGGGGCTGGTAGCCCCTGCAACCGGTTTGAGCTGGACTTTGCACAGGGACACCAAATGTGCCCCCAGTGAAGACATCAAAGCACTCTGAGAGTGCACCCACCCAGCCCCAATACACTAAAGCCTGTCTGGGAGGTGGTCACATCTCCCTGTGACAGGAAACCTATTGTCAAGCCTTACCCTGCCGGAGTTTCGTCCAGCAGCAGGAGGGCAGACTCGTGTCTGTGGCTGGCAGCATCCATTTTGTGATGCCAGGGCTCTGTGAAGCTGGTACCGGGTGTACTGGTGCTGTCATATTTCTCCCTCTAGGAGGGAGGAATCATACCTCCCATACCAGTTACTGGTGTGGAGGTATGATTCCAAGGTGTTTGACACCAAACACGACATAATTCCTTGCAGTCGTTTTAAAGTTAGCATTTACCGCTAGGTTATAATGCACTTAAGAGTATATGGTTGACTGCATCACAGACAACCCAGGAATAGTGGTACCGAAGGCTGCAGAGGGGCTCTCCTCATGCATGGGCACCCTCTCACATAAAACCCAGCACCCTGCCTTCAGGATTGATAAGGCCTGCCATAGGGGTGACTGATAGGCTTATATGTGCAGTGATTAGGATAGATATAGTGATCGTATATCTAAGGAAGGGGTGCATGCACCAGCTTACACAGGCTGCAGTAGCAGAACTGTTGTGTCATTTTGAATGGCCTCTCAGGGGT
Source organism: Calotriton arnoldi (assembly GCA_963921515.1). Lineage (NCBI taxonomy): Eukaryota > Metazoa > Chordata > Amphibia > Caudata > Salamandridae > Calotriton > Calotriton arnoldi. The sequence goes on along the minus strand of CAWUFW010008490.1, from coordinate 446,719 downwards.
GGCATAATACATGCTGCAGCCCCTGGGAGGCCTCTGGGGCACCTATGCCCTGGGTACGTAGTATACCATATACTAGGGACTTATAAGGGTACCCCAGAATCCAATCTGAAGTGTACCTAAGGTACATGCAATCAATTTAGAGGAGAAAGCAGATAGACTGGGGTCCTGAATAGCAGGATCCCAGTCAGACTAAGTCGAAAACAGTGAAACATCAGCAAAAAGTTGGGGTAACTATAAGAAGCAGATCCTACTCTCCTACACTCAGAACACCCACAAACTGGCCCATGAGATCCACAAGTTGTCCCATTTGTGTGTCCATGGACCTCTGCAGCAGGCGGAGCAAACGCAGATGTTCAACAGCCGGGCACATCTGTCCCTGGTTCTGTTGGTATGCACCAATGACTCTTGCAACGGTGGCCAGGGCTTCTGTCTCAGTGTCCTCATGTGATTGTTCCCCAGTTGCCCTCTCACCTGCCCTGCTGACACAGACCTGTGACATTGGAAGTTGACGCACCCGCACACTTTCTCTGGCATCCTCGGCTTGTGTGGTGGTGTTGCTAACCACTGAGCCAGGGACAGTGTTGCAGGCAGCAGTGGTGATGGTGGAGGTGGATGCAGCACAGGTCGTTGTAGCAGGGGTCAGCGCTGTGGTTGTCGCTGGTGTGTTGATTGTGTTGGTGGTGGTGGTGGGGACAATGAGGCCCTGAGACGGAGTGTGCCCTGGCAGTCCTGAGGGGCCAGGTTGTTGCTCCTCATCCGAGAAAAGTAGAGAATCAGCATCAGAGAGTTCACTTTCTGGGGGGGGAGACTGGCTCTGCTGGTTGGTGGTGTTTTCAGCAGCTGTTGCTTGGGGATCACCTGTTGAACAGAGGTTAGATTGTCAGTTAAGTGCACTCCACAAGCTTGGTGTCAGTCTTTTGGATGTTACATTTGATACGCAAAACATTTTAAATTGCAATCACTTGGTATAGCTGAAAGATTATGAGCATCATGACATGATGTTGAGGTACATACATTACATGTCATTAGTGTGACATGTACTTTACAACCATGTGACACGTACAGATAATGTGTTTACAAGGACATGTCATCATCTACCAACTTGGTGCACATTAACTTTGGTTTATGCGTGGATTTTGTTTACTCTTCAGAGAATCTGTTTCAGCTATGCAAAAACTAGATAATTTAATTATTTGAATGTTCTTTCATATCATGTACTTTTGTTTGTTTGACAGATTGTGCATGTTTTGTGTTCATATGGGCCTACATGCTCTGAAACCATGGCACTTACACATTGCATTCTGTGCTGTGCATGATTGGGCCCTGAATTTACTTCACATGTGACTTGGTGAGTCAAAGTGTAATTTCTGTGACAGTTACATGTGTTTAGCTGTGTGCACACTGGATGTAACATTTGGATCTATACAGAGTTGGCTGACATGTGAGGGATGTGGTGGTCATATGGCTCCATGCATTTTGAGAAGGATGACAGGGTGCATGCACTGACTACCTACCTGTTAGGTAACACAGTGGAGGGAAATGGCTGACACATGGTTATGGGTGGGGGGAGTGTTCCATCCTGCTCAGGGGTGAAACAAGAGAGCATGAGATGGCTACCTACCTGTAAGTTTGAGGGGAGCAATGAAATGGCTGCCACATGGTTCTGTGTGTGGGGAGTGTTCCATCCTGCTCAGCTGTGGGACAAGGGTGCCTGGTGGGAGTTGTAGTGCTGGCTGCCTATCCACAAACCCCCTCCCTGTTGTGATAGCTACCTACCTGTAAGTTTGAGGAGAGCAATGAAATGGCTTCCACATGGTTCTGGGTGGGGGGAGTGTTCCATCCTGCTCAGCTGTGGGACAAGGGTGCCTGGTGGGAGTTGTAGTGCTGGCTGCCTGTACTCACACCCCCTCCCTGTTAAGATGGCTACCTCCCTGTGAAGTGTAGCAGAGGAAGGGAATAGGTTACACATGGCTCTTGGGTGGGGGAGTGTTCCATCCTGCTCAGGGGTGAGACAAGAGAGCATGAGAAGGCTACCTACCTGTAAGATTGAGGGGAGCAATGAAATGGCTGCCACATGGTCTGGGTGTTGGGCGTGTTCCATCCTGCTCAGCTATGGGACAAGAGTGCCTGGTGGGAGTTGTGGTGCTGGCTGCCTATCCACAAACCCCCTCCCTGTTGAGATGGCTACCTACCTGTAAGTTTGAGGAGAGCAATGAAATGGCTGCCACATGGTTCTGGTTGTGGGGAGTGTTCCATCCTGCTCAGCTGTGGGACAAGGGTGCCTGGTGGGAGTTGTAGTGCTGGCTGCCTGTACACATGCCCCCATGGAAATATTGCTAGCTACCTTTGAGGTGATTCAGAGGAAGGAAATGGTAGATATGTGAGACATGTGTTGTGAAGAGTGTGTTGTACGTAAGTGCATTTAGGTCTAGGAAGTGTCGCTTTATAGTTGTGCAAGACAGTACATGGCAGTGTGATGGGAGACATTTGTTGGTACTTCCCAGCCTCCACTCCCCAGGCTATTCCTGTGAGACTCTCTGGATGCAATATGGCAAGCACCTTCTCCTCCCATTCAGTGAATGTTAGTGGTGGAATGGGAGGGCCACATCCAGTCCTCTGGGGTGCCTCATGGTTCCTGTTGGCACGGTCTTTCACCCTGGTCTTGAGGTCATGCCACCTCATCTTAATGTCACGCAGTGTGCGCAGGGTGGTCCCTATTGCATTGACTTTGTTGACTATCCTTTCCCACATTTGATTTTTTCTGACTTCTGGTGTCTGTTGGACCATGCTTCCAAACAAATGTGGTTCTACTCTGATTATCTCATCTACCATCACTGACAACTCATTGTCTGTGAATTTTGGCATTTTTTTCTGTGCCATGGTGTGTGATGTGCAAATGGGTGACAAGTGCAGGTGGGAAGATGGTGGTGGTGATGTGTGAGGTGTGTGTTGGTGTTGTTGGTGTGGGTGGTTGTGATGGTGTGATGTGTGATGATTTGCCTCTCCTTTCTGCTGTGGTGTTTTGCCCTTCACTTCTGGAGTTGTGCAAAGGATGCTGGCCAGGGAAGGGGTTGGGTTTATACTCAGCTATGTGGGTGTGTCCAAATGGGGTATTCATGTCAGGTGTGTTCTCTGTGTTGACCTGGGATTTGTATTTTTTTTATGCCATGGGGGTGTGTCATTGGGGTGTGTCAAATGTTTTTGAAGGCAGCGGAAAACAATCAGCCACACTTGGTGGCCATGTTGTGTGGTTGCATTCGACCGCCATTCATCTTTTCACGCGACCGCTGCGGTCTGAATGCAATGATCCTTCCGCCAGCTCTGCCATTCCTCTTTTCGGCGACCGCGGCAGTCGTAAAAGACGGATCGTTCCGCTTCCTCATCCATCTTATCAAAATTTCACTTGCGGTCATTCCACTTGTGGGTCGGCATTTTTTGTGCTTTCCGCAGCATTTCCGTCCGCCGCGGTCTGATCCGGACGTTGCGGGCGGAGTATTGTGGAATCCGACCGCCGCGGTCGGATTTTTCATTCATACCATCGTAATGTGACCACCGGTTTTGCCGCGGAACATGCAGGGTTTTTTTTTTGGCAACCACGGTGGTCGGCGGGCTTTTCCGTCCGCCATCGTAATGACCCCCATTGTTTTTATGACTTAAGCAATGTATAAAAATGGTGGGGTAGGCAGGATTTGTTGGAGTTAATAGCATGTTGCAGGAAGTGACAGACTCTGTTAATGCACTGGGGATGAAAGGGCGCTCTGTGGGAGATTTAAAGAAGAAATGTCAGGACAAGAGGAGACGAGTAAAGGAAAAGTTTTCTGTGATAGAGATGGCAAAGGCTCTTTCTGAAGGTGGACCCCGATCCTTTCCCCATCTCACCCCTCTCAGTCAATGTATCCCCTCCATCCTACACCCTAATGTGCTATATGGCCTACCTGTTTCTGGAAATCTTAATGTCAGGCCAAGTAAGAAGCTATACTGATCTATTTTACCAGTACATTCTACTCCACACTCATGTCACACTCTCCCCAACCCTCAGGGAGCCACACATCTTACACTTCCGGCACACACAACATAACCCCCTTACTATTTTGTAACACCTCAACACATCATACCACCCACACATATATGTCACATTGATAGCTATGATACTCCAACTAGAGTTTTATGTGCATTTTTTTTGATACCTCAACACTGATATTGATATATTGATCTATCTTTATGATAGTGTTTTTGAGAAAAAATCCAAACGGTATATACTGATATAGCAATTCAATAGCTATCTAATGTGTTCAACCATATCATGTTATATTATTCTTTGAAGGTTGCTGTGTTACTTCTCCATCCAATAACTGCTTCCACCTCCTTTTGTCTCCAATCTGGGCTCAAATATGTGGACTGGCCACAGACAAAAGTTGGCTGAAGGAGACTGGTAGGTCTTCAGCAAAATGATTTGCAATGCTATAGCCATATTACTCTCTCAATTAGTGTCTGGATAGTTAACTAATTATTACATACATTAATCCAAACCCTTTGGTTTGCAAATATTGATTAAAAAATATAATCTATGAACTTTTGTGTTTAATCTTGAAGACCCTACGTCACTAAATACATCATACCATTGTTAAGATTTGTTGGCATGCATCAGTAAGTGCCCATTATCAACCAGTCTGGCCACACATGCGGTGCACTTTCTGTTCTTCTGTCCAATGTATTCAGCACCATGTGTAAAGTACTTCATCCTTATTGAGGAAATAGGCACAATATTCACCATCAAGTTGCTCTTTGGATCTGTAAAACAGACAATGTGTTAGAAATGGGGGTCTCTAGTTGGCAAGGGCTTGCACCTTTGTCCAAGTAGGGACCCTTATTCCTAGTCAGGATAAGGGAGTTACACTCCTAAAATAACCCCTGCTCACCCCCTTGGTAGCTTGGCACGAGCAGTCAGGCTTCTCTTAGAGGCAGTGTGTAAAGCATTTGCACATAACCAGCAGTAGCACAGTGTAAGCACTACAAACGGACACCACACCAGTTTAGAAAAATATCCAATATTTTTATATACTTAAAACAAGACCAATACGATAAAAATCCACAGTACAGTACTTTAAAAATCTTCAGTTATCACAGTGTCCTTAAAAACAGTTCCTTGATGTCGATAGCTCCGTCAAAGGTTATCACGGCGTTGTGAACAAACAAATCCAAACAGTTCTGGCTGACCGCGGCGTCGCGGGTCAGCTACGGTGTCGGGAAGACCCGCAAACAGTACCTTTCAGAAATGCAGGGCGTCGATGACTTCGCGGTGAGCTTCCGAAAACACGGCGTCCGCAGGCGTCGGTTCCGGAGGTCGGTGCAGGCGTCGTCGGGGCCCTTGAAGCCACAACCGTTGCAGGTCGAACTCCTCCCTGTTGAAGTCAGGAGCGCTGGCGTCGGCAGGCGTCGGGTGCTGCGGTGCGAAGTGCAGCGGTGCGGCGTGCGGTGCCCTCAGGTCGCGGTGCGAGCAGCAGCTCGGTGGCGGCGTCAGATGGCGACGTCGGTGAGACCAGGGTCGCGGTGTGAGATGAAGGCGGTGCTCGCAGGTCACGGTGCAGCAGCGGCGTCGTCGTTGCTGAAGCGCTGTCGCGGCTGACGAACTGGAGTCGATGGCACCGGCGTTGGTAGGCCAAGGCTGCGGTGCGGGATGAGGGCGGTGCGTCATGTAACTGTACGAGCGGTGCCCTCAAACCATGGTGCAAGCAGCGGTGTCGAGTCCGGCGTGGAGCGGCGTCGTCAGGGATACCAAGGCGTCGTCGTGAAGCGAGGCTGTGCGGAGTGCGGTGCCCACAGGTCGCGGTGCGAGCAGCGGCTTGGTGGCAGAGTCAGCAGGCGTCGTCGGTGAGACCAGGGTCGCGGTGCGGCATTGCGGCGGTGCCCTCTGCGGTGCCTTCAGGACACGGAGTCGGCAGCGGCGTCGTAGACGGTGTCGGGATTGAAGTCTTTCCTGTTCCTGAGACTTCTTGAACAGGGGGCAAGCTCTACCTCAAGCCCTTCGAGACACTCACAAAGTAGATTGCAGAAAGTTCAGTCCAGTCCTTTCACTGCCCAAGACAGAAGCAGCCACTGCAGGCCAACACAGCAAAGCACACAGCAAAATGGTAGTTCCTCCTCACAGCTTCTCCAGCTCTTCTTCTTGGCAGTCTTCTTGATCCAAAAGAGTTCTAAAATTCTGGGGTTTGGGTCCCCTTTTTATCCTCAATTTCTCTTTGTCCTCTAAAGGCAGAGAGGCCTTTGCCTAGTCCAAACCAGATCTGGTCAGTCCTGGAGCACTTTGTTTACAAGTCTCCTTCTTTCCTTTTGCAGTGTAGGCCAGGGACATCAGACACACCACAGGAGGTGGAGCCAGCATTGTGGAAGGAAGGCACAGCCCTATTCAGGTCCCAGGTGCAACTCCTCCCACCCATCTACTTGTAGATCTTGCTATTCAGCCCTGTGCTGACTCACCCTGTCTCCTGGAATCCCCCAGCCCCTGTCACTCACACTCCAGACAAGGAATACACAACCTAGCAGAGGCAGGCTTGGATGGTTAGACAAGAAAATACCTACTTTCTAAAAGTGATATTTTCAAACACAGAATGTTAAAACCAACTTCACTAAAAGATGCATTTTATCATTCTGAGTTCAGGCATACTAAAGTCGAATTTCTACCATGTTCCCTGGGTCAGTTAGGATCATAGGATGTAATAATCAAAACTGCCCATTCTGGCCTATGGGGAACAGGTAGCCTTGCAATAGTGAAAAACGAAGTAGGCTGTATTTCACTATCAGGACATGCCAAACACACCAGGGCATGTCCTACCTTTCACATACAATGCACCCTGCCCACAGGGGTACCTTGGGCCTACCTTAGGGGTGACTAACATGTAGAAAAGGGAAGGTTTAGGGACTGGAAAGTGTGTGCACTTGCCAAGTCGACATGGCAGCCCCAGGCTGCGCACAGGCTCTGCAATGGCAGGCCAGAGTTACACTTTACGGGCTGTTTGCATGGGTGGCACAATCCAGTGCTGCAGCCCACCAACAGCATTTGATTTATAGGCCCTGGCACTCGCAGTGCACTTTACTAGGGACTGACACATAAATCAAATAGGTCAATCATGGAAACACCAATCCATAACACATTTCCTACAGGAGCACTTGCACTTTCCCACTAGACAGCAGTGAGGAAAGTGCGCAGAATCATTACACCAGCAAAAACAGAGTCAAAACCAGCAGGTCAGAAAGCAAAAAGTCAGGGGAAACACGCCAAAAGATGCCAAGTCTAACACATGTCCCCTCCAGCTGAAAGTAGGGAGAACTACCCAACCCCCTGGGAGTTCTCTTTACTAAGGCGGAAGAACCTGGACAGACCATCTGCATTGGCGTGTTCTGTGCCAGGGTGGTGTTCCACCGTAAAGTCCATTCCCTGTAGGGAGATGGACCACCTCAGCAGTTTTGGATTCTCACCCCTCATTTGTATCAACCATCTGAGGGGCCTGTGGTCTGTCTGAACCCGGAAGTGAGTCCCAAACAGGTATGGTCTCAGCTTCTTTAGTGCCCAGACCACAGCAAAAGCTTCCCTTTCTATGGCACTCCACCTCTGTTCCCTGGGGAGTAGTCTCCTGCTAAGGAAGACTACAGGCTGATCCAGGCCCTCTTCATTCAGTTGTGAGAGCACCGCTCCCACACCATGCTCTGAAGCGTCAGTCTGCACCACAAATTCTTTGGAGAAGTCAGGTGCCTTGAGCACGGGCGCCGTGCACATGGCGGCCTTCAGGGCATCAAAAGCTTTCTGGCAGGACTCAGTCCAGATCACCTTCCTGGGCTGCTTCTTCGAAGTCAGCTCTGTTAAGGGGGCAACGATGGTGCCATAGCCCTTAACAAATCTCCTATAGTAGCCGGTGAGACCTAAGAAGGCTCTCACCTCTGTCTGGGTCTTGGGGGGCTCCCAAGCCAGAATGGTGTCAATCTTGGGTTGTAGGGGCGCCACCTGGCCGCTTCCTACCTGGTGTCCCAAGTACACCACAGAACCCTGCCCGATCTGGCACTTACTGGCCTTGATCGTGAGGCCTGCACCTTGCAGAGCCCTCAACACTTTCTCAAGGTGGGGTAAATGTTCTTCCCAGCTGGAACTGAACACAGCAATGTCATCCAGGTAGGCGGCACTGAAATCCTCCAGCCCAGCCAACACCTGATTGACCAACCTCTGAAAGGTGGCAGGGGCATTCTTCAACCCAAAGGGCATCACCCGAAATTGGTAATGACCTTCTGGGGTTGAGAATGCTGACCTCTCCTTGGCCCCATCGGTTAAGGCAATCTGCCAGTACCCAGACGTTAAATCAAACGTGCTGAGGAACCGGGCAGCTCACAACCGATCAATGAGCTCATCAGCTCTGGGGATGGGGTGCGCGTCAGTCCTGGTGACGGCATTGAGCCCACGGTAGTCCACACAAAACCGGAGTTCTGGAGTGGCACCGGGTGCAGCAGCCTTTGGGACCAAGACCACTGGGCTGGCCCAAGGACTTTTGGAGGGCTCAATCACCCCTAACGCCAACATCTTAGAGACCTCCTCCTTGATGCTGGCCCTGACCCGGTCAGTCAACCTGTAAATTTTGTGCTTCACAGGAGGGCTGTCACCAGTGTCCACGTCATGGGCACACCAGTGAGTAACACCGGGGGTCAGAGAGAACAGTGGGGCGAACTGTCCCAACAACTGGTGACAGTCCCCCTGCTGCTCTTGAGTCAGTGTAGGGGAGAGGATCACACCCTCCACTGACCCATCATGCTCCTTGGTAGACAGGAGGTCAGGCAGAGGCTCACTCTCCTCTTCCACCCCATCATCTGTCGCCAAGAGCATACTCACTTCGGACCTCTCGAAGTGGGGCTTGAGGCGGTTCACGTGAAGGACCCTCAAAGGGTTCCTTGGAGCATGCAAATCCACCAGGTAGGTGACGTCACTTTTGCGCTCCACCACCTCATATGGCCCAGTCCACTTGTCCTGCAAGGCACAAGATTCCACTGGGGCCATGACCCACACTTTTGCCCAGGTTGAAATTCGACCAGAGTGGCATTCTGGTCATACCACCTTTTCATTTCTTCCTGGCTTGCTTCTAGGTTCGCCTGAGCGAGTTTCCTGAAGCGGGCAGTTTGGTTTCTAAAGGCCAGCATGTAACTAAACACATCCTGGGGAGTTTTCCTGGGAGCTGCCTCCCAGCCTTCCTTTACCAAACTCAGAGGTCCTCTGACAGGGTGGCCATACAGGAGCTCAAAGGGGCTGTACCCAAGAGACTTCTGAGGCACCTCCCTGTATGCAAAGAGTAGGCATGGCAAGAGGACGTCTCACTTATGCCTCATGGGTTCTGTTAGACCCTTGATCATGCCTATCAAGGTCTGGTTGAATCTCTCCACCAGACTGTTTCCTTGTGGGTGGTAAGGCGTGGTGAACTTGTAGGTTACACCACACTCCTTCCACAGGGATGTCATATACTTGGATATGAAATTGGTCCCCCTGTCAGAAACCACCTCTCTGGGGAAGCCCACACGGGAAAAGATCCCCATTAACGCCCGGCCCACCACTGGCGCCGTCGTTGTCCTGAGAGGGATTGCCTCCGGGTACCGGGTGGCATGGTCCACCAAGACCAGGATGCACCTGTTGCCCATGGCTGTCTTGGGATCCAGTGGCCCGACAATATCCATCCCTACCCTTTCAAAGGGTGTTCCAACAACAGGAAAAGGTTGGAGAGGAGCTTTGACCTTCCTCCCACTCTTACCACTTGCCTGGCAAGTTTGGCAAGACCTACAGTGTGCATCTGACTGCCTTCGCATTTGGGGCCAAAAGAAGTGGGTGACAAGCCTGCAAAGATCTTGTCCTGCCCCAAATGTCCTGCCAAAGGCACGTCATGAGCCAGACCCAGTAGGAAGGTCCTGAAGCGCTGGGGTACCACCAGCACACGGGCTGACCCAGGCTCAGCAACCTTAGGCTCACTGTATAGGAGACCATTCTCCCAGTAGATCAGATGTGACCCGGACTGATTACCAGCTGCCTGGTCTGCAGCCTGCCGCCGCAGACCCTCCAGAGTAGGGCACTCGTTCTGCTCCCTGCAGAACTCCTCCCTGGTGGGACCCCCTTCTTGCTGCCAATGGGTCAGCTCAGAGATGTCTCCCAGTTCGGCTACCTGCTCCCCTGTAGGCACCGGGGCATCCCCTTCGAGGTCCGCCTCCTCCCGGTCCATGGGAACTTCGGGGGCTGGTTTCCCGCACCCCCTGCCCTTCCTCTTGGCAGGGACTTGGGCCATTGTTCCAGGCTCCAAGTCCTCTTGATCACCCTTTCTGGCTGCCATTGACCGAGTAGACACGCATGCCCACTCTGGCAACCCAAGCATCTCCAAGTGAGACCTGAGCTCAACATCCTTCCATAAGGACTGCTCCAGGTCGTTACCTAGCAGACAATCTACAGGCATGGTAGGGCTCACAACCACCCTCAAGGGACCTGAGATCCCCCCCCATTCAAAGGGAACCTGCGCCACCATACACTGGCGCTCAGAGTTGTCTACAGCAACTACTTGGTGGAATGCCCCTGGGACTACCTGCTTCTCAGAGACCAGGTGACACTGGACTGAGGTCACACTGGCTCCAGTATCTCTGAGAGCCTCTACCCTGTTCCCATTGATGGTCACCGAGGTGCTCTATTTATTTGTGTTAGGGGGCACCTGGTTACCTGGGACCATCTCACTGTCCCCTAGAGAGACGAGGGTCATTTCTGTGGGATCCCCACCCTCCTGTGGGCACCCCTCCTCCGCAAGCGCTACACTAGCCAACACTTTGGACTGTCCACCAGTGGGTGGCTGTGTCCCCTTTGGGCACTTGGGGTCCCCCTTCAAGTGACCCACCTGGTCACATGCATAACACTTGCGGGGGCCGGTTTCCACAGGCTTCCCTGTAGAGACCCCTTTCTTCTTATCACCTGGGGGATGGGAACCTTTACCCTGGGTACTAGTTTGGGGCCCTTTAGAGAACTCCTGTGCTTTACCCTTGTCCCCCCCACTTTTCTGCTGGGGACCCTGCCCACCTTTGGCTGAGTCTCCCCCAAACGCTTTCTTGTGGACCCTGGTACTCACCCAGCGGACCACCTCCATAGCAAGCTTCCTGGGGTCAGTTAGCTTACTATCACTAGGTGCTGGTGCAGATCTGCAAAACATAGACTAGACAAGTGCTCCCATGCAATCAAATTGTAGAGCCCCTGAAAATCTGTTACATTACTGCCCTTCACCCAACCATCCAGTGACCTACAGAACATATCCACACATTCCAACCAAGTGTTGGCCTCAGACTTTTTACTGGACCTAAACTGATCCCTGTACTTCTCAGGAGTGAGCCCATACCTAGTGAGGAGAGCGTCTTTCATGTCAGCATAGGTGAGGTCCTGCCCCTTACCCAAAGCTATCAGGGTATCCATAGCTTCTTCTGGAAAGAGAGGCCACAACCCTGCCCCCCAGTTCCTTTCCAGGGACCCCATTCATATGAATAGACGACTCGTACCCTTGAAACCACCTTTGTATGTCATCACCCTTTTTGTACTCTTTACCTACATTCTTGGGGATGTGTACAATACTGTCTGTGTGTGCTGAAGCGTTGCTGCCACCATCTGAGCCGGTTCTACTCTTTAGCTCCAGCTCCTTGATAATTCTCTCATGATCTAACATCATCTTCCTTTCCTCCATGGCTATTCTCTTGTCTTCCCTCTCACTTTCTATTCTGAGTTTCTCCAATTCAAACCTCCTTACTTCCCGCCTGTCCTCCAGCTCTTCTGGGGACAAGCTACTGCTGCCTGGCCTGGAGGGCTCCCCCCCTCCCAAAAGGACATCCACCCTAGGAACAGGCTCCTCCACCTCTCCACTGAGACCACCAGATTGCTCACTGGCATGTCTGGCTGCTACCCAGGCCCTCAGCGCCTTTTGTAGCTTATCCTTCCTGGTGAGGCCTCTGACCTGGACTTTCAGGTTCTTGCAAATCGATTTTAACTCCTTGACATTGTAGGCTTCCAATCGATCCTCCTCAAAGGCAATTTCTACTGATGCAATTGATGATACTATAGATTCAGGCCTGTTGAAGTAGCAAGTTCAAACTGGCAAGATCAAAAATAGGCCAAAAAGAAAAAGAACCTGTAAGTGGTACGTAATGGTCTGCGATATGGTAGTAGTGCACACCAATCACTGTAAGTCAAGTGCAAACACAAGTCCTATCCTCACCGCTGACAACCAATGGTAGAAATGGGGGTCTCTAGTTGGCAAGGGCTTGCACCTTTGTCCAAGTAGGGACCCTTCTTCCTAGTCAGGATAAGGGAGTTACACTCCTAAAATAATCCCTGCTCACCCCCTTGGTAGCTTGGCACGAGCAGTCAGGCTTCTCTTAGAGGAAGTGTGTAAAGCATTTGCACATAACCAACAGTAACACAGTGTAAGCACTACAAACGGACACCACACCAGTGTAGAAAAATATCCAATATTTTTATATACTTAAAACAAGACCAATACGATAAAAATCCACAGTACAGTACTTTAAAAATCTTCAGTTATCACAGTGTCCTTAAAAACAGTTCCTTGATGTCGATAGCTCCGTCCGGGGCTATCACGGCGTCGTGAACAAACAAATCCAAACAGTTCTGGCTGACCGCGGCGTCGCGGGTCAGCTACAGTGTCGGGAAGACCCGCAAACAGTACCTTTCAGAAATGCAGGGCGTCGATGACCTCGCGGTGAGCTTCCGAAAACACGGCGTCCACAGGGGTCGGTTCCGGAGGTCGGTGCAGGCGTCGTCGGGGAACTCGAAGTCACACGCGTTGCAGGTCGAACTCCTCCCTGTTGAAGTCAGGAGCGCTGGCGTCGGCAGGCGTTGGGTGCTGCGGTGCGGAGTGCAGCGGTGCCCTCAGGTCGCGGTGCGAGCAGCGGCTCGGTGGCGGCGTCAGATGGCGTCGTCGGTGAGACCAGGGTCGCGGTGTGAGATGAAGGCGGTGCTCGCAACGGTGCTGGCAGGTCACGGTGCAGCAGCGGCGTCGTCGTTGCTGAAGCGCTGTCGTCGGTTGACGAACTGGAGTCGATGGCACCGGCATCGGTAGTCCAAGGCTGCGGTGCGGGATGAGGGCGGTGCGTCGTGTAACTGTACGAGCGGTGCCCTTGAACCACAGTGCAAGCAGCGGCGTCGAGTCCGGCATGGAGCGGCGTCGTCAGGGATACCAAGGCGTCGTCGTGAAGTGAGGCGGTGCGGAGTGTGGTGCCCACAGGTTGGGGTGCGAGCAGCGGCTCGGTGGCGGCGTCAGCAGGTGTCGTCGGTGAGACCAGGGTCGCGGTGCGGCATTGCGGCGGTGCCCTCTGCGGTGCCTTCAGGACACGGAGTCAGCAGCGGCGTCGTAGACGGCGTCGGCATTGAAGTCTTTGCTGTTCCTGAGACTTATTGAACAGGGGGCAAGCTCTACCTCAAGCCCTTCGAGACACTCACAAAGTAGATTGCAGAAAGTTCAGTCCAGTCCTTTCACTGCCCAAGACAGAAGCAGCCACTGCAGGCCAACACAGCAAAGCACACCGCAAAATGGTAGTTCCTCCTCACAGCTTCTCCAGCTCTTCTTCTTGGCAGTCTTCTTGATCCAAAAGAGTTCTAAAATTCTGGGGTTTGGGTCCCCCTTTTTATCCTCAATTTCTCTTTGTCCTCTGAAGGCAGAGAGGCCTTTGCCTAGTCCAAACCAGATCTGGTCAGTCCTGGAGCACTTTGTTGACAAGTCTCCTTCTTTCCTTTTGCAGTGTAGGCCAGGGACATCAGACATACCACAGGAGGTGGAGCCAGCATTGTGGAGGGAAGGCACAGCCCTATTCAGGTCCCAGGTGCAACTCCTCCCACCCATCTACTTGTAGATCTTGCTATTCAGCCCTGTGCTGACTCACCCTGTCTCCTGGAATGCCCCAGCCCCTGTCACTCACACTCCAGACAAGGAATACACAACCTAGCAGAGGCAGGCTTGGATGGTTAGACAAGAAAATACCTACTTTCTAAAAGTGGTATTTTCAAACACAGAATGTTAAAACCAACTTCACTAAAAGATGCATTTTATCATTCTGAGTTCAGGCATACTAAACTCGAATTTCTACCATGTTCCCTGGGTCAGTTAGGATCATAGGATGTAATAATCAAAACTTCCCATTCTGGCCTATGGGGAACAGGTAGCCTTGCAATAGTGAAAAACGAAGTAGGCTGTATTTCACTATCAGGACATGCCACACACACCAGGGCATGTCCTACCTTTCACATACAATGCACCCTGCCCACAGGGGTACCTTGGGCCTACCTTAGGGATGACTAACATGTAGAAAAGGGAAGGTTTAGGGACTGGCAAGTGTGTGCACTTGCCAAGTCGACATGGCAGCCCCAGGCTGAGCACAGGCTCTGCAATGGCAGGCCAGAGTTACACTTTACGGGCTGTTTGCGTAGGTGGCACAATCCAGTGCTGCGGCCCACCAACAGCATTTGATTTATAGGCCCTGGCACTCGCAGTGCACTTTACTAGCGACTGACACATAAATAAAATAGGCCAATCATGGAAACACCAATCCATAACACATTTCCTACAGGAGCACTTGCACTTTCCCACTGGACAGCAGGGAGGAAAGTGCGCAGAATCATTACACCAGCAAAAAAAGAGTCAAAACCAGGAGGTCAGAAAGCAAAAAGTCAGGGGAAACACACCAAAAGATGCCAAGTCTAACACAAGGTGAAATATTTTATCTTTGACTTGTCTTGATATATATTTATATCAGTCAGTCAAGCAAGCTTTATTCGACAATTAGTCATAAAAGCGAAATACAAAGCATATTACTAAAAAGATAATTCATTATTATTGTGCAAAAGAGCAAGACATGATTGTAGGGCTTATTTAAAAATGCAATTAAATCATCATGACATTTTAAAAAACCATAAAATAATGTAAAAAAAGCGCTGGTAACTATCACTAAGAACTACCACTAAAAGCAAGCACCATTAAAATTCTCCACTACAAAGTACTAAGCTTTGGTCCTGGCGTATAGGGCCAGCATTACTAGACTAAATACATTTTGGCCAAAGTGTAGTTATGGATCTCCAAATACAGGTGCAAAATAGCATATGTTAGATGGAAAGGGAGTGTGACCTTATGGCCCATGACCAACCTAAAAATTTTGCTACAGCTGTAATAATTGGGATAGAGGTATTTGTACGTAAGATTCTTCCCGCTTCTTCGCTTCTTCTGGTGCAGAGTAATTTACAGATTGGCACTAGCCATGCCCGACGAGGAGCAGCATAGGCTAGGCAGACAAACAGCATGTGTACCACCGACTCCTCTTGGGTCTGACATAGAGGACACATGTTATCGCATGATTTAGACCACCTAGCTGTAAAAACTCTAGTGGGCAATGAACCCACCCTAAACTGAAAATATAGTTTTCTGTCATGTGGTTTAGCTATTATGTCCCAGTATGGTTCTAGACTCGGAGTCAGTTTGGCTTCCAAAACGTTTCCTGTGAGTGTTGATGACACACTATTTCTTAATGTTTTGTGCGTGATCATCTCCCAATATTTTTCTTTCAGAATATGTTTCGAAGGAAAGCAAGCTGTGTCTGGTTCTTCCCATAGTGTCGTCATACCTATGCTTATTAGGGCATCTCTGATTTCTCTCAACCATCTTATTTTGTGAAATGTGTCAGCCCTTATTACGTCCATGAAGCCCTCAGCATAATGATTCAATTCTGGTGTGGTCCAAAGTCTGCGCCAGTATAGTAAGGGGCGCAGTTTATCGACCTCAGCCAGAGGCTTTCTTCCTAGATCATACAATAGGGGGCACACTGGTGTGCTTTGGGGGAGGGTAGTGATGTTACGCAAAAACCTATTTTCTGCGATGGTGAGGTTAGACAGGTTTTCATACCCCCAAAGCTCTGCTCCATATAGTGCAGAGTTGACCACGTTCATGTTGTATACCTGGAGCACTGGGCTAATTGGTTTAGTCAGTGAGGTATTATACTCCCGGTTTAGCACTCCAGACAATTGACGATGCTTGAGTGTTGCCAGGTCAATTTGCTGCTTCCATTTTAGGTCACTTTGAATATTGACCCCCAGATATGTGAATGCTTTGACTTAATCCAATGGTCGGTTGTTCATTATTATTTTACTTTTAAAAGCTCTATGAGGGTTAAAAGACATGAATTTCGTTTTCGACACGTTGACTTCCAGACCGCGAATGGTACAGAATTCTTCAAAGATTATCAAGGCCCGCTGAAGACCACTCTGGGTCTTTGAAATAATCAACGTGTCGTCCGCGAACATTAAAATCGGTATTTTATTGCCAGCAAATGACGGGGCATCGGTGGACTCGACTTCCATATTATTTACAATGCCATTGATGAATAGGGAGAATAGGGTCGGTGCCAACACACAACCCTGTCATACACCTCTCTCTATTGGGAAGGAGCTGGTAACCATGCCCTGGGAACCCCATCGGATTTTGGCATAGTTATCTTCATGCAATCTCGCAATTAGTGTGAGTAATTTAGGAGGAATCCCCATTTCACGCAGGATTGCCCATAGTTTAGAACGGGGGACAAGATCAAATGCTGATTTTAAGTCAACAAAGGCAGCGTACAGGCTGCCTTTGCCCAGGGCCACCGTCTTCCAATATAACAGAGTGAAGCGAAACACCTGGTCAATGGTGCTGGTGTATGCCCGAAAGCCTGCCTGCAGGGGGGATAAAATGTTATTCTCATCAATCCACTCCTGGATCTTGTTGAGGCTTAACCTACCCATTATTTTTTGTAGGGAGTCTATCAGGCTAATGGGCCTTTAGTTACCTGGTTGTGATTTTTCTCCCTTCTTGTAAATGGGGATTATTTCTGCCCCTTTCCACGAATCTGGTATAGGGGCTCCTTTCGCAACAGAGTTGGCCAACAACAGGATGTATATTTATATCATGTAATGTTCATTATCATGATAATGAGATCTCGCAAGAATAAAACTGTAAGATGATTTTCGACTGTAATATGCACAGTGCCATTTTCCTCTTAATGTAAATTCTCAAGGCCAATCTCTCTTTTTAATGTGAATTGTTTATGTAGCTTATATTTGAAAATGTTTGTTTTAATGGAAATATGTGATGAATGTATTTTTGAATTGCTTGTATGCTTTATAGACAGATTAACACTTAGAAATGGACTGAAAGGTGCTTAAAACAAGTTTATCTCACTAGTTTTGAGTCAGGAAATGTTTTTGTTTTTGACATGTATGTCAAAGTCATCTTATTATACAGTCATTCTCTTTGAGTGCCACTTATTGCATTCTTTTTATATGTATTTCTTCGCAGCTTCAGAGATCCAATGGGCCCTGGTGTCCTCACTACACCCCACCCGTCAGACATCAGGGACTCGTCTTCAAGCAGTAGTTCGGCCCACTGCCTTTTTTCAGTCTGTTACATCAAAACATGTACTTCAATCTATAGTCATTTCTAACTTATTTTAGCATTCCGATTTATATTACCTTATCTCAGTTTTAATTGAAAATCGAATATACATATAGACGTTTATCTGCCGTGAGAACATTACTATAAAATATACATTCAGTCATAACGTTGCTAATTTGAATTTTCATTTTGCTCTTTTCACTAGCTGCTGGATCTAAGGTCACATATTGACCACCTTCTTCCTGGTCCAAGGTTCAGCAGCTGACATCTAGGGGCCATCCAGAAAGGACCATTTGTGATAAGAGCAGGTACGATACAATAGATCATGCATTTGACCATACAATAATTAATAGATGCCATCAGAACATATTGTAATGTGTTGTTTATAAATGAAAAAGTGTCATCTTCTGTTCATAAATGATGTATAACATTTCTGTTTAATGAATGTACTTAAATATGAAAGTTACTTAATGTATTTCCATTTTTTTTTACCTCTTGGGGACAAAGAGTCCGATACATTACCATCCACAAATTTTTACTAGTCGTGTTTTTTCCCCCCAAGACTGCAGGGTTTGGGTTCAGTGGCATAGTTAGCCCTATGGCTGCCTGTGGCAGTCCCTGCGTTTGCCGTGGCGGCCCCATTAAAGAGCGTGGGGTGCTCATGAGATTCGGCACCGATTGCTGCTCTGCGACGGCCGCAATTTTAAGCGGGGGGCGATTGCCGCCCCCGAGACAGCAGGTAAGAGCGGGAGGAGGCCGCCGCCCCCAAAACTCCTGTCTCCCGGGGCGGACCGCCCCCCCTTGCTACGCCACTGGTTGGGTTCCTAACCGACGGGTGCAAGGACTTAGATCAGGGCATTATCACTGAGGAAAGAATACCAACTGAACTGTAGCTCCACACAACTCAGTTAGCATTCCTACGAGGAAGGTGTATTCTAGGTTACTAAGAGTCTCAAAAAGGATTGAGGGACATAGTGGTAATTCAAATCCAATTTCGTTCTTAGAATAGCACACTCAAGATTTACACTAAAAATGACATTGTATATTTTAAATTGTTTATTTTTACAGTCTTATACTGTTACTTAGTACAAACACAACACATATAAATAAAACAGCACTTGTGCATGTTGCTAGCAGTGAAAACAAAATGATCGATCCTAACTAGTTTTAGAATATTCCTAGCATCCTACCACCATAATGCTACTTACATTCACTACACTATGAGAGCATGGATTAGCTAACTTGAGTGGCTGCAATAGCAGTCTGATGGAATCTCTTGGGATAACCTGGTGTAAAGGCCTCTCCTAGTCAATGGCCAAATCCAGATTTTTATGTAGGATATTGACCACTAACATTTGGCTTGCATTGCAAAATCAAGTGGAGATTTTCCAAAATTCTAGCTGCAACTGGTCTAAGCCAGTGGGATGAAAATATGTCAATACAGACTACTTGTTTACCTTCCATATCTATTGTTAAACTTTGAGATGCAGATTTTGAGGAATGTGTATCAGACTTGTGTCACCAGCTGTGATGGCAAATGAGGGTTTAGATGAAGTGACACTTTCAAAAGTTCTGCAAAAGATAACGACATACTAGCTGTGGGCCACAGGCAGACAGGCTAATTTAACGTTTAAAAATGGGGCATTGTTGCAGGGATTCTGCATAAATACAGAATTATGCGCAGTATTATGGGACCTTAGTGTATAGGCACTGGGTCATCCTACCACATTAGTACCCATGAGCCCAGGACTGACTAGCTATTGCGTCTCACTTGCTCTCCTACTCACTCACAGAGAAACAAATGATTAGACACCCCAGAACACAACACTCCAGACTCTCTCAGGAATCGCGGTTGCAAGACACACCCTTTTGCTCGCACTCTTGTACTTGTCCACAATAAAATCTGACAGAGACACGAATAAGTTTAAAATATTTATTTTAACTAACGTGCTCTAATGTGCAGTATACGTGCCACAATAAGCAAGACAATGCATAAATTAGTCCGTAAATCATGAAAGGAGCTGTCTTAATGAAAAGACAGTATGGCCTAACCTCCCTCCCCTTCTATTGATGCAGAATGATTATACGTTAGAAGATCTCTGGGCGTTATCTGCAGACCCATACCTCAGTCTATAGATGGTAGATCTACATCATAGGTGCTGTCTCGCTCTTCTCCCTGGAAAGGTCCCTCTCCAAGTGTGTGCTACCTATTTGTGTATTCCAATAAGACCAAAGTATGTATTCCCAAACAACAGCTGCATCAGTATGTTTTGTCAAGGTGCTAGGGCCTGACCAGAACAGAATAACAATTGGCATTGTTGTTTGACCTTGCACACAATGTTTAGACTAAATCCCAGGAACCTGCAGAGTGTGAACACAGCAATAGGTTCTCATGTGAAAATGGTAAAAAAGACATTTGCAAAATAAACTTGCGTAGTAACGTGTGCAAAGCAGCGGACAATCTGCAGCGTGCTCATGCTAACTTACAGAAGACGACAATGTCCCCATGGGCCATGTGACACCCTCCCCTTTACCAGGTCAGTAGCCCTGGACTAAAATAGAAATCAGAGGCAAGCAGAGGCAAAGCGTCTCGGTGAAAGGCGAAAGAGCCATTCAAATCCAAAGTAGAATCATGGTGGACTGAATAATAAAGTCGACTGAAGAGAGAGAAAACAACACAAAAGAAATCTTTTTAGTACTCAATAGGATATCCAATCACAGCTTATCGTCTGGGCCAAAAACTTGGCTGGAGAAGTGGAATGCTATAAGCTCCAACAAGCTGTCAGAATCCTCAATATTAAAAAGGTATGCCATCCAATCGAGCAATTCGAACTAACAGACGTGCTCCTCAAATCCAGAGGCAGTCAGGAGCATTTCAGGGCAACCTGCGTTTACTTCGATGAAACTGTGATCCAAGAGGTGCTGTGCACGAACACAGGTACTCAAGTCTGCCGATGGTCCAAGTGTAGGATTGTACACAAAGCGCCTACCAACGGAACAGTCCTGGTCATGGGGCAGCAACGAACCCATCAACAGTTCACAATCCAAGGCAGCATGTGACGTATTGGAGAGGCAGAAATCCAGGGCCCATTGAAAAGGTCACCGGAGGCAGTAGAACACAGGTTGCACACAGAGGTGAAGTGGGCATAACGGGAGGGAAGCCAATAATTGATGTTAAGAGCTTCCAATGGCATTAAACCAAAAAGCTGCCGCATCCGATCATGGTACAGCTGCAACTGGTCCAGGCTTGGCAGTACCACAGGTCGAGCAGCCATTACGGAGCATTAGTAGAAGTAACAGAACTCCACAAACCAAGAGGAGCAGTAAGGGAAACCCTCCGAATATGCTGGAAAAAATAGAATGAATGAAAGCTGGGATTACCCCAAAAATAGTCTGAAACGAGGTGACAAGGCTGTAGGTGGAGCCTACGACCTTAAAAAAGTGGGCCAGGCCCGCAGTATCAGACGTATTAAATATTTTGGTGAATACATTTTTCAAAATGTAGGGGGAGATTCGTGTTTAGCAATGACTGAATCTCACTTTATGTTCTTGCCACCTGGAATTCGAAGGTCTCACAAGCTGATGTGAGAGCCACTTCTTGTTTAAACAATAACACTTTGAGTCTGCTTATCTTATTGAAATCTGTTTTCAAAGTAGGAATGGAAGGCCACAGCGAACTATCTACAATCTCGTGTGGGGGCGGAAACAGGACATTGCTGCAACATGTAACACGTTGGGAGACTGTTGCTATATATTGGATGCCGGCCCGTAAGCCGCAGCAGTTTTGGTTATTGAGGATAAGATAACTGCCGTTAGACAGCAGTGTGAGTGTGGGAATGGATCACTGACATAATATCGACAGACACAATATCGACCTACCAAAATATCGGGACAAAAATATCGATTACACTAATATCGACATCCTATACTTATTTAAAAACAGACACAAATATCGACTACAAAATATCGTAAAACATTTACATCGATTTCAACATTATCGAAGTCAAAAATATTGTGATAAATAATATCGAACACATTAAAAAAGCATACACATTGACAAAAATATCGATTACAAAAATATAGACAACAAAATTATCGAACAACAAATATGTCGACATGCAGAAATAATTTATAATAACTCAAAACATACCCCCAAAAATATAAAAATAGCAATAACACACACAACATACATTATAAATTACTTAACACATATTTAAAAAAAAATTCAAAACAATGTCATATAAATTTATAAATATACAAATATTATTTACTACTTCAAACATTATATATAAAATAAAATATAATTATTTAACATTTAAAAGATTATAAATAACAAATATTATACTACACCACTTTATTTTTTTAAAAAAACAATTAACAGACTTAGGGGCTTATTAGGATGGCGGGTGGACATTCGTCCGCCCGCAACCCTAGCAGTGCTGGGACCGTCTGCCAGTGGTGCGGTGGTCCCGCACCACTAATTAGGATGCGACCGCCACCCTGGCAGTCGCATTGGCATCTTCAACATTGCGGCGGACGGTGCTGTAGGCAGCACCCGCCGCAATGTTAAAGAGGCACGTGGTGCATTGCCATGCCCAACGTGGCAGGCACCGTGCGGTGCCTGCCACCTTGGGCATGGCAATGTGGTACCCCCCAAGTGCAGCCCCCCACCCCCCCACCCCCCGGGGACCCGCAACGGGCCCCGATGCTAAACACCGTATGCCTTTCCATGGCGGCATCGCCGCCATGAAAAGGCCGGTGTTTGCGTGCATCCTAATCTGGTGGATGGTGCCTGCTAGGCACCGCCACCATTTTGGGCTCCCTGGGACATCCGCCAGGCAATCAGGACGATTGCTGGCGGCGGACGGTCTTTGCGTCCGCTGCGGACGCATTCCTGTTCCCACCGCCATCCTAATCTGGCGGTGGGACGAATTGAGTTTGATGGCGATCCGCCCGCCATCCTAATAGGCCCCTTAATTAGCATTTTCCATATATAGAAAACAACTACCAAATTAATTAAAACAAGGAGTAACAACCAATGAAATACACAAACAATTGAAATTACCCAATAAGATTCAAACAACAATTAATAAAACACTAAATAAACACACAAAATCAACATTATTTTACCTTGCAACCAAAAAAGCAACAATAAGGAGAAACTCTGCCGGATTGCTGACACAACATTGAACTGCATTATAGAAAACTCTGATTACAGCTCCACAAAGTAAGTAAAATAGCATTTTAAAACTACTGCTACTAAAAATGTTCTTAAAACAATTTTGTATGAACCAAATAATTAATATGTATTTTTAAATTATATCTCCTCTACAGATAATTCTGAACAGAGTCAAAGTACTGCAAAACTGTAAAAAGTCAATTTGCAAATAAGGCAAGTATTACTCTCAAATTAACTAAAACATTTTTTAAACATGCCAAACAGAAGTACTAGCTAACCACAACCCCCCCTAAAAATGCAATTAAACAAATTAATTAATATTACTTTTTTTTTTTTACAGCAATTTCTAAAGAAATACCAAAAGCAAACAGCAAAGAAAAAGCATAAGGATTGAAAAAAATCTTCAAAATTCAACTTTGTAAGTATAAAATTGACAATGTACATGTTTTAGAAAATAAAACAGAACAGGAATACTTTTATTATTTTTTATATACATTTCTCTTAGCATTTAAAGCATCACCATGACTGAAGGGGCCCAATTTACTACTTCCCAGAAAGGCAAATTGTTATTATGTTATATGGGGTATGTGTACACCCAAGAAAAGCAAACAGGGGACAAAGTAAACTGGAAATGTAGCAAATATTATTCTAACAAATGTTATGGAAGGACTGCTACAAAGGAAACAACTGTATTATATGTTAGAGAGCATAACCACCCCCCTAACGTAGCTGAAATTGAAGTTAGAAATGCTTTGGAAAATATAAAAGAAATTAGCACTGCATCTCAAAAGCCCACAACAGAAATACTTAAACACATGCTCACGAGAGTCCCAGAGCATGCAACTGGCCAATTGCCCTCAATATCGTCACTAAAAAGAACAATAGCTAGAACTAAAAAAGCTACTGCTGCCACCACACCTATCCCCAAAACATTTGCTGAAGTAGAAATGCCACCTGAACTCACAGTTACTCAAACTGAAGAACAATTTCTTCTTTATGACAATAAATCAGCTGACAAAAGAATAATAATGTTTGGGACTCCGACAAATTCACAAAAATTACAAAACTGTGAAACGTGGATGATGGATGGGACTTTTAAAATATGTCCCAAACCATTTTACCAGTTATATATAATACATGGACTTTATCAACATACAAATATCCCCTTCATATATGCTCTATTACCAAACAAGCAAACCACCACCTATGTTGAACTTTTAACCAAAGTAAAACAAGAAACCAATAATTACTTTCCCCAAAAAGTAATCGTTGACTTTGAACAGTCAATGATACAAGCTATATTAAAACAGTACCCTCGCACAGCAATCCAAGGTTGCTATTATCACTTTAACCAATGCATTTGGAGGCACCTCCAAAAATCTACACTAAGGGGGTCATTACGATGGCAGAAGGACCGCCACCGCGAGCCGTGCAGTGGCGATCCGTCCACCATCGAATGACGATTCACCGCCCGCCAGATTAGGATGGCGGGCAGGTGGAGACCGCGACCGTGGCGGGAGCAAAGACCATCCGCCAAGGAACCACCACAGGCAATCATTACGATAGCCTGGCGGAGTGGTCTGCATCGGTAAAATGGAGACGGTGCCTACCAGGCTTCGTCCACCAAATTAGGATGCTGGCTTCAGCCAGCCTTCCCATGGCGGCAAAACCACCATGGAAAAGCTGGCGGGGATTGGTTTTGGGGGCCCGTTGCGGACCCCCCTTGTGTTGGGGGGAGGTGTTTGTGCACTGGGGGGGTACCCATGGTACCCCCATACATTTCACTGCAGCAAGTGGCAGGCACCGTGTGGTGCCTGCCATGTAGTGCAGTGAAATGCACAACATGCTTTTTTAACATTGCGGCGGGTGCTACTGTCAGCAGCACCCGCCGCAAGGTTAAAATGCAAGATGTGACCGGCATGGTGGCGGTCGCATCCTAATTCCGTGTGCGGAACCACAGCATGCATTGCAAACGGTCCCGTTCAACACCACGATGGCGGACGGTCTCGAGTCCGTCCGCCATCGTAATTGACCCCTAAGTGTAGAATATGCAAAATAGCAGCTTTGCATATCAAATTAAAAAACTAATAGCACTAGCATACATACCAATTATTGACGTAGCCGAGCACTACAATTTATTAATTGAAAGTCCCTACTACCAACAAAATGAGCAAAAACTAAGTCCCCTACTTGACTACTTTGAGGATACCTGGGTAGGAAGGCTACACAGATCTGGACACAGAAGACAGCCTAAATATAACATTCCATGGTGGAATGTATATAACAGTACCCTAAACAAAGAAGCCAAAACTAATAATGCTGTGGAAGGATGGCATAACGCCTTCCAAGCCACAACAGGAAGAACTACACCCACTCTACATAAACTTTTACAATCTATCCAAAAAGAACAAAGCTACCAACAACTAAGGGCCCGATTCCGATCTCGCTAGGAAAGCCCTCCGTACGACCCAGATCTGGAGGGTTTTCCGAGCAAGATGTGATCCTGGAGTCCGAACGAGTGAGTACGATGCTGCTGTAAGCCGACGGACTCGGTTCGCTCGGACTCTCATTGAACTCTATGGGAGTCCGTGCAAAGACGCATACACAGGCTCCCATAGCAGAAAAGGGGTGGGTGGGGAAAAGCATACACCCTGTGGAGGGCACCCCTTGGTGCCCGCCACACTGTGCATGCTTGGATCGGGGGGACCCATGGGCACCCCCGTGATAGATTCAGAGGGCCCCGGGTGAAGGGGGGCCTGCTACGGCCCCCCGAAGTACGACTCTGACAGCCGTTTTGTCTTGCTGAGACCGAGGTTATGCAGCTGTCCGAATCGTGCATCGTACTCGCTCGGTCGGAAATCGGCTCCATTTCGCGGCAGGATTCGTCTACAAACGAGACGTACGGAGTGGTTCGGGTCCGGAAACGATCCGGTCGGCGCTTACGTGATCTTCACATCGTACTTGGTCATTTGGACTTGTGTACGATTCAGTCGTAAACAAGGGCTATGAATCGGATCGAGTAAAGCCAAATCCGATTCGGAGGCCTTCCGAGCGAGATCGGAATCGGGCCCTGAGAATGGAACAGTCTATAACACAACTAGGCCCAAGACTAACAAAGCAAACTAAACAAATGTTTGAGTACTTACAATACAAAGTAAGACTCTACCCAACAACTAAAGGACTAGAATATCTTGAAACAATAGCTAAAAGCCTACTTTAAATAAATGTACCTCAAAACCCCAAAAACAAGTAATTTAAAAACAAACAGTCAAATAAATATTTTTTTTAACTCCAAAAGTATAATTTTTTTGTTAAATATTTAAAAAAAAAATGTTTTACATAATAATTATATTTTATATAACACAAATAACAATAACAATGACATTATAAACATTTCCCTCCCAATATAAATAATTTAAAATTACTTACTGTTTTCGTAGCTGAAGAACGGTAATCCAAACTGCCATAAACAAATCCACAGTTGGTTAAAATCCCTATAAGTGAAAAAATAAACCCCCCCAAAAAATGGAAAAATACAACTGTAGAAAAAGTAATCCATCAGCAATGGGTCCACCAACGATAAACCATAAAAATCCCGAAAAATAGATTTAAAAAAAGAAACGCTCCAGGAAAACTCAAAAAATTAAGGAAGTGTAAAATAATTATTAGTTTACTAAAACTAATACACACTTCCTTAAAAAAAATAAAAAACACATTCTTTTCCCCACGATAACTTCCAATCGACAAAAACCTGTTAGGAAATAAAACAATCCCTCCCGCACAAATACACATATACATTATATCATATTAGAAATAAATACAGCACTAACATCAAACTTTAAACAAAATTACACATATCTATCAAACACTAACACCGTCCATTAAACAAACTAACCACATTTCGCACACTTATAATTTAAACATATAACTCACCAAAAACTGAAAAACCTAACACTACATACACTATATAGTACGACACTACCTTCAAATTAACCCTAAATTAAAGTTTAAATAAAGAAAATTAAACTTACCTTAACCGATGCGACGCAGCTTCCAACCGCGATCTACTCCGCTCAGAAATGACCTAAAAGAAAACCGATAGCTTACAAAATACAAGTTTAGTTTAAAAATGGCTGCCTTAAATAATAAAGATTTATATTTTTCTTTATTAAAACTATTATACATTACAAATGCAGTACTGTAAATTTTTGTAAAAATACTAGAAAATAATAGTAATGTATAAAAAAATGTTTGACATAGTATTTTGCATATTGTTTAATACAATCAACACATGTAAGCATTCAGTTATATTGGTGTAAATTATGTATTGATGTCTGGTGAAATTAAAAGTGAGGGTGTTTATGATTTTATACCCTTTATATACTTTCAGTTCTAGAGTGATTATTACTTTAAAATAATGTAGTAGACACGTCACTGAAATCCCCTGTTAAGATGGGAAAAGTCGATGCTAATATGAAAAATTATACATTCATTTATGAGAGCGAAGTTGCATCTTTATTAACGAATTTACCTGTTGTGAACTCCACATCAACCTCGACTCACAAATATGTAGTCAGGCAAGCACTAAGACCTAGGCATGAGGTCACTGATTGATAGGTCACAGGTGGGGTGGCAAGTAGCCAGCAAACAAATGCACAATGAGGTAACCTTGGATCAATCGCAAAGATAGGCGCAGCAACACTACAATGGTCAAGGGAGATTGGCCCCAATAATGCACACATGGCCGTAGGGGGTATGCGCACCCCTAAAACACCATAAAGCCAGATGCCACATGAGCCAGGAACATATACCAAATCAGGACACAGCACATGCAGTGATCACGGGCTCCCCATGCTGGACATCTGGACACGTTACCCACAAGCCACATTGTGTCCATGCAAGGTCGAGGCCCACCTGCATTTTCCATTAGACAATTAATTTATGACTCCAAAAGCAGCAACTTACATTCCTCACCATACATGGATCACTGGAAACTTTTTATTACCTACGATGAACTGAATAAAAGGAGGCCGCAGACCGATTATAAATTGAGACAGTCCTCAGATACTGCACCTGTAACTGTTCACCCAGACACTATGTTCAATTAAATAAACTGCTCCTGTTTTGCCAAACGCCTCTCGTCTCTTGCTTCTTTCAAGGTATTTCATGCTCAAGTAACATCCCAGCAACGAACTGAAATGCAGGAAGTGACTGTCAAAAAATGTAGCTGTCGTATGTGCAACCAGAAAAGCCAGCGTACTTGTCAATGAGGAGCCCCTGGCATCGCAGACAGTTTGCACGCAGATGGAGAGTCGGAAGTGCTTGTGGGAGAAATTGTGTTCTCTGTGACAGAATGACTGATTTGCTACATGGGTGCAATCAATGGCGCTTATTACCTGAGAGAAGAGGGCAATGCATTAACATTTCTCTATCACCTGTTGCCTTTCCACCTGTGACATGACAATAAATTGCTGTACTATGTTGGTGGTGCATCATAGTAACTGTGGCAAGCAGAATGATTGGCTTTCCAGTAAGATGGTATCACTTAATCCTCTGGAAGGGTTCAGTGGCCAAGAAATGGGGTGCAGTCAGTATTGTGATATGTGCAGAGATTGCCTGGGAGAAGGCTGGAGATGAAAGAAGCCTCTCCTCTCAGTCTGCAAACATGCCAAGGATCACATCAGATAAGAAGCTGTATCTAGCAATGACGGTAAACCTGGGAATTTCAAAGATGTTAATTCTCTGCCTGTAAATCCTCTCTGTCCTCCTCAAACAATCGTTCTTTGTAAAAAAGGGCAAAACAATAAAGATATTCGCTGATTTAGTAGACATATGTTTTTTAAGATCTATGTCATGCTCTCTTATGTGGGCAGGCTGTGTGTGATTGGCTGGTGTTCAACAGATTCTCACCTCTTGATCGGTCAGGTGGAGACCTTTTTAAAACATCTGTCCTGTGGTTTGAAAGTTTTGTATTGTCATGTCTGATGTTTAATGTTTGTTTCTGTCCATGTTGTCAGTATGTAATGTTTTTGACTATGTTGTGATAAAGAATGAATATAACTATGAGCTTATACAAATACATTTTAAATCGAGACTGTACAGTTTTGTTACATTTTGTTAGCACAAAGGTATGTTTTAAAAATATTTACATTTTACTCTCTTTTGGCTTACTCCTTAATTTTTCACCATGACTAAGGGTATTTTGTTTTAAACACAAAACTCAGTTATTGTGGGTTACGTTTTTTGTCATATACACATCTTATACAGTGCGGTAAAACATTTTCAATTATGTTATGTATTAAAAATAATTTTCATTGCTATGCAATGCACATAAGAAGTACTATTAAATTAACAGCCATGACATGTCCACATAATACACAGACAGGTTGTCAAAATAAAGAGTCGGTATTTTAGCTTCTAATGAAGTTTCTGTTTCTTTGTACCGTCATACTTTAATGTCACATTGACAGAGTTTTAATGCATATTGCCCTTCAATGTGAGATGGTGATAGTTCTCAAAAAACTGTATTTAATTTGATTTTATGGGATTTTATACAAAATAGCAGCATCTTGTGTACCTTAGTTAATCATAGCTAAAAAAAAAGCAGCTTGGTTTTAGAAGCTACACAGCAAAGAAGGTATTATTATGAGATTTTAATGCAGTGTCACTTTTATTATGATATTATGAATACTTTAAGATTGGTTTACATGAAGAAGTAGACATGTTAACTATGAATTTTTCCTTCATTTGATTCTCAGCAGGCAGGCAGGGAGCATGCAGTTAACACTGAAACCAAGGGTGAAGTAGAAGGAGAATCTCAGCTGGTAGGTGGGAATACTAGAAAGACCAGAGCACCACCACAGAGGAGAAACAGTATCCACCAGCAAACATCAGGAGAGTCTCTAGATGACAAGCAAAGAGACTTCTGTCAGAGGCAGAGCATGCCACTGAGGTTGTTGTAGATTCAGACATCATGTGCCAGGAAGTGGCAGACAAAGGGATTCCTCCTGACCAACAATACATGCCACTTGTTGTGTCCTAGGAGCTCGCTTCTCTGTCATCAGGGACTGAAGTGACCTCTGTCACCACTCAAGAGGCAATGGTGGGATGACCAGGTGAGCCCTCTGTTACAGTGGCGGCCTGTGCAGGTAAGCACGGTGGGGCGAGGGTGGGTTGGGGGTGGAAGTGACATACGATGGGCTAGTGAAAATAAATAAATAATACCACTTAACTTGTGCTCGCCGCATCGCCGATTCAGCGATGCAGCAAGCGCAAGGTAAGTGGTTTTATTTATTTATTTTCACTACCCTGTCGTATGTCACTTCCACCCCCCACTCCTGCCCTGCCCCACTGCGCTTACCTACACAGGCCGCCACTGCTCTATTACCCTTCCTCCTCCCCTCCTGTATGTGCCTGCCTAGATGATTAGGGGCCAAGGGGGAGATTTGCCCCTGACACCGCTGAGTATGGAACAGAGACTTGCAGGTTAGCAGTAGGCCTGGGGGGAATTTCAATTACGCTGGCTTAATCAGCATCATTTCTTCACTCTTTGGTGCAGAATTACTGATAATAATGCAAATACTCCTGCTCGCATAGTTAAGAGTAAATTGAGTAAGATATCCTAGCATGGGAGCACATTTAGCAAGCGTGAGCGGCTGCTCCTACTGCGGTTTATGTTCTGTTTCATTTAGCACTATTTTGTTAGTGCAAAATGTACCCTCACATCCATTTTGGCCACTGGGGTTCATTTGTCCACCAAGAACATAGCACTAGATGCAGAACTACTCTTCTCACATAATTCTGCGTAATCTCTCAAAAATTTTGGGTCATTCCCTTGATAATGCTACACAGAATTATGCGAGTTATGCCCACCTCTTGTTAGCAGGTGATCTAATGGGCCTCCAAGAGGTTGCAACGGAGGGGAAGCTACACTGCAAAGCACATATTGGTTAGCACTGAGAGCTGTGCTGCCTCCTGTTGTACTAGACTGCAGCCATTTCCACATGCTCTATGTGTCACAGCCTCTCCTTTTGGTGTTGTTATGTCCACTAATCTGTCTTCCTCCTCTGTCCTCAAATCTACCCCAAAGGTGCCAGATACTTAGGTGATGTCCGGTCCTGTTCCTAAACCCCAAGTGCCTGCATCTGTGAGGGATGTCCTGTTGCCCTTATCTCTGCAGAAGAAAATGGCCAGGTATTTTGTGTCTCAGCCAAGGAAATTCATTCTAACACCATCTGAGGTGAGGCATTGATACATGTCCCTTTGTTATTTTTGGATATTCCATTCAGTTCCATCTATTTTTACCTCATGAACCCGGTAGCCTGTCCATTTACTTCAGCTTTTGAAGTCCTCCTGCTCCATTAAGTAGTTCTCCTCTTGGTACGCTACTGGAGAACATTTATGCAAGCTGTGGGTAACGCTCCTATTTTATCCTACAGTGTTGAGTACATATTTGCATATATATGTACTAATTGATATCATTAAAAAACAAACCTGCTCTTCATGTTAAATGTACTATGTTCTGAAGTAGGTGGTGACATTGTCACTGAGGGAATATTGGAGCATTCCTGAACATAAGTTGAGTTCCTGTGTTTCTCCCTTCCTTCACCATTCTTCCCTATTTCCCTATGGCCTTATACATATTATACTAGCATTGACACAAAATATAAATCCAACCAAGTACACATCCCACTGACTATCACACACCCTAAAGCTACAGAGCACACATTACAACTCATGCTCATTAATGCATATGGCATACAGACCTCATAACCTATCACAAGCATGACACCTTCTTCATCACAGAAACGGTTCTCACCCCACACCCTCACACATCCTAGATGTCCTTCTTCCTACAGGTACAACCTCCATTGTTTGTATCAAACACATAAAATGGGAAGAGGCCTCGCTGTCATCCATAAGTGTTCCTGGTGCTGCGCGCTAAGAAAGCAAACAACACTCATCTCTTTGAAGCTGATGACATGCCATTTCCCACTCTTGAACTCAGACCACAACCTTCAATTTGATCCACAGTCCTCCCAGACAAAGCAAGGACTTCATTGATGAATTCTTAGACATTCTTGTCACCTCATCCATCCAGCGTGGCCACATTACCCGTTTAGGTGACTTCAACCTCCCGGACAAGACAAGCTATAAAAACAAGAGACGACCTCCTAGACCTTATCGACACACTCAGCGTGGTACTGTATATGGCACAACCAACAAACTCCAAAAGACACATCCTTGACTTTGCCTTTTCAACTTCACCAATAATCCATTGAAAACCACTAGTATCTCTGGACAGGACCAACCTCTTCTCCATTCCTACCCCCCTGCTCTGCATCCTACCAGCAATTTATAAAAATATATCAATTTGTAATGAGCAAATGGACGCCAAAGTGTGAAAAATAGGATGTAGAAAACCAGAGATATGATTTTGAAAGTTTTAGATATTTCTAGCACCAAAAAGCACAATGTGCCAACCACGGGTATTGGTATCTGGTCGCGCTAGACTGGCTGAAAGTCAAAAGCATGATGAAGCACAGAATAGATACAGGGGCCATGCCCGATTCAGTGGAAAGTTTGCCTTCTGACTTAGGGCCTGATTTAGATATTGGCAGACGGGTTACTCCATCACAACGGTGACGCATATCCCATCTGCCGAAATATAAATCCTGTAGGAAATAATAGGAGATACATTTCGGCGGATGGGATATTCGTCACAGTTGTGATGGAGTAACCCGTCCTACAAGATCTAAATCAGGCCCTTAGTCTTTTTCTTTGATAAAATCCTTGTTGACAAGGCTGTTGGCAGGTCAAAGTGCCAGTTGCATCCGAAGATGTTGGTGGACTGAAGCACAGGACTTCAGTGGGAGACTTGGCGCTAGTGGGAAGTTTGAGGCTGTGAGCATCGAAGGTGGAAAAACTCTGAGTGGGCAATGTCTGAAGATCAGGATCAGGAAGGTTTCATCGGCGGTGGGGTGCTGCTCAGCAATTGTTGTCAGGATTCAATCTCCCTGAAGCCACCAACAAGGTCCAGGGCAAATCCAGTTGGGACTGGTCAGCAGGGCTCAGAAGAGTTGTGGGCTACTTGGAGGTTTTGTGTTATTGGAGCTGAACAGGAGGCTAACCAACTAACCCTTGGAGTCTACCTGGGTATAAGTGGGTAGCAGGTCCAGCCCTTGGAGTTTCTCTCCACAGGTTTACAGGAAGTGCAGTCCTTCTTCTGTACTCCATGAAGAGTTCTGGAGAAGGTACCTAGGGGTGACACGTTTATGCCTGCACTGGCATGTGAGTGGGGATAACCCACTGGCTCATAGATGGCCAGAGGCACCCACTTTGACATAATTTCCTGGGTTTTGGCCCTAAGCAATTTCACAGTGCCCTGTTTTGACAAAATCCAACTTGGCAGATTTTTCTTTGCCTGGTCAGAGCTCTGGGTACGCCCCTGAGTTGTGTCTAGGGTAATGAGGACTACTTGGACAATGGCAGGGACAGGCCTAGGTGTGAGTTACATCTGCCTGTGACAATGGATGCCCATCTGAAGCTGGTGCATTTGGGGATAACAACCCCTGACCATCCTGTCAGGAGTTAGTCATACCATTCCCCCACCCAAGACACTTTTTCTCTCTTTCCTGGGAGCCATTCATACCTCCCAGGATCATACCACCCAGGAGGCTGCCAGGTGGCAGTTGGGGATTAAATATGAAAAGGCTGCTAGGGGCTTTAGGCAGGAAAATAATAACTTTCTAAAAGTGGTAGCACACAACAATGTCTCAACAGGTCCTAGTCAAAAGACAATTACCAAAATGTAAAATAAATTAGAAGAAAGAAGTAAGAAATGGGAAAAGACACCAGGGTTAGATATCGCGGTCTGTATTTGTGTTTTGGCAAAATACATTAATTTCAGACAGCAATATTACATTTCATCATATGCAAGTGTAATCTGAAATATAATTGCACACAAAGTGCTTATGGCAATGGGAACGGTGCAAAGTGAGACATGTGACATAGTGAAGGAAACAGCGGAACGGCGCAACGTAAAATTGGTGCATAACATGAATGTTGAGATAACAATTTGTTAGACGCATATTAGGAGCCAAGAAGCAGTAATTGTCCTGAGTACTGTCTACGGTGTTTCGGTCTGTGTTATTTCAGGTCATCATCAGGATGGGATTACACATATCGATGATCAATTGCTGTATGAAAAGGAAGAGAGACAAGAGAAGGGTTCAGGGAAGTGTATGGAAAGTAGGGAAGGAAGGGGGAACAAGGGTAGAATTGCTAGCTATATAATACGTAGTCCGGAGATACATCAGGATTTGAATCTTAGAAATGTAGGCCAGTTGCTGGGGACGCAACCGAGAGCCTGCAGCATGACAGCCGCAAGATGTGCAGAGGCCTGCACCCTGCTTGATTCTACAGACCCTCATCCAGGCCTGGACACCCCCATGGGATAAGCAGTCATATTGGGGACACCGCCATCTGAGTGCCTTCTACAGGGGTCACTGATGAACCACGACACAAGCCCTGCACAAGAGAGGATTGGTGGCACCCAAGGCACTTGCCAATAGCTCATGAGGTGAGTCCCTGGGACCTGTACACCCTGCCAGGCACGACTTGCTGAGGGATCCACATCTTGCAGGAACAAGATGCTGTGAGGGGGAGGACTTTGCCCTGGGACCCATGCTGTATCCCACGGAACCCCCGGAAAGAGGTTCAAAACCTTGAGTCCTCCTCTGATTGGCTGCACCGTTGGACCCTAGAACTGTGAACCCTTTGCTGCCAGGGATAGAATGTGAAACTGCCTGGGGGTGAGGAGGACCCGCATCTCATGACAGCCCATCCCTTGATCCCCCTCAAGGTGGTGTGACTGAAGACCCCAAAGAGGGAAGTCACAGTGGAGCACAGAACAAGTGCAGACTGAGCCCACTCACAGATGCTACACCTGGGGAGATGCACCGTGCCTGCAACCATTGGATTCTCCTCAGTGCTCAATGACTGGGAGGCTCAACTGAGAGGCCTCCAGGAGGCACTGTTTACCAGCCTGGGGGAGTGGCTGTGGCCGCTAGTCTCACCTACTCTGCAGCCCTCCCCCTTTGCTTGCCCAGTTAGACTTCTGTGGATACCATGAGTCACACAAGGTTGACCATAGACCCTGGAGTGATGGATACTATGCCACCCTAAGTTGAGGAGAACCAGCCTGGGGGTGATGAAGATCCGGGGCCCCGAGGCTCCCGCAACAAACTGGACCAAATTCTGGAAGCCATCGTAGCTACATCAGAGACTTTAGAGAGCAAGATTGATAGGGTGGTAATAAGCATGAATCTCCTATGCAACGACCATCGTAATTTAGTAGACAGGGTGAAAACTAGCAAAGCTATCCTTCATGTGGTGCACCCTCTTGTAGATGAGCTTCAAAAGTATCTGGAATCTTTCACTATGAAGGTTGTGTTGCTGGATACGTGAGCTGAATACGTGGAGGGCTGCATTAGGTGTAACAACCTCAGACTGGTTAGCCTCTCCTAGGGATCAGATGGGCCTGATATCATGGCCTTTCTTGAACAATGGCTCCGTATGGTGGTAGTGCCTTAAGGCCTGTCCCAGTTCTTTGTGCTGGAAAGGGCTCGCTGAATGCTGGCATGACAACAACACCAGGGCTGCAACCTTGCCCAGTAGGTGACCTATACAAAAGGCCCTTTATGACTTGGGAAAACTAAAATTTGTTGTGCCACATACAGTACCACCGGACTATACCCTGGTGGTCCAGCGAAATTGGGGACTTGGGTCTCCATTTCATGCTGATGTTCCCAGCTTGCCTTAAGATTATCTCAGATGTCCGCAAAGTCTTCTGTGATACGTCACTAGAAGCGTGGGACTGGATCGAGTCTTACTGTGTGGGGGGTGGGGGGGCAGCCCCAAGCTTGCTGCCACGGCCCCAATGCCACTTCTTGTAAGTGCATCTGATAAAACAAGAAATGGACCTGGCCAGAGAGGGTGCTCTGGAAGTGGCCAGCCAGCTAAGCTGGGACTCTGGGCCTGGGGAGTGCCGATCCGTCAGCATTTCTGTATTCTCTGGCACCGCACCTGTGTACGTCCTTACTGGCTGCTAGGATATTAGAAGAAGATTTCAACTGTGTGGCAGATGTATTTTTAGGCAGATCCTCCCACTACTCATAGATTTGCCCATCTGGAGACTAGCTACTATCTTTCAGCAATGGATGACAGACTGGGACCTCCTAGCTGTCTGGCAGCTCCAAAAAGACCAGAGGCGGGAGTATTCATTTTCCACTCCAGTACACGACCTCCACGTGCGACTGGATGGGATCTTGGCATCCCCTACAGTTACTGACCAGGCCACACAACTGGAATGCTTGGCCCATTCTTACTCAAGTCCCCCACCCCCGCATACTGCATTTGCACTGGGGGAGGCGGCAGGCACCGATTCCTATGTGTTGGTACTGGCCCCTTTTGCAGGGTTATCCCCAAACTTTTAGCATTCCTCCTGTATTTTTTCTGACCTGTTTTTGTTGATTTTATGACTCTGGGCACTTTACTACTGCTGATCAGTGCTAAAGTGCATGTGCTCTCTCTTGTAAACTTGGTAAGATTGGTCTACACCTGTTTGGCATATTTAATTTACCTGTAAGTCCCTTGTACAGTGGTATCGCATATGCCTAGGGCCTGTAGATTAAATGCTTCTAGTGGGCCTGCAGCGCTGCTTGCGCCACCCACCGAAGTAGCCTTTCAAACCTGTCTCAGGCCTCTGCTGCTGCAGGGCCTGCACGCGCAGTTTACTGCAACAGTGAAAATGGTTGCCACGTCTGAAGATCCCCTTTTACTACATATAGGTCATCCCTAAGGTAGGCCATAGCTAGCCCTATGGGCAGGGTGCTGTGTAGGTAAAAGGTAGAACATGTGCCTTAACTGTGTGGCATGTTCTGGTAGTGACAAACAGCCTATTTTATAAGTTTATAAGTTTATTTATTATGATTTGGGACTCCGAAGAGTTCCACATAAAATGAAGAAGATACTTCTAAAAATCAACATTACACTCCATAAAAAGAGAAATTTTCTGGATTTGTACGGTACTAAATTCATCATATCATATAAAAACAAGGAAAAGGATATATATGGAAACCATTCAAGAAACTTTCAAGTGCCAAGAAGATTGGTCCATAACAAATCAGATTACCATCGATGGATACTTAGAGGACTTTTACGAGGATTACAATCTAATGCTATAGTAAAAACTTTCAAAATTAAAACCATGTAATAAAAAGCGGGGATTTGTCAATTCACAATACAGTACAAGATAACCAGCAGCATAACCATGTAGTAAAAAGCAGGGATTTGTCAATTCACAATACAGTACAAGAAAACCAGCAGCATAATAACAGTGCAAGAATATTTAAAACTTCGCAGAAAAACAGAGTATTACAACTCAAGGGAAAATAAGCGAAAACTGGTAGTTGTAAAATATGCATAAAAATTAAAAAGCTCATAGTAAGGCAGAGATATTCAATTTCAGCATACAGTACTCGATAGCTAGCAGCAAAAAGGTTGGAAAAGTGCAAGTGCTCAGAAACATACATAGTAAACCAATACTGTTCTAAAATATATTTAAAAATTGTTTAAAAAAGCTAAAAAAAAAAAAAAAAAAAATTCAGATGGAGGTGCCAGCAGACAGTTACGGGCCTCTTCTGCTGTGGTGATATTGTACTTTAGAAAACAATTCCTTAGGTATCTGCGACGTACTGGTTGTAATGTGGGGCAAACGAATAGGACATGATTTAAGTCTTGTATACAGGAGTTACATAAGTGACAAAGGGGCATATTAGCAAGACCCACGTTAAAATTATCGCCGTTTTAGCGGCAGGAAACTGCCGCTAAAACGGCGATAATGGGCTTGCTAATATGCGTTATAGACTTCCAATAGAAGCCCAGGTTAGATGTCCTGCACATCTAACCTGGGCTTCTATTGGAATTCTATAACGCATATTATCAAGCCCATTATCGCCGTTTTAGCGGCAGTTTCCTGCCGCTAAAATGGCGATAATTTTAACGTGGGTCTTGCTAATATGCCCCAAAGTCTTTCCTGTCTAGCAATGCCCTCACAAGCTCCTGTTACGATTCTTAAAGGGAGTAAATTCAGCCTAAGCAACAGAATAACTCTACGTACTCCATGTTTAAGATTCCATAAAACATATGGTTGGGGTTTTTTGTAGATACTACTCCCCACAATACAATCATTATTACTATTCTCTGCGCACATTATAGTATCTCTTTCGCGAGATACCCCATAGATTGTTTTTTTTATTCTAATTTTCAAAGCATGTTTACAGAGTACCGCCGCACTATCTCTAAGCCGAACATTTTCATGGCTTTTAGATGATTCCTAAAAAGAGCACTCTTTTCTTTCATGCTGACAAAAATGTCCTCACATAATGCTACCTGTAAGGTATTCTCGGAGCTGTTTACTAGTGCGTTGCTCCATCTTAAACACGCAGCCATAGATAGCACATAAGTGGAGAGTAAACCGAATTCAAGCCGAATCGCTGCGATAGGAGCAACGCGATTCAAATTACATATTTGGCGCCAGATCCGTCCCTCTACTTTCTCAAATTTGTTCCACTCTTGTGCATCTATTGTTTCACAGGCATAGCTCAATGCTGGTGGTATCTTTATTTTATAGACTGATAAAATATATGCGAAGTGTCTTTTCCCACAGTGTGTATACAATCGATTAATTGCAAAAGCCTGTGAAATTGCCTTGCCTTTACAATGATCCATATGATTGCTACCGGAACACCTGTTTGTAAGGATTTTTCCTAAGTATGGATAAAACTTTAATACTTCCAGTTTCTCATTTCCCAAGAACCAATGCAAGTTCTTTCTGACTCTACATCCCCGATAACTAAAAACCATAACTTTACTCTTTAAAATATTTATTTTTAAGTAGTATTCTTCTGTATACCTAATCCACTCAGCAAGGCGTCTTTGAAGTCCAATTGGAGTTAAATCAATTAATATAGCATCATCTGCATATAGCAGGCAGCTCAACTTTAAGTTTCCTAATTTTAGGGGAATCCCCTTTGCTGAGCCCCACTCTTCTTGGCAAATCATTAATGTAAATAGAAAAAAGAAGAGGGGCCAAAAGGCACCCTTGCTTCAACCCATTATTAGTTTCAATTTTTCTCGAAAGACCCTGTGTTCCCCCCAATAAAACCTGCGTACAAGCAGAGGAGTGCAGTGCAATAACCAATCGTAATAGATTCCCTGGTATCCCCATGGTGACCAGTTTTCTCCACAACATCCCCCGATCTACCCGGTCAAATGCCGTAGAGAAATCTATAAAAGCCGCATATAACGGCATTCCCCGGCTCACTGGACATTTTTCGGTAAAAGTTTGCATGGCGGTGATGTTATCCAAGGTACCACTGTTTTTGTGAAATCCTGTTTGCTCTACGGGAATGAGATTGTTTCCGAATGCCCAATCTTGCAGATGGGTAGGAATGCTCTTCGCTAATAATTTGCCAGTCGCATCCAGGAGAGAGATCTGTCTAAAACTGGCAGGGGAATTTTTTGGACCCTTTTTATATAGTGGAACAATTATACTTCCCTTCCAGGATTGTGGAATGTCGCCATGGGTATAACAATGGACAAACAGTGGATGTAAAAAATACGCCCATGCTTCGCCATCCTGTTTGATTATGGCTATTGGTACATCATCTGGGCCCATCGCACTAGAGTATCTTGCCCCTTTAATATAACCCTCTATTTCAAGGCAAGAAGGTGCTCCATATTCGCTCCCCACGGAAGGGGCAGAGCCAACATCGTGATTCCATCCAACTGTGGAATTTAAAGCATACAGGTGGAAAATATACGCAGACCATTCTGCATCTGGAATCAAAATGGGCTTTGACTTCTCTCTCCCATCGCAAAATTTTGCTATCAGCGCCCAATATTTCCTAGTGTCAGCGGTTTGAGCGACCTCTCGAAGTTTAACACAATTTAAGTCTTCGACCCTTCTACGTTCTGATACCATTTTCCTTTTCCGTACCTGTTTTAGTCTATTGATTTCCCTTTGCCTTGGTATTGTAGACAACCTAAATTGTTCTCTAATTAAGGCATTAATTTCCCGATTAAATTTTTTGATTTCCCATGATTTAATCACTGGTGGTGCAGAACTGTGAACTTGCTTTTTTCTTCCAAACGATCTAATTGCAGCCAGGATTCTCTCAAACCTGTCAATAGGGGTTTCTTGAGTACAATTAAAAGCCATATTTTTAAAGACTCTCTTAAAGCTTGGGAGCAAATTATTTGACCAACAAGTACGCCCAATACTGCGATTATATAAAACCTTTTCGTCCCTATGATTCCAAAGTTCAGGCTTCTCGATTTCTATGTCAACATTAACAGCCAACATTCTATGGTCACTCATGCTTGTTGGAAATACCTTAAATTGTGTACATACACCAAAAAGTTGGTAAGATACCACCATGTAATCAATTAATGAGTGACCATATGGGCCCCGATAAGTATAGGAGGCTGGGGAATCCTCTGGGAATCTGCCATTTAACATTACTAGGTCGAACATTCTCAAATCATGCAAAAGTAACAGGCCTCGTTTATCTGATCTTAAATGATCGGGCAGTAAAGAATCTGGAATGGACCATACTTCCTCCAACTCAAGGTTTGAAAAAGACATGACTGCACCGTTGGATAATTTGTCATTAAAATCACCCACCATCATAATCCGCGAGCATTTTTCAGTGCTACTCATCCTTTGTACATAGGTACAAATTGAATCAACTAGTGAGTTGGATGCTCTCCCTGGGGGAATATACACGTTTACCAGAAAAAGAAAAACAGCTTTGAGGGATGAATGTAAATCACAGGATCCCATCTTATGGTA
The DNA here is from genome assembly GCA_963921515.1 of Calotriton arnoldi. NCBI lineage: Eukaryota > Metazoa > Chordata > Amphibia > Caudata > Salamandridae > Calotriton > Calotriton arnoldi. Next base: position 406,149 of record CAWUFW010008490.1, on the reverse strand, counting down.
CAGCTAAGTAAGATAGCTAAACCACCACTAGCATGCCCTTTTACAGAAGATTTTGCTGCACAACAGTATACATAAAAATTCTCGAAGTGAAAATCCCCACCCTTCCAGGTTTCCTGGAGGCAAATTATTTTAGGGTCATATTCTAATAACGATTTAAGCTTACAATTAGTTTTTCCTACCCCCGCTAAATTCCAGGATAGGATTCTTCCCAGTTGGCTACCTCCGCAACAAGGGCATTTTTGTTGTTTCTTTTGAGCCATTCAGGGTACCAGCCACCCAGCTCCACTGGGCCATCTCATCCTCCACAATGGGACTACTGGGCCTTTGAACTTGGGGACTTACAATGTTAATTTCTCTATTTCCTAGATTTCTCCCTACTGTTATTTCAATGTCTTTAGGATTTATAGGGATTATAACGCCCATGGGAGTGGAGAACCCGCTATCTGGCACCTCATAGGTCTTCCCTGAGCTTTCAGACGAAACTGGCCAAGGATTCACACAAGGGAGCACGTCTATTCCTCTTTTCCTAAAGGAATCTACATTGGCTAGTACTAGCATTGAAACTACCCCTGATGTGAATGTGACTCTAGTGCTTGGAGGGTCACTCCTCAGGTCTAAATAGACCAACTCAAGGTCTTTGCTTGTTACCAGTCGCAAGCCCTCTATTTCTGATAGCAACTGAAGAAGGGCACTTCTATTCAGTAACATTGAGTCAGTGTCGAACAGGGAAACAAAGAGCAAAGTCCTGTTCGCCTGCCCGACACCCGGCCCTGTATGCCCTATGGGCCTCTTACCAATTGGCCCCAAGACTGATCCCCTCTCTGACCTAACCCTCTTACTGCTACAAACTGTGATTAAGTCCCCCTCCCCAACTCTCCCCTGGCCGGGATCAAACCGTACTGGGAAAGTATCCCGTCCACAAGGAGGAAGAGGGGCACCTCCGCTAACTAAACCCTGTTCTAATACAGAGACTTATGAATTTGTCAATACATTTCCTGGTGTAGGGTCTCTACTTGTTCCATAATTAGCTAAAATAGTGTTGCAGGGAAAACTCTGAATCTCAATGTCACCCATGTTGACTTTGGGAGTCCCTCTTTCTTCCTGACCCTCTTGGCTCCGCGGCTTAATCGGCACCGAGTTCGAGCAGGTCGGCTGATTACCATTATCTAGCCCTGCATTATGACCAACATTCAATATAGATTGCCCCAAGGGCCCAGGGACCTTCCTACTTGATGGTGATTTTGTACTATTTAACTCCTCAATTACGGAAGGGAACTGCAGTTTTTTCTGTTTTCGTTTAGGGATACGTCGAATCCTGTTCTTCTTCTTTCCCCTCCGACTTTGTCGGGTGTTACTTTCTCTCGGTGGGGCGACCTCCCCTAAGGGTGCAGTGACTAAAGTATTAACAGTCGCTTCTGTAAACTGTGGTTTAATAGAGGGACCTGCCATGCGTGAGATGTTTGAGATACTTTTTTTTTTTTAAATAGAGTATACCTGCAATGGGGACGTAACTGGGGTTACATTTAAATTTAAATTTCCCCCAAGACTAGTGGACTGGGAACTCTCTCTATGTTGTTTAACTGGAGATGAACTTACCAGAGGACTACCTCTGGGCGGTACAACTATAGAATCCTCCTTAACTTCCTGCTCCTCTATCTTAATTCCCCTTATAGACACCCCGTTACATGTCTGGCATGACTGGCATGAGCGGCAATCTATATCAGGGACCTTTGCTAATTTATTTGTTGCTTGATTAACCGAATTAAGTTCTTGGATCCCCATTAAAATAGGAGAGAGAACTTCTAATATATGATCAGAATTTACCGTAGTTTTTTCTAACAAGGATAAAATTGATGAGAGAATTCTCTCCATTGCATAAAAAATCTCTAAGGTACCCCCCGTACATTCTCAACTGAGTTCAAGATGTTATCTGCCCCCTTATCCAGAAATGCTTTTGATGTCCCCACATCGGACAATTCTAGTGAATGAACATGAGAAAAACTAGTGGGGGTACTACTGTACAGGGTGGGCATATGCAAGTGACCAGCTAATAAAACTGGAGACATTCTCGATTCCAAGTCCGGATCCTTGGTACTTGTTTTTCTCAAATGCGCCTTCAAGTCTTTGTTTTTTTCCAGTGGTATAGCAATGTCCGGTAGGGTACAGTCCTCCATTTTCGCCAGTACAGGGCTACTATCTATAAACTGTGGCACCTGTGACACCTGCTCACACAAGTTCGGCGGGGAAGGACCAGAATTACATTCGATGATACTTCTCGGAGTGGTTTGGGGTTTATCAAACAAGGAAACCAGCCCTGCCAATGGTGATAATGATGACGATTCCTTTCTATCCATGTTCTCAATCGGAAAGACTTCTGCTTTACCCTCAGCTAGATCCATTTCCATCTTGCTGTCCTCCACTCCTGCTTGTAAAGCATTTCCACCAAGTGGCTGTGTAAATGAGGACGACTGAATGTTTTCGCCTGTGTTCTGATGGTGAATAATTACGGTGGAATAAGGAGGCACTTTAAACTCTGAGAGAGCGGACTGAACGTCCTTCCTCATTCTCCGATTTTAAATTGGTGTCCATCTCCTGGTCTTCCTGGACCTCCTTTTCCTCTTCCTTTGCCACCTTACCACGTTTGGAGCTCCTTACACCCTTCGTGAGCATTGACATCACCGATGGATAGGTTTTCAAATGTGAAAGGTGTTCCCTATTTCTCCTTCGCCGGATAGTTTTTTGGAGTTTAAGGGGACTACGGTAGTCCATGGAGCAACTTGCTGAACTTGCAGGTGGCCCTGACAGTCCTGTGGCTGAATCTACTGGTGCATTTGAGCGCAAGCACCTGGATGGCATTACAAAATATTCTATTGTAATCCCTCAAGGTTTTTTGGGACCAGAGGGAACCAGAGAGATTCGGAGAAGCGGGGGTAACAGCCTATCAACCTAGAGCAGATTAGCCAGGTGGTTGAAGATCGATTTGAACTCTGTGGCCCCTTATCTCCTCACCTCTCCAGACCTTCCTCTAGGCCAGCCACTTTCCGTTCCTCCGTTCCTCCCTTCGCGTTCACCGTGCTCCGTGCATTACACTCTGCTCCTGCTGTGTCAGAAGCACTGTGAACCTCCGTGATTTAACTTTAAATCAACCGCCGACCTCCAGCGTCTTGAGGTAAACACCCACATCCGCAAGTTTCGGTGGTCGTGCCAGGAGCCGGGAGCAAGGAGAGTGAAGACCTCCCTCGCTCCCCTGCTCCCCCTGCTCCCTCTGCTCCCCGGCAAGTTAAATTTCAAGGTGACGGGAAAGTCAGGAAAAAACTTTGCTGCTCCTTTTCTGCAGCTTCAACACCACTACTATACCACTTCAACAACACCACTGGCTGTAGACTCTCAGGCTCTCGTGGAAGGTGATTAAAGCACGAACAAAACCGCCGCTGCCACCGTGGGATGCCACTTGCTTCCTCGGTGTCGAGGCGTTTTGACTTTGGCTTTGGCTCTGGCGCTGACTCTGGCGGGCACGCGGGCAGGTGACGCGGTGGACAGAGAGTCTGCTTCTCTGCTTGTGAACTGCAGCGGCCCTGGCTGTGGTTTCTCCATGGGCTCTCTGAGAGATCCGGCCTCACAACGCCCACAGCCGCTAGCCGCACCCGGTGTAAGTTGTTATGACTTACCGGGCCGCTTAAGGAAGGCAGTGGAGCGGCGGTGGAGGTCAGAGCCCTCAGCTGGGAAGTGCTGTATAGAGCGGGTTGCCAGTTGCCGAAAGCACAGGGCCGTAGCACCTCGGCACCTCTCGATGCCTCGGCGCCTCTCGATGTCACAGCCTTCGGCGCCCTCAGCTGCAAGAAATCCAAGCCCCGACAGCTCCGACAATGATCCAGCAGCCGGAACAGCGGAAGTGCGCAAGTGGTTCGTTATCCTGCATAGAACTTAACACAATTCAAAATAAACAAAGCTGGCAATGTAGATTAATCACCCTATTTGGTTTCTCACTGCTGTGAGGCTGCCCTCTCATTGGTTTGCATTGAGAATTCCCTGATATGTGCTTTATTGGTAATTTTTAATATGAAAGGGGTAGCGTGGACATGTTTGGAATAGTAGTAGTAAATACTGCTTATTGGTGAAAGTGGATTTGTTATTACCATTTTAGAAATGCCACTTTTAGAAGAGGGCATTTCTGTGTGCTTGTGACTCTTTGTGCCCTGCCTGGTTGTGCATTCAACAGCTGGTTTAGACTGACAGGAGAAGGGGATGTGCATTCACTCTAGAAGGGGATGTGCATTCACTCTAGACAGTCACATGGGGGGTTGAGGTGTGTCCTGCCTTTCCTGGGTGCCTCAGCACTGGGCTGAATAGACCTTGGCTGCATTTAGAGGGGTGGGAGGAGTTTTCCTTGCACCTGAATACGCCTGGTCTGTATTTAGAGTGGTGGGAGAAGTTGCACCTGCACCTGAATAGGGCTGTGCCTGACTTTCACAATGCTATCTCCGCCCCTGTGTAGTGTGTCTGGAGCCAGGGCTCTGGAGTGAATGGGGATGTTGTGCACTTCTAAACAGTGTTTGAAGTGCACCCAGAACAAAGACTTTTGGACGATAAGTACAGTGGCGGTGACCCCATGTTTAGAGACACTGCATGGACTTGTAACCAGATGCTGCTGGCTCTAGAAACTGCACCTGGCCAGAAGGAACTGCTATGCTGTCAGGAGGAACTGCCATGGAACTCCCTTGTTTCTTGTGCCGACTTGTACCCTACTGAGCTACAGGAAGGACTGCCTGCTTCCCTACAAGGACTCTGTGTGCTGGCCTGCTGCACCCTTTCCTGCTCTGTGTCCCCAGTGATCACCCAGGGCTTTGTGGCTTGCCCTGTGATTTGAAACAGCACGTAGTTTGCGATGTGTTCTTCACCCTGTTTATTTTTAAGTGCATGTGGAGAGCTGTGCAGGGTCTGGAGAGCGCTTTTCCCTTAAGTTACCTTTTGCAAGGAGGTAGGCGTGTGGTGAGCACTTTGGTTTCTGGAGCCCGAGAGGTTTGCCGAATTCGAACGCGGCTGCTTGTCAGCTGAGCGTGCGCCGCAACCGGCCCGAAGCCGCCGAGGTCTGAGAGGCAGCCAGAGATCAAACCACTACTTAATGCCACCCCGTCCTGAGCGAGACTCCGGATGGAGTGCCCCAGCGCTGATTAAGCAAAGGCCAAACTGCAAAGCAGAGCAGGGACACTCCCAACGAAAAAGGGAGCCGGAGCCTTGCAGCCGCACCAGGTCAGCGTGCTGCAGCCCACGAAAGGGAAGTCCCCCATGCAGCCGGAGAGGCCGCACTGCAAGTTGCCAGTTGGTCCCGACCAGGGATGAAGAGCGACCGTGTAAGGTCTTGTTTGTTCCATCTCTCCTGGCGAAGCACTGGGTGCTTCTTTGTGCAGCTAGCCAAATGGGTCGTAATCCTCTACGGAGGTCCAGCTTGGCGCCTTTTCCTTTTTACCCACCTCTCCGTGCTAACTGCAAAAGTGGGCAAGTGGCCCGGCAGCTGGCCCTTCCTTTCCCTGACATGCGGGGGACCCAGCGTGGTCGCCCCATAGGATTTGCCACTGTGCGCCCCCCTCATGGGGGTGCAAACCTTGGGGAGGCACTTGGTTGCCGTGGTGGAGGCAGCACCGGATTTTGGGAGTAAGGACGGGGTGAGACCTCGACAGAGGCCCCCGATTCCTGAATTGGAAGGAATCCCCAGAAAATTACTGCATTCCCTGTTGTAGGTGGGCAGGTGACCCAGAAGCCTACCAGGAAGGGAACAGAGTTACCGTATAACCTATAATAGGAGCATAGTTGCCGCTCTTGGAGCTGTTTATTGTTATGCATGGTAATGTGGTTATACTGGCAGAAATTCTTATGTGTTATGCCTCACTCGAACTGCTTCATATTCCTGCCTGATGTGATATGTGTTGCTTATGCATTACAGTCTCAGGATACCAATTAGTATTTCAGAAAGTTGCCTTTAGGTGCCCAGTGATAATGTTTTTATAATGTGTGCAACCTACAAGTATTTACGTGATTGCACTATCTATGTTGTTATGACCATTGCCTAGTGGCAAAGTGATTTTATGATCTATGTGATGTCATGACAAGTGCTTAGTGGGACAGTGATTTATGTGATTATGGTCTAATGTGTTTTATGTGCAATACAAAGGATATTTTTATATAACCTTGTAGGGAGTCTCTTTTTGTTGTGTGCCTAGTGTGTCACTGGTGTGTGTGTGTGTTGTGCAAACACTTTACACATTGCCTCTGGGATAAACCTGACTGCTCTGCCAAGATACCAAGGGGGTGAATAGGGGTTATCTTGGGTGTGTAATTTCCTTACCCTGACTATAGTGGTGGGTTCTGTCTGGCTTAGGTGCATACGCTAGCCAACCAGAAACCCCATTCCTAACAGTTCCCATGTGAAGGCAGGCGACCTGCCACCCACTTTTCGAGAGGCACTGCTGATTTCTCTACTGAAACTGGGTAAGGACCCAGTGGACACCTCTTGATACCGCCCATTATCAAGGCTCATCCTGGATTACAAAATCCTTAGTAAGGTCCTGGCTAGCTGACTGCAGCCCCATATACACCTTATCCGCAAAGGTAAGAATGGCGTTATTGCACACCGCAACACCTCCCTGAATATTTGGCACCTCTATAACGTGCTGGATGAGACCCCAGAGACACTGCCCTGAAGAAAGTGGTATTATCAGTGGCCTTGTGTAAGGCCTTTTATACCCTACAATGGAGGTACATGCAGACAGTCATGACCCATATGAACATTGGCCCTGAGTGGGCCAAGTGGATAACACTGTTATATCCTGGAACCTGAGCCCGGGTACAAACTGGGCAGAACATCTCGGAACCCACCAAATGTGCATGGGCACACAACAGAGGTGCCCTATCTCCCTCCTGCTGTTTGTGTTGGCCATTGAGCAGTTTTCTAGTGCTGTTTGGCAGCGGGGATGGGGCCAGGCCATACAGATCCATGAAGGGGGACATAATATCTCCCTATATGTGGAAGACATGCGCCTCTTTTTACGTGCCTGCACTGGGGTGCCTTGGGGGTCTTGATGCTTTGACACCTGGGAGAGGTGGCAGGCTTATTCACCAGCTGGGAGAAACCATGTGTCTTCCCGGTTAGCAAAAACACCGTGGTCCCACTCCAGGAGATCCGAGATAGTGGTCTGCCCTAGGAGCCTCAGACGTTCCGATATCTTGGGGTTCGGGTTTTCCATAGGTATGCAGATGGCTTGGAAGGTAATCTGGGGGTGCACATCGATCTTTAAGAGGAAGCATGGCATTCTTGCACACTCTGAGGCTCCCCTTGATGGCACAAGTAGCACTCATGAAAATGATCATCTGCTGGTGAGGGAATCGATTTGGGACGAGGGACTCTGCAGGGCATCGCTGTACACTCTCCAGAGTCTGACAAGAGACAGTGGCCTGGATGGCCCCTACCTTAAACTGTACCATTTAGTGGCGCAAGGGCTGGCCTGCTGGTTGGCGGGTGGCCACAGAACTGGGCTGTGACCTTACCGAGCAGACCCCGACCGAGGCTGCCTAGTGCCGCTCATGCTGGGGGAGTGCCCTACTAGAGCATCAACCCCCATATACTGCAGATTGGGCTACAATGTTGGGCAGAGTGTAGTATCCTGTTCATGTGAATGTTCTGCCATTATCTCACCCCCTGCTCAGCCAGTGTGAATGTGCTGTGTGCTGTATGGAATGTTGGAGTGATGATGCGTATTGGAATGTTGGGTGCCTGTGAGGTGAAGTGTGACAGTTGGAGAATGGGCTGAGCAGCAGGCAGGCTGCTCCTGGTGGGGCTGCTTCACAAGAACTTATCTACATGTAACTTACTTCAATAAATCAACTTAATCTACATCCTACCTGCGTGGACCACATTACTACACAGGGTTTGCTAAGTTTTCAGACCAACTGTTTCCTTATTCCCCAGCCCTTCCACTGGTGGGTCTCCCTACACCTGCCGGGAGTCTACTTACTACCCCATGATGCATGATTGGATTCTGTGGAAGGCCCACATTGTGGGTGACTGTTACGCAGAGGGTAGATTGCGTTCTCTAAAGGACCTGGTGGCGGATGCTGGGCTGCCCACTTTGAAGTTTCTTATGTATGCCAAGTTAACAGGAGCGATTCACGACTAATTTCAGCAGGGTCAGTCCGAGCCAGTGGCACATGAGGTTTTTCACATTATCTTGACTTTTGGGGAGGGCAGAAGAGTAGTCTCTTGGCTGTACAGGTCAGCACCACTTCAGTCACAGCCGGGCTTGGTACGACTCCAGGTCAGGTGGGAGATGGTGATGGTTTGAGAGCTGTGAGATAGTGAATGGACTGGAGCACTGGAGAGAGTGCACGCCATTTCCCGGAACACCCACTTCGTTACACACATTCAATTTCCTGCATATGACATATCTGACACTACACTGCCTTAATACTGTCATGGGCACTGACACTCAGTGATGTCCTCGTTGCCAGGAGCCCGATGCTGACTTTATATGCATGACCTGGTCCTGCCTGGGGACAGTGAGGTTCAGGCAGGGAGTGATCTCTGATCTTGTGTGCACCCTAACCCGCGCTAATTAGTGGTTGCTGTAGCTCTGTCTCTTTGGACTGTCACAGTCTCTGAAATTGCTCTGGGTAAATGCAAGATTCCTACACTTATATCTGGTATTGGCCTGATCATCCGGATCATCCCTGGCCATGCACTGGAAGTCCCCGATGAACCACACCACTGCAGATAGAGGTCTGAGGTGGAACGCTGGGCAGCCCTTCTTGCTTCTTTTGTGTGGAGGATCTGGGAGGAGTGGGATCATCCCTCTTATGCTGAATGATAGGAGTCGTCACAGACATCGAGGAATACATTGTACATGAGTCCCCTGGATTTAGGGAAACGGAGGTCCGAATGAAGACTAGCGGCGGGCACATGCATATTTACCACCTCTTTGGACATGTGGGGCTCAGTACTGTTTGTCACTTACATTGTTAGGGAGGGAAGGGAGTCACATCATATGGTGATGATTCGCTGTGATGATCCTGGAGACAGTTTTGCACCGTACAATGAGAGTCTGTAGAGATACACAGTGTTAAACTCTGTATAGAGGCACGAGCAACGGCATGATACTTTTTGATTGGAATCCGGACGGATTACATGTTTCATTTTCATGTATCTGAGACATTATCTCATTGTACTGCTTGTTAACCTTAATAAACAAATGTTTAATAAAAAAAAGAAGATTCACCACCAATGTCCTTCACTGGTTCTCCTCCTACCTTTCTAACCAATACCAGTTATTCAAATGGGCACCTCCAGGTCACAAAACATTTCTATCACCTGTGGAGTCCCCAGGGTTACAAACTGTCCCTTCTCATCTTTAGCCTCTACATGGAGCTGCTTGGTGCTCTACTCATAAATAGCATCAAAATTTACAAATCTGCAAATGATTCTCAACTCTACTTGGAAGTGTACTCTCCTTCAGTGATCCAGCACCTCAACTCAAGACTGCCTGTATATCATCCAGACCTGGAAGCTCAAACCAACCAAGACAGGCTTCCTGTTATTTGCCAAGAACAACAAAAAAGAAACAGTACAAGCCTGGCTCAGTGACATGAACTTTGAAAGATTTGACCCCCCCACCTTACTGAATGACAAGTCACTTAGATTCACCCTAAAAGCTAACCTTACCCTCAAGGCACATATTGCGCAAAAAGTAGGCCTGGTACCAGCTCTCCCATTTAAAGAAAGTGAAAACTTTTCTCCCAGAAAGCGACTTCAGAACTGCAGTTCAAATCCCCTTGCTCTAACATCTGGATGGTGGCAATGCCCTCCTCCATGGACTCCCAGACTCCACACTGGCACCCTTTAAGGGCATCCTACAACATTCAGCACACCTCATCCAGGGTCTAGAGAAATCCTGTTGGAACTCCGTTGGCTCCCCTTGCCGGACCACATAGTCTTCAAAAGCAGCTGCATTATTTGCAAATCATGACCAGCAACCAAACTTAACTTGCAAAGTTCAAAGTTAATTTTATTCATGTTCAATTAATTAAAATCATGGCATGTATGGATCCATATGGTGCAGTTGCATATCGATTAGCAAAGAAGAGTCGCACAGTGCCCAATGAGTAGTATTTAAAATTATTTAGGAGTAAAAGGAAATAAATGAGTTCAAAGGGTTTTGGGTGGTTTGTGCTGAAGAGGAAGTATGCAAGGTACAGGGAGTGAGGATAAGCTGCAGTTAAATTAATTTTCGATTGCACTATTGCTTAAAATCAGTGCAATCATTACAAAGGGAACTTTATAAATAGTAATTTGTTGTAGAAAATACACCATTACTCATAAATACCTCATCAATAAAAGCTCAGCATAAAAATGCCTGCAAGGAATTGAAATCTAATGATGGCATAAGTTTTTGGTTTTGTGTCTCTTAATGATGGTCAGTCTCCAACAAGGCTGCTACAGCTTTCATAAATTTCATAATGTGAGCTGCCAATTGTACGGAATCTCCTCTCAAGCATGCCTCTAATGCTCCTTTGCAGGTCCTGACATTTAAAATGCACCTAATTGGGCAAAGCCAGAACTTTCTTAATGGGTTTAATGCCTTGCAGATACAGAGCACATGGGTCAGCGATTCCTCCCGTTGAAGCAGAGGCGACATTGCTCCTCCTCGAGATTCCTCCATCCGTACCAATATGCCTTCTACTGGACTAATCCAAAGCGCAGGCCCATTAACTGATGCTTCATTATAAAGTTAAGGGGTGAAGAAAGGTAGGATGGCAGCGACCTGGAGTCATAGGGGCAGATGTACGACCGTTTTTTGCGGTCTCAAAGGGGTTTTAGGCCCGTTTGTGACCGCAAAAAACGTGTGGCCCATGTACCAACCCTATTTTGCGAGTCGCTAATCAATTAGCGACTCGCAAAATAGGGTTAGTGACTCACTATTAGGAAGGGGCGTTCCAAGGGCACCCCTTCCTAATAGCGACTCCAAGCGCTATGTAAGAATGTTTTGCGACCACAATTGCGGTCGCAAAACACTCACAGTTTACCACCCTTCTCAGAAGGGTGGTAAAGCACTCGCAAACAGGAAGGGGTCCCCAGGGGACCCCTTCCCCTTTGGGAATGCATGCACAATTATTTTTTAAGGGCAGGCAGTGGTCCCAGGAACCACTGCCTGCCCTTAAAAAATTTAACTGAAAAGTTTCATTTTTATTCTTCAAATGCATCCCGTTTTCCTTCAAGGAAAACGGGCTGCATTTGGAGAAACAAAACTGCTTTATTTAAAAGCAGTCCCAGACATGGTGTACATTGATGTTTGCAATTCGCAAATTGCGACTCGCAATTTAATGCATTTTGCGAGTCGCAAACATTAATGGGCGTACATCTGACCCTTAGAGTTTTGCAGCCCAACTGCTGTGCCCCAGGTTTTTCACTGACTCTGCATCACATTCTGCCAATATTACCTTACCTTGTTTTGTCAGCAGATTTGCCACCACAGAGGTAGGCAACCTGCTTGTCCATATTGACCATGCATCCAGGGACTCCTCGGAGTGCATTGAGAACTTGTTCCAGTTTGTTACAGGATTGCTTATTATGCCCAGATGTGGCTTTTTAAGGTACAATCCTGGGCCTGCTTAGCTTTCAGACAGTAAGCTACATACATAGCATTTAATAACCATTGCTGTGATGTCAACCTGAATTCTGAACGAATTTGAGCATGGGAGGTACAATTTGGCAGCAGAAACACTCTACGATAGCAAGATGATTTCACCCTGTCCATTCTGCTTCTAAATATCATCGCCCCATTAGCCACTGTAGGAAGGAATTTGCTGCTTAATACCTTAAGAAGGGGAAGTAAGTCAGGTGTGCTCATAGACTTTTTCACCTTGCTAAAATCCCCTTCTAAGGAATTTGCTAACCTCTGTTGGACGGTGATGTATGCGGCTAAGCGTTTCCTATGGTCAAGACAGACACCAAGGTATTTTTATGTGGTCACCACTTCTACGGCTTTTCCCTCAATGAACCAGACCCTTTTCTTGCACATTGCCATGTGACTATCATCACCTTTGTTTTTCCTATATTTACGTTCAAGAGACTTGCCTTGTAATAAGTGGTCAGTGCTGTGAATAGTCTCACCAGTCCCACTGGTGTTTGGTCTAAAAGTACTGTGTGGTCTGCATACTGCAATGATTGGGCTTTGACTCCTCCAAATTTGGGTGGAAATGCCCCCTCACGCACTAGATACTCTGGGAGATCTGCCAAGTACAAATGAAACAATAAAGGTGCCAAAATGCACCCTTGTTTTAGGCCTTTGTTAGTTTCAATTTTACTTGTGGTGGCCCATCCGGAGGTGACTCTTATTTTCAGCCGAGTATCTGAGTTGAGGACAATGATTGCTTTTAGTAGAGTTTGGGAGATGCCCTAATTATCTAGTTTTCCCACATTCTTGGGAGTGATACACTGTGAAAGGCGGTTTGAAAGTCAATATATCCTTAGTACAGAGCCGCTCTCTTTCCTGCTAGTGTATCTTCTTTCAAATAGGCAATGCAAATAAGATATCTTCAATGCGGCAGCCCCTTTGAAAGCCGGTTTGAGTTGTGGCAATCAGCTTTCTTTCTTCTACCCAGCCTAGCAGCTCTTGCTGTAATGTGCTGGCATAACACTTCCATTCCACATCTAGCAGAGCGATCAGTCGATAGTTCTCGGGGCGTGCTCGAGAGCCTTTTTTGTGTATTGGGACCAGGAGTGAGCCTCTCCATGTCTCCGGAATTCTTCTCCCTAGTTGGCACTCCTGGAGCAAAGGTGCCAAGACTGCCGCCCATCTTTGGTGTTGCCCATTTATATACTGCTGTCGGAATGCCGTTTGGGCCTGGAGCACCTCCTACTCACATTTTCTTAATAATTTGTACTACTTGGGCTGATGTTACTTTAGGGGTTTCCACGTCGTCTAGCGCCACTGGCCTATTGTTACTAGTGTGTTCCATGTGTTTCATTGGCTCATTATTTCTTGTCTCTTTGTGTCCATGAAGACAGTCATCGATTGTGGGATCCACATAGAGAGCCTGGATATGAGTTTCCCAGTCATTAGGTGCAAAGCTTGTGGTGGTTATCTGATGGTTTGGTTTAAAGCATTTATTCACCCAGATCCAGAATTTTCTCTGATACTTTGATTTTTGGACTTCATATGTGTTTTTCCACCTCCAGTCTTCCTCCTCCCTCTTGTGAGCATAGCGGACTTTTCTATATTCTTGTTGGATTGCACTAACCTGTATGCGTAGTTGTGCATTTCCACCTTTGTCCTTGCTAATCCTGCGCATTTATTTAACTTGCAGGCAAGCTCAACATTGGTGGTGCATCTTGACACACCCATAGCCAGGACTCTATCAGACTTCACATTAAGAAGTGTAAACATTAAGAACATGGCAACATGCTTTTTCCATCTATGCACCAGGATCTGGAACAACATATTTGTATTCATCAGAACCACCCCTACACTGCTCCAATGGAGGAAAGAGTTGAAGACACACCTATTTAAAAAACACTTTTCAAAAAGCATTAAAAGTCCAAAAAACAGCTACTTCTCATGCCAGTCATTGACATTATGCTTCTCTTTGACCATCCACAGCACGCCATTGCCTTTTAGCTAGGTTAGCGCTAGAGGAATACCACATACATACTTACAGACATTCAAAAATATAATGACAGACCGGGAGAGAATGTAAGGTAGAATAATAATAAAATAATAAAATATTTTCCCCTAAAAGTTTGCAATGGAGATATGTGAATCAAGAGAGGATGTTAAAGGACACATACATCTAACCACAAATTCTAAAAAAAATTAAATGATGTATTTGGTGTAAAAAAAAAACATCAGCCATAGATGTTCATGCTTTTAATTTATCAAATGATACATGCCGGACAAGGGCTTTATAATAATTTTAAAAAGAATAAGAAGAGACTTATGGACAGATAAATATTGTTATATATATTGAAAATGATATTTCTGAAGGTATGCCTCTGTCCATCTGTTGTCTGTGGGAGTCCATATTTCGGGATATTGGTCGAAGCAGAGTAGATGGTGGCAGTTGACAGATGGGCAGACATCACAGAACTGTCAAACATGATTTTGGTTTGATATGATTGATGAAATTAGATAGCTCTAGAAGATTAACAATAATAGTATATGTTGAGTACATTTTTGTTACATTTATATAACAAACATATTGTGATTTCAGTATTAAGGGATGAAAACTATGACTTAAAAATTTAGAGGGTGGTAGTATTATTGATATTAGCATGGCATACCTAGGTGTCTGGTTGTGATGCATTTAGACGAATGTCCTGGTTGTCTTCCTTTAACAATAGGTCGCATTTCTGCTCTGGATGTTGCAACCAATGCATGTGAAACGGATACTGTATTGAAAAAGGAGTGCATTACAATAACTCTATTAATTATGGGGGTAAGGTTAAGCTGTTTTTGCGTGAAAAGTAGGAGATGTGTGCCTATCTAGGAGAGGGATGGAAAGTGTAACATGGGTATGGAGTACGCAGTAATGGCAAAATTGAGGGGCATAATTTTTTTACTTAGACTGATGTTGGGATTTCCCAGAACAGGCAGGCCATATGGCATGTCAGAATGCCTGGTGGAGAGAATATGTTCATCAAGGGGGTTTGACATGGAAATGGGATTCAAGTCCACCTTCAGGAACACTCTTTGCCACCTGAATCCTAGAGAACTTCTCCTTCACCTATCCTCGTGTTCTGACACTTTTTGTAAGACCCTCTATGGTGGGTACCTCCGCTTCAATGCATTGAGAGAGTCTGCCAATTCATTCCAAATGGTCCCTTTCTCCGCTCCACTGAAAGTGTATGGAGGAAGACCTTGTAGTTCCCCATAATGAATAACAACAAGGGTAACTAAAAGTTCGGTCTCTTCCTCAGTTAAGTGCCTCTTCCCTTTGAGAAGGGTTTGCAGCATTCTGGAAGCAGGAGCTGTAGTATGGTGTCCTGAATGTCATGCTGTTCAAGAGAAGGAGGGAAGAGTCTAAGGTGTTGACAGGTTTTATGTGCTTGCTGGAAAAACATGAGTCAGGTATGTGAATGTAAGTGAATACAGCTTTGCTTAAACATTTCTGCTTTAAGCAGAGATCTCTAAGTGTCTGCACCCTTTATAAGAAAGGGTGGAGACTGATTACTCCTACTACTGGATACAGATTTTCAACCACAATTGATGAGTACTATCCAGAGGTAGATCTCTGCCTAGTCATATACCAAAATCTATGTGTGTGAAGATCTCTGCACTGTCACCCCATGGAAATCAGATAAAGCATGATTCAAGCATAGGTGCAGCCTATTGTCTCTCTCACAGTCAGATGCACACTCAGTTCAAATTTGTTCATCTAGTCTTACCACTTTTGGAGAATTGGGTAAGAAAAGATTGAGTCCTTGCTCTTTTTTGGCAGCTTGGGCTGTCCTTGCTCACATCTGCTGCAGGGGCCACAGTGAGAAATACGTTCGTAAGGCCACCGCGTAAGCAGGGCATGGGCTGGTACAGACTACTCACCCATCTAATTTCAGTCTTTTAATGCTTCAGTTCCAGCCCAGGTGCAGATCTGATCATGGCAGTTTCTTTAAATTGTGGTGATGTAATGCCCTTCTGGGCCAGTGGCAGTTGCGGCATCAAATGGGCCAACAGTGGTTACAGCTGTTACAGCCTCCATCAGGCCAGAGGTAGGTGCAGCATTGACAATCACTGTAGTTACAGCCCTCATCTAGGGCTCCACTGATCGCTGCAGTTATATCCCCTGTCTAGGCTGATGATGAACATGGAAGTTGTAGCCCCGTATGGGCTTATAATGATCACAGCAGATGTAGATCCCATCTGGGCCTATGCAATCATTGTAGTTGTAGCGGTTCCAGTCAGGAACCAGGGTGAGGAGGCCAGCAAGATCCTCCGTCTCACAGGCCACTTCCAGCTTACTCTCTGGCAGGCATCTCTCTTCAAAATAATCCATTAGGGCTCTTAGTTTATATTCATCTTGTTGATAGAAAGGGCTTTCTTTTAGTAAATTGTAATGGTTAACTACCTCTGTGACAAGGACATAGGCTAGTGCTATCCTTTTGTTTTATTTCAAAGGCAAATTGACTGTTTGTAGCACATTCTACGCTTAGTGCAGATTGTTGAAGGTGTCTCTATATGCTTTGATTGAAGTGGTAGTAACAGTTTTGGGTGGCTGTGCTGGGGTAAAGTTTTAAAATCATGGTTTGTGAAATGTCTATGATTATTTTTGTGGGTTGTAGTTATTTGTTTTATGTTTAATGTGGGTTAAGAGTTTGTAGTAAGTGCTACTTTCTTTTTTTGGTAGTAGGGCATATATAACAGGGATATTTGTGTTTTGATATTCACCACATATGGTGTATATCTGAGTGAATGGTTTGGGACACATTTGCTGGTCCCATCCATCATCCAGGTTTGACAATGGCCTCGTTTTAGTAAGGTGTCTGCTGTAGAAAATATTAGGATTTCTCTATCATTGCTATAACAGGAAGGGTTCCTAATTATGTGTCATTTTTAAGTGTTGAGGTATTTCTATATCTTGGTATCATCTAGGGGCAGGAGGAGTATCGCTGGTGGCTTTTCTAGTTTGTACAATTTAACATATTAAAGTGGGTATAGGTGATAGTTGGCCTATGAAGTGTTCAGGCACTTTAGGGAGTATATATTTTAATATTTCGGATATGGGCTCCTGGAAGCTAGAACTTACCTCTCTTATTACCTGCATTACTTCTTTTACTTCTATTTCTGTCACTTCTGGGGGCTGTTTATGCTCCTTTACATTAATTACAGCATCATCTTTTGTAGTGGCTCTCCCATAGCATGCATTAGAATAATATTTGGTACATTTCCAATTCACATTTTTCCATTGAAGTACTTTCTTGGTTGTAGGTGTAGCCGATGTGACATAGTAATTGCTTTCCTTTCTGGGATGAAATGTATCTTGCTTTTTCTGTCATTGTGTCAGTCTAATAGTATAACTAATTACAATTTTCAACATTTATATGTTTGTTGTTTACATCCAAAAGTTTGCAACTATTTACATGTATGCTTTTTTTTATTTTTTTTTTTAGTTCTTCTTAGATGTTTCATACTTTTTTGCAGGTTTTCCATTGGGGTGTTGTAATGTGGAGCGGGGTCTTTATTTTCTGTTGGAAGAAAAAAACAACATCAGTTTCATTTTAAATGTCTATTTGTTTGTAGTTTCTAGAGGTTGGGGTTGTTATGCTCAATTCTAATCGCTTTTGGAGTGAGTTCCTATTCTATAATAATTTATATATACTTACTTTTTTATGTCTTTTTCTCGTTTCGGATTTATGATGTTTTTCAACAGGTTAGCAGTTCTTGACGTAGTAGTATTTTCTTTTAGTCAGTACATGTAAGGCGATAGAAGTTGGAGAGTATTTTTTTAATTACTTGTTATTTTACATTTATAATTTTAATTACAAGTAAGTTTTAGTTTAAACATAAGTTTGACTTGCTTTGCAAGGTAGTTGTCGAGATATATATATTTCTTTGTTAAGAGTCTGGTCACAAAATCTGGCAGAGTATCCTTGTATTGCAGCTTTTGCCGTTTTTGAAGAATTCAGTTGATGAAATGTGTGTGCCTTTTATATTGTTGATTTAATTATTTGTATGATTTTATTGGTTATGTTTGTTTATAGTTTGATTTTATTGGCTAGTTTAGTTAGTATTAGTTTGAATTGTTTTTAACATGTATGCCCTTCTATGGTAAATGCTAATTTAGGGTTTATTTCTAATGTTTAATGTGCAGTTGGAATATTTTTAGTTGTATGTAAATAATTACCTTTGCTTATAGTGGTATATATTTAGTTATATATTTTATTGGGGTGAATTATTATTTTTTGGTGATTTCCCTGGGACCACTGCCTGCCCTTAAAAAATGTTTGTGCATGCATTACCAAAGGGGAAGGGATCCCCTGGGGACCCCTTCCCGTTTGCGGGTGCTTTACCACCCTCTTGAAGAAGGTGGTAAACTGCGATAGTTTTTGCGACCGCAATTGCGGTTGCAAAACATTCTTACATGGCTTGTGGGGTCGCTATTAGGAAGGGAACGCCCCTTCCTAATTGCGAGTCGCTATTCACTATTTTGCGAGTTGCAAATTATTTGCGACTCGCAAAATAGTGTTAGTACATGGCCCACAGGATTTTTGCATGCGCAAACGGGTCTGAAACCCATTTGTGCATGCAAAAAACCGTCGTACATCTGGCCCTAAATTGGCAATCCAGCAACTGAGCTTCCCCTATCTAAAATGCTACTGACAAATTAAATATATATATTTTTTTACTTCCTGGCAAATGAGACAAGCACTGGCAGAGCCAATAGGTTTCACATTTCCAGGTGAAAGGAGGGAAAGGTTTGAGAATGCTGGCTTAGTTGCATCATTTTCAAGGGGCTGTATTACACAGTGTTACAGGGCTGCAAAGGCCATCTGTACCTGTTTTCGGCACCCCCAGGGCACTGTAATATTACAAAAGAAGGAGCATACGCATGTGCGTCCTCTTCTGTAATACAGATAGCGCTGGCCAATATAGAGCACTATCAGTTTTTCAGGGGGTGTTCCCTCATTAACATGTGTTGTGACCCCATACCGATGAGGGAAACACTATGCCTCTGTGGCTGTGTCCTCTTTTGGATGTGTGCTGTCCTCAGGACAGTGTGAGCTTGCAGCTGCGGTTTTGGCAGCACATTACTTGTGAAAGGGTGTACTGTCCCTGTTAGCCCCTGGAGCATCTGTTTAAAGATGCACCATAACACAAACATGGACAGTACAACCTCTACGCAATAAGGGCCCTCATGGTGTGTTTTGATGGCCGCATTAGTTAACTTGGGTGGGATGGAACTAAACTCAAGGTTTCTGGAAGAGGAGGAAAGCATGATGTTATTAAGGGGGAAGGTTGTGTGCTATTCACTAAAGTGTGTTACCTGGTAAGTGAAGGGCATGGAGCCCCACTGGAAGGGATTGAGTAAGGTGTCTGAAGATATTCTAGTATTTCGGAGAAAAGTGAAAGTTGGGACATTGTGACAACTGGAAAGAAAGGCATCAACAGTTTTTTTCTGAAGCCACAGAACCACAGCAGATCTACAACAAGCTGGGAGGGTGCCAGATGCGATAGAATGGTTTCATAGAGAGAGTAAACAGAGAAAAACATTGGAGGTGGCAGATAAAGTGTAATAGTTGAGGGCTACATAGATAATATGTTGAAGAAGTTGGACTGGCAGATTTGTTTTTTGGATTGTGTTTTAGGAGTGACTGAATTGAGGAAATTAGCTCTTGGAAATGTGAGGGCTTGTCATTGTCACAGGCAAAGGACAGAGCAGTCACTGCTTGTTCTTAAGCCTCAAGTTTTGAAGTGGTCTTCTTGTGCTATTCGCACAGAAGTGCTTGTAGTTGGTTTTCAGACTGCAAACACTTGTTGAACATTAGGGTTGTGGGTGTGAGGCAGCAGGGGAGAAAATATTCAGAGAATAGATTGAATCAAATGGTGCACTGTTTGTTGTGGTGAGTGGTCAATGTGTACTTGGTTCATAAATCTGGAGGATCTTTCCTCCAGGAGAGAGGGGTGTTATCGAGAGGAGGGAGTGCTGAAAGAATGTTGACCAGATGTGTACGATGGTATGATCAAATGTTGAGTGGTCAATAAAAGATAGCGAGCGAGATAATGTCCTGGATACAATAGCAAATGAAGGGATTTCCTTGAGCCTGCATTGGTCTGGCGTGTGTGCTTAATAGTGAGCAATTACAAAGTAGTTGTGAAAATAAGTGATGCACTGTGGCAAAAATGATTGAGACATACTATGGAGTGAATTTGTGTAACCGCCTTCACACAAGACACACAGAACCTTTAAATCTCATGGTAAATGACACCATAGATAGGCCTACCAAATTCTATAGTCAAGATTCAAAGTGGCGAATGCACGGACCAGAAGCACACTGCTACTCACATTTGAACTCTATTATTAACTCACCACTGATGATGTGTTACAGATGAGAAACCTATATACAAAATTATACACACTGGGCATGGGTATGTGAAGGAATGCTATATGTCAAGAGATTCTCAGATTCTTGCAGTCTCAGGGATAACGTGGTAATATGAAAAACGTGTGAGAATGCAGATGATCCTCACTAATCAGGGCACTTTGTAACCAGTCTGTGACGAGCGTCCAGATTAAAGTTTTGAGCAGCTATTACAAGTTGCACTAAACAGAGAATTTCCAACTTGAATCGTTCTTTTGGAAAACATCTTAAATTACTTCAATATATAGATATATGTGCATGAATACTTGTGATCACTTACCAGTTGCAAATGTTGTGCTGTTCATAAATTATTGAAACCATAGAGTACTGTGATACCTCTGCCAAAATAGTAAATGCGAAAGCTTTGATAGCTATCACTAGGTAGTTGTGATCACTATGAAAATTACACCAAACACATAGCATAAATGATTAAACCTGTGGTGAATGAAGACAACATTCTTGTACAGTAAAATTAAGGGCCCGATTTACTAGCACTTCTACCAATGCAGTGCTGCAAGGTGGCTTACTTTGCTGTGTTGTGTGAAAGGGAAACATCAGAAATGCACCATATTTACAGATAAGGTGCATTTCTGCTGACTCCTTGCGCTGCAGTGTGTGCTGCCTAGTGCCAAAGCAGGCACCCTTGCACCATGGTGCAAGATTGCCTTCATTATGAGCAGAATTGTTTGTGTGCAGGAAGGGACACCTTAAAGACATTTTCCTTTTTCTACATGTTTCTTCTCTTGATACCTGGGTCTGGGAGGCATACCATTTTAAAGCATTCACAAAATTACAACTCTTTGTAAATTAGGGAATGCACCAAAATCCATGGGTAGATGATAGGAACGGCCCCACTGAGCCCATGGAACACCTCGATGCCGCAAGATAACGCATGATAACGCAAGGCAGAGAAATGCACTGCCTTGCATTACCTTGGATTTAGTAAACCACGCTCAACCATGCAAGGTGGCTTTCCATGTCTTAGTAAATCCCAATTAAGGGCTTGCTTTGCCTTGCGTCGGTTGTATGATACAACCTCGCATGCATAAAACAGGCATGCCTAAACAATGCGGTCTGAACCACGATCCCATCTTTACCATGCATGCCTTTTCCACACATGCCTTTATAATGAATTTCTTTGTAAAGGCATGATTGCTAAAGGGATATGCGTGGTAAAGTGCACACCCTAGCCCCCCACCCTGTCACCTAGAAACTTAGATATTTTGCTAGCCAAATGAGCTAGCAATAATGGGTCAGTGTCCAAGAGGGAGAGATCTTGCTACTGAAAAGGGGAAAACAGGGGTGAGGCTAATGGCAAATGTTAGGGTGGGAGCCCACAGACAGAAAGGGTACACATAAGGATGCTACAGGAACACTTTTGAGATTGCGGATCGACCTAGCAGGCAAGCTCAACAACTTAAGGCCAATGGACCATTTTGTTTGGCTCAGTTCAACTTTTCCACCTAGCTCTCTGAGGGTGGTGATGGGTTCTCTGCTCAGGCAACCCTGGATGAAGGCTTCAGGGTACCAGAAATGGCAAGTGGGTGGGCGACAAACAATAACAAAGCGAATAGCATATGGAAAGAGTTTGATTGCTAGGTAGAGCTACGACTCAGATATTCCTGCACTTGTAGTTAGGTGGCTCTTGGGTCAAACTCATCAAGTATCTGATGAGAGCGAGAGTGGGTAACTTTGCACACTGTGTTCATGCTCCTGATGCTTTTGAGTTGAGAGGTGGTTTTCATGTAGACAAGATCCGAAGCTGGGTATGCCAGCAGACCTTAAGCAGTACATCATCCCTGCTACTAGGCAAGATGACTTGGGCAGCATTCAGTATGTGACACCTTTTTTGGGAAACACCACAGCAGGGTCCACACGTCTCAGTCAATGTAGATATTCCAGCTGGGGAGAGGGAGAGGTGAGGCGCAGCGGGCAGAGAGGCTGACTCCAGAACACGAGGCTCACAGTACGATTCCCAGCACTGGCGACAGCTCAGCTCAGCCTCATGTGTCTCTGGGCAATAGCTCACTTAATCTCCCCGACGGCCCCCAGCACCTGGATACCCTTAGGGGTGATAAATTGCGCTTTGCAAATCTGGAATGAATTAATTAAGAAAAGCAGGTAGAGTGATGCTCTACCTTTCATGTACACTTCCTGGCAGTTGGGCAGCAGCATACTGTCAATCAGTTCAAGCGCATCCTTGAAGTTCACAAATCCAATCACTATGCTAGGGTCAGAGAGTGCCTCCTCACAGAAGATTCTGAGTAAAGCAGGCCTTGCACTGCTTCTAGAATGCACTGTAGGTATTGGTGCGCATATGAAACCCACGAGGCATGTTCTCTAGAGTCCTGCTGTATAGGAGGCTTTGTGTATTCCCTGTAGACAAAATCTGAACATGAAGAAGTAGAGCGAGGAGGAAGAGAAGGATGGGATGACCCTGTTGCTTCTGTGTGGGCAGCAGCCATCTTCTTAGTATGCATACAACATGCGATTCGCCCACTACTCAAACCCTCCCCACAATCATGTCTCAAGCAGTGACAACACAGTTTGTGGATCAGCCATGGCATAGTCCTTTATTCACATTAACTTTGATCATTTACTCAAGCATAAGTAACATCAAAGAATTTCTTAAAATCTGCTAAAGAACAATGAGATGCAAACAGAGTCAGATGGTTACATTAGGCAAAATACTGTATTTACATTATAAACATTGCATCAACCATCAATACATGCACATAGTGGTGAAAACCCTTGTGATCATTGTGCCAGGAGACCCCAACTTGCATTGACCCTAAGTACCACCCAGGGCATCACTGCAGCACTGATGGAACACATTGACCAGCAGTCATTAGTAGCACCTTTCTCCAACCCTCCATCACGGAGGAAACTTCCACACCAGGGCACCGCTTAACGCATCTGCCCCACCGGGGTACCTAAACAAAGGTGCATTCCCCAAAAGTTCTAACTTGGGCATCTCCGGTAGGGCATGAGAGTCAAGGACCACCAGCAGGTCAGTCCCCCCTCCCGCCAGCCAGGTGCCCAACTGAATGCTCCCACTGTCCAGGGGTCAGTCAGTCCAAACAAAAAGCAATACTTCACAGTATCACCCACTATTTTTTTGCCAGGGACCCTGCTGCTCTAGGGATGGATGAGTGGGTAACTTGCTGCTGGTCCCCACTTCTGGAGATGCTGGAGGAGATGAAGAGGATGACCCTGCTCCAACCTGCTGCTTATATCGCGCCTTGGAGAGCCTCGCGACATCCAATAACATCACTGGCCGACTCCCAGGCAGTAATCTCTTCCGGTGCTATGGGGGAAGGGCTCCCGCCCGAGATGCAACTAAGGGCGCCCCGCCCAGAGGTGCAGGTGACGCCAAACATAGTATGCATACAGTGTGCGATTCGCCCACTACTCAAACCCTCCCCACAATCATGTCTCAAGGAGTGACACAGTTTGTGGATCAGCCACGGCGTAGTCTTTTATTCACATTAACTGATCATTTACTCAAGCATAAGCGATATCAAGAAGTTCTGAAAATTTGCTGAAGGACAATGAGATGCAAACCAGAGTCAGGTTACATTAGGCGAAAGACTGTATTTACATTATAAACATTGCATCAACCATCAAGACACGCACATTGTGGTGAAAACCCCTGTGCTCATTGTTCCAGCAGGCCCCATCTTGCAATGACCCCTGAGTACCACCCAGGGCATCCCTGCAGCATTGATGGAACACATTGAACAGCAGTCATTAGTAGCAACTTTCTCCAACCCTCCATCACGGAGCTAACTACCACACCAGGGCCCCGCATAAGGCATCGGCCCCACCGGAGTACCTGAACACAGGTGCAGCCCCCAAAAGTTATAACTCGGGCATCTTGGGTAGGGCAGGAGAGTCAAGGACCACCAGCAGGTCAGTCCCCCCTCCCGCCAGCCAGGTGCCCAACTGAATGCTCCCACTGTCCAGGGGTCAGTCAGTCCAAACAAAAAGCAATACTTCTCAGTATCACCCGCTATTTTTTTGCCAGGGACCCTGCTGCTCTAGGGATGGATGAGTGGGTAACTTGCTGCTGGTCCCCACTTCTGGAGATGCTGGAGGAGATGAAGAGGATGACCCTGCTCCAACCTGCTGCTTATATCGCGCCTTGGAGAGCCTCGCGACATCCAATAACATCACTGGCAGACTCCCAGGCAGTAATCTCTTCCGGTGCTATGGGGGAAGGGCTCCCGCCCGAGATGCAACTAAGGGCACCCCGCCCAGAGGTGCAGGTGACGCCAAACATAGTATGCATACAGTGTGCGATTCGCCCACTACTCAAACCCTCCCCACAATCATGTCTCAAGTAGTGACACAGTTTGTGGATCAGCCACGGCGTAGTCTTTTATTCACATTAACTCTGATCATTTACTCAAGCATAAGCGATATCAAGAAGTTCTGAAAATTTGCTGAAGGACAATGAGATGCAAACCAGAGTCAGGTTACATTAGGCGAAAGACTGTATTTACATTATAAACATTGCATCAACCATCAAGACATGCACATTGTGGTGAAAACCCCTGTGCTCATTGTTCCAGCAGGCCCCATCTTGCACTGACCCCTGAGTACCACCCAGGGCATCCCTGCAGCATTGATGGAACACATTGACCAGCAGTCATTAGTAGCAACTTTCTCCAACCCTCCATCACGGAGCTAACTACCACACCAGGGCCCGCATAATGCATCGGCCCCACCGGAGTACCTTAACACAGGTGCAGCCCCCAAAAGTTATAACTCGGGCATCTTGGGTAGGGCAAGAGAGTCCAGGACCACCAGCAGGTCAGTCCCCCCCTCCCACCAGCCCGGTGGCCAACTGAATGCTCCCACTGTCCAGGTGTCAGTCAGTCCAGACATAAAGTCCACTTCTCGGTATCCCCTGCTATTTTGCTGCCAGGGACTCCGCCACCGGGTGAAGAGCTTACTGGTGCTCTCGCCCTCCCCCTTACCGACATTGGCTGCACCCAACCTCTGCCATGGCCCCCAAATGGTCTGGATGAATTGCTCCTGGCCCCTGTTTGACAAATGCACCCCATCCTTTTGAAATAACTCTGCATTTGATACCTGGATCAAATTGTGCCGTACCGTGCCCATGGAGCAGCCCGCCAGGATCTTGGAGACCGAATGGTTCAGTTTCCTAACTAAGTCGTTCCCTGCCTGAACAAGTGCATCCCCCAGCCATACCAGTCATGGGATTACTTCCGACCAAAGGATGTTAGTCGCCGGCAACAGATTCCGTACTCTTGACAGCATGGAGAATAATGCCTCCTTCACTCTCCTCCAACCCATGGGGATCATGTTATTACCTCTGCATGAACAATAAGGATGTCCAGGGTGGGGACTCAACCTGTTTTAAGCGCCTGCTGCAAGTGATCAAATAGCTCCACTAACCGCAGCCCACTAATCCCCACCCAGTGGTGCCTGACACCCGCCGTCAACTGCACCCTTTCCAATTCGGATCCGTGGAAGTGCTGTGCCGCTCTGCGAACAAACAGTGACCACATAAGCATATATGTGTCTGTGCTCAACTGACAGCTGTAGGGAAGAAAAGAAAAAAGGGGGGGAGAGTTACTAAGAGATAGGGGGTTGGCTGGGGCTGAGGAATCCACCCTCCCCACTTAGACCAAATGAGGCCTCACGTAGAGCTCAAAGCACAATGACTTCCACCTGCCCATCATTCTGATCGCGTCCAGTGCCAATCCAATCGATGCCGCTGTTGTGGCTGCCCCAATGAGGAAGGAGTGGGACGTGAACTGAGGCGTCTCCTTGCCCAGCAGGGCCAGGGAGCGCTTACATATGCATGTAAATTGAAATCTGGTCAGCAGGGCGCCGTCTGCATGCACCAACAGTTTAGCGCCCCCACCCTCTGGCTGCATATGTAGGAATCCCTGTGTCAGTGCCACCCAACAATAGGGGGCCCCCGGGGCTGCACGTAAGCACACCCATGCTCCCTTCCCCAGTGAGTCTGTCTTAGATCTCCTCACTCTGACCTGTAGGAAGTCCACCGACACAATGACATCCGACATGTTGATGCCTGTGCCTAGGTCAACCTCGATGAAGATATTAGTTTGGAAATTCTAAACGCCCCGAAGAAGGCAAGCGAATAGGCAAGGTTGAACAGGCACGCCTCATAGGGTGATATACAGCCCAGTGCTAAAATCCCTAAAAGGCGGGACAGCCTCGTGACATCAGTAGGTCTCCTGCCATCTTCAGCCACCGGAGCCAAGCGTTCCCATCCCTTCACTGCCCGTCGCACCCTAGGATCCTTGGTAGGGTCGCTAACCCCTTTCAAACCAGCAAAGAAGGCGATAGCCAATAGCTGCCTTCGAACTAGGGACAAAGACTACCACCCCCCTTTTGCCTAACCAAAAAATGCAATGCTCCCTGTGAGGTAAATTTCTCAGCAACCCCAGGCGAACTGAACGATGCCTCACCATGCAGTCTTTTACATATATGCTTAGTCTTGGGAGCCAGGGATGCGGCTATCAGATCGGGGGCAATGGGGCACCAAGCTTCCACAACTCCTTGGGGAAATCCAACATCCTCCTGTCTGCCTGCGGCCACAGTGCTTAGAATTCTGTCAACTTAGAACAAGACACTGCATCAGCTACTGCATTGTCTACTCCTGACACATGATTACCAATAAAATATACATTGCGCGCAAGACAGCAGCGGATGAGAACCTTAAGTAAGCGAAACACTAGTGGGCATCTGGCTCTCTAATTGTTAATTGTCATCACTGCTAACATGCTGTTTGACCAAAACACAATTCTCATGTCAGTCAATGCGGACCCACAAATGTGGAGTGCCACAATGATAGGAAATAGTTCTAAGAATGTCACATTGCTCGTGAGCCCAGAGGACACCCATTCTATCGGCCAGTGTTTCATGCACCACCTTGTGCCACCCACAGCACCGAACCCTACACTACCTGCTGCATCTGTGTAGAGAGCCACCTCTGCATTGGATTGGACTAGTTGTTGCCACAAGAAGGTGCCATTGAAATTGTCCAAGAACCCTTTCCAAGTGAGCAGATCCTCCTTAACCTCAGAAGACAATCTGGTATGATGGTGTTTTGGCTGCAGCCCAGCCATTGCTCGGGCTATGTTCCTTGAAAAAACCCTACCCATGGGTATTACCCTAAGGGCGAAGTTAAGCTGACCTACTAAGACCTGCAGTTGATGTAAGGTGACCTTCCTGGCTGCCGCCCCGGGGCAGTAATATCTTCCAGTGCTATGGGGGATGGGCTCCCGCCCGAGATGCAACTAAGGGCGCCCCGCCCCGAGATGCAGGTGGCGCCAAACAATCTTACATTCACTATTTACACAAAAAGATGTTTGCAATCATCGAAAAACAACACTAGCAGCTGTTGAATCACAGGTGATCCTCTTTTCAATCTATCCTTATTCTAAAGTTTGCAACAATTATTACAAATGCAATCTAGATAATGTTTGCAGACAATTTCATTCATTAAACAAGAATACAAACAAAGGGGTCCAGTTATGTGAGTTTACTAGATTTAATTTGCACGCAGAGAACAGGAGGCAACATCCCTCGGTGGAGCTACAGCATCCTGAACACCAAACAAATGTGTCACAAGTTAGAACCTGACAATGTGTAGGAGGGATGGTTAAACAGCACAAGCATGAAAGACAACACACATACACACACACATGCGTATTTTCGCCATTGTGAAATGCACCTTGAATGAGCAATAACATAAAATGACATTAAACATGAGCCAATTCTCAGCGAAACTTGAGATTGAGAATCAAACTGCTAATGTCATGTCGAACAAAAGGCATTATGGGTATTGTGAACATGATGCCAGTGTTGAGTATCAAATATGTCTGATCTTGCATCAATTGTGCGTCCCTCAAACGTCCGGCAGATGCACAAACTGGATGCCGTACTATAGAAAAATTATAAACAGAAAAGACGTGTGTATCTCACTCTGTCTTCCTATGCACGCTTCTTTAACCAAGGTCACTGCCTGCTGGATCATTGAGCCGTGCTTTAAAGCACAAACTGCGCAGGAAATGAAAACCCCGCGAGCAGCGATGATACGAGCAGCGGTAGCAGGTATTTCACTCAGCTCTGTGAACTCCTCTCCTCAGGCACCTGCGGAAAACCCAAACACTATTTACTCAAGCATGTGCCCCTCAAAACCAATATATCCAGACCATCTGCTCACGGAGATGACCTCATTGGGTTTGTGCCATCGCATTATGTCATCCAGACCCCACCAGTCAGTCTCCTACCGACAACAGCCCACCCACGAGTCAACATTTGAGTTCTACCCTCGTTGGTTCTTGAAATAATTCATAGTGTTTTGAGATACAACACCTTTTCTTGAAATATCATAAAAACAATAGTACTGTGTTGGACTGTAACTTAAAGCTAGAGACGGGACTGAATATACGCACAATTTCAGTTTTCAACTCTAAGCATTATAAAGGGTGTTTTAAGCTCATGAACGAATTTCTTTTGAACCTGTTTGATTCATATGTAGGAACTTAAATTGCTTTCTACGTAGCGCAACACTACCACCTTATTTATTTATTTAACGCCGCTCTTAGCAGTCTAAATAACAGGTGTTATCAGAGTCGAACGGGACAGAAAATAGGCCCGGGCACTAAAATAAAAGTGGCCCTGTAGGCTGTAAGTGAATTAGATAGCTGCGTTTGCAAAGGGGGCAGTTTAAAAGTTGTAAAGACTCGCTGTATAAATGGCTTGCAAGGTATGGAGGACTGCAGGGATGTAAGCTTGCTGCAGGCAGTGTTTGTTTTAATATGAGGGAAACCAACAGTAAAAACAGGCCCAGCGGACCATAACACAGACCCTCGAACAGCCAAAAAACGGCTGACCTGTCAGACCAGCACGCCTAGAGCTACCTGATTGCATATTGGCCAGTCCAGCTACAACCAACACAATGGTACTTAGTTTATCATCTTCGGAAAGCAGAGTTGTCTTAAAATGATGTGTACATGTGACCTATATTCAAACACCACCAATCAAAACATTTTAAATTCATCCCAGTATGCACCTCAAGATGCCCTTAACCAAAGGCATCAATCTGATGACAGTTTATGTTTCAGTGTTACATGGCTGTCTGGTCCTGAAGTCTTTACAGTCTGGCGAGTTTTTTGTGAGGCTGGAATGGATGATACAAGAGTAACTCAGTAATAGTAGTGGCAACAACTCTAGTCAGCCACACTCTGATTGCATGGAGAATCAGGTGGATTTTGTTTAGAAATTAGAGCTGCTTTTACACCTTTAAATCCTTTAGCAACATGGAGGGTAAGTTTTCAAATCTAGACAGCCCAAAAAATGGTGCTAAATCTGGTTCAGTATCCCCTTTTAGTAGCATTCTGGTCTTGAGGCCATTCACGCACAAGAAGCTCTGAACACACAATCCAAGCATTAGGCGAGGTACAGTGGAATCTCTGGATTTGCATAACTAGTGTACATTTTTAAGACCACCTGGTGCTCCATGGAGAGCTGAGCAATGGGGCATGTGTAGATGATGAAGAGAAGACAAAAGAGGGATGGCTTTAGACTCTAGGTGCATGGGCTATTCAAATGGTTCCATCATGACTTTTTGGCTGTAGTTGGTGAGAAAGGAATTGACACATTGCTGGGTAGGTCCAGGATTCCACCCATAGCACCATTCTCTCAAGCAGAATGAATAGGTCCACAGTGTCGATGGTAGTGGAAATGTCAAGACGTATGAAGGTGGTTTTGTTTTCGTTTCCTCATCATGGGAAAAGAGCCGTTCTTTTCTCATGTTGGCCAGTGTCTGTGGCCCTCAACAATGTAGCCCCATGTGGAAACATGAGTTTTGTTTATGGAAGAGTCGATTCAGTTCTACACCGTTGAAGTAGGAAAACTTTTATTTTTAAAAGCCGCTCTTCTTCCTTTGAGGAACAGGGATTGCTTTTATAAAACTGTTCCTAATTGGGAATTTAATCATCAGGATGGGTCTGACGTTTCTGGCAGACTATCATGCCTGTGTTTATAGACAAGCACAGGGGGGTCACAATGAGCCACCTGCCAACTTATTATTAATTATTCAGGTCATTCTGTGACCCCTTGGTACAAGAGATTTTGCAATGTGATTTCTTAGTATAAAAGTCCCATCATAAAATTAGAGGCATGTTGTAAAACGTTTCTGCGCATTTTCTGGCCACTTTTTGTGGCCTATCTCCTGGTACATTTGTTCCGAAATCTCTAAACCCACTGGTAAACAGATTTAATGCTATAACCAGTGCTCAATTTGTAAAAAAACAGAAATGCTAGTGCTCTCGTCATGAAGCCACTGCTGCTTGCACCAGCCATTGCCCCTGCCAGTGCTGCCAATGACCGTACCAACACAACCGCTAACCCTCACATTCCTACAAGTGTGGCAGTTCTGACTGTTCCAGGGCCCCAAAGCTATAAGAATGACTTGGGCGCCAGGTATTAGTAATTTTTAATGTATTTTGAAGCAATAAACTGCAGTTGTTGTGGTCATTGCTCAATTAGACAAACAGCTCCACCATGTGGCAGGCTGTCATAAGTGCCAGTGTTGACAATTTTGTGCCAGTGCCGAGCACCAGAAACCACAGGCTCAAATTAAGCACAGGCTTTAACTACTGCTGAAACCTTGGTGATCACCTTGATAATTCACTGGAATATGGGCTGCTCCATGTGTAAGCTTCACCTTTGCTAACCCATCAATTTTCATTCATTTATGACTCTGGACTTAGATTGAGATCAGGTGAGTCTGATGGCAGGAGACATCCTAATTAATTTGATAATGGATTTATTCATATATTCAAGGGTTATTCCATGTCAAATCACTAATACTAAAGTTGTCTTATGCTTCAAGGAATACCATTACTATTTTTTTTTATCATAGTACTGGGGGCTCAATCAGCCAGATACGGCAACAACTGTCTTGTCTTTACCAAAATAACTTTTTCAGTTCACCATTTGACCAATTGTGTTGCAGGATTTGAATGACAAAATATTTTACTGATTACTGTGAATCAAATTAATATAAATTACACCTTCCCTTGTTTCTGGAATTCGGCATCATTCTGTAATTGATCACTCTACAAATGGGCATCCTAAATTATATGCAGCATCTCTGGCCTAGGCCACGGATTTCCATTCTAAGTGTAAAGCGGGAGTGCTTGGGAAAAAAGTGGGTTCTAGAAAATGCAATGGCTTTATTATGTTGAATCCAGCTTATCAGCAGAATTACCTGTTGAGTGGGGAAGAAATTAGGGTGTGCGCTTCCCCAACAGTTAAATAGTCCCTACATGGAGTAAGATTTCCCTTCCCTTCCCGCCAACACTCTCTCCCCTCCTCCAGAACACCACGAGATGACACAACACAAATGCCACCAGGTTCACCATGGACCTCCGAGAATCCAATCGCTCTTGCTGATGACTGGAGAAAACATGGACAAACAGCAAAACCCCGGAAGCACACTCCGCCTATGAGGCAGCCACCATGGCACACCGCCAACTCATCAAATCAACTAAGAGAAACTTCATCCAAGACAGAATTCTCTCAAAAACCCAGAACTCAAAGGAACTCTTCGCCATCATACAAGAATTCGCCAGACCCAACAGCGAAACAACCGACGTCCCTCTCTCCCAAGACCTCTGCAACAAACTCAGCTCCTTCTTCCACCTCAAGATCAAGATGCTCTACGACAACTTTGACGACCAAGACCACGGCACCGCCTCGACACCCCCCCCCCAGCGACACCATCCAACAG
Source organism: Calotriton arnoldi (assembly GCA_963921515.1). Lineage (NCBI taxonomy): Eukaryota > Metazoa > Chordata > Amphibia > Caudata > Salamandridae > Calotriton > Calotriton arnoldi. The sequence continues at coordinate 374,227 of CAWUFW010008490.1, read as the reverse complement.
ACCCTCCTCACCTGGACCCCTCTCACCACAGAAGACACTGTAAAGAGAATGAAAAGCATCCACTCCGGCGCACCTACTGACCCCTGCCCGCCTCACATCTTTCACAGGGCCACCACCACCATCGCACCCGAACTACGCCGAACTATCAACTGCTCCCTCAAGACCGCCACATTCCCAGACGACTGGAAATGCGCCAAAGTCAAACCCCTCCTTATGAATCTCCTTCCACGCCCCCAAGAGAATTCTCCGCTCTGCCGACCTTGACCTAGCCATGGTCCCCTCCATCCACAGGACCAGAGCAGGTGGTAGATCCTTCTCCTACCTGGCGGCCAAGACCTGGAACGAACTCCCCCTCTGCATCCGACGGAGCCTGACACTGCACCAATTCAGAAAGGACCTCAAGACCTGGCTCTTCGAATGACCTACGGAGCTGCTCGCACACCCCCCCAGCACCTTGAGATCCTCACGGGTTAGTAGTGCGCTTTAAAACCTCTGATTGATTGACTGATTTTACATTAAAAAATTGCAGAATGACGTAATTGACACCCTTTTGCACTATTCGAGGGATGCACAAATAACACACTGACTGGTTTATGAATGGAGCTGTAACTTGTGTTTCAACCTATGTACTAAATGGTTGCATCACAAATGAGCCATTCTCAAAGGATCACGAAATAACCTGCATAATGAATATTAATTAGGCAGGGCATATTTTGCGACCCCCTGTGATTGGCTGAGAATGCAGAGATAGTGGCCTACCAAGAGACAGCTACTCACCTATCCCTGCGTTTGCTTTCCCAAATGGAAATATTGCATTGGAAGGGATCAAAGGATCACAATAATCTTTCAGTCACTTTGTTTAAAATCCACTTTCCCTGACACTCACACACCTTAGATCATAAAGTCATGCACATCTCTATATTTTACAGGCTAAAGTTTTCTTCAAGAAACACAGTGAACCAAAGTATTTTTCAAACCTGAAGGAACTTACTTCAGATCTCCATTGAAGTTGTCAGTGCAGAGTTCTTAAACCAAAGAATAGGGGACAGGCACTCTATTTTCTTTTCAAAGGCTTTATTAGCAGATTTATTAAGTAAAGACTCTGCAAAAGATAAAACACCTGAATTTTTGATTAAGGAACATCTTGAAAAGGCCACAGATAATTCTAATAAGTCGTCGGCCAGACCCCATGTTCTCAAGTTTCAGGGCGTCTGACAGATATTAAAACTCTAACAGAGCCTTGTTATATCAAATCACAACATAATCAAGATAGAGGATAAATAAAAATACCTACTTGACAATAGGTATGCCAGCAAAGTTCTCAGCCTGTCCAGCTTCAATGATGAAGACTTCTCAGGCTCCACATAGTTTATTGCTGGATTGAAGCTGAAATCCGCCATCATGGAGCAGCATTGACTGCTGGTTGGAAAAGAGTGCAGCTGCCTTTTATGTCACAGCTCCTCCCAAGATGGCCTCCAAATCTGGTGATCCTGCTATTCCTGTGGAATTTCAAGCGAGAATCTCGAGGTCTCGCCTTCCTGAGGAACGCTGGGCAGAATCTGACCCAGCTTTCACAGGGCATACAATGTTGGAGACCTCAGATGGTGAGGCAGAGAACATAAGCCAGCCCTTTGAAGGCCACTAGGTTAATGGGGCACTCTGTGAGGCAGAGGGTGCAAGCTTGCTTTTTGTGATTCGGCCTTCAGAAGAGGGGACATTAATCAACCAGGAAGTCGATCATATGAATATTTCATATAAAATGATGGGAGCTCATAAAAGGTATCCAATCAATTAAAACGGTGGAAACACTTGCTCATTTCACTGCGCTGCCTTGTTAGGGAATTTCTAAATAGTGCCTTTTTGGCTTGTAGATGATAGCATTTTCCTATGGGTAAAGATGGCTTATTACTAACTGAATTAAAATACAGTCAGTGGGAATCAACTGGCATGGCTGTCACCCACGTTACATTAATTCCCAATGAAATTCAACGGCTTCTTGTTTATGACTGTTGACCTAAACATTTAAAAAGATCACATTAAATGTCATGGCTGACAAGTGCCATTTGACGTATAATATTGAATATATATGATTTGAGTTTAGCGGATTCTAAAAACACTTAGGGACACACATCATGGGTGCAATGTAAATCTTACTGACCTTTTTCATGATTCAGTATTGAAGATATAATTTACTTTACGCACTCACTTCATAATTCTGATTTAATCTGGGATGTTTTCCTTTTTCAAATACTATCAAAATTCGGATTTTTATTTGACAAAATGCTATAATTTACGATCATTGCAAAGTTATCTTATAAATAAATTGCTGAATTTGGTCTGACCACGAGTAGCCCGTATGAGGCTCAATTTCCTAATCCTATCAAGACGCTAGCTGAAAACTGACGGTCAATGCAATGTGGGCTGCTCTGACCTTTATGTGCATTCTTCAGTTTATGATGTGCCCCACTTGAAGTTAATTATACAGAGCCCAAGAGGGCATCAGAAAAGGCCATAACATCTTTGAATTAATATTAAGTCAAAATACCCGGAACTCACAGTGACTTATTAATTAATGATTGCATGGAAGCACATATCCAGAATACATCAAGATGGGTGACAAAGTTGAAAGGTTATCTAAATATCGTACAAAAGTGGAGTTCTAGTTAAAGTAGTTCTTGCCCACTTCCAGGGAATGATATTGAGCTCACGTTACGTGTTGGGAGACCAAAGCTGCATGAAGAGTTGAACTGGTCAATCTTTGTCAAGTTGATTGTCTCTGGGGGTAATCGAGCAAGTGCACATGGCATAGGCCTCTGAACTGATTTTGAGACAGCAGAATTATTGCTGCCTTTTACACTTTTCAGGAATGTCTCTCTGATGCTTCTCGAAGATCTCTGTATGACGATTATTTTGTGGGATTTCCTGATATTTCTTGCAAACCTAGAAACGAATCATCTGAAGGTTTAGAACCTCTCAGTGTGCAAATCTTGGTCCCAGTGACATAGGGGGTTATTAAGAGTACAGCGGCCCTTGGGACCGCCGTACTCGAAGAGGCGGTCCAACCACCACCACCCCGGTGGTCCGACCATCTTATTACGATGGCGGATGTGGGACTGCCACATGACCGCCGCCTCTGCCAGGATCCAGGATCCTATGGCAATCACAGTGTGGAAAGGAGCCTGAATATGCTGGCGGTGCCAATGCCGGCACTACTGAGCATATTATGACTTGCATATCCACGTCTCATTTCATGGCGGGGACCCTGCCATGAAAAGGGTGGCAGAAATGAATGTAAGGGGGCCCTAACAAGGCCCCTGGGCAAATCTGCACATGAGGGTGCATGAGGGGTGGCACATGTTGTGCCCCCCTACAATTGCACTTTCGTGCATGCACTGTGTGGCATGCATGACATGGTGCCTGCCACACAGTGCACATACGTGCAGCAGGCTCTCTCATGGCAGCAATTTACTAGCCCCAGTGACACTGCCGCAGCACTGCCTGCCCACCCTGGATTAAACTCAAAATCCGGAGGGTGGTTGTGTAAAACAGGAAGGCAATCGACGAATGGAATAACCTTAAGTATTGCCCGGCGATGTCGCCTCTATTCCCCAAAATATGAATCAATGAAGAGGCAGGCGCTGGAGACTGGAAGGCAGGAAACAAAGGTTTATTCTCTCCGGAGGAGAACACGTCAGATCAGACCAACAGGGAATCTTCACGAGGTGCTCTACTGCATCTCTGAGGCCTGGCCTCTTATACACGCATTTATGGCAGGAAGACATTCTTTATTACAGTAAAGATACTTTGAAGTATGAAAGACATCCCTGGGATCTTCCGCTTCAGACCCGTTCCCACGCACCCTTACAGTGAGAATCCCTCCCCATTCACCATACAGAATCGTCATCAGACGGCAGGATCAGCAGGGCATTCCGCCGGTTCCCGGAATGCATGTGGTGTGACGGATCTCATGGGGTGGGGGCCTTGATCTACTGTAACTCCTTTGAAGAGGGGCGATTCCTTACAGTCGGGCCATAAACTGTATCTGCAGGGCTAGGTGATAGCCTGGGACCGGCCTGGACAATCGGATACGGAGGAAGAGGGGTGTCAGAGGGTGTGATAGTGTATAGGAGGAAAGGGAGGTGTCGGGCAGGCCCGGGGTGAGATTCCCAGGAAGTGCAGCACAGTTGGAGGGGGTTAATGGCCCGTGCATGAGAGAGAGAGAGAGAGGGTGACCAGTGCGGGGGGGCTTGCGAGGATGTGGAGCCGCGCGGGGATTAGCGGTGTGCAGAGAGTGGGTCTGATCAAGGTAGCTAAAATGGCCGCCGCGGACGACGAAAGTGTGGCATTGGGAAAAAGGGCAAGATGGCGCAGACAATGTTTATCGATACAAATTAATTTTCCACAGTCCTCCCTTTTAACATTTCTCGCCAACTTGTTAATTCGGGTCGATCCCCATAATGCCACGTATTTCTGTCTCATACAAAGTTTTCATGTGTTCAGCCTGTAAGTCCAAAGTCTTTGGGCAAATGCAATTTGAAAATAATGAACACAGAGGAGGCAGACATTGGATACTTAAGCAACACCCGCATAGCACCCCAATCGGAATCAGAATGAATGTGAACAACCTCCACCCCCAGGCTTTCAGTAAGTCCCAGAACCAGCTCCCAAGCGACCATCCTTCTTGCTCCTGGTGTACTTCAGAGGACAGTCTATGGAGGTGTTCGATGGCTTTGTAAACAGAAGGTGAATTGTCTGGCACGTAGGTGCAACAGCTGGACCCAATGATGCGGCATGCTCCTCCTCGGTCTGCCAGAACCACGTCTAGAACAAGGCGGTTCTGCAGAGCCACCAGGCGGACTGCCTGAAGCTCTGCGGTGTTATTGGTCAAGATGCCAGCTGTGATGTTCATGGTGGTTTCAACTGCCTGGGTCAAGTGTCGGATGGCGCGGCTGTTCGTCATCGGACCCCAGAATGGCACAAGTCCTTTCGCGGCATCCAAGAACTGTGCTCCTGTCGAGTCGGCCTGGTCGATGTCCTTTGCACGCTTTTGCCGGTGATGGCTTGCTGGGGCCACATACGTAGGTGGGAGGATGAAGGCAATGTAGCATGTGCCCCCCAACCTTTGGGGAGCCAGGTGTATGCTTTGGTGCCACAAACAAAGTACATATTTGGAGAAGCAACAAAGGAGGGAGGGTCGGATGAATCCAGTGTTCTGGTGATGACGCAGGCGCTGCGGCCCACCAGTTGCGTCCCCAGGCCTTCGATGCACACAAGGCCCGAGACGTTGACAACAGACAAGGCCACTGTCAGAGTGGTGGCTGTTCGCTTCCGGAGGTAGGAGAAAGTGGGTCTCGCTGGGTTATGGAAAACTTGCATTTCCACTCGTTCTTTGGCAGGGATGTCCATGTGAATAGAGGTACCAGAGGTCAGAGGGTAAAAGGAGTAGCGGTTCGCCCAGTCTTATTCAGCCATGCCTCGTGGTAGAAATGCGAAACAGTTCTTTCTGATGTGGCATTGTCTTTAAAGCTTTCTTGCAGAAGAATCAGCCAGGCAAGACAGGAGCCGTGGATGGAAAAGGGCGAAGGAATGAACGGGATGGAGTGTCCGGCTGCATGGGGCAGCAGCCCGCAGATCCAGCAATTAGTGGCATTAGTGGCAAGGTTGTGTTGGTGCAGCAGTTGCACAAAAGAGTTATTCCAGAACTCCCTGCGTCTCTCTCGGAGCGGTGGAGAAAGGGCAATCAGGAAGTGTTCCTTGGTAGTTATCGGCAGTTCAGTGGGGAGCAATGTTTTGTGAGCGGGTGTGCTTTCTTCGATGATCCAGAAGGTTGTCATGAGGAGGAGGCAAAAGAGAAGGGTAATGAAAACGGCTATAGTCTTTGAGCTGTGCAGTTTGTTAGTCTTTGGGTTTCGGTAGGTCCTCTTCGGATATCCAGTTGCTTCCATCATTGGGGAGTCGGGCGCTTCCATCATCTTCAGAGTGCTCGGTAGCGGGCAGAACCACCGACTTTCTCTGACTTCTCTTCGGGCAACCTTGAGTGTGTTAGGCTACCGTTCTGAGATTTTACCCAGTCAGTGGTCTGCTTTGCCGAAGCTCCTCCCTTTTACGTAGGTTGTACCCTTCCCTGGACGGTACGGTGGGATCGGGAAACTCTGCCAGTTCGAGCGTTTCTGTGTCGGTGTGACAGCTCAACGATGGTTTGTCTTTTGTCAGGAGCTCTTCCTGAGTCGCGATGTCTTCTTCCGTCGTCAGAGTTGGGGGCGCGTTTACAATGGTGCGCATGCACCCAGTGACGCTTGCCTTCCACTCGAAGGGCCGTCCGTGTAGTGATCAGGACTTGCCAGGGGCCCGTCCACCGAGGTTCCAAGCTTTTGGCACGCTGGAAGTTGCGGATCAAGACGTGATCCCCTGGGTGAATGTCGTGTCCTGGGCCCCTGGAAGCATCTGGGATGGCTTGTAGCACCTGTTGATGGATGACAGTTAAGGTTTTAGTGAGGGTGCACAGATAGTCAGACATTAGGACGTCTGGGACGTCATGGATCGAAGTTGGCCTAGGCGCGGCCCAAATATTCATTGGCCGCCCGAATACTACTTCGTAAGGGGTCAAGTGGTGCTTAGTGGGGGTGGAGCGCATTGATAGCAATGCCAATGGGAGGGCATCAGGCCACTTCAGTCCGGTGGAGGCAACAATCTTAGAGATTTTTAGCTTGAGTGTGGCGTTGTGTCGCTCGACCAGGCCTGCAGATTGGGGGTGGAAGACTGCGTGAAATTTCTGTTTTACACCCAATCCCTTTAAGATAAGTTGGATGACTTCAGCTATGAAGTGGGGGCCGTTGTCACTCCATAAAATCCGACAAAGGCCATATCGGGGGAAAAACTCTTTTAACAGGACTTTGGCAGTGGTCATGGCAGTGTTGTCGCGTGTGGGATAGGCCTCCACCCATTTGCTGAAGGCGCACACGACAACAAGGACGTACTTCAAACCCAGGCAACGGTCTAGCTGAATGTAATCCATCTGTAGGACTTCAAAGGGATGGTCGGGGACCTCGAACCCACCCCGAGGGACAACAGTTCCTTTCCCTGGGTTGTGTTGCAAGCAGATTAAGCATTGTTGAACTAGGCGTCTAGCAGAGTCGGGAATCTTGTCGTTGTGCCAGACTCGGGTGATGAGTTCAATCATGGGGGCAGATCCTATGTGTGCTGGGGAGTGTGCCATAGTCAGTATGGGGATCAAGTAGGAATTGGGTAGCAGCCATTTGTTCGTGTCTTTTGTCAACCAGCAGCCTTCATCATCTTTCAGTCCCACCCGTGCCCATTCAGTCAGTTCTTGGGGGAGCAGGCCATTTGTATGTCTCTAATGTGCTCTCTAGCGTCCTTCCATTTTTCCGTCTGTGACCTAGTCACGTACATGCGTGTCGTCGTCCTATTCTCAGCTGTGGTTCGAGCAGTGATGTCGGCTAGTGCATTTCCTTGTCCAATGATGTCTGTCACTTTCTTGTGTGCCTGGCATTTGATGACTGCAAGTCGTTCGGGGAGGAGGACTGCTTCGGTCAAGGTAGAGACTAGATCTCCGTGAAGGATGGGTGTACCATGCGAAGTCAGGAATCCCTTTCCTTCCATAAGAGCCCAAAATGATGAACCACCCCGAAGGCATACTGGCTGTCGGTGTAGATGTTTGCGACTTTGCCTGTTGCTAGGACGCATGCACGTGTGAGGGCAATTAGTTCTGCCGCTTGTGCGGACCGTTGGGTGATGCGGGCTGTCTCAACTACCGTCCGGGCTGTGGTGACTGCATAGGCAGCCGAGGTCGTGCCGTCGGGGAGTTTAATGCACGAGCCGTCTACCCATAGCTCTCCATCAGGGTCTGGGATGGCAGTGTCACGGAGGTCAGCTCTACTTCTAGTTTGCTCGTCCGTGAGGGTCACACAGTCATGCATAGGGGACACATTGGGGTCGTCATCGGGGAGGGGCAACAGAGTGGCAGGGTTCAGAGTGGTACATCGTTTCAACGTGATGTGGGGTGTAAGCAGAGTTAACTCGTAACCAGTCAGTCGTGCGCTAGTCAGGTGCTGAGTCTTGGTCTGGTTCAGGAGTGTGTCGACAGCATGGGGGACCAGCACAGTGAGGGAATTCGAAAGTACGATCCCCTCACTTTGTCGGATAGAGACGGCAGCGGCAGCTACCGCTCGAAGGCAGGCGGGCAGAGCTCTGGCTACAGGGTCAAGAGTGGCAGAGAAGTAGGCACAAGGGCGTTGTTTGGGACCTATGGGTTGCGTTAGGACAGACAAAGCGCACCCCTCCCTCTCGTGGGTGAAGAGGGAGAAGGGCTTGGTGTAGTCAGGGGTTCCTAGAACAGGGGCTGAGCAGAGGGCATCTCGTAGTTCTTGAAAGGAGGATTGGCATTCAGGGGTCCAAGGGAGTGGGAAGGGAACGTCTTTCGCTAACAGAGAGAGTAGAGGTCTGACTATGAGACTAAGGTTTGGCAACCACTGCCGACAGAAGGACGTGAGGCCTACTAAGGAGCGAACCTGCTTTTGAGTCTTGGGAACGGGGGTCTCTAGGATGGTCCGGATCCGATCGGGTGTGAGCTTTCTCCCGTCCTTGGACAGGAGGTGGCCTAAGTATGTCACCTGTGGTTGGCAGAACTGCAGCTTCTTCTTGGAGACCTTGTGACCATTCTCCGCGAGGAAGTGCAGGAGTTGGATGGTGGCTGTGGTGGCAAGTGGCGTAGTGTCGGCAGCCAGGAGAATGTCGTCGACATACTGGATTAACACCACTCCGTCCGGGAGCTGGACTGCGTCCAGCTGTCTCTTGAGAGCCTGGCTGTAGATGCTGGGGCTCTCAGTGTAGCCCTGGGGTGCTCTACAGAATCTATATGAACGGGCTTTTAGGGTGAAGCCGAAGAGGTATCGGCTGTCTGGATGGATGGGGATAGAAAAGAAAGCATTTTTGAGATCTATGACGGTGAAAACAGTGGCAGTGGAGGGGATCAGGGTCAAGATGGTGGTGATGTCAGAGACTACTGGGTACTGAGGTACGACTACTTTGTTTACTTCGCGGAGGTCAATGATGAAGCGATAAGCCTTCTCATCTCCCTCGCCTTGCTTCTTGACAATGGGTAGGATAGGGCTGTTACAGATATTACTGACTACTTCCTCTACCACTCCTGCATCGACTAAGGACTGAATGATTCCTACCAATGCCTTCTCGCCCTCGGGCGATATCCGATACTGTGGGAGCTTTGGGAGCATAGCGTCTGACCGTACAGTGATGTGCACAGGGTCTATCATCATGCGTCCTACGTCTGAGTCGGTCTTGGCCCAAAGGTACGGGGGTAAAGTGTCTAGTAAGGACAAGTCAGCGTCAGTGATGGAAAACATGCGTCGGGTGGGACAAGGTCTGAACAGATTCTGGTTATCGTACAGTATGACTCGTACTCCGTCTGGGGAACATCGAATGGTGGCTCGAAAGTGCTTCAGGAGGTCAAGACCCATAATGGCGTCGGGGTGTTGGAAGATAGCAGGAAGGTCGTGTCCGTGATGTTGTTCTCTAAGTGAAAGGGAATCGGTGTAGATAAGGGATTAGTAGAGGGCGTTCCATCAAAGCCTATTGATGTCACGTGTGAGCCAGACAAGGGTGCCCTTGGAATCAGTCGTTTGGATAATGCACTACGTGTTGCCCCAGTGTCCACCAAAAATGGGGACTTCGTACCCAGGACCTTAGCAGTGACATAAGGACCTTGCTGGTCAACACAAAGCTTGACTGGATCCCTCCCTTGTCCCTGGCTGTCCTATGCGAAATCGCGGACGTTCTCGCAATCGGACTGCTGATACTGATTCTGTCGTGGGCGGTCAAATGTGTTAAGTCGGCTTGGTCTGTCATAGTTAGCATCATTGGTGTGTCCCCGTCCCTGGTCCCTGTTCTTTTGTCCGTTTGTCCCATCCCTAGCCTCTCGGTTCTTGTTTGCTTCATGAAGGACCGGGCACTGCGACTTCCAGTGACCGTATCCTTTACAAAACGCGCATTGGTTTTCATCTAAGTCCCTTCGGCTTGTATAGGGTACGGGCATTCGTTCTCTGGAGGGTGTATTTTTAGGGGCTGTCGGCTGGTAGTTCCCCTTGGAGGGTTCCCTACCTATCGTCACCCCCTGCAGTTGAGCTATCATGACCCGCTTTTTCAACTCCTTCTTTTTACGTTCGGATGCCCTATCATTCTCATTCTTCTGATGTTCATAGTATTGGGCCATCTGGAGGATAGCCGTGGGTTTAGAGGCTGCCCAACTGCTTTCGCTCGCCTGCAATTTTTGAGAAACTTCTTGCACCAGGCCTTTCACGAAATTCTGAACGAACAAGTGGTGTCCGGTTGCAGTGGCCATATCTTGGCCGCTGTAGTCGGAGAACACCGTTTCGAACCTAGAGAAGTATTCCGAAGCGTATTCTTGTGGTTTCTGTCTACAGGCCGTCACTATTGACCAGTCTATTTTCTTCTCGGGAATCAGGGTCTTGAGTTTCTGGACGATCTTGTCCGGGAGTTCAAGGATGGCCGTTACGGGTTTCTGCCCGGCTCCTCGTTGCTTGTCGAACTCATCGAGTTGTTTCCAGGTATGTCCGAACAGCTCAAGGTGGTCGACCTTGCGGATCTGCTTCCACACATCAGCTGGCAGACATAACCCGAAGAACAAATCGAGGTCCGTTAGGGTCATGATAGTGGAACCTAAGGCTGTACCTAGTTCAGTGTAGAAGGCGGTGGGGTTTTTTCGTAAATCGGGCAGAGATTTTCGGAACGTCAGAATATCCTGTCGATCCCATGGTTGGTAGACCCAGTTGTACACTATCCTCCCTTTTGCATCCGTATGGTTAACATCATCGTGTGTTCCCTGACCTCGTGGGGGACCCAATAGGGGCGGCCTCTCTTATCGGCATCATGGTGCTAGGTTGCTCTATTCGTGGTTCGGCCGCTACGGATGTCGTAGGTTTAGCTTCCACCTCTGATTCAGTGAGGTGGCAGAAAACCCTAAGTGTACGCGCAAGGAGGTCCGTCACGTCACACTCGCCCTCATCCCCGATATCAATTTTTCTATACAGAGTCGTTAGGCTCTCGGGACCTCTATCTCGATATCGGTCCTCATAAGCGTTTAGGACATGATAACATAATCGTACGACAAAGTGTCGTCTGTGGCTTCCCGCATATGAGTTGAATATATCCATAACGTGTTCCTCCTTCTCCTTTCGTTCTACTAGTGTCCTGACTACCTTGTCAATCCTCTCTTGCTCGTTTTTGCCCAACCTGTTCGTCCTTGTGGGTTCTGTGTTTCGGGCCTCATGGTCATCTAATATTGCTGCTTGTTTTGTATCTGGTGCGAGGGATTCCGCCGGTGCGGAGGCCTTGGGGCCGAGGCCCTGGCGCTACTCTCGTCTGTGCTTGGGGGTCGCGAGTGTTGCGCTGAAGGTTGGGAAGGGGCATATGGAGGGGGCATGTAGATGATCGGAGGACCTAATAAGAGATCATCGTTGGTTCGCTGTTTCGAAGGTAATTCAGGGTAGAGCGCAGAGGGTGTTCTAACAGGACACTGGCTCGGTGTTTCGATCTCTTGTTTTCGCTTAGCCTCCTCTCTCTTCTTTATTTCTTCCTCTAGTTTCTTTGCAGCTAGGTGGGCTGCTTTACGTAGCTCTTTGTCTAACCTAGCTTCCTCTTTCTTCTTTCGCTGTACAGTTTCTTTGCGCCACAGGCCAACGCTGTCTAGCATGGTCGGTGTCGTTCTACGAGTTTTTAGGGCTTCATCTAGTGCATCTAGTTTGCTTTCTTCAAAGGATCCTATCAGTGGCCACTGACTCTGGGGTTCCTTCTTCGTATACCTGTGCCATAATTTGCAATATGCTATAGCGACTAGTCCATGCTTTGTGAACATGTCTTTGTTAGGGGTGCCTTCCAGTGGGACTGGATGATCCACCTCTAACAAGCGGTCCGGGCTGAACCAGCTACCACTCAGTGGGGAGAAGATAGGCATGACAGATTACAAAGGGGGACAAAGGTCCGCGTTACCCATCCTTCACTATCTGTAAAGGGAGAGAGAATATTCCTATCCCTCGCCGTTTGTAGACAGGGAATGCCTCAAAAGGAGCTACTCTGATACTCAAAGAAAAAGGGAGCTACCCTTGACAATCAATCAAACAAACAATCAGTGGGGAGAAAAGATAGGTACGACAGATTACAAAGGGGGACAAAAGTCCGCGTTACCCACCCTTCACTGTTCACAAAGGAAGATAGAGTATTTGTACTCTTCCTCATTTGTAAGCAGCAAATGTCTCAAAGAACCGTTATCGTTTCACAATTTGTCGTTTTGTACGACCTTACCCGGACCGCATGGGCTGTTTCCTGTCTTCCGAATCCAGCGCCCGATCGTCCTCTATCTTCTATCGCGGCACTCCTGATGGTTCCCAGTCAGGACCGTAGATCACTCGAGAGAGGTCTGTTCGGAACCAGTGAAGTTCGGATGATCGGCTGTCAGACGAGGGTCTATCGGACAGGAGCTCTCCCGATCGTTGCAGTCGTTCACTCTGTCGTCAGGACCTCTCCCACTGGATCCACGTGTCGCTGATGGGCCCCACGCTTGGGACGCCAATTGTAAAACAGGAAGGCAATCGACGAATGGAATAACCTTAAGTATTGCCCGGCGATGTCGCCTCTATTCCCCAAAATATGAATCAATGAAGAGGCAGGCGCTGGAGACTGGAAGGCAGGAAACAAAGGTTTATTCTCTCCGGAGGAGAACACGTCAGATCAGACCAACAGGGAATCTTCACGAGGTGCTCTACTGCATCTCTGAGGCCTGGCCTCTTATACACGCATTTATGGCAGGAAGACATTCTTTATTACAGTAAAGATACTTTGAAGTATGAAAGACATCCCTGGGATCTTCCGCTTCAGACCCGTTCCCACGCACCCTTACAGTGAGAATCCCCTCCCCATTCACCATACAGAATCGTCATCAGACGGCAGGATCAGCAGGGCATTCCGCCGGTTCCCGGAATGCATGTGGTGTGACGGATCTCATGGGGTGGGGGCCTTGATCTACTGTAACTCCTTTGAAGAGGGGCGATTCCTTACAGTCGGGGCCATAAACTGTATCCGCAGGGCTAGGTGATAGCCTGGGACCGGCCTGGACAATCGGATACGGAGGAAGAGGGGTGTCAGAGGGTGTGATAGTGTATAGGAGGAAAGGGAGGTGTCGGGCAGGCCCGGGGTGAGATTCCCAGGGAAGTGCAGCGCAGTTGGAGGGGTTAATGGCCCGTGCATGAGAGAGAGAGAGAGAGGGTGACCAGTGCGGGGGGGCTTGCGAGGATGTGGAGCCGCGCTGGGGATTAGCGGTGTGCAGAGAGTGGGTCTGATCAAGGTAGCTAAAATGGCCGCCGCGGACGACGAAAGTGTGGCATTGGGAAAAAGGGCAAGATGGCGCAGACAATGTTTATCGATACAAATTAATTTTCCACAGTTGCACCACGGGCTTGGCGGTCTTCCTGGGACTGCCGTGGTGGTGGGTCCCAGATAAAGACTGCCAAACTTATAATAAGGCCCTGAACCTTTCAAATATTTCGTCCAACTGTGGTCTTTTCTTAGAGTTTATGATTAAAACGGTTCTCTTATAGTTCTTTGAATTGGTCTTTTGCTATTGCATTATCAGTCGATTAATGCACTAAATTGGCCTCATTTTTCTTTGCAGAAAAGCTGGCCACGAATCTGGTTGCCTGTGACACAGATGAAATGCATCAAGTTCATCTTATGGCATCCACATGACGTATTGACCCATGCTAATGAACATTGATGTTGATGTATTTTTTTCGGTTACTCTCATCAAATGATTGCTTACCCCAACTGAACCGATATTCTCGTTTAAGAAATTATACCTTTTAGGAAGGCACTGGAGACCATGTTATACTCTGTAACGTCAAAAATCTATGCACATTAAGAGATCATGAGGACATGACCTGAAACTTTTCCAGCCACTTATTAGAATGTCAGCAATAAGAATACGAATTCTGTGGAGAGTAAATCCAGAAGACATTAGGCAATCCACCCAAAAAAGTTATCTCAACCTTTTCTCAACATTGCCTCAACCAAAGTGAAGTAGCCAGCATCACATTTAAGATTATACACCAGAGACCTGACTCTTTCTGACTGATCAGAAACATTGCTTGTCTCTGGCTAAATAAGGGGTTACTCCTAGTTGGTGTCAATAAAACCAGCACCACCCCTTACATGCTACAAGGTGATGCACAATCAGAAATATTGAACATAAACTTCTGAATTTGTAAATCCTCACAAAAAGCTCCAACAATTGATTATGCCAGTGGTTTTACAAGAAGTTGTACAAATAGATGTGCTCCACACTGGGGAACAATGCATTATAATGCAAAACGCTAGCTGTCCAGCAGTGAAGAAAGTGTCACAGAGGCTTACCTATTTAACATTAAAGAACTTAAACAGTTATTGGAGAGTGCTATCAACTAGCTATGTACGCTGTTGTGAAAAATGCAAAAACAAACAAGGCCACAACCTTAAAATGGGCAAAAGCAAGACCAATTGTCAGGAGACTAAGGGCCTGATTTAGATGTTGGTGAATTGAGTCCTGCCCTGGCATTTTCGGTGGTCTTCCTGCCCGCTGGCTTAGCAGTCCGCCCACCCCATTTACATGTTAGCGTGTCCATAGATGAAAGACTAACTTGGTCCCACCATCACTGCCAGGAAATCACAACTGTGTCGACGGCGGGATAAGAAAAAGTGGCTGTCGGAGGGAGGACTGCTAGTTTCTCTGCAGGGCCAATCACAATGTGCCTTTCCGCCGACATGACTGTGGCGGTAAAACCTCCACACCTGAGTTGGAGGAATGGAAGGGATATAAGGCAGAAACTCACTACTTCTCACTTACACACTTCCTGTTCCGCCATGAATCCGATCCTCCAAGTCCTGCCACTGCTGCTTGATGATTAACAAAACCAACACCGTCGTGGACGCAATCGACAGTAAGCTACACTCTTACCTGTAGCCTAATGATTTGTCTGTTAACATATGCACAGGACTCGTCTATTCACAAATCTCTCTCACTAGCAATAGCATATCAATGTGCAAGGCATAGGTCTGTAATGTTGACATTTAAGAAATTTAAAGACAAACACTTGCATGTTCATATTGTATTTATAAATGTGGTGTAAGCTGCCTTCCAAAAGATGGACTCATGCACATAAAAGGATATCAAAATCAAAATCAAAAACTCAACATACAAGTGTGTTGAAATAAATCCCCAAAATGGTCACATTAAAAGCATATGCAACACACATCATAGGGATAAGCGCAATCTAACATGATGTAGAAACTGCACTAGACATGGTGTAACCTTTACCTCACAAAATAGTAGTTAAATCAATGTCAGCCACAGATTAGAAGCATTCAACATATACATCTGAGTAACATTTCCCCTTCTCTACTGCAAGTCCTGTACTGTATCCAATTTCAATAGTTACAAATAGATCAGACTAATCAGTAATCAAGGTCAAACAAACAACCCTGTAGTAACACATGCAAATAACATTTGTAACCCCAAGTACTGGGTGCAAGTGCCCATTACTATGATGAATGCCTGCACCTAATATCTAATGACCATCACATAATATGTTAACCAGTGTTTGCATTTAACAAAGTAGACATTAAAAAAATCAGTTGTCTTACCTGCCATCATGGTAAAGCTAAATAAGCACTTCACATTTTACTCAGAGACATTGCTAGGAATCAAACAATTGCTTAGGGAAATTAATGCCAGGACAAATTTGGTGAACTTAAAAGTGTGTATTTATTAGGAACAATGAGATAACTCTCTTAAAACTTTCAATAAAGCCAAATGGCAGTCCATAAAGTGCAAAAGACATGTGCACTGTTGTGCGGTGGTACAAAGCTTGCCTCCTAATGCACTGCCAAGGGGAACCTCCTCAGGAAGGGGCATCTAGTGGGCAGAGCAGGCACCTCACAGATCATACACAGGAGTGGGGGGTTTGGGTTTGGGAGTGGTGCCTTTGGATTTGGGAGGGATGTCCTTGGGTTTGGGAGGGGTGACATTGGATTTGGGAGGGTGTTTTTGGGATGGAGGATCTTGTGGTTGGAAGGGGTGGTTTGAGATGTTGAAGGGGTGGGTTGGGGTGTGGAAGGGGTAGATTGGCATCTGCAAGTGGTAGGTTTGGGTTTGAAACAAATGAAACATCAGTTTTATTTGGCTTGTACAGAAAAAAATGTTTATGTACAGTTGTGGAGAGTATATCATGTGCTGTATAATATCCAATATGTGAGTTTTAAACATAGCACATTTAATTCAAACTTATACATAGATATATTTCTACATACACAGCAATTAGAATCTTGGCCTTTCTTCACACAACACATACTAATGTTGTTGTTTTTTCACATTGTAAAGAGCTAAGAAATCCCCAACATCATTGTCCTCTGTAATAAACAAAAATATATGAGACTTCACATCACTAACTACACGTCACTCAGGAACTAAAACGGTCGTTGCAGCCTGTGATAATGGAAAAATACCAGTTAGACAGATTCCCATATACATTTCAGAAATGCATCAAGTCCAGCTCCTCTGGCGAGAAGGCAGGTCCCTCTCACTTTTTTGACCTGCCACCAGTGCTCCCAGAGGTAAGTAAAAGCAGCAAAAGTGGAGGAGGTCTTGGTAGCAGCAGTGTTAGGAGGCAAGTAAGCTTTGATCCCAACCACTGCGTACATATACGCGATTTACGCCATCATCAGTGTAGACGGATGCAGCCATTGGTCTTCGTATGTTACTTTCACCAACGTTAGCCTATGGCTGTGTCCCTCATGGAGTTTACCGCCCACTATGCGATCAACTTTCATTGCACGCATCTGATATCAAATGTCCTATGGGCGAGGTCAGGCACCCGCCATTTTAGAAGTTCAAAATAGTCTGTTTGTGACTGTTAAGCGAGTCACCACCACTCAAAATGGGGGCTAATTTGTTTACATTTTCAAATGTAGATGGACACTCATTCTTTTAAAAATAAACATTTATATGTAGTACATTACTGTGCTGAAAGCGATATTAGTGCAGTGTTGTTTATAACTCAGTTGACAGTATTTTTGGAGGAAAAAAATAATGTGCAATTAATACATTTTAGATGCATTATTTACACCTTTTTTAGAAATTATTTGTCGGCTATTAATTTAATTTGTGAAGAAGAAAGGACAGAAAGCAAATGTTTTATTAAATTATGTAGCAAAACCATATATATTTTGTACAACTACACAACTTTAGTTTCAAATATCAGATATGTTGCTGTGGAAAATGTTCAAATGTTCAAATGTTTTTCCAATGGAGACATATGAACACTGGGAGAGTGAGGTAATGACAGCCTCAGGTGTACCGCCCACTTCCAGACCTTGCCACCATGGAAGAAAGGCATATAATCAAGAAGTTCAGATTGAAGAGGCAAACTATACTGGATTTATGTCATCAGCTGGAGCCAGTTCTTCAGCCTCACAATTGAAATCTTACATCTATTACACTAATTCAATCAATCAATCAATCAATCAATCATGTCACTTATAAAGCGCACTACATACCCGCGAGGGTCTCAAGGCGCTGGGGGAAGAGGGGGGTGGTGCTGCTACTGATCGAAGAGCCAGGTCTTGAGGAGTCTTCTGAAGGCCAGTAGGTCTTGGGTCTGTCGGAGGTTGGTGGGGAGGGTGTTCCAGGTCTTGGCGGCGAGGTGGGAGAAGGATCTGCCGCCGGCGGTCGTTTTCTGGATGCGGGGGACTGTGGCGAGGGCGAGGCTGGTCGAGCGGAGCTGGCGGGTGTGGGTGTAGAAGCTGAGTCGTCTGTTGAGGTAGGCTGGTCCGGAGTTGTGGAGTGCTTTGTGTGCGTGGGTGAGGAGCTTCAAGGTTATCCTCTTGTTGACAGGGAGCCAGTGCAGGTCTCTCAGGTGGGGTGTGATGTGGCTGCGTCGGGGGATGTCGAGGATAAGACGTGCAGAGGCGTTCTGGATGCGTTGCAGCCGTCTCAGGAGCTTAGCCGTCATTCCTGCGTAGAGGGCGTTTCCGTAGTCCAGCCTGCTGGTGACGAGGGCCTGGGTGACTGTTTTTCTTGTTTCGGTGGGGATCCACTTGAAGATCCTGCGGAGCATTCGTTGGATGTTGAAGCAGGATGAGGAAACGGCGTTGACCTGCTTAGTCATGGAGAGGGTGGGGTCGAGGATGACCCCTAGGTTGCGTACGTGGTCGGTGGGTGGTGGGGCTGTTCCCAGTGATGTTGGCCACCAGGAGTCGTCCCAGGCTGAAGGGTTGGAACCAAGGATGAGGACCTCCGTCTTGTCCGAGTTCAGCTTCAGGCGGCTGGTCCTCATCCAGAACTTCACTTTGTGGCCACACGATTCTTCCAATACACTGTTGCAGTATGTGGTGGAATGTCACAATCAACTTTCAGTGGTGTGCTACAAGAATTTATATTTTCATTGATGACACACATCAAGAGCTTCATTCAGTTTCCACGGCAGCAGGATTTAGCCAATGTGAATGGGGATTTTTATAATTTGGGTCACCTACCACTTGTGGTTGGAGCAATTTTAACCTGAGAGGGCCTGGCTCGTTGGTCAGTACAATCTTTCATAATATTGTTTGCGGGATTTCTAGTTGAATAATCTGAAATAGTGTCACATTTTTGGGCGTTTTTTTGTCTTCCATCTAGGACACTCAGCTTATCCCAACTGACCAATGATAGCACCGCTAAGGAATCTGACAACGCCAGGGGGAAGTTCACGTCAATGAGGCTCATGGAAGAAAACGGCAACCAGTGGAGTGGGCTTTTGGGCTCCTAGAGGCCAGATTTCGTAGTCTGGACAAAACTGGTGGAGCCCTCCTCTACTCCACACTCTAAGGTTTGCCAAATCACCGTGGCCTGTTGCATGCTCCACAACATTGCCCTGCGATGGAACAGCCATTACATCACAGAGGATGGAGACCATGAAGATTCACCGGGTGAGGATCCTGAAATGCCAAATGAAAATGATAGTAGTGAAGAGGAAGGAGTTGACATGTCAAGATGTCATTAACAGCTTCATCTCATAAGTGTAAGTATATCTTTACATGTTCTCACTTTCACCGTTACACCAATTCATGTGATGATGAGAGAAGTATGTGGTGGTAATTTGTTAGGAAGGGCAAGTTCAGGGCAATTCAGGCCAAAGGTGTTTGTTGATCAAAGTTTAGACACATAGGGGCAGATTTACAAGCCCGTTGCGCCACTTTTGCGCCGCCGTTGCGTCACTTTTGTGACGCAGCGGCGACGTAAACCATGCGCCACGTTGCGCATTATTTACAACGTGACGCATCTAGGGAGATGCGTCACGTTGTAAAGCCCTGCGCCACATGAAACCTGCGTCAGGTTTCATGTGGGCGTTCCTCCGCAGGGTGGGCGTTCCGTCGAAGGAATGCCTCGTAAAAGTGACGCAGTGAAATCTACAAGATTTCACTGAGTCACTTTTCCGACGCCGCTGCGACGAATCCTTACGCCTGCTTCAAGCAGGCATAAGGAGTGGCGCACCACGTTAGGTATGGGCGGCCCACGAGCATTGCTGGAGTTGCGTCGCGCTTGCGACACGACTCCAGCAATGCGCCGCCCTTGCGCCACAGGATGCGACACGCATCGGCCTTTCCTTGCGCCACGGTGCGCCGCATTGTAAATGCGGCGCTTCCGTGGTGGCGCAAGGAGAGAATTGCGTGTCGCAACTATTCTGGCGCATCCCTGCTGATTTGCAGGGATGCGCCAGAAGTTGTAAATCTGCCCCATAGACTACTGTGTTCAGTTGCACTGTTTATCTCTGATTATTTTGTGAAACTGTGTCCTTACAAAAGGTGACTTTGTAATGTGTCTATTATGTTATGTTTGATTGGTAGTCTTTTTGTTTTGATCTGTTTTAGGTTCCTTCATCATGTCATCTTCATTTGAACATTTCATACTTGTGACATTTGCAGGTACATGGTGGTGTTTTGAAGTGTAAAGAGAACCTGGATTGATCCTGGGAAAGACAGACACAGACTTTCGTTGTACAAATCTTGTACCAAGGCAACCTGCACTGTGATTGAATGGGAGATTGAAGATTACTGTTGAGTGTTGGCACTAAGACAATATGCGTGCCATCATTAGCTCAAACCACATTTGGTAGTGGAGCCAAATCATGCTAATCTCCCTTCACATTGGCAAAATTCTCATTGTGTGTAAAGTGTATGTAGCAGTTAATGTGTCTCATCATTGTAGGACAGACTTCATGTGGCACACCACTGAAACTTGGTTGTGACATTCCACCAGATACTCGAACAGTGAATTGGAATGATACTATGTCTACAAAATGTAGTACTGCCATGTTTTTGTCTATTGGCGTTATTGATGTGGGATTCCTTATGTGAGCCAGAAGATCTGGCTCCAGCTGATGTCGAGTCAATGATCATTTGCCTTTTCAGTCTGATTGTTTTGGATAGATCACCTTCTTCCATGTTGGCAAGGTTTGGAACTGGAAATGTGAAAATTGGTACTGATTATCACTGACATGCATGGATTGCTATTTTAGTGCAAATGTGGACATGCAATTATTGCTAAAATGGAATAAACATAGTATTAAATGAATAAATGGTATGCCATTTTTGGGAGTCTTGGTTGGGAAGTTGAGATAAACATTACCTACTTGCAAATTATCTGTGTTTACACAATCTTTTGATTTTTGTCATTGTAAAGCTATGATGGGAGAAAACAAATGCATTGATAGAGTTGAGATATACAAAACCAGTCTATGAGTTTTTGAGTTGTGAATTTATTGAACTAAATATGAAGAAATTAAACAGAGTGAAAATGAAAAAGCAAACTAAAAAGTAAAGAAGCCAGTCATTGGGAATGAAACCAAATTTGGAGAGCCAAAATTGTTTGAAGTCCAATGTCCAAAATACTACTGCATCAGAAAGGCAAATGTATGCAGAAATAGTCCACAGAGTGAATGGTAGGCACACCCTGGAGGAAATTAGGGTTGAGGTTTCTTGCTAGTGGTGGCAGAGGTCTTGCCATCCTCACCTCCTGGTAATATGAGTGTACGTCCCCTCCTGTGGGTGAGGGGGGATCCACAGTTGCATGGCCAGGGGGGCTGCAGGTGGTTCTTCCTGTGGCAGAGCCTCCTTTCCTGTGGCTGTGACAGATGTAGATGGGCCAGATGTTTTAGGACCACAGGAAGAGGTAGATGGTGATGGGAAATCCCTGTACATATGGGTTTAACTGTCCTACAGCACCCCAGTCAGTGATCCCAAATTGGAGTTGTGACCCTCCATCTGATTATTGAGTTCCCTCTGCAACTGCTTCATCTCTTGGAGCTCAGTGAGTATCTGGCCAATCATGTCTTTGGACTGATGATAGGCTCCCAAGACATGGTCAATGGTGGTCTGGGTGAGAATGACTCCATTGGCCTCACTATGCTGGCCCACATTATCCATACAAGACCCCTAACCCCACTACCCTGTGCCCTTGGCCCAGTGTGCCCCATCCGACTGGATCTTGGGTGAACTGGAGCTTATGGTGCTGTGGTGTCAACATTACCCAGGACTGTGGTGGCACACGATTGGTATTACAGTGGCAGGAATACAGGAAATGGAGCCTTCGGTTAGCTCAGGTGTTACAGCTAGGGTGGGAGGTGTCAGTGTTTTGGCTCAGTGAGCCTCACTGGAGGGTCTGCCCATGCTGACCAGATGGACCAGAATCCTCATCATCATCAAGAGTACCACCAGTGTTGTCATCACTGAAGGCTTGATTCTGGGCCGGAGCAGAGGTCTCTTCAGTGGCAGATTCCTGGCCACTTGGTCTGGCAGTTGGACCTGTTGAGAAATTGAGAACATTTTTATCAGTAAAAGTGTGTAGTATACTTCCAAATCTTTTCAGATAAACAATGTAGATACCTAGAAGTAGAAAGAGGTAGAGATTATTACGATGATAGCTTTCAGTGGTATTTAACATATTACCATAACTTTTAGCACTTTCAAACAGTACAACTTCAAATTAACAGATAATAAGATGTCCTGAAAGGTTTATAAAGTGATTCAGAAGCATACCTCACATCTCCCAACCATTCAACCCAACACAGTGGACAGGTGAAATGTGTAATTAACAGTTCCAAGGCCTAGCAGACCAAAATACATATTTACATAATTTGGATGGATGTTTGGCATTTGTCATCATGTGAACAGTGCAGAGTCAATTTGTGGAATTACTACTTATATTCAGCATAGTAATTTTCATACCTTAGAATCGATTGGTCAACACAGTTTGTTTTGTGAAACTCATGATTTCGATTCAATTGGTTGAGAAGAACAAGACAACATTCAGAAAACAATGCAAACCATTTTCAGAAGGGAGCATTGAATAGGGATTTATTACTACATGACACTTTACCATATGCTGAAATCTGTTGGACAAGGGAGAATGAGTAATATGGCATAGCAATATTCTTTTGACAAAACGGAAACAGGGCATCATGGTAGTTGTAGTCATTTCGAAGACAACTTCCCAACACTTTCAAAATGGTTAGTGGAACATACCTGCAGAAATTAGGCAGTTAAAATGGGACAGACAGTTACAATATGACACACATATGGGTAATTGGTTATTTGGTGTTGTAACACAGGCACCATACCATCATGTGAGATGTAACGGAGATTGACACCTGCAATCTTATGTGCAACACAATACATTCACAAAAACAATCGAAATTATCTGATACTGATAGTTTGAGGTTTCTCTGTTATGAAAATATGTGCAGAATACATTGGCAACAGCTGAGTTGAGAACAAACAGGACATTGAGGTTTAGTGAGATTTTGTAAAGTGTAACTTACTAGACTCCACTCCACCAGGTATTCCTGTCACGCCTTAAGGATATTGGATTTGCAAGATCTACTCATCCCAGGGCATGAGTTGTTAGGGGGGCCTGGGAAAACCTAGCATTGGAGTCCGCTGTGTCGATTGAGGTGTGCCGTGACCACGGCGGGAAACACTGTTGACGCAGACTGTGAGTGAGCCTGTATACATCTGATTTTGGCAGGCGAAAGCTTGGCAGAGTACTTGGGACTGCCACCGCAGTGAGATGGCAGTAAGACCGTCAAGATCTAAATCAAGCCCAAAGTCATTTTAAAGAGTTTTGGACACAAAGAGAAAAACATGATTAGAAACCTATGGGACTCTACTCCCTTTATAACGCTAAGTAAATATCTTTCTATGATGTATGACAAAAAAAAGTATGATGATTTTTTCAAATTAAATTGATTTATTTTTATGTCAACTTTAACATGTAATTCGCAAATAAATTGTGTGTAATTTACACGTTTAGATCGATCATAGCTAATGTAGGCTGCATTTTAAAATGGTTAACATTTGGGTGCCATCTAGTTCCATATCATGTATCTTTCTTTATTCTAGGAGAAGCTGACTCAGCAACTTCAAATGATGCATTTTTCTTTTGTTCCCATGCGAAATGTTTTCTTTCACGCAATCATTGTAGAACACACTAAAAGGCAATTGCGATGCACTTGCAGAATACAGCTTGGACCATTGTATCTCATTATGTTGCCGATAACTGCAAGTTTTGAAGGAAGTTTAGAGTGCCTCACTGTCCATTAGCTTGAAAAATAATGAATTCAGTAATCTGCTTGTGCCTTAATTCTGATTGGTCTATTGTGTAGGAATCATGTGTAGCTTTATCAGATATTAGAATTGTGTGATTTAAGCTAATGCAATGTACACAGAAATTTGGATGCCCTTTCAATTGCCTTTGGACCAGCTCATTTTCAGATGTTTTTACAGCAAAATCCTTTTTTCTGATTTCTTGACAGAACCATCTCTTGACTTAGCAGAGTAGGGCGCTCTCTTTAATTTTCCTTTTACAGACAACTTTCTAGTAGTTTGTCTTTGCTTTTATGACTTTGAATTGAATTGAACTATACATTGATGACTGCATTCATCTATTGATTACTAAATAGTTTGATGATTTGGGTTTATAATCTGCTAATCCCTTAATAAACCTCAATGGGCTTGAAACTTAATCACTCTATGTGTTACTTGTGGAGCTAAATGTGCTTTACATTAATAAAATGTATCAAATTTTGATGTTAGCTTCACTTGGAATGAAGGATTAATAGGAGAGTGGTATCTGAACCTGAATTTTCAAAGAGTTTGCATGAAGCAAAGTGCTCTATCATGCAAGGTTGTGTCTTGCTTCGCCTTTCAGATAATGTAGAATCTCCCACACGGTGGCTCAAACACGGCGAAGCAGGAGACATAAAACACAACAACACCTAGAAAAGGGTTTTATTTAACAAAATGCAAAAACTCTCTTTTTAGAATAAGGCTTGGGGTTTATTTATGCAATGCTCTCTAACAGAAAGGCTTTCCCAGATGCCAAAATGAATCACATTTGAATACACATAGAGATATATATTTATATGCATGCAATAATAACACACTTGATAAATGCAACAGTTAAATGCATGGATAATACTAATGAATAAACAAGCAGCAAATAATATGAGATAAAACTCAAGCAAATATTATGGGACGTCCTGCAAGAGATAAGAAAGATAAATGCAGTGAATTCTTCAAACGATTACTTTAGATGTGCACTCTGACTCATTTACACATCACAAAGAAAACACCTCAAATGATCAAAGCCACTGGCCACACATCACAATGGCAATAATCAAAACTCAAACACCTCAAATGACCACAGCCACTTAAACCACGCATCACAATGGCACTAGTCAGAAACAAATCACCTCACCCGATCGTTCACTCGACATCCTTGCCAATTCACGCTGGGGGGGCCCATTCACAGCTGGCTTGGACTCTCGACCGGGACTCAGGTTACATTTGTCTTACAGCAGTACATCTACTCTGTAAGTGAGCTCCCAACTCAGCTGTCAACAAACCTCAGCTTTATAGTCTCAAAACACGCACTAGAAGGTTCGAGAGTCTTCCTCCCCACGCCAAAGGAGTCTTACTGGAACTGGCCAGCTTCCAGGCATGCATTCCATGGCAGAAAGGAGTTCCTACGTCTCCTCTACATTCTCGCATGTTCCAGCCTTTATCTTAACGAAGCTCACAAAAGCCTTCCTGGGTACATTAAACAATCTCTCACAAAAACAATCCTTGAACGTGATTAACCCAAACAACTTGCAAGCGTGGCTGTGCGCGCAGATAAAGCTCAAGCCAGGCAGAGTCAGAATTAAGGATGACATGAGGCCATGTCAAAGCCAATAGTAAGAAATTGATCATTCTTCCCAGGGTACAACACAGTGCACATTTGTGCACCACTGCTTATAGCATCACATACTTCATCTATCAATGTACAACACAGTGCACATTTGTGCACCACTTCTTATAGCATCACATACTTCATCTCTCAATGTACAACACAGTGTGCATTTGTGCACCACTGCTCATAACACTGCATTTTCGAGACCAAAAAGTACATTCCACACCTCTCTCTCTCTCTCATGCTTTCAAATGCACATCCCACATGTTCTGTTCTTGGCAAGGCTGTCCTACTCCGTGACAGCTCCCACTGAAAGACTGCAAGCTTACAAGAAAGAAACCTTTAAGAGAAACAAGGCATATGCAGGATGTCGTACATTCAGGCTAGGATAAAATAACACTCCAAAGTCAATTAAAATAATGGTAGTCAAAGGTCATCACAGGGTGTCAGACCACAAGAGTGCCTCTAGCACTATATTCCACCCCATGACCTTTGACTATCATAACATACATATATCACAAAACTGAACTTCTAAACTGAAAGCACAACTATGATTGAAGCACATGTTAAAACAGTGACATTATAAACGCATGTGCTTAACTTAAAGCACAAATATAATTGAAGCATACACTAAAACAGTGAAATCATAAAAGCATGTAACAATCATTTTAAAGAGCTCGTGCATATCTGAATAATAAACGTATGATGGATACACAAAATAAATGCACAAATAGAATCAAGCATATGAACTCAGTAATGCTCCTAATGTCACAAATGGCTAATTCTGGAACTTCTACAATGGAAGCAGCCAAACTTATATATTTTGTGCTTAAAAATAAAGGCAACATCATCATCATCTTTTCATCTTTAAACTGAAAAACATCTTCTTCAATTTCAATTGCACAATATTTGTTGTTGTTCTTTTTTCAAAATAAGGCTTGGTAAGTTCGTCTGGTTTGTTCAGCCACAGGATGTCAGCTTGCATCGTCCGGTGATCACTCCAGGGTTGGGGGAGGGGACGGGGGGTCCCACACCCTCACAGGCCCACTCAGTCAAGGCACCCACTTGCAGGACAGGGACATCAAGTACACCAACATGTCGCAGTAGGATCTGGAAAAGAAAGAAGCATCACTCTTCTTGCAAAAAATATTTTTCAAAAAGAGCACGTTTTCTTTTTTCTGTTTTGGGTCTGAAGGCACAATATTATCATTTCTGTCTGCACGGTTCTCTGCTGGCTCTGGAGAATTATCTGGGAATTCTACCCACACTATGGCCTCTGAATTCTTGGTATTGGAGTGAGACTCTCCTTCTCCCTGCACAGTAAGAAGGGCTCGGGCAGTCTCCTTCCTGACTATTTCTCCACACACTGCTGAATATGTGCACCCTTTATCATTTGGCATGAGCCCAAGGCAATCCATCTGCTCTATTTGCTCTGGTAATTTTCCTTTCTTCAACTGGCCCCTCACCTTCTGTGGGACTGGTCTGCGCTGTGCATACTGACACATAGGAATCACAGTTCTAAGTAGGTCTAGGGCAATATGCATCCCTTCATTCTCTGCCCACCTGTTTGTATGGTCTTTCTCTCCTAGGTGCTCACACTTAGTCATGCACACCAAATCATAATTGTGTGTCACCACCTCTGTCTCCAAGATGTTAGCCTTTCCATCTGTAAGGGAATTAAAGGTTCTGTCTAGTGAATGTATAGGACCATGAACATACACAGTAGCTGCGCTTTGCAGTAAAGTTTGCCATTTCACTGGGGAATCCTGTGTCTCAGGCACCTCAAGCACCACCCCTGGACTTTCTATTGGGACCTGCACCAACTGTTCATGCAAAACTGCAGTTTCTGTCTGTATGTACCATTGGATCACATTTGCTTCTTGCCATTGCATTTGAGAAAATTCAACAGTCAAAATCACATTATGCCTTATTGTCATCTGCCCAGTGTCTGTCAGCGTGCAAAAGCACAAAAGCATCTGTATCTGTCCTGTATCTGTCACAGCACAAAAACACACAGATAATTGTGTCTGCATAGTGTCTGTCAGAACACAACTCAAAATCAACAGTGTCTGTCCTGTATCTATCAGAGCACAAGTCAAAATCAGCTGTGTTTGCCCTGTATCTGTCACAGTGCAAACAAAATATTCTCCAGCATTTGAAAATGTGTCAGTCCAAAAGTCTAAAAGAACACTCTTCTTTACTAGTTTTTCCCACATACTCCAAGTAGCACACCGCCCCTGAACTGTCACACGTAACTCACTGTCTCCTTTCTGTATTGGCCACACATTTAAAACACATTGCACAATCTCTTTTGCAGATTCAAAAGCACATTGCTGCATTTCTGTTTTCAAAATAGCGTCTCTCCATGTAAAGCAAGATTTGTCATTCACTGACATGTCTGATTTATAACTGCAACCAACCATTGCTAATTCTAACAGGCTGGTTTATTTACCTTCCTGCACGTTTACATTTTCTTGGTTGAACCTTACTTCGGAAGCTTCAAATTCAACCAAGATAACATTTATTTCTGGCTGAGGAACGTCCTCAAAAGAATTAATTAAAACCTCCTGTGAAACCTGCAGATTAACTGGCAGCATCTCTATATTCACATTTTTCACAAATGAATCACTCTGGCTATCTGAACAGCCTGGCAAAATAAACGGCTTTGGAGCTTGGTACATTTTCAACTTTCTTTTCAAACTTTTCTTTTCAAACTGAGCGTCAGCCAACTCTCTCTGCAACTCACTACGTTCTTTTTCCAATTGTTCACTTTTTTTTTTTTTAAATCTTTTTTATTATTAACAGTGCTCATAAGACCATACAATACCATACCATGTAAAAATAGCACATTGGGGAGCAGTGCAGACATCATCTGGGAATTACACATCAGGGAAACACAAGTGTCTTTCATCAATACAAATTGACTGCTCCTCCAAGAGGGCACCCGCCTCTCTATATTTGCGCCAGGGCGCCCATATTTTCTTCCATTTTTTCGTGCACCCCCTGCTTTTGTATACTGTTTCTTCCGCTCTTTGGCACCAGTCGAGGTCCCGCTGTGTTGTATTCCTCTTAGGATGTCCGTATATAGGTTTTCCTGTATCATGTCCTTATATAGGCACAATTCGCCCTGCCCTTATATAGGCATAAAATCCCAGTCCTTATTTAGGCATTAAACCGTGCACTCCAAATACAGGCATGGTCTCCGACATCCGTCCACCCTAACGTCACAACGAGTTCTTGAAGAACAGACCCTTAGGCTTCGGGAGTTTCCCTAGCACAGGACTATTGATTTCTTCAAGGACTCATCTATTATGCATGAACCGTTATACCTTAGGGGTTCATTCATGACGTCTTCCGCTGTCCGATTCACATCAATGCTAACATTGTGAGGTACCTCTCAGGTATAAATATACCTTCCCTAGTCCTTGTAAACTACAGGAGACCTCGACTTCAGAGGAGCCCGTTTCCCGGCCTGACGCACTGAGAAGACGCTGTCATCCCTGCACGCAGAGAGTCCAGCTTCCAGTGATCTGACTTCCCTTGCGGGGTGTTGGAGTTCGAGTCTGGAAAGAGATTCCTACCTCTCTCATTCTTAAGGTATGGAGCTGACTAGAACCTAGAGGGACTCTTGGCATACTAGGCATACTAGGCTTAACATACTCTTAGTATACCATAGTAAGGAATACTTCACCTACTTCATACCTCTCCCTACACCTAGGTTAGGTTAGGTACCTTGGGGTAGAACTAGTTTAGAAACGCATCGTATGAGTACTCGCATTTTTAGTCTGTGTTATTTATATAAATGAATATCTGCTAAAGATCATGCTAGCGCAGTATTATTTATTTCTACTGCTTACGCTGTACATTATTTATCTTGCATACTGTTTTGTGATCGTAACCACACACTTTACTTACACGAGAAACAAGACTGTTCAATAAATCTTTTATTGAAACGCCCGTCTATTCTTTCTGTGTAATTTTGAAGAAAACTAAGTATGCACGATTGAGCTGAGTGAAATAGTTATCTATTGTTTCCACGACTCTGGGACACGTTCTGATTCTAAAGGGAAACAAAGTGGTCATGTTTTGCGGCTGCCAGAAACTACTCCCTTCTTGTTGTCAAGGAGTTTCTAGTGGCCTCTGAGCTAGCTGGCACAAGTAATTAAGTTTAATATACTCGATAGGGACATACTGACCTTAGTCCTATGTCAAACCTATAGGGGATATTATTCCAATGCGCAGAGCCTATTAGGGAAATAGGAGCTACACTACATGGCGCCCAACGTTTGGTAAGGCGGTAATTCAACGCTAGATACTGAGTAACTCAGCCGTGCTTTTTCTCTCAGAGACCCCTACCCATATACTCCAAAAGACGTCTGGAGTGCGCAGGGTTAAGTATCCACCACGGCTACATAGGGAAGCACCCTATATCTTAGCTGTTTGGTTTGCTCAATGTTGAAGGATACAGTGTTCCAAAATATTGTGCACCTTATCTTTGTTTCCTTGAAACTTGTTCTACATTTTTCAAAAAACAAATGCCTGACTCCGAAAACGGTGGAGCTACGGCTGATCCAGCCCTAGCAACAGCTTTTAACATTACAGGTTTAATTGAAACCGAGGAGGGTGTTATAAACATCCCTCCAAACTTAAGAAGAGCCATCACTCTAAAACTCATAAAACACGGCCTACCACCAAGAGGCGGTAGAGCAGTTTTCGTGATAGAGGCACACGAATCCTTTCAGACAGAGGTATTCTATTCATGGGTAATATTTCCTGAATCAAATCCAGTAACACACATGTTTCACTTCTACAAAGAAGATGATCCACCAGAGGAATATATTCCTTTCGAGGATATTGAAATTCCACTAACATACCAGGAGCATCAGCTCTGGTTTAAAGGCGTCCTAAAACATCACAAAAACATTACCAGGCTCGGTCCACTAGGTAGACCAGGAGCAACATGGCCGATTCTAGCCGGCTACACACCTCATCCTGACATTGAAGAGATGTCAGACGAGGAATTACTTACTCAACTCACAGAGTTAATAAAAATTTACAGACAATTGGTCCAATATGTCATGAGGACTTTCACAGTCCAACCACCATTAACCATTCCAAATCACACTCCTCAACAGGGGAATACACTAAAAATTACACCACAGACTCTATACGCAGTCATGGGTAAAATGCCCACAAAACGTGAGCAAATTCCATTCTGGATAGCTCAAAAAATTACTCAAATCGAAGCAGTATTTCCAAATACTAGCCCGTATGAGAAACACAGAATCCTAACAATCAGTTTACCAATGGGGATCACACCACAACTGGAAGACTGCACCACTTGGGGCTCAGTATTTGCTGCCATCTATACTAAAACACATGGCATTCCGTCAATTGCGGTAATACCAGATGTCCTGAAACAAATTCAAAATGAATACGGGGCAGAGCCTGCTCTAAATTTAGGTATGAAATTACTGAAAAATTTCGACCAGGTCTCAACAATAATATTATCTAATATTAAAGGGGAGCAGCAGCAGTGGCGATCCGCCAAAAATTAAGGGAATTCGATGTTACAGAACATCAAACTGAGCTACCCAGAATAATTGAACAATCATATGCAGAATTAGGCAGAGATAGTTTGGGTGGAAGACCAGTGAAACCAAAACTATCTGAAAGTCCTGAGAAGGACTCAATTAAACAAACTCCTACATCTTCTAAAAGAAGTGGGATACTAATAAACAAAATTTAAACGAGAAACGTTCTCAATCCCGGGGTAGGTCTCCTCAAAAGGAGCCCTCTGAAAGGAGGTATAACCTCAGGAATAGGGATAATTTGAGAAAACCTGACAGGTATCAAGATACTGATACACGTTCCTCTCGTCCCTTTCAGATCTCATCACAGACTTCGGAAAGAAGAGGACGATCAGAACATAGAGAAGAACGTGTGAAATCCAAAGAAGAAAAACACGCTCCAAAAAATAAAGCAAAACCTCAATTCTCCAAAAAGAAAGTAGCAGGTCTGAAGATCAGACATGCCGAGAATACTGAGAACACAACTCAACAACGGAGAATGGGCCCAGACAATGCTGGACAGTGCAGCAGAAGTCACAATAGCTCGCCAGAACCTGAAGGGACTTCTGGAGATAGTGGACTTGAATGAGTACATTACAGTTGAGACTGTGGACACCAGGGTTAGTACTCCACAAAAGTTATATGAAATAACACTCCGAATGGAGGGAGACATACCTAGACAGGTGAAATCACTCTTTTGGGAAAAACTTTCAAGGGGCTATGACATACTTCTAGCAGAAAAAGACTGGCCACCACAATTTGTCAGGGAGTGCCCACATGGCGAGGACATTATTATGCCTCCCTTCTCTAACCATATTCCAATTCATCTAAAATATACATATGCCAGGAAATGGGCAGTAGCCCAGGCCCCAGCATTATATAAAAATCATGTAGGATGGGATGAGGACTCCCCTCACCATGAAATACATCTGAAACATGAACCAACTGCACAAAGGCAGTACCCAATAAAGCAAGAAGCTAAAAAACAGGTCAGGGAGATCTTAGATCAACTTGAATACCAAGGGGTGATTGAAACATGCACCTCCTCAATGAACAATCCTTTGTTTCCTGTCTCCAAACCAGACAATACATATCATCTAGTTTTGGATTACAGACACTTAAACACTTGTTCTAAAACATTTGCAGTGCAAAATGCATATAGCACAGCATTAATGAATAACATTGTGCGTAAAAAATATAAAACCACATTAGATATCTCAAATGGTTTCTTTTGTCAAAACATAGCACCTGAGAGCAGGTACTTAACAGCATTCTCCATAATGGGGACCCAGCGTCAATTTTGTCGACTCCCACAAGGGTTCAAGAACAGCCCAGGGTTATTCTCAGCAAGAGTAACAGAGTTACTACAAATTTATGACAATGAGGCATTGTCCTATGTCGATGACATCTATCTGACGGACGATGACCTGGACAAACACTTGAACAGGGTAAGTACCATTATACTGGGCTTCGCCTCTGAGGGCTACAAGTTCAACTTTAAAAAGTCCCGAATTGCCCATCTCAATGTCCTATTTCTAGGATATGAGCTTTCAAGTGAAGGCAAGAGCTTGGCAGCTAACTTTTTAGAAAAGTGTGCGCTGCTCCAACCTCCAAAGACGCTAAAAAACTTACAATCCATCCTGGGTTTCCTAAATTTTGGAAGAACATACATTGTAAATTACGCAGAAAGGGTCAAACCTCTCTACGCATTAATCAAACCTGATTTTTCAATCAAGAATTGGACACAAGAACACACAGAAATCTTGCGTTCACTACAGACTAACATGTTAGCAACAAATCACTTACAAACACGCGTAAGTCAACGCAATTTAGTGATCCGAATAATTTCGGGTCAATGCGGATTCATCTACTTAACATTTAATGAGGGTGACAAAATACCAATCGCATACAGATCTCATTTGTATACACAAGCAGAAATGCGCTTCACTTCAACTGAAAAAATTCTGACAGCAGTTCAAACCGCTGTAGCAAAAGAAAGAGCCCTAGCCCAAGGGAAACGCATTATTGTCATAACCCCAGTACCAGCTTTAGAAGCGGTCACAAAAGCAAGCATTCCAAATGCTAAAGCATTACATCCAAGATGGATACAGTGGGATAATTCTCTTGCTGCAACAGATGTTGAATATGTTTTTGATCTTGATTTAAAAACACAAGCATTCCTGCAATATGAACAAGAATGTCCTCTGCCCACTGAAATTCTGCCTCTCGATCAGTACAAATTCATAATCTACACTGACGGATCCGCACAACCCGCAACAGGGGGTAAGCAAGCTTACAGTGCAGCGTGTGCAATTGTTAAAGGTCGCATGCGAGATGGTATCTTCAGACCTATGGTCACAAAAACTCAATCTCTAGGAGATTGTACAGCTCAGCGAGCTGAACTACAAGCATTCAAACTGGCACTTGAAAGTACAGATCGTGAATTCCCCACACTAATAGTGTGCGATTCCTTTTACTGTGTTCAGTCGTATAATGAATATATACAAAACTGGCTTGAAAAGGGATTCAAAGATGCGAAAGGTGGCACAATAAAGCATAAAACGCTTTGGGAACAAGTAGTTCAGTTAAAAACTAACTACCAAAGGCTCACGTGATCCACACACTGAGTCATCAACGTGATGGCGTTCACGTTGCAGGGAATTCATTGGCTGACGAAGCCGCAAAGGGGCTGTTCAGACGGCTTCCGTAGCTGCGATCACTCGTTCAAAAACAAAAATAGACAGTGAGATAATGTTGGCTGTCAATGCTACAAGCAAAGGCAGTGGTGCAGCGTTACCAAAAAAGTTTCCACTCAAGTACTCTTATGTAATTGATGCGAATAACGTTCCTTTTGCTCGAATCCCTGGAGTGGGGGATAGGGTAATTCCAAACAAGGAACGTAGATTAGGACTAATCCTAGCAGCACACAAAGGGATAGCTTCTGCCCATGCAGGGGTTTCTGCAACAGTATCTTTACTCAAGCAAAGATATTGGTGGCCTGGCATTAGAAAACAAACAAAGAACTATGTTTTAGAATGTGATATATGCCAACAGATGAAAGTCTCCACAGTGAAACGCCCTGCGCAGACACCCCTGTTAATTTCAGACAAACCATTAGCTTGTGTTTACCTGGACCACTGCAAAGGGACGGTAACTATAAATATATCATGGTTGCAGTGGATTCATGCTCTAGGTTCCTATGGATATGGCCTCAGCGCTCGGCTGACGCTCGAACTGTTATAAAAGATTTGCGAGTCTTTATCGGCACATACGCAATAGGCACGCTACATTCTGACCAGGGCCCTGCGTTTAGCTCTCGGGCTTACAAAGAAGCCATGGCCAGTCTGGGCGTTGCATTGCGGTACTCCTCTCCATTCCATCCTGAGGGAAATTCGGTTGTGGAAAGGAAAAACCGGGACATAAAGCAGTCTATAACAGCTAGGGTATTAGGTTCAGGTGATGGGTGGGTCAAACATCTTTATGGGGTCCAACGCTCATTAAATAATTTGCCAAGAAGTTCTCTAGGGGGGGTCACTCCATATGAGGTCCTATTTGGGACAAGAATGTGGGTACCAGATCTCGATGACGTAGGCACAGTGGTGGAAAATAAAACGTTTGATATCAAAGATCGTTTGGCTGTTTTACAGGAACTCAATGAACTGAGATCAAAACAAAGCAACGTATTCCTGCAGCCAACCACCACTGGGGAAAAACCGACGGTCCCAGCAAGGCCTGTCTGGATTCCAAAAGTTGGGGATCTAGTCAGAGAAAAGATTGCGGACAAGAAGGAATTTGGACCTTCTTACAGACAACCAGTACCTGCCCTAGCAGTTCAAGGAACAAGAACAGTACTTCTGCCGCCCCTTGCTGGAAGAAAGGAGAAAAGATTTGTGTCCATCGACCTCATCAAACCACAGTATGTGGCCAATACTAAATAGTAGGCCTCGTGGACTCCGACCTAGTAGCAGACACACTCCTCTCGCTACTATCCAAGAGGTTCAGACTGAAAGACTGATAACAATTGGGAATTCAGCAGTAACAGATGAAGGACTAAGCAACAATGCAATGGAACTCATCCCTCTTGAAAATCAAGTAACAGTTCGTCCAAATACACCTGTCTAACATTTCCATCAGCTACGCCAATGGATATCGATACTCTGCTGGACCCGATAACGGCCCATGCTCTGTGTTGTCCCCAGAGGCTACCACTCCTGATGACGGCATTCATTGAGATCTCACAGACGCTTCCGGCTGCTGCTGAGGTACGAGATGGATCTACAGGCACACAGGTAACAACGGACGCGAACATTGCTGCGGCATCCTATGCTGAAGGCGATGCTTCACATCTCTGTGCAATTAATCTACTACACGAGGTGTTCCAAATATCACCAACTTCAGTGGACGATATTTTGTCTACAGAAATAGATGATTTCATGTTTACACCAGACCCATACACTGACTCTGATTCAGCCCACAGTGTTCCAGAGATGCAATAACAATTTGGCCTTCATATTTCAAAAAATTGGAACTCTTCCAAAATTGAACTTTTTAAAAAAAAATTCAAACTACATGGCAATTCAATCTGCTTGAAGTAGAACTAGCCTTATAGTACAGACTTCGCGGTACTTCCATAGACACTTAGTTATCTTGTTTGTCTAAAAAGTTCATTAATTTCCATGACATGAAATGTATTTGATTTTGAACAAACTTATCGATCATTTTTTTGTCACATGTAAATATTACTGCTTCTTTCATTCATATTGCATTTTTATTTAAAATTATATGCCTGAAATGAGAAGCAATGCTTAAAATATACAGTACTTTTTGCATTCTAATAGGTTTTTTAGATGCTTTTTAAATGCTTTTAAGAAATATTTTAGCAATATGCTGTACTCCATTTTATGTTTAGCATTTTAAATGTTTAGCATTTATATTATTATCGTACACACGAAAGTGGAGTGGGTGTTGTATTCCTCTTAGGATGTCCGTATATAGGTTTTCCTGTATCATGTCCTTATATAGGCACAATTCGCCCTGCCCTTATATAGGCATAAAATCCCAGTCCTTATTTAGGCATTAAACCGTGCACTCCAAATACAGGCATGGTCTCCGACATCCGTCCACCCTAACGTCACAACGAGTTCTTGAAGAACAGACCCTTAGGCTTCGGGAGTTTCCCTAGCACAGGACTATTGATTTCTTCAAGGACTCATCTATTATGCATGAACCGTTATACCTTAGGGGTTCATTCATGACGTCTTCCGCTGTCCGATTCACGTCAATGCTAACATTGTGAGGTACCTCTCAGGTATAAATATACCTTCCCTAGCCCTTGTAAACTAGAGGAGACCTCGACTTCAGAGGAGCCCGTTTCCCGGCCTGACGCACTGAGAAGACGCTGTCATCCCTGCACGCAGAGAGTCCAGCTTCCAGTGATCTGACTTCCCTTGCGGGGTGTTGGAGTTCGAGTCTGGAAAGAGATTCCTACCTCTCTCATTCTTAAGGTATGGAGCTGACTAGAACCTAGAGGGACTTTTGGCATACTAGGCATACTAGGCTTAACATACTCTTAGTATACCATAGTAAGGAATACTTCACCTACTTCATACCTCTCCCTACACCTAGGTTAGGTTAGGTACCTTGGGGTAGAACTAGTTTAGAAACGCATCGTATGAGTACTCGCATTTTTAGTCTGTGTTATTTATATAAATGAATATCTGCTAAAGATCATGCTAGCGCAGTATTATTTATTTCTACTGCTTACGCTGTACATTATTTATCTTGTATACTGTCTTGTGATCGTAACCACACACTTTACTTACACGAGAAACAAGACTGTTCAATAAATCTTTTATTGAAACGCCCGTCTATTCTTTCTGTGTAACTTTGAAGAAAACTAAGTATGCACGATTGAGCTGAGTGAAATAGTTATCTATTGTTTCCACGACTCTGTGACACATTCTGATTCTAAAGGGAAACAAAGTGGTCATGTTTTGCGGCTGCCAGAAACTACTCCCTTCTTGTTGTCAAGGAGTTTCTAGTGGCCTCTGAGCTAGCTGGCACAAGTAATTAAGTTGAATATACTCGATAGGGACATACTGACCTTAGTCCTATGTCAAACCTATAGGGGACATTATTCCAATGCGCAGAGCCTATTAGGGAAATAGGAGCTACACTACAGCTGCGAGTCCTCCCATAGAGGGGGCGCCCGCACCCCCAGACTCTAGCAATATTCTGTTTTGCTAGCCCTGCAGCCAGGGCCAGCCAAAGCTCCACATATCTCGACCAGTCATTGTCCCCTTTGATCAACAAGAGAAGCCACTTTGGGTCCATCGGGACAGGCACCCCCGCTACCCTAGACATTATATCCGTAACTTTCACCCAGAATAAACTGATCACCGGACACTCCCAAATGATATGGAAGAAGGAGCCCTCTTGTTGACAACCCCGCACACAAAGCGCTGACTGACACCTTCCCCATGTATACAGGTGGGTGCGAGGATAGTATGTGCGATGGAGGATTTTGAACTGTACAAGCCTAAACCTAGAGCGGATAGCGATCTCCCTGGGCCCCTGGAGCGCATCCTGCCAGTCCTCCTCATCAAGGCTCCCAAGGTCCTGGGCCCAGGCCGCTCTGAGACTAACCAAGGGATCGGGTTAATTGTTTATCAGTTTCCGGTAAATTGTGGATGTGGGTTTCTCCGCAATGGGATCAAGTAACAAACGATCTTCCATCGGGGAGTACTCCGGGATTACTGTGCCACTTGGTATGTGGGAGCGTGGGGCATGCTGGAGGCGTATGTACTGATATCTCTGTGAGGTATGTAAGCTGTACTCCTTCTGGAGATATTCAAAAGTACGGATGGCGTCCCCCTTCCAGACATCCCCCAAATAATCAATACCTATTTGCTGCCATCCCTTAAACCCTGTTAACGTCACCACTTCCCTCAACAGGTCCCCCTGCCAGAGTGGAGTTCTCCCGGTTAACTTGCCAGCCCAGCCCAGGAGCCGATTCGCCTCCTGCCAGCAGTGGAAGACTACTCTAGTGTGGTCCGGCCATACCTTCTGAGGTCTACGGGCATACAGGAGAGTTTCACAAGTGCCCCGTGGCATGACCATTCTGTCTACTCGGTAGGCGGGTTCGTCCCTTTCAGTGTACACCCAATCATTGACCACCTGCAATTGTGCCGCCCAGTAGTATAATTTAACATCGGGGACCGCCAACCCCCCATCGTACACCCCCCTGTGTAATTTGTGTAGTGCTACCCTAGGGGACTGTCCGTCCCATAACAAGGTCCGCACCGCCTGTGAAATCCGTTTGAAAATACTCGTGGGTATCGGATATGGGGTGTTCTGCAGGACATACAGTAGCCTCGGCAGCGTGAGCATCTTAAACATGGCCGCCCTACCCATAAGAGAGAGCGGGAGAGTGCGCCAGTGGGCCACATCGGCTTGCAGGCGAGTCAGCTGGGGCTCGAGATTCCTCTCGAAAAACTCCTGTCTGTTACGCGTTACATACACCCCTAAATACTTGAATCCCTCCAGGACCACCGGTGCAGAGCACCTGGACGGGACTCGAGGGGGAGAACCCGACAAGATGAAAATCACAGACTTCGACCAATTAATGGTATAGCCGGAGTAGCTACCGAACAACTCGAATAAGTGAACTATTTGGGCAATCGAGTGGTATGGTCTAGCCAGATAGAGGATGATGTCGTCAGCATATAGAGATATACGCTCCTCCCATTCATCCGTTGCCGCTAGTCCCCAAATCGAGGGGTCCCTCCTGATCCAATGGGCCAAGGGCTCCAGCGCCAGGGCAAAGAGGAGAGGGGACAGAGGGCATCCCTGCCTTGTCCCCCTCCGCAGGGAGAAGGCCCTAGATACAGCCCCGTTAACCCGCACCCGAGCCGTCGGTCATTTATATAGGAGCCGTACCCAGCTACAGAAGATCGGTCCAAAGCCCAACCGCCGAAGTACCATAAACAAGTAGGGCCATTCTATGCTGTCGAATGCCATCGATGCGTCCAGCGCCATCAATGCCGTCTGGGTGTCTCCAGCCTCCTCAGTCATATACAGAACCCCATAGAGACGCCGACGGTTATGACGAGTACTTCTGCGGGGCATAAAGCCGGATTGATCAACATGGACCAAATCTGTAACCACCGATAGTATACGATCCGCCAGGACCTTGGCAAGAGCCTTCGCTTCCACATTAAGCAAAGAGATCGGCGGGTATGAGGCACATTGGTCTGCTGGTTTCCCAGCCTTGTGGATCACCATGATCATGGCCTCTCTCTGGTCAGGGGGTAGGTACCCACGCTCACGCGCCTCCTTAAGCATCTCGAGCATGGGGGCTGTCACGATCGAGGCTTGTCTTTTATAGATTTCGATTGGAAGCCCATTTGGACCAGATGCTTTGCCCGACTGCAGGGAGTTAAGCGCCTTAGCGAGCTCCTCTACCGTGACGTCCGCCTCCAGATGTTCACCCATCTCCTCAGTCAGTGTGGGGAGTGCAAAGTCCCTTAAGAAATCCTCACAATCTTCCTCAGTTCTAGTGCACACAGGTGAGTACACTCTCTCAAAATGAGCCGCAAAGGTCTCTGCTATATCTGTGCTGGACGAGCATAGTTTGCCCGCTTCGTCGCGTACCGCAGCTACCCACGAACGCTCCCTGTCCCGGCGCTCCAACCACGCCAACAATTTCAGTGCCTTATCGCCAACATCGTAAATCCGGTGCTGAGTGGCCAGCGCATAGGCTCGGGCCTCGCTCTCGGCCAAGGCCCTAAGATCCTTCTGTTTCAGCTTTAGCCGGTGGCAAAGATCCACGGAAGGGGTAGCAGCCGCGTCCCCCTCCAACTGATGTATTTCACTCTCCAGGAGCCGAATCTGGAGGGACTCCTCTTTCTTTTGCGCCTCAATAAGTGACTGAGCCAGGCCCCTCAGCACCGTCTTGTACGCTTCCCATAGGATAATCTGGGAATCCACTGACCCCTGGTTCTCCTTAAAATACAGCTCGGACCCATCCCTTAGCTTGTCGTCAATTTCAGGGTCCCGGAGGCGCCAGGGGTCTATTCTCGGAAATGCCGCTCGGTTTACGACAGGGCCCCTAAGGGTGGGACAAACAGGGGAATGATCCGAGATCCCCCGAGCCATATGTGTAGTGGTGCCAAATTCCCCCATCTGATCCGAACGGGTAAAGAAATGGTCAATCCTTGAGAAGGACCCGCGCCTTGCCGAGTGAAATGTGTATTGTCTAAGTGTGGGGTTCTGCGCCCGCCACAGATCTCCCATCCCCGTGGCAGTAACAAAGTCCAAAAGGCCCCTCTCCCCATGCCGACCTGTTGGGGCATTAGACCGGTCAATCTCCGGGCACATAACAGCATTCGTATCGCCCCCAAGAAGTATCGTTCCCGCAGGGAGGTTTATCAGAAACGCGCTCAGCTTGGGAAAGCACCCAGAATGGAGGCCAGGGGGAATATAGCAAGAGCAGAACACCAATGTGCGTCCCTCCCATCTACCTGCCACTGCGGCGAAGCAGCCCGCCTCATCCACCGAGGTGCCCGAAATAACAAAAGGTAGGGTATTACGTACTAAGATACCCACTCCACGTGACCCAGATGTGAACCCCGAGTGTATGACCATTTTGTAACCGAACCGATCAAGGGCTTTACATCTATTCCCCTTCAGATGCGATTCTTGAAGAAGGACCACATCCGGGGAGTGCCTCTTTACATGTTGTAGCACCAATGTACGCTTGATTTTATTGCCCAGCCCATTAACATTCCAGGTCCAAACCTTTACCATAGCTGAGTCACCCATCATATCGAAAACCCGTCCACCCCTCGGGGAACTACTGTCCCGGACGTGACCCCCAAAACAGTCCCCAGTGCGTGATGAATATGATGGCCTTCAGCAAACTCCCCATACCCCCAACTCCCTCGGACCCCTAAGCCCAGCCCCCAACACCCAAACTCCCCCTCCCTGCCGCCCTGCCAGGTGAGTCCCAAACCCCCCACCAAGAAAACTTGCAGAGTGCCTGTCGCCCTGAAAACACAACTAATAACATTTATGAGGAAAATTAAGCTTGCAGACATAAGGAAGAGGTACACAACTAGTGTCGAATCATACACCCCCACACTATAAACGGCAAGGCAGCCCACATACAGTATTGCGCCCTCCCCCAGCCCAACCCAGAGTCCAATAAAGAACAAAGACTGTCCACGTCGCATACACTGTCCCATTCATGGATCAGGCCAAAAGCCCCCGACCCTGTCCCCCATCCGCCGTGGAGCCAAACCACCCACCATCCCACACCCCTAGGCTCACAGGCAAAGTTTATGCAGGGCCTACCACCTGACACAACGGTGCCAGAGTCGTCTCAAAGTCACGCAGCCGCCTGCTGCTCGCTGCCACTGGTAGATCGCCCTTCACCCAGGTCTGCGGCTCGATCACCCCGGTGCATTGCAGAGCTTGGCCGCCTCCCCTGCCGACCAACAGTTCGCCAGCCTTCTAGCCAGTCGCTGGCATCCGCCGGTGTATCGAAGAAGTATGCCTTCTCTCCATCCAGGATTTTGAGTCTGGCCGGGAAAAGCATCATGTACTTTACGCCCTGGTCTCGAAGGGCCTTTTTCACCCCATCAAAGGAGCGCCGCTGTCGTTGAACCTGAAGCGTGAAATCCGGGAAGAAACGGATGGTGGCGTTGTCGCGATGAAGGTCTCCATGAGTGCGCGCCGCCTGTAGTATGGCGTCTCTGTCTCTGAAATTAAGGATGCGGGCGATGATCGTGCGGGGAGGAGCCCCAGGTTTGGGCTTACCTCCCAGGGCCCTGTGTGCCCGCTCAACAGAAAAAAAAATTGACAGACGTTTAGGTTTTAGGTGGTTTAGGATCAGGTCTTCTACAAACCAGTCCGTCGATGGCCCCTC
Source organism: Calotriton arnoldi (assembly GCA_963921515.1). Lineage (NCBI taxonomy): Eukaryota > Metazoa > Chordata > Amphibia > Caudata > Salamandridae > Calotriton > Calotriton arnoldi. Next base: position 332,385 of record CAWUFW010008490.1, on the reverse strand, counting down.
CAGTCCTTCCGGCACACCAACTATGCGAATATTATTTCGTCGAGCCCGGCCTTCCTGGTCCTCCAGGCGAGTGTGGATGTCGGCCTGGTTCTTTGTGAGAGCGGCAACCTGTTCTTCCAGCCTCTTCATCCTCGACTGAAGGCCCCCAATTCCAGTCTCCACAGCAGAGACCTTTTCTGACATCTTCCGGAAGTCTGCCTGTAAGAGATTCACCTCTTCTGTCACGGAGTCCAGTTTAGGCTCCAGGGTACCACGGAAATCTCTAATAGACCTCATGATATCTTTCAGAGAGGGGTCCGGGCCGCTGTCCTCAGGGTCATCGTGCTGGCCCCCATCCGTCTCGCCTTCCTCCCGGTTCACAGCGACGGTATATTTGTCGATTTGATTAGTTTGGCCCAGTGGCCTGGTGCGACCCATGGTGGACTGAGAACACGGATCCAGCTGAGCACCAGCACTCCAGGGAGCCTCGCCAGGACCTGCACTCACGACAGATGTCCCCTTCTAACACTGTCTCAGGGCAACCCACTTAATACCAGGATTAGGTGGTCTCGTCACTCACCATGGGCCGCAATAGCACCGACCGCGCTCAAATCTTGGAATGTCCATTGAGCAGACCAGAGCCAGGAGGCCGTTGCATCACCTGCACCCTGCAGGTACTCGCACCAGCGCTTGGGAGGCAGTCCCGAAGGTGCAGTCCAGGCCCCTGCAGAATGTAGCGCTTGTCGCGGTATGTTGGGTCTCAGGCCCGGTACAGAGGGCTCAGTCACTCTTCCGGTGCGCCTAGAGCCGCGCGCCCACAACCGCCACCACAGCCAGATCAATGGGGGAGGGGCCGCTCACCAGTCCCACCGCCCTCGCGGCCTCGTGTATCCCAAGGCTCCCGGCCGGCGCCACCAGCTGTCCGTGGCCCCAGGGTGTCTTAGTCCAAACGCGGATAAAGCCCCCCGGCCTCTCCAGGCTCCTCCTCACCTCCGCAGTAAATGAAGGTGAATAGCGGCCACGGTAGCACCCGCTCGCCGCCCTGGCTGCTCGCTCTTCCCTTCGCCCCCAGGGCCCGTATTGCTGCAGGAATGCGACACACCGCCGCTCAGGAGAGGCTCTTTGAGCTCCGCCGACGTGCTTCAGGCGAAACAGGGACCGAGGGCAGCCTCCGCTCACAGGTCTCGGGCCGGCGCCATTTTCTGCCGATGCAGGCTCTGGTCAGCGCACAATGTCACCGCATTCACGGGCGCCCAAAACTGCTGCCAGACACCGTCGCGGGTCACCGCCACTCTCCGATGACAGTGGGCGTCCTCGGTGGCCGCGTCAGTGCACGGATTATGCCGGATTGCTAGGGGAAATCTCAGTCTGCTAGCCCAGCTCGTGAACTAAGCCACCATCTTCCGCGGCTGCAAGCCACGCCCCAATTGTTCACATTTTTGATACATGCTAAGCAATGCATTCAAAATGACACCACTATTTCTGTCTGCAATACCAAGTTGTTTTCCCTCTTTAAGAGAAAAATCTTGTATACTTTTAAATATCTGTGTTTTCCTCTCATCTGTTAAACATGCATTAGAGGCAATCTCCCACTCAAATACCTCAGTTGACATCTGGGACTCTGCAACTGAAAACATAGGCATTTTAGAGAGCATATATTCCCCTTTTAAAATTGCACTTTTTCTAATCCTCGAGTGACGCCAAATGTCTTGCTTCGCCTTTCAGATAATAGAGAATCTCCCACATGGTGGCTCAAACTCGGCGAAGCAGGAGACATAAAACACAACAACACCTAGAAAAGGGTTTTATTTAACAAAATGCAAAGACTCTCTTTTTAGAATAAGGCTTGGGGTTTATTTATGCAATGCTCTCTAACAGAAAGGCTTTCCCGGATTGCCAAAATGAATCACATTCGAATACACATAGAGATATATATTTATATGCATGCAATAATAACACACTTGATAAATGCAACAGTTAAATGCATGAATAATACTAATGAATAAACAAGCAGCAAATAATATTAGATAAAACTCAAGCAAATATTATGGGACGTCCTGCAAGAGATCAGAAAGATATATACACTGAATTCTTCAAACGATTACTTTAGATGTGCACTCTGACTCATTTACACATCACAAAGAAAACACCTCAAATGATCAAAGCAACTGGCCACACATCAAAATGGCAATAATCAAAACTCAAACACCTCAAATGACCACAGCCACTGGAACCACGCATCACAATGGCACAAGCCAGAAACAAATCACCTCACCCGATCGTTCACTCGACATCCTTGCCAATTCACGCTGGGGGGGGCCCATTCACAGCTGGCTTGGACTCTCGACCGGGACTCAGGTTCCGTTTGTCTCACAGCAGTACGTCTACTCTGTAAGTGAGCTCCCAACTTAGCTGTCAACAAACCTCAGCTTTATAGTCTCAAAACACACACTAGAAGGTTCGAGAGTCTTCCTCCCCATGCCAAAGGAATCTTACTGGAACTGGCCAGCTTCCAGGCAAGCATTCCATGGCAGAAAGGAGTTCCCACGTCCCCTCTACATTCTTGCATGTTCCAGCCTTTATCTTAACGAAGCTCATGAATGCCTTCCAGGGTACATTAAACAATCTCTCACAAAAGTAATCCTTGAACGTGATTAACCCAAACAACTTGCAAGCATGGCTGTGCGCGCAGATAAAGCTCAAGCCAGGCAGAGTCAGAATTCAGGATGACATGAGGCCATGTCAAAGCCAATAGTAAGAAATTGATAATTCTTCCCAGGTTACAACACAGTGCACATTTGTGCACCACTACTTATAGCATCACATACTTCATCTCTCAATGTACAACACAGTGCACATTTGTGCACCACTGCTTATAGCATCACATACTTCATCTCTCAATGTACAACACAGTGCGCATTTGTGCACCACTGCTCATAACACTGCACTTTGAGACCAAAAAGTACATTCCACACCTCTCTCTCTCTCTCTCTCTCTCTCTCTCTCATGCTTTCAAATTCACATCCCACATGTTCTGTTCTTGGCAAGGCTGTCCTACTCCGTGACAGCTCCCACTGAAAGACTGCAAGATTACAAGAAAGAAACCTTTAAGAGAAACAAGGCATATGCAGGACGTCGTACATTCAGGCTAGGATAAAATAACACACCAAAGTCAATTAAAATAATGGTAGTCAAAGGTCATCACAGGGTGTCAGACCACAAGAGTTCCTCTAGCACTACAGGTTGCAACACGTTTTAAATAATAATAGTAATGTGGCTATTTTAGGTATTTCCCTGCCAGCTCTACAACATGAGAATGTATATGGGGACCCCAGACTAGAGAGAAATATGGCACCCCTCATATAAAAAGAACCCAGTGGAGTGAATCAAGAGCACAAGGGCAAAACAATTGAAAAGAAACTGTAAGAAACAGGGATGTGTGTCAGCTCAGTGGCTGTTTACCCCACATCCACCACCCTGCCTCTCTCAGCAGACACACAGGAGAGCTCAGGGGAAGACCAGAAGGCGGCGGCAAAGAATAGGTAGTTTGAGGGGAAGTACAAGGGTAGGGGTGAAATGCGGGTCTGAAGGTGGGAAGATCCCACAGGAAGGTCACAGTTGCGGTGACATTCTTGCAATGTATTGTCCTAGAAACATAATAATAATCTATGGTCACCTGGACAATGTGTACTGATACAAAACCCGATGACCACAATAAAGGATATCAATCACGTCCAAGAGTCAATATCCACCAAAAGAAGAAGAGGCCATGCATGTACCAAAGTAGGTATTTAGTCTACATGCCTTCAAGAATTGCTTCATATTTCAGTTTGGATACAAGGAGGCGGGTTACAAGCATCATAAACCCTGCTCTGCTAAATGTAGTGGGTGAGCCTTCTCAAGAGACTTGCTAGGTAAAATTAAGGTAATCCAGAAGATTATAGGGCAGAGACTTTAAAACACTCAGGGGTCGATTCCGATCTCGGCCGGTAGGGCTCCGAATCGGATTCGGCTTTACCGGATCCGATTCGGAGCCCTGTTTCCCGACCGATCCGTACGCGCGTCCGGACGAGCGAGTACGATGCGAAATCGCCGACCGACTCGTCCGGGCATCCCGACCGCTCCGACCGACTCGTTCCCGGCTCGAACCGCACCGACCGACTCGCTCGGACTCGACTCGCACCGCGCAATGGAGACGTTTCCCGGCCTGGTGAGTACGATGCGCGCCGCGAGCAGTCCGACCGAGCCGCGCACTCCGGCTCCAAAGAGCTGTCGGAGCCGTACTTCGGGGGTCCGTGTCGGACCCCCCTGAACGCGTAGCAGCGCAAGTCGCACACAGGGGGGACCCATGGGTCCCCCCTACCTGTGCGTGTACGGGGCGAATCGCTTCGCCACGTACACGCTGTGGGGGGCGCCCTTGTCCGCATCGCACCCATTGAGTCAATGGGAGCCCGTGTACGCGTCGTACAACAGGCTCCCATTGACTTCAATGGGAGTCCGACCGAATCGAATCCGATAGCATACGGACGCATCGTACTCGTTCGGTCGGGCTGCACGGGTCCGATTCGGTCGGAAATCTCTCCGGGTCCGGCTCGGTCGGAGTGATTTCCGGCCCGAATCGGAATCGGCCCCTCAGTGATTGATCTGTCAGAGGTAAGGCTTCACTCTGCAAAGAATGAGCTTTTACTCGATTACGCTGTTCTGATGCTTCTTGTACAGAATACAGATATTGAAAGAATATGTATTTTAAATAGAAATAGAGGGCCAATGGCATCTCGGCATAGGAGCATCCATCCAGAAGTGGCTGAAGGCAGAGAGAAGATTGATTTACGGACCAGTGGGCGTAAGTGAGCTGAGGCCCCACATAGTGGACAAATGGATAGGACAACAGTCGGAAAGCCAGTTTGTGTGACCTTAGCCGTGTTGCATATATGTGCTAGTGAAGAAATTGGTGGGGTATTAGTTTGCCTCTGAAGAGCAGGTGATGAGTCTTAATATGCCGTGCAAAGAATATGTCAATGCTTTCAGTTGGTGGTATTTAACTACTTCTGATGAAAAGACTTGAAGAGTGACTATGAAAACTAAGGGGCTCATTACGATGTCGGGCGGAAGCACAACCGCCGTGCTGGCGGATGCAAAAACCACCAGTTACCGCCGGCACGCAGCAGTCCACACGCCCGCCCAATTACGATGCGAAAAGTAGGCCAAACACCGCCGGCAAGCCAGCAACACCGTCCGCCATCAAAGTGCGCCCGTACACGTAGCGGCGCAGCCCAATTGACACACACAGTCCGACGAAACACGTCCCGCCCGGCGTATAAATTACGATGCCGCAAACAAACGGCTCCCACGGCCAAGAGATACCGTACGACAAACCGAAGCGGTAACACGGACGCCGAGCACGGACAACGAAGAAGCGGCTCCCCCGAGCATGAATCCAGCACTGCAGGCCCTCCCCATGCTCCTGCTGATGCACCACCAAGGACGCAACGTACCGCGGAGACGCAGGTAGGCACACACACAACAAGTGCACGCAAACAGCGCACACAGTGCAAGGGCGGAAAAGCGGACACCCCCCACCAGCGCGTGTACACTACACATCCACCATTGCATCCACATATGACACACAGGCCAAATCGTAACATCGCGTAACACATGTGTACACACCACCTGGGACTAGGAACCAACCACCCCGTCACGGCCCCAAAGCGCCGATGACGCCGCCACACATGCGCACAACGCAGAGGCCAACCGCAGCGCCATGCATGCGTCGCACACAGACACAGGGACACAACCAAGCAGCACACACATCAGCCCCACCCCGAACGCACATGACACGTGACAGGCCTGCCACAGACATGTCCCCAACGCCCAATTCACGGACAACACCCAACGCCACACAACCGACGCACACATGTCAGTGAAGTCACGCAACAGCAGGACACACCCCAGTGTAACAAACATGGCGTAGCACACAGCGGCGGCAACACCAACTAGGAGAAGCAGGGCCCCTTCGGGAAGAGGAACGCCAGTACCACACTGAAACACCCATACCACCCTGCACATATGAACAAGACATATAAAACGGAACACCAAAGAGCCCGGGGACTGACAACAGGTGGCCCAAGAATAACATCCACACACAAGGCCCAACGCAGAGCGGAAAGGCAGCCTGCCGCCCACACAAGGGAGAGCAGACAGCACTGAATGACCTTCCATTCCAACTCCGAAACCACAGCCCTACGACAGAAGCCGGTGAATACAGCCATTGTCCAAGAATAGACCAACACAGGCATGCCGAGGAGACCGACCACAGGGCAGATAGCGCATATCACAGAAGCACACAACGGACGGGGAAGAAAAAAGAAAACACTCCCCCATGTCGGCCACATGCAAGTTAATTGGAAGGAGTCACACATCACTGACCTTGAACTGTCTGAGAAGCATGTGGGATGAGGGCCCGTGTCCTCCAAACAAGCCAACAGAACACAAGTCCTGTCTCCCTACGACTACACAGAGCTCACAGCAACCTCGGAGCGTGCACATTGCAGACTGCACACACAGCCGGAGCACGCCACCACAACGCACCGCTGCGAAATGGCAACCGCAACACACCTACCCAACTACGCCGGACAGCTCAAGCTGTACAAAACCAACCTGTTACATACATTGGGATGCGATCTCCTGTCCCTGCTGAACGTAAGTTACCGACTGACTTACCGCATCACATTGTTCAGCTGCGTCATGCCCGTCTTCTACTGTCGGAGGTGTCCCTACCAGCATCCAGTGGAGATATGCCTCTCCAACCCGGCATGTCTGAAGGCGGACCTGCTACCACTACTCCTCCCTCTGGACGCACACGACAGGGCCTGCTCTGCCTATGGGGGCATGGCGTATGTGGCCAACATCGCACCCGCACTGAAATGGGACCACTGTGCCTCCACACGTCGGATCATCGAGAACAGCTACATCGAATGTCACCCAGCATGCCCCATCATGGTCCTCCAAGGGACAACTTACGAACAACACCTTGACAGCCACCATCCGCTACATTGGCTGGCAAACATGTACACCACCAATGACATGGAAGCCCTGCTGGACGGCATCGCATACCTGACAACCTGTCAATTCGTCGGACCACAACGCAGGTTCCCCGATTGACCTATGATGTCCAACCCCGCACCCATGCTTAGCTTCCGCACGGACTGGCCAGTCACCACCACAACAGCCATACCAAACGACCGGCAACTGTAACCACACCATCAACGACATCGCCATGACATCGGATATGACCGGGACATGCACACTGTTCCCCATCACATCCAGGAACACCGCATGCATCGTGGGAGGCAGTGGCATGGGGTCTGTGTATCGCACCCACATGGACGGAACTGCACGAACAACCAGGACACGACATGGATCCAGCGCCCATGGACACACACACCGCTCAGTGGACATGAATAGGTCGCCTGGAGTCTGTGGGTGCTGCACCCCTCCCACCCCCGCCCCGGGAAACCCATACCAGGACCTTTGCATGGAAGACAAGTGCATACAACAACAACACGACCCCAGTGACTGTGACATGTCCAGTAACCACCACATTGCAACAACAAGTGGCACGCCGCTGCATGCACGCAAGCCCATGCCCTGATGTCATCTCACATGCACGCGTGCATGAGGAGCAACCGCAGCAAACCTGTCACATGGAACTGAGATGGACTGTGCCCATGATGCCAAGCGGTCTGGTAGGCTACATGTATACCGTCTGTGTCAAAGTCCGCAGCTCCGCAGCTATACGTAAATGTACATTAGCACAGCCTTGGCCAAGCAGATGTAACTCTGAAGCCCACATCCCACATGCAACAGCCAATCACATGTAACCCCACACCCTATCCCATTTGCAATCATGCTCAGTATATCCTCAACATGTATTCCGCTGCCAGTAGTGTCCACTATACTGCATCACAGAGGACAGAAGACTCAATATAATGTTTGAAACCAAAACTGTCTCCGCTGACTCATTTCACAAGTACGAATGAGAGAGGATGAGAGTATGTGAAGTACACGGCAGTCGTGACATGACCATGTAGTCCACTGGTATTGGATGTCAACGCAAATGAGTAGCACAACTGTGGAAGACACACATGTGTCGTGTGAAGTCGTATGGACGCAGTGCTCAGGTGGGTGGGTGTGACGGGTAGATGCGCACATGCCAAGTTGGAGCACGCCGTGTTGGGAGGGGTCATGAACAGTACACCACCGCTTCCCTGGGCATTGTGAGAGGACACCTGTCGGGGGGAGTGAACACGTGTGTGCACAGCAGCCGGGCACACGTACAAAGCGGTACCAGGCGCACCTCAGCCCACCCTCTGTGGACAAGCTGGATCCTGTTATGCGCCCGCCATGCCCCTTGACAAGGCACACACAGCCCCAGTCGACCAGGTGTAACCCCAACATAGTCAATCCGCACAGGCGATACAGGGCACGGGATGGCAGTGGAGCATGGTGTGTGAGAGGTCTCCTCGCGCTCCTCCTGGTCATATCACCCAGGCAATAGAACCTCAACGTCTAGCATGGCACAAGTCAGATGGAAGTGTAGGGGGACGCACCACAGCACGAGCAGCACTGACGTCACGGGAGGTGGCTCGCACCATCCCATCCATTGCCCATCATACCAACCACGACACATGCCATTGCGACTAAGTGCAAGCGCGTGCGCCACCACCCCGAGCCCTCCCCAGAGAGGCCAAAGAGTGAATGTGTGGGCCATCAGTCACAGACGGACGCGGCCTGGCCGCAAGGGCAGCCACAGCCACTGGGTGTCGCAGGTGGCGGATCCGGAAGGCGAAGACTGTGATGCATAGTCCATGCAGGCCGGGTCTCCATTTGGGGCACCACGCAGGTGGACGGCGTCCCGTAACACATCATACCCTGAGACAGCCCACTTGTGCAACTGGACCCACACATACACTCCTTGCCCTCTCTGGTGCGAGCTTGGGGCTGCCTGTGCAAGCGCTAGCCTCGCAGGTGCACATGCATATTGGGGGAGCGAGGGGAGGACATGAGGGCTGGGGCGAAGATGACTGTATCACTGTCAGTGAGTACAAGGGATGACCCAGATGTGGAAAGGAAGAGACGTGTCCCGTGTGTACTGCAACTAGTCGCCAATCCAACTACCCCCCCATGTCCGGAATGTAAGCCCGCACCTAGGCCCGCCCATCCGCCACATCGAATATACCACCAGCACGACAACCTTCCCATTCGGAACACTGACTGGGGGTGGCGACCAGTGAACAATCATGTGTAGCCTACCCACGCGTACATGTGGGCCCTCCATGATCCATGTCACCTGCGGCAAAGTCATGACATGCGCAATGAGGGAAGTGAGGAGAGCTGTCCGCCCCACGCACAGAAGGTGCATCAGCTCCACAGACCCAGCAGCGAGTCCAGCAGGGGTCACATGTGCAGGGGCAGCTGTGCCTGGTGTGAAGGCACATGCATATAGACAGCACATCGACCAATGTGTAGTCTGCCCACATCTACAGTCCATCATCATGCGGACATAGGAATTGAACACAGGGCAACACATCTTAGTGGGTGCACCCACCGTGACCAACAATGCGCAATCATCGACGTACCCGCCCTGTGCATGGCCCCCCACCCAACGGAGGCACATCCAGTGCCACCATCCCACACACAAGCCTTCCACGGAACATGCTGTGTCCAATGCTCAGTACAGAGTCAGCGCCCATCTGGTGGATCCTGAACAGGAGACACATGCACACACATGCCAGCTCCCACTATGTACGTCTGCCACCTGGCACGTGCAATGTAACCTTTCACCTGTGACGTGTGACTGCAAGCACACAGCCATCTTGGCATGGGGCTGTCAATGTGGACACCTGTCAATGTTTCGGGAGGTGTGATCCGTACAGTGCTGTACATAGGGTGCAGTGCTGACACCTACTACTGTCTCATATCCCCTCGTGCCACAGGTCCCACTTGTTTTGGCCGCTCAGCCTGTGCCCACATCGTCGTCGTCGTGTGCCATACTCATCCAGCCTCGGAAGCAGTTCCATGCTCAGCAGACATTCATGTTGCCGTGGCGTTGCCGCTTGACGAATATGCAGTCAGTCGCCATCAGCACGCCCCGCAAGTCATTGGGGCCTAGATCCCCATGTGCATGCACATGGCAGTGGTCTGTATCACCAGCCATTGCCATTGTTGGGAGACCTGTGTAAGTGTATTGTGGCCGTGCCGTCCCAGCTTGACAGCTGGGCTGTGGCTCATGTGCTTGCTCAGTCATGTCAGTGATGTGTATGCGAAATTGCTATGTGTCGTGTTGCTTTGACATGTGTCCACTGCCATTTTCCCTAGGCGGAGACCGAACATTGACCGCCCATACCAATTGCTGGCGGACATGGACGATACAGAGGTCATTAGGAAGTTTCAGCTGGACAGGCCAACCCTGCATCGACTGTGTGCCATGTTAGAACCCCATCTCCGTCCCCGCAGGGTGTATCCGACAGCTGTCACCCCCACGGCTAAGGTGATGGCCGCCATGCATTTCTTCGGCACTGGGTCATTCCAGCACACAGTGGGCAGTGGAGGAGGGATGTCCCAGCCCATGTTCAGCAAGGTGCTGAGGGATGTACTGGCAGCCATGATGCTGTACCGAAACAGGTACATCCGCTTCCCCAGGGCTCGTGAATTGGCGGCAGTGAAGGGTGCATTCTATGCCCTTGGCAGAATCCCACACGTCGTTGGAGCCATTGACTGCACACATGTTGGCCTTGTTCCACCACAGGCCACTGAGCACCTGTACCGCAACAGGAAGCACACGCACTCCCTGAATGTGCAAGTGGTGTGCCTTGCGGACATGGTGATCACCCACGTGTGTGCAAAGTTCCCAGGCTCGGCCCATGACGCACACATAATGCGCAACAGCATCTTGCCACGACTGATGTCCAATCTGCAACAGGATCGTGGCTGTATTGTCGGTGAGTATGTGGAGTGGTGTAGCGTGCTGGTTGTGTGATGCTGTCCCCTGTCCAGTTGGAATAGCAACGGTTCTCTGTGTCCCTCACACCCAGGTGACTCTGCGTACCCGAATGGGGCATGGCTGCTCAGTCCATTGAGGAATCCTCGCACCCCAGCAGACGATCGCTACAATGAGGCACATGGGAGGACCAGACGTGTGGTCGAGCGTACCTTTGGCCTCCTCAAGTCCAGGTTCAGGTGCCTGGACCGCACCGGGGGTGCGCTGGCGTACTCCCCACAGAAGGTGTGCCAGATAGTGGTGGCGTGCTGCATGCTGCACAATCTGGCCATTCGGAAGCAGATCCCCCTCATCGTGGATGACGGAGATCAACCAGGGCCCCAGTCCGCAGACCAGGACAGCTCGAGTGAGGAGGACAGCGGAGAGGAGGAAGCTGGGAATGTGCGGCAGCAGCTCATCGCCCGCTACTTCACTTGACGGTGAGTGTCCATGTACGACGGCTGATGTGGCTGTATCTGTGCAGGTGTGTGTGTGCTGTGTCAGGGTGGCCGTTTGTTCACTGCGTACTGTGTGTCAACGCTCCATGGCCAGGGTAGTATGCCACTGTTGGTGGCTGTGGCATTGTGCCCTATTGCTCTGTGCGATGTGTGTACATTGCTTGTAGTTGTTGACATGTACTGTGTGATGGGTGTGTGACACACTCATTGAATGTGCTCCTGTTCTGTCTCCCACCCCTAGGTCCCTACAGGCCCTCCGGTTCCATTGCCATGCCACGCATCAGGTGCCTTTCCGCCCAAGGTGGCCGTTGTATTCCGTACAAATAAAACACAGGGCACAAACAGCAGTTTGTGTAAGTGGTGCATTTATTTCAAACTGTGACATGTGATTGTGTGTAAGGTGATGACAAAAGTGGTGCGTGCAGTGACAATGAGCTGTCGGTCATGGCTGCGTGATGCTCAGGGTGTACCCACTGGTTCTATGTCCATAGTCCAACACACACATGCCATCCAGATGGCTGTGTGGAGTGGGATCGTAGTCCAAGTCAATGCAGTGGGTGGTCAAGGAAGGCTGGCTGGCTGCCTCACTTGCGTCTGGAGCGTGCGAAGTCCTCCCGGGAGATCTGTTTCCACTTCGGACGGCCCCTTCCACGTTTGCGAGGGGGGTGCCTGCTTGCGACATGCTGGTGGTTGAGGTGTGCTCACTGGCTGTGGACGCAGGGGAACTGGACACTGCTGCTCGACCCTGCGCCCCGGCAGGTGGTGGCGGAGGGGGAGCTGCTGTCCCTGGCTGTGACCTCACCGCCACCACCAGCTGGCCCATGAGGTCCACGAGTTGGCCCATACGGGCGTCCATGGACCTCAGCACCCCCAGCACCTCACGCGTGTCTGTAGCTGACCTGGCCCATTGTCCTTGGGCCTCTTCATAGGCCCCAAGGACTCTGGCCATTTGAGGCAGGGCATGGCTCCCAGGGGAGGCTGGCGTTTGCCTGACCCTGCTCCTCCTACCAGTCCTGCTGCCACCGGCCTGCCCACTAGCCACATTGCTCACCACGGTCCTCGCTGTGGCTCCCAGGGTGGATCCAGTCGGCCGGGCCACCACCTGCGCTGGGGCTGGTGCCAGCGAAGACGTGGTGGTGGTGGCGGCGGTGGTGGTCGGTGCGGCGATGGTGGCGGTTGCGGCAGTGGTAGTGGCCGCAATGACCGTGGGTGTGGCCGCAATGACCGTGGGTGTGGCCGCAATGACCGTGGGTGTGGCCGCAACGACAGTGGCAGCAGGGGGCTGGGAATGTTCAGCAGCCCTGGATGATGGGTTGGTGGGTAGGAGGAGTCCTGGGGAGCGGCTGGGCCCTGCCACACCAGATGGGCCTGCTTGGTGGTCCGTGTCCGAAGAGGAGGACAGATCCTCCACATCCGTGTGTCCTCGTTGGGGGCTTGTAGGCTGGCTGTGCTGGCTGCTGGCTCCATCCCCAGCATCCAGCAGTTCGTCACCTGTGGAGAGAATGAGATTTGTTATTGTGTTGCACCTTGCGAAGTATGTATTTGTCGTCTGACATTAACAGTTCGTGCAATCTCGTACATGGGTTTCCCGGAGGCGTGTGTGTGGCTGTACCATTTGTAGTTGTGTGTGCTTGGCAATGGGACTGTGTGCTGTGCACATGTGGCATGGGACGGATTGGCCATGCCGATGGGTGTGTTGCTGTGCCCCTACTTATTGTGACTCTGGTGTATGCGGGCTCCTGGCCCATCCTGGGTCTGGTTTGTACTTTGCTTTTGGGGTTCAAATGGAACGCTTAGGAACGCATATGGCAACATGGGGGCCATGCCCCAGATTCGCATTTGGGATGGAATATGCTTTTGGGGTTCAAATGGAACGCTTAGGAACGCATATGGCAACATGGGGGCCATGCCCCAGATTCGCATTTGGGATGGAATATGCTTTTGGGGTTCAAATGGAACGCTTAGGAACGCATATGGCAACTTGGGGGCCATGCCCCAGATTCACATTTGGGAGGGAATATGCTTTTGGGGTTCAAATGGAACGCTTAGGAACGCATATGGCAACATGGGGGCCATGCCCCAGATTCACATTTGGGAGGGAATATGCTTTTGGGGTTCAAATGGAACGCTTAGGAACGCATATGGCAACATGGGGGCCATGCCCCAGATTCACATTTGGGATGGAATATGCTTTTGGGGTTCAAATGGAACGCTTAGGAACGCATATGGCAACATGGGGGCCATGCCCCAGATTCGCATTTGGGAGGGAATATGCTTTTGGGGTACATGCTGTGAGCCATGGGTGCCGAACGTGACATGTGTTGTGGCAGCATGACAGTGCATGGTCTGAGGTGTGTGCATGCCTGACATGGCCTGCATATTTGCTGTCTGTTGTGATTACTGGACATGGCATTGGACGCATCGTTATGAGTGAGTGTTGGTTGTGTGCCAGCCAACGTATTGCAGTTGTCCCATCTCCTTGGTGTGCGTGCTGCCCTGTGCCATGTGCATCACTGCAGTGCTCGTGGGGGGGTGTGGCCCATGTTGTGTGTTGTTGCTCACAGTGTGTCGTGCGCTTCATTGACTTCTGGCACATGGTTGGTCATGGGCATGTATCTTAGCGTGACTGCTGTATGTGTGGCAGCTGTGCGGATGACATGCCTTTCATGAGACTGGGGCTGACGGATGGGATGGATGGTATGTTGTATGTGCATGGTGTGTCTGTGTGTTTGATGGGTTCAGTGGTGTTCGTGTGCATTTATGTTGTTCCGCTCTGTTGCGTCTAGTGTTGTTTGTCTTACATAGGCGTAGTTGTGGGGTGTGTGGTTGACAGGCAGTAGGGGCTACATGGACAGGACTTCAATGGTGTTTCGGTTGTGTGTGATGAGTTGCACAGTGGCTGCCGTGTGGTACTATATTCAGTGTGGCTTGTGCATGCAGACGTGGCTCCTTGGGTGTTGCTGTGTCTGTGATGGGTCATGTGAGGTGTGAGTCTGTGGTTCATGTCCGTGTGCACATTGTTCACTTGTTCGTGACGGTGGGCGGTGCTGCGTGTTCGTCTGCTACGTGACATGTCCCATGTGTTGGTCGTGTTACGGTCCTCATGCCTCCAGTAATTCAGCCCTGTCCAGTTTCCCACCTGCAGGTTGTTCGGGCGTGCACTAGTACTGGATGCCACATGGTTCTAAGCGGGGGTGCTCCATGTTGCAGGTCTGTGGGGGTGAGGGGGTGTTGTGGGTCGTGGTGGTGGCTGGACACCCACTGACACCGATTGTTGTGGATCGTGATGTCTACCTTTCGGCTGTCGGTGTGCACTGCGGTGGCTGACATGTGGCTGTGGGGGTGGGGGATGCTCCTCCTTGCTGTGCTGTGGGACTAGGGGCCTGGTGTGTGTTGTACTTGGGCTGTCCACCCTCCCACCCACTGCACTTTGTGTTCCTGCCACTTACCTGTTACTTGTCGGTTAGTGCAGCTATGGCGGACACATGGGTGTGGTGGGTGCTCGTTGTGGCGCTTCTGGCATACTTGGGGACCTGTTGGTGGTTACGTGGCTGGCTGAGTGTACACATGTCCCCACGCATCTTACAGTTGTTCTGTTTGGGCTGTGTGTGGTGGTGTCTGTTGCATGTGTGTGTGATGTGTTGTGTATTGTGTGCTGGACATGGGGGTGTTTGTCCCTGGGAGCTGTGGCATGGTGGTAGTGCATGTGAGTACATAGCGGTGTGCTGGTATACATTAGTTTGTACTTACCAGCCTCCACTCCCCCTGCTAATCCGGCGAGGATCTCCGGATGTATGATGACTCGCACCTTCTCCTCCCACGATTTGAAGGTCTTGAAGAGCGCGGGATTCCCTCCGCCAGTGACGGCTGCCAGCTCTCTGTTCTTGGTCTCCTTCTTCTTGACCAGGCTCTTGACGTCATTCCAACGTTTGTTAATTTCTACTCTGTTCCTGGGCAGGGTCCCGACTGCATTGACCTGGTCTACGATCCGGTTCCACATTCTGTTTCTGGTGGCTAGTGGTGTGTGCTGGACCATGTTCCCATAGATTTGTGGGTGCACCTTGATGATCTCGTCGACCATGACCGTCAGCTCAATGGGCGTGAACTTGGGCATTCTTTGTGGTGCCATGGTGTTTGTGGTGCTGGTGCGGTGTGTGTTGTGTAATGTGCAGGGGGTTTGTGGTGGTGGTGGTGGTGGTGGTGGTGGTGGTGATGTGTGCGTTTCTGTGGTGTGCTGCTGTCCTTGCTGTGTCACTGTGTCCTCTCCTCTCCTCTCTGGTTTGCAATGTTGCAAGGGGTTGTGGTCTGTGGGAGTGCTGCTTTTGTACTTACCTATGTGGGTGTGTCCTCATGGTCTGTTGTTTTCAGGTGTGTTGTGTCTGGGGTTCTGGCCTTTGTAGTTTTTGTTTGTCCAGGGGGGTGTTTTCGGGATGTGTACTGTGCTTGTGTATTTGTGCGTGCCTTGCTGTGTGGACTTGTTGGCCATGTTGTGTGCGATTGGTTTTGTGAGCGGATGGTTTCTGTGCAGGGACGTGGGCGCCATGGCTTCTGCCGTGTCGATTCTCATCGGCGTTGTTTGCGCTGGCGGGCGGTATATTTGTAGTTTTCCCGCGCTCATGGCGGTGCGATCGTAATCTCACGTGCGGTGTGTCGGCCGTGAGGGCGGGCGGTTTTGTGTTGTCGGGCGTGTTTCCGTCCGTGGCGGGCGGTTTGACTCCGACTCGGACGATGGCGGGCGGTATTTTGTGTGATTTTTCCGCCGATGGCGGTTTTCGGTTTGTGTAATCGTAATGGCGTGGTCGGTGTTCAGACGGTGTGTGCGGGCGGATTTTTGCCGCTTCCATGCCTGGTGGATTTTTTTACGCCGGGTATCGTAATGGGCCCCTAAGTGATGATGGCTGAAAATTGTCAATGCAATTATTGTATATGAATATATGGATGCATTTAAAACATGCACCTGAGAAATGCAATGTTGTGAATTGATTTAAGATTTGCAAACCGCTGCAAATGTGCATCAACATCTATGCTTTATTGTTTAATATGTTATAAGTTGTAATAGAAACGTCATTTTTATTTCACACTAGAGTGGTTCCTTAGGTCTCTGCCTGTTTCACATCTTCTTTTTAACATATAAAAGGGGAGAGGGCACGTTTGTACCAGATATACACTGGAAGCACCCAGCTTCTGGTTGCACAGCAGCTCCAATTAAATGACCTTAGCAATGGGCTGTGTTTTGACAATCAAAAAAGGATAAGATTGAGTGGCTGACTCCTACACCGTGATATAACAGAGAAGCCCATGGCATGGTCTTGGTGGCACAGTCTTGGTGAAAGGCCATGCACAAACCAAATTTTCTTTTACATGCTTTTTCAGAAACGTGCTCTTTTTAACTATTAAACACCACAAACCAACAGAACTGGCACTACTGCTCTTTAGATAACATTACTTTATGCCACATATCTAGGTCTTACAAAAAGTCTGATCAAAAATTAGAACTGACTCAAAACATAGCCCTGCACATGATTTCGGGTTTTAGGAAAATGATCATGTGTCTGTCTTAAGACTTCAATTGACCTGACTGACCATAGATCCCAAATTCCAACAGAGAATGTTATGCTTGATTTCGAAAATGATCAATGGCAAAGCCCCAAAATACCTTTCAGATCAATGTGATTACGAATGGTCTGACCAGAAAGTGTTCATCCCAAATGACGTTTGTCCTAATTTTTTCGGTTGAAAAAGTGTCATGCCAAAATTCTGTAATAGTCTTCACAAAGACAAAAGGCTTCACCACTTTAACCATAAACTAAGACAGTTTGTGCTTCAGCTAAAGTCAAGAGCAGCACATTGATTTCCACGCCACTGAATTGATATTACGAGTCCCCACTGTAACCTGTTATCTGTGTGATGTATATAACATTGTATGTTTGTCGTTCTGTTAATTTGAATTTTGATGTGCTAACCTTCTGTTTTACATTGCACTTCCTTATGTTTTGTTTTACGGAAGTGTTTATTATATGATTTATTATGTATGTTTTATTGTACGCAGCTCCTCGAAGCTGATTTACCTGTTTTTTTTTTTTTTTTTATAAACAAACATACTGGTTGTGAAATAAAAGGCGCCATTTCACCATGACCCGCAGGAGTGTGCCTGTTATGCTCTCTAACTACACTCGAGGATAGGGGACAGGAGGCCCCCATGTTGCCTCAAAACTCAACGTACTGTGAATGAATCACTGACTAAATATCGAAGGTCACAATATCGACCTTCAAAAATATCGCAGCAAAAATATCGAAGACAAGAATATCGACATCCTATCTACATTAAGGTAAGTACAAAAATATTGAAAAAAAAATATTGATGTCAAAAATATCGTTGTTAAAAATATCGTTTTTAATTTAAGTAAAAAAAATATTGTAAAATAAAGTAAATAATACATATAATTAAAAGAAACATAGTTAAAAACATTTTAAAATGCTTAAAACTTATAAGTAATATATATAATTTAAAAATACATTAAACATATACATATAATATGTAATATATATATACTTACTTAATATGTTTTAATATTTATTTTAATAACTTATAAATTGTTTAATTTGTTTTTTTATAAATTATAAATACATCTATACACATAAAACAATAATATAAATAAAAATTAAATAAATATATGTATGTTATTTTAAATCTTTTTTGAAATAATTATACAGTACATTAGCTAAAAAAATACTAAATATTAGATAGGGGAGGAAATAAAATTACTATTCCAACTGCAGTAACTGCAACAGTACGAAAAGTGTTGGATAGCGTAGGGGTAAAAATTACTATTCCCACTCCAGTGAGTGCAACAGTAGGGAAAGTGTTGGATAGCGTAGGGGTAAAAATTACTATTCCCACTCCAGTGAGTGCAACAGTAGGGAAAGTGTTGGATAGCGTAGGGGTTAAAATTAATATTCCCACTCCAGTGAGTGCAACAGTATGGAAAGTGTTGGATAGCGTAGGCGTAAAAATTACTATTCCCACTCCAGTGAGTGCAACAGTAGGGAAAGTGTTGGATAGCGGAGGGGTAAAAATTACTATTCCTACTCCAGTGAGTGCAACAGTAGGGAAAGTGTTGGATAGAGGAGGGGTAAAAATTACTATTCCCACTCCAGTGAGTGCAACAGTAGGGAAAGTGTTGGATAGCGGAGGGGTAAACATTACTATTCCCACTCCAGTGAGTGCAACAGTAGGGAAAGTGTTGGATAGCATAGGGGTGAAAATTACTATTCCCACTCCAGTGAGTGCAACAGTAGGGAAAGTGTTGGATCGCGTAGGGGTTAAATGAACATACTTATAAAAAAATTTTTTTTAAATAAATAAATAACATATTAATAATTATTTAACAAAATAATTATTAATAAATACCTATTAAATTAAATTAGTATTTACTTAAATAACATTAAATTACTTCCCACCCTATTCCCCTATAAACACACAACACGCTACACAAAAAAAATAACACAATTAATTTAATTATCAATTAATCAATTAATAAAAATTAATTACCAATTAATAATTAATTAGCAATAAATTAATTAACAAGAACAATAAATAAAAAACAGTAATACATTAATTATCATTAATATAATTTTTAATTAACCAATTAATAAAAATGAATTACCAATTAATAATTAATTAACAATAAATTAATAATCAATAACAATAAATATACACATATTAACTAATTAATTATATTTAAATTACTTCCCACCCTATTCCCCTATAAACCCACAACCCGCTACACATTAAAAATAACATAATTAATTTAATTACCAATTAATCAATGAATTAAAATTAATTACCAATTAATAATTAATTTTCAATAAATTAATTAACAATAACAATAAATAAAAATCAATAATAAATTAATTATAATTAATATAAATATAAATTAACCAATTAATATAAATTAATTACCAATTAATAATTAATTAACAATACATTAACAATCAATAACAATAAATAAAAACATATTAATTAATTAATTATAATTAAATTACTTCCCACCCTATTCCCCTATAAACCCACAACCCACTCTGATACTAAAACGCAAAATTTCCTTTAAAAAAATTACTATTTTATAAACATTTAATACATATATTTAAAAATAATGAAAAAACTTTAAAAATAATGTTAAACATACATAACACTAAAAAAAGTATCGATATTATTTACAACTATATTTTTGCTAACGATATTAATTACTTCGATATTAAAAAATGTCTATTACTTACCTTAAAGTCGATATTCTGGTCAACGATATTCTTGAGTTCGATATTCTGTCCCTACGATATTAAAAACTCGATATTAGTGTAGGTCAATATTTAAAATTCGATATTTTGACTGCGCACCACTGTGAATGGTACTTGGTAGATTGGGGGAAAACTCAGGACATTTTGCAGCATTTCGGTTCATGTTTGAGCCCCTTCAGGGGTCTATATATTAAAGGTCTTTGTGGATCTACTTAACCCTGTAGTCTTCACCGGAGAAGAGAGCCCTGGATGCATGTGAGACATAGTTTTAAGAACTAGAGGAAGCCTGATGAAGAGATGTGACCAGTTAAAAGTGCAAGTGCTCCAGTATTCACCCTGGCCCTTGTATGGGCCTTCTTGTTTACTAAGATGGGCCTAAGGTTGGTGAAGGAGAGTGGAACATATACCAGACTATGACAGCTGTTTACAATCCGCAGTTGGTGTTCAGAAAAATTTGGCAAGATAAAAGGAACCACCAACCATGCTTCAGTGACTGCTTGAGGAGATTTTGACCCATCAAGGACAACAGCATCTGTGGCGACTTGTCCCAGAGGACAAAAAATGTCTGACTACCTCTGTTCCAGAGAAAGAGCAGTATGATTGATTTCATGAACAGTCATGACTCTCTCAATAGTTTTCCCACCTCTGATCAAGGCACCCTGCTTTTACTCATGAGCAGCCAATCAGTCACAGGAGTTGAATTTTCACTTATTTTTTTATATATAATTTTTTATTGCCATTTTCATAATCACAGTAACAATGCTGAGATATCACAGTATTTCAAGGAGAAACAACACGTAAATACCCCTCCCTCCCCCCTGGCTTAAAAATATTTTCGACACATTGGACAAGTACAGTGCATTGATGTCAGCATCCCTGGCCAGGGGTGATAAAAATGATTCACTTGTCATGTCCTTTAGGATAGTCCCATCATGTACATACCAAATTACATACGTTTCGTCCCATCCACACGACATAACGGTTCTACACAGGTGACCTTTTACCTAGTAGCTTACTTCTGTCTCTCCGACATCAGGCTCTCGGTACCCTATCTTAATCCCTGTACCTGACATACATAAACATGTCTCCAGGCACGGCAGATTTATTCTGTATAAGGGTCACCACTTTTTTCATCCATGGCCAACAACCAGCTGTGCATGATCATGTTTGTTGAGAAAAGGATTAGCAAATGTTTTCAAAACATATTGATTCTAGAAGAAACCCTGGAGTGACCACTTTAGTATAAAAGACCCTCACTCCCCCTTACAGACAGAGAGGAGGATTACTTCCAGGCTGGCCCGAGACTCTGCAGGCTGATCCTTCGACAGGCAGAGATCTGACATCCTTTGCGGGGTGCCATCCTCAACGCAGAGACGGGGTCCTTCATTCAGAACCATCAGGTGAGGGGTTAGTACTTCCC
Organism: Calotriton arnoldi; assembly: GCA_963921515.1. NCBI lineage: Eukaryota > Metazoa > Chordata > Amphibia > Caudata > Salamandridae > Calotriton > Calotriton arnoldi. Next base: position 311,192 of record CAWUFW010008490.1, on the reverse strand, counting down.
CGGGGGTTTCGTGGCTCCAGGAGGATCTATCCTGACACTTACATATACATGCTTTACCTACATATCTAGGCTAGGTACATTTAGGCAGGCTATGCATCGTAGGAGTACACCAATGCTATTGATTTATATAATCTGCTTTTATTCATCTTATTAGCACTATGGTAGAAATGTATCTGCTATTTACGATATTGGTGCTAGCGATCACATTTGTCTGCTCCTGTCTTTTGATTGTCGCAGCTAATATGTTTCACACTAGACCGATGCTTGACCAATAAATAATTATTGAAACCATTCCAATCGTCATTCTATGTGTGTTCTGGGAAAAGAAAGCACGAGTGACTGAGCGAAAGATACCGTATTGTTTGCACGATACCTGAGGAATCAGGGTTGTCATGTTCAGTGGTTGCCAGAAACTACCTACATCACTGTAGAATACAGGGGGGTGGTAGTGGCACCGTAGAGCTAGCTGGTCTAACGGCTGACTCATCCTGTGGGGGTGTCCAGAGTCTGTCTGCACACCAAGGCCTCAATTTAGGTCATCCAAAACGCGCAGGTCCTGGGGGGTCCTAGGAACTACACGACACACTGATAGCGTTTATTTAACATAGGCTATACGTCTTTGCAACACCTCTTTTGTGACCCTACCATTTCGGCATTCTCAGCCTCTCATGTATCTATGGTGACAACTCATCCTGGGGGGTGGGGGTCAATAGTTCAGAGACCATTGCTGCCTAGGCCTGCAATTCATCAGCCAGTTTATTGTCTCTGCAAGTTTTGCACACATCTTTCCTCCGCATTCACTCACTCAGTCATGTCTCTCAGCCAGTCTGTTAATTTAGGCGCAATCGGCAAGAGCCTTCCTAAAGTGATCCTGTGCTTTGCCAGCACTAGGCCTAGGATGAGAAATGTTCTGCTTAGTTTTTTTCTTTTTCTTAGTGGGTAGACACCGCAGTAAACAGTAACCCACCTCCCTGGGGATCTTCCATCCTGTTGCATTTCCCAGTGCAGCGAGAATCACCCTCCAACATTCATCCAAGGCCTAACACCCCCAAAACATATTTATGAAGTCTGCATCCCCTCCCTTGCAACCGGAGCACCTAGGGGAGCGCTCCGGGTATATTGTATGGAGCCTCTTAGGCGTGAGATAAACTTGATGTATCCCATTACATTGCAGTAGTTTAAACCACGCATTGGTAGACGTGGACTTTACCCCTTCATGTATACCCTCCCACTCTTTCTGGGAGATGAGAGTCTCTAAAATCTCCTGCCATTTGTGCTGTATTGAGAGCTCTATCAGGGAGGCGTCCTCCCTCAGAGCCCGGTAGATATGGGAAATCAGCCTTCTTCCACATGCCATGGCCAAAGGTGTATCCAGTGTATTAGAAATCTATGGGGATTCTGGAAAAGGACGGCTATATTCTACGCACAGTTGCTGCGATTTTAGCGAACTGAAGGAATTGTCCCGATCCAAGCTGAAATGTATCTATGATGCCCGCTAGGGTAAAAGATTTATCATCTAGGTAGAGATCCCGCAGATTAGTACAACCTACTGCTCTCCATTTATCTATCTATGGGCATAGTTTGTTCAATAAGCTTAAATGGGCAAAGCACCCAGATGCTCATTTTGGGCGCAAAGGGAGCCCTCCTCAGCACTATCCTGACTGCTCTCTCCGACGCCCCACACACCTGTCTGACTACAAAGGGCATGGTGGCTGAGTCTCTTGCCCTTATCATCAATAACTCGGGCAATGGAACTCCATTGCAGGTACCTTTCAGGAAACTGTATTCCCAATTCTCCTGGTCGTCCAATCAGTGGATACATGCTGCAATTGCGCAGCGAGATAGTAAAGTTCCAGGAGGGGTAACTCAAGACCACCCCTACTCAATGGGAGCTTCAAAATGGTCAAGCTAACCCTCTTCCTCCCATTAGCCCATAGTAATTACACTATCAACCTGTCTAGGTCTGCAAAGAACCTCCTGGGGATTTCAAAGAGGGTCCCTTGGAAAATATACAGACAACAAGGTAGTATTACCATCTTCACCAGTGCCAGCTTCCCCATCAAGGAAAGATGAATTCCAGAATTTTTGGGAGGATTTCAATCCATCTATCACTCTCCCCATGTTTGTGGTTTCAAACTCCAAAGCCCCGCATGTGACTCTGATCCCCAGATATCTCACTTCCTCCGTCTCCCACGGACGTTCTAGTTGAGGTAAATCCTGCCCTGTTACACCGGCCAATATCCCTAGTGGAAATAATTTCAATTTAGTGCTATTTACATGTAGTCCAGTTAATTTGCCAAACTCGGCCAGGACCGCCAACATAATAGGGACTGAGTACGCCGGGGCTGCGCAAGTAGAGCAAAGCAACATCAGCGTATAAGGAGACCATGTGTGTAGTCTCCCCAATCTTTATTCCCTATCCCTGCAACACGGTCCACAACTGGCAAGCCAGGGGCTCCAGTGCCAGGGCGAAGAGTAGAGGCAATAATGGGCACCCCTGTCGTGTCCCCCAACTCAGAGTTAAGCATCTTGACACCGTGCCTGCCACCCTCACCCACGTCGAGGGGGCGCAGTTTAGTAATTGCACCCATTTAATATAGGTCACCCAATGCCAACCTTGCACAGCACCTTCCACAGAAACTCCCATGACAAGGAATCAAAAGCTTGTCAAATGTGTAGCAGTGCCAGTGTGTACAGGTCATCCTCTTGCATAATGCATCACCAGGGACAGTCTCCTCAAATTACAAAAGGTGTTTCTGCGAGGGATGAACCCGCACTGATCTTCAGCAATCAGTTGGGGCATGTACTCTAGCAGTCTTGTAGCCAATACTTTACCAAGTATTTTTACATCTACATTGAACATTGATAAGAGGCGGTAGGACTTCACCTCTGTGCCATCTCTGTCAGGCTTGGGGAGAATGACTATGAGTGCCTTCCTCATGGAGACAGGGTGTATCCTCCTACCATATGCTTTGTTGTCTACCTCTAGCAGCTGGTCAGCCATTCCCCCAGCTCTGCTTTGATAAAATTCTGCTGGCAGGCCGTCCCCCCCAAGGGCCTTGGCTGTTTTCCAGTCTCTTATCCAGCCATGATTTCTTCCCTAGTAATGAGGACGTCTAACCCGTCCCTTACCTCCGGGGACAGGGAGGCCATTCAAATAGCCACTAAGTAAGTGGTCCACGCCTGATTGTTACCATCTAGTGGCACCCTGTACACCCCTGAAAATGTGTTGCAAATACCTCTGTGATGCCCTGCTGTGAGTTCACCATCTGTCCCTGTGAGTCCTGTATCCCCACTATGGACAAGTGATGGGTCTCACCACAGATAAGCGTGGCAAGCATTCTACTAGCCTTGTCCCTTTACATGAGGAGACGCTGGTTGTAATTGGAATGGACAAATTTGTCTAACCTGTCCCAAGTTTCCAATCGCTCCCTCTTTCACTCCTTCCATTCTGGCAATCAAAGAGGCCGCTCATACACCTTACGTTCCAGGATACCCAGCTGCTGCTCACACCCATCCAAGGACATAGTAAGTTGTTGTTTAACACCATACATGACTTTCATACACTCACCGCGCAGTACCACCTTCATTGCATCCCATTCCAAAGCTCTCGTGGTCTCGCTACCCCAGTTTTCAGTAAAATAATGATCAAGGACTTCTGCTACTGCACCTGCAAACACCGGGTCCAACAGCGCATCCACCCTCATCCTCCATAACAGCACCCTGGGTGTCCCTCTATGTAGTCGAAACTATACTAGGAGTGGTGAATGATCAGATAGATAGTGCACCAAATAAATGCGATTCAACACACTGCAGCAAGGCACATGATACTAGACAATATCAATGCGGCTATGCGACCCAGTAGCCGGAACAAAGCGAGAGTAAGTCCTAGTCTGTGTGTAGCGCGCCATCCATATATCCTGCAGTCCCAGTACCCCCATCAAATCTCGAAGAGCGCTCGTCATTGCGGGTTTGGTGTCGACCCGGGGGGGGGGGGACCTTTCATATCACCATTTAGTACACAATTGAGATCCCCTACCAAAATTATTTCTGTGCCCACGTGGTCTGTGCCGCACTCAGAACTGTTACCAAAAATTCAGAATCATCAACATCGGGAGCATACAAATTCACCAAACAAACATCACGTGCATACAACGCTCTGGAGATGGACCTAGTAAGTTGTTGTCCGGATCAATGTTCACCCCTTTTGCCACAAGGGGAACACTAGGCACTAATCATATCAATGCCCCTCTAGCATAGCTTGAGTATGATGTTGAAAAGATTTGTCCTTACCACCTACATCGCAGGTGTTTGATACACGTTACCCATGTATGTGTCTCCTTAAGGAAGGCCACGAAAACCCCATACCAATGGATGAAAGAGTAAACCCTTTGTTGTTTTCTAGGCTGGCCCAGTTCCTGAACATTCCAGGTAATACATTTCCATTCAGTAGCCATATCAAGTTGAAACCGCTTGCACCCATGCCCCACCGCGCCCCTCTCACCCGCTGCCCCCAACCATATGCAAACATGCAGTTTCACACATATACACAAGTACCACCATAAAGCTAGTTTCCCTCGGTCCCACATTCAAACACTTGAACCCATAGCAACAAGTAACTCCCCCCACCCACAGGCTATGAGTCCAAACTACGATGGCCAACCCTTAGTTCCCACTGCCCCATCCCCCTCATGAAGGCAAGGGCCTCAACTGAAGAAAGTGCTTAAAGCATAGGACCCAGCACCCCATCAGGCCAGCGAGGCCAATGGCTCTCAACCCGCCCAACCAGACCATGGCTAAATTTGACCTCCCAACTGCACACATATTACTACGTTGCTGAATATAGCATATGACATATGTTGTACATTACAATAGAAATTACAATCACATCCCCAAGCATAGATTGAACAGGGTGGTATTTGGATTGGTTCACCCCATCTTGGGAAGAAATGTCAAGGAGAAATCAAGAGGAACGTACAACTATGAGCATGGCCCATCAGTTGCGGGACACATTATACTTGCACAATGTCCACACTATCACTCCCGGTCCTGGTCGTTGGCATCGCTCTGGTAGTCTCTGGCGTCCCTATGTTACATGAAAGATTTGCCAGTATCAGATACACAGTTCGAGTCTCTTAGGGTCCCCTCCGGGCATATCAAGATCCGCCCAGTACTACGGACGATGAAGAGTGAAATTGAGTCTGAGGGTTCTGGATTTCCGGCGTTTGGCACCCCTTCCAGCTCCAGCATGGTTTAGTGGTTCACGTTGGGCGGCCCTCCCAGTGCATCCATCCATTAATTTGCCTCATCGGGGGTTACAAAGAAATACACTTTTCTCTGGTGTTTGCCAGGAAATATAAGGCTATAGCGGAGATCCCTTTCACATAGCCATTTCTTGACTGCCATAAAGTCTCTGTGAATATCTTGCACCCTGAGGGTGTAGTCAGGGAATATACCATTATGTTCCGCCCCTCAAACTGGGGGGGCACCGTGAACCCAAACATGTAGTAGTATCCCATCCCTATCTCTAAAGTTAAACAGGCGTGCTATAATGGAGCGCATGGGTGTGCCCGGCTTGGGCAGGGGAGTCAGCACCCGGTGGGCTTGCTCAATTGTTAATAATTTAGAAAGACTTTTGGATCTCAAAGTATTTTTGATCCAGTCCTCTGAGAACAGCTCCACGGACTGCCACTCCGCTCTCTCAGGGAACCCCACAAAGCGAAGATTGTTCCTTCCAGAGCGCCCCTCTTCATCTTCAAGCCATTTGAGGTGACAAAGTCTGCAGGTCAGACACTGTTTTTTTAAGGCCGCTACCTCAAATTGTAGCAACAGCACGTTACCCTCTGCCTCAGAGACCCTCCCAGATATATTGCAAAAGTCAGCACAGAGAAAACCCACCTCAAGCGCCACAGTGTCAATCTTTGCTAGAGTGATCTCCCTCGACCCCTTGATTTTAGCTAGAATCTCCACCATCGTAGGCACTACTTTCTCCTCTGAGGGGGCCGGCTTTGCCTGTCCTCCACCCACTCCCTCCATAGTCAAGGGCTGGGCATAATTTTAAATGTTGTAAGCATGAGTTGGCTTAGAGGGTTTATCTTCAGCCATCTGGGTATCGTAGGGCTAAAGCCCCCATGTCAATCTTGCCTCCAAACAGTTGAACTGATCCCAAGGGGGCCCCAGTAAGTAGATCCAGGCCTTGCACCCCAGTCGCAGAGGACCCTGTAAATCAAGCAATCGGCAGGGCTCATGTTACAGTTTCATCTCCAGTCAACCAAGTGAGCCAGGTTCCTCAGCTCAATGTCAGCCCAATTTATTAAAGGCATGTGGAGCTGTGGCTCATCAGGCTCCCCACTGCAAGCCCCCCTCCTCACAGGCCTTCATTCTGGTGCTGCTCACTATTCCAGCCTGCCATTGGACCAGCCTCCAGCCTCCAGCCGCCTGCACTCCAGGCAATTGCAGGCTGCGACGCCTCCCATGCAGCGTGCCAGTGGCAAGCAATTGGAGCCCGACCGGCACTTGGCTAACCGGCCTCACACAGTGGGACTGCCGGCCCCAACGCCCCTACCTTCGCGGTCCCGCTGGAGCAAGAGCGGCCCTCCTCCTCGCGTGCAGCAAGGCTGGTCTCGGACGCTCCACACTGCCCACAGGCCCCCTTCTCGGCCTCGCCAGGCTCCGTTTATCGGGGGCTCTATGCTGCTTCTCCGATAGTCCATGTTGCATTCCATCTGCAGGTTTCTGACTCAATAGATAAAGCTTTTGGTGATCACAAACCACACTGCCATATGCCACTTAAACAGATCTATTCTAGCCATGTTCTAACAGAACAGAAATGTTTAGTGTTGAGCCAAAAACGGGGGAAGCTTAAGACCTAAGCAATAGGCTGATTGATCAAACACTATAAACATAGTTTATTGATTGTTTACTATGAAGCTTGTATAATTTACATAGTCATGGTTTTCCAAAGTTTACTGTTTGCCATAGCAACTACCTGATTGGCTTTAAAGTGCGTGAAACACACAAAAGGTGATAGGAGGCTGCTTAGAATAAGTCGAACCACTGCCAATAGCTCAGGGTAGCACTCAAGCCGATCATTCTTTTGCTCACCACGCCACCTCAGTGTGAACCCAGCCACCCTGCTTCTCATAGGAACAGTCCAGTCTAAACTGACAAACCAGGTCCCCCCTGAACTGGAATGCAGGCAACCCAGAACCGATTTCACCCTAGTTATTGGCTCATTAGCCAGGCACAGCTTGGTTCCAGGGACAGTGAGCATGAGACTCAGGTCTGGGCACACCCATGCCACTTAGGGCAGTACATGAAACACACAAAAGGTGATGGGAGGCCACTTGCCTCCCATCACACAAAAGGTGATGGGAGTCTACTAGCAATAAGTCTTACCACTGGCAATAGCTTGGGGTAGCACTCCAACCCATTGTTCTTTTGCTCACTTTCCACCTCAGTTTGGCTCCAGCCATATGCAAATCTTTCATGACCCTACTCCTCATGGGAACTGTCCAGCCCGAGCTGCCAATCCTGGTCCTCCCTGAACCGGAACACAAACTATCCAGGACCAGTTTCGTCCTAGTTATGGGCTCATTAGCTGGGTACAGCTTGATTCGAGTGACACAGCGAACAAGGGACCCATACCCTTGCCACTTAAGGTGGAACATGAAACACACAAAAGGTGATGGGAGGTTGCTTGCAATAAGTCTAACCACTTGCAATCGCTTGTGGTAGCACTTCAATCCATTGTTCCTTTGCTCACCATGCCACCTCAGTTAAGACCCAGCCATATGCAAATCAGTCATGACCCTGCTCCTCATGGGAACAGTTGAGTCTGAACTGTACAACTGGAAAGTTCCCATGAGGAACAGTGTCAAACTGATTTGCATATGGCTGGGTCCAAACTGAGGCAGCATCGTGGGCGAAAGAAGATGGATTGGTATATAGCCCGAGCGATTGCCAGTGGCTAAGATGAATTCAAGTATTCTATCCATCACCTTGTTGTTTTTGCATTTGTCACCCTAAGTGCACCAGGTATGGTCAAACATGGGTACCGGACTCACTGTGCCACTGGAACCAAGCTATACCTGGCTGAGGAACCCTAGCTAGGGAGAACCCAGTCCTAGGCTGTGTTTCGGTTCAGGAAGGACCTGGCCTAGAAGTTCGGGCTGGAATGTTCCCTTGAAGAACAAGGTCAAGACTGATTTGCTATGGCTGGGTCCAAACTGAGGTGGCATATGTCAAAGATCTGCGGCAATCGGAGTGGCATCTGGGGCACGTAACGCCGCAGTGGGGAATATGCAGTTGAGTTTTGCCGGGGTGCGATAGGCTCAGTGCAAGACTGTGTATTGGATACACTTGAATTGCGCGTTTTGGGAGATGACGCAAGGTGAGTCAAGCGACGGCACCCACTCCGTGTTGTGAAGTGGTCACCCAATATCGTCTTCCTACTTTTGCCTTAGGGGCGCTAGGGATACCCCAGTATGCTCCCCAAGAGCCTTGCATAGCCAGTTGATCAATTGGTGCCCGGCTCCCATAGTATACAGTGTGTAGATGACTGTATGTGTGGGGGGCTCCTCGTCTACTGTGTGCCTCAACCTGCAGCACATCAGCAAGAGCTTGCCCAGGGGAATATCATTGTCTTGATGCAGGGGATCAAATGGTAGCAAGTGATTGTCCTGGGACATGTCTCCCAGTGTGTTAATTGACCTATCATGCCAAGGGGTCAGGTCTTCTAGCATAAACACTCCAGGAAAATGAGGGAGTCCTTGGAAGGGGGATCCAGGGGGCACAGGGCAAGTCATGGCATGTCAGCTAGAACATCCTTGTCAGGCATTTGCGGGCTATCCACATCAACAGTGACCGGTATCTTTGAAGATCAATGGAAGGAAGTAGGAGCTGGCAGAGAACAGTGCTCATTAAGGACCCATCCTCCATCGTGGTTTCAAATAGATGGCTTTCTGCCAACCTGTGGGACACCCACTGGAGCCTTGGTGCTAGATGGTAAGATTCAAGTAAAGGGGCACTCAGCGTGCCCTGTCCCACGGTGGCATTTGTCATCTCATAACAGCTTCCCTACCATAGCTTCTAATTCATTGAAGAATACCTGTGGCTGATCACCGGGACACTTACAAAATAGTATTACAGGCGAAGGAGGACTGTCATCTTGGATAAGGCGATTTTTCCTGTAAGGACCAATGGGAGATGCTTTCATAACTATGGCTGGGATGTGAGGGAGATCAGTACTCATATCAGGTTCTCCTCGAAAATATTGGTCTGGGAATGGTAAAATTGAATCCCTAAGTATCGGATCTTCTTCCCGACCCAATTGAGGGTGTTACTTACCACCCATCTGGGGGGCTCGTCACAGTGAAGGGGGAAGATGTAGGACTTTGCCCAATTGACCTGGAGGCCAAACGCTTTCCCAAAATCTAGGGCCACAGGGTCAGCACCGGCATGAATGTCACGGACATAGATCAGCATATCGTTGGTGTTCAATGATGACACTGCATGGGTCCATGGTGGTCGCGAAAAAAACAGGAGAGAGGGGACAGCCTTGGTGAGTGACCCTGCCAATTGGGAAGGGAGCAGGAATGAAGCAACCAATATGCAGTTGAGAACCCGGGCTAGTGTAAAGCAGTTTTGTGCATGCATGTAGTCTGTTTCCTATGCCAACCTTCATGAGGACCTAAAAAAGGTACTCCCAGGAAAGTTTATCAAACGCCTTCTCCAGGTCAAGAATCAGGGCTGCAGCATGTGAAAATAGGAGCGACGCCTGATCCATCACATGGAAGAAATATCTGACATCGTAGGAGGTGTTGCGACCGGGGACAAACCTGCTTTGGTCTGGGTATACAAGATGGGGCAACAATTGAAGGTAACGTTCCACAGGTACTTTTCCTAGGATCTTGTACTCGGCCCCTAAGATTGCTATGGAACTGTATGATGTTAAGCGTGTTGGGTCTCTTCCAGGTTTAAGTAAGGATGTGATAAAGGATTCCCTAAGGGTTTGAAGCAGAGTACCTATTTCAAGTGCCTCATTATACATGGCCATGAGTTTCGGAGTCAAATGGGTCGAAAAGCGATCATAGTAATCAACAGGTAAACCATCCATGCCCGAAGTTTTATTGCGGGCCAGATCATGGATGGCGGCTTTCCCCTCAGCTTCAGTGGGTGTCTAGTTCCTTCTGCTCCAATGCCAAAATGCTGGAAAGGGGATGTCAGCTAAAAAAGAAGGTGACCTCTGCCCAGCAGTCCCTGGGACCAGAGTGGTATAAGTCCGAATATAGGTATAAAAGGCTTGGAGGATGTTGTGCTGTGTTCTAAGGAGGGGGCACTGGGCTGAGGCAATTTCCGTGATCAAGGGTGCGGTGACCTCCTGGCATGCCAGCCAAGCCAGGAGGCAGCCCGGCCTGTCTCCTATGGAGTGCACTCAAGCAGTAAATGCTGTAAAGTTGTAGGATCAAAGGCGCTCTAGGAGAGTAGCATGTTTGAACTTGATGTCAGCAAGGGTGACTTGGGTGTCTGTGCCATGTGAGGTGTGACGCTCAAGTTCTGTCAGGGCCAATTCCGTCTGGGCTAAGCAACTCTCAAGTTCCAGGTGCACTTCTACTACATTTTGGATGCACACCCCTTGGGTGACCACCTTAATGGCCTTTCACTCCATGGCATGTGTGGAGGCTGTTGAATGATTCTCAACAAAGTTTCTTTCATGTCTTTCATACTTTAGCAACAGCAAAGTTTATGATTCTCAACTATTAAAATAAGGTGGTTAGAACAAAATGTTTTAATTCTAAATGACAGCAATGCAAACGTTGTTTATGACTACCGATCTAACAATGAAACTCTACAATCTTTCTCCTAAGTACATAACCCACTTAGATATAAATCATTATTATTTTTAAGTAATTCCCTTTCTATTAAGACTCAGACAGACTGTTTCACTTCATTCAGTTATTTTATATAGATGTTTTACACCATTGCTAATGCAATCTAGTTTTTTAGTTTAATTCTTTTTCAAAGGCTTACGTTTGAAAAATACATTATTTTCTCTTTATAGAACAACTTCTCTTTCATATCTTTTTTTCTAGGATTGGTTGTTACTTTTTCTATTATCATCTTCTGTGTTTTGCATTTCTAAAAAATGTTTAACCAGAGGTGCGGTCTCCTTTTTTGTTTTATTGCTGGTCCGTGCTCTATTATTCTAATTCTAATTTTACTGGTTATCACAACTACATAGATTCCTTCACAAGGACCAAAGATGCTATACATGACATCTTTTGTTCTATAATTTGTGAGATCCTCTAGTTGTTGATCTGGCTCAATACCAAATTTACATATGCTGCATGTACCACACTTATGATTTCCCTTTATTTTAGGCAGTTCCCACACTTCTGTGATAGTTTGAAATTGGTATTGGCTATGGGTGTAAATATGTATTAAATGATCTCTTATTGATTACCCTTTCTTTAAGGCAAAAAGGGTGTTAGTTAACCCTGGGCATAGTTCGCGTAGTAGCGCTACGCGTAGCTACGCACAGTGCACTTCGCACTACGCGAGCTACGAGTAGCTACGTGAACTGCGTAGTGTGGTAGGGAAATGCTGTTCGCAATGATTGCACAGTGCCGGATGCTTGTCCGCACTGTGCAATCGTTGCGAACGGCATCATGCACAGTGCAAGCGGTCGTTTTCTGCCGCTCAAGTAGATTTGTACTCGAGCGGCAGCTTTCTCAACGCGAACTGGTAGTTTCTCACCGCGAGCGGTCGCGAGCATACGCGACCCCTCGCAATGAGAAAACCTGACCTCCCCGCGTTGAGAATCTCGCCGGGAGGTTTATTTTCCACGCTCGCGATCGGCAACTTGATGTTGCCAATCGCGAACGAGGAAAAAGTCTCGCCGGGATGTTGATTTTGCTCGCTCGCGGTCGCCAACTTGACGTTGAGGACCGCGAGCGAGCAAAAAATGCCCGCTACCAGGGGCGTTTTTGCACTGTGCTACGTGCGATTCGCGTAGCACATAGTTGCGCAAGCTACGCAAACTCCGCGAGCGTAGTTTTCCACCCAGGCCTAGTGTTAGTGTTCAAATCAATGTGTCCCAGTTTTTACTAATCAGCTTGCATATTTCATTACTTATATGATAGTACTGGAACACTGCTAGTATTCTTTCACTTTTCTGATCACTGTTTTGGTAAGTATCCAAACAATATTCTCTGTGCTGGAATTGATCTCTTTTATATGCCAATTTTACAATTTTGTGTGCATAAATTCTTATCTTAAGCTTGGCAGTCAACATTGTAGCATATTTTTCATTCCCTTGTATTGCAACTTCTTCACAAACAAAGAAACTGCCCATAAGGCAAGTTAGCTTTTAAGTTTTTTTATGGTCATTTGTGTAGTGTAATAAAGTATTTTGATCTGACTCTTTGGCAAAAAGAATAGTTTTAAGTATTTTCTCTTCATAGTACATACACAGATCAAGGAAATTGCTTTTATCTCTACCACTCATCATAGTATATTTAAGACTCTCATCGCGGCTATTGAACCAATTTTTAAATTATTTCAGATCCTCTATGGAGCCTCTCTATATGAATAGAATGTCATCTATAAATTGAATCGAATTATGGATCTGATTTTTGAAACACTGATTTCCATCATAAATATGCTTATCTTCAAAATCAGCAACATATGAATTCTCCATACTGGGAGTGGAAGTTGCTCCCATCCTTATCCCTTTTCTTTGGTTATAGATAACAGTCTTGAAAACAAGAACATTTTCCATCAGTTCTATCTTTGCACATCTTTGCAATAAGATCAGTCAGAATACTGTCTACATTTGTCCCAGAATTCAGCGTTCTTTGCAGGACCTCTAGAGACTTTCTTTTCTGGGATATTACTGTAAAAGACCTCTGTCTCACAAGTTACCAATGTATCTTTGTGTTCTTCAAACCTCTACCCTTCCAGTGCATTCATAACCATTTTGCTATTGCTTAAATATGATTGCATTTTGAGGACAAAAGTTTTAATTTTCCCCCAATAAATCTGTGAATTGGCTTAGAGGTTCTAATGAGTTAATCCCCAAAACTATAGGTTTATATGGGGGACTAACTAAATATTTATGCACTTTTGGCAATGCATAGATTGCTAGTATTTGTGGTGTTTTCCTGATTCAAAATTGTCCTTTATTCTCATTCATCCATCCATGTTCCCAACCTCTGTAAACTAGATTCCTTATTTCTTTTTGTAATTTCATTTTTGGATTGAAATTCGATTTGAGATAATTGTCTTCATTATTCAAAATCTTCAGCAAGTCTTCACTATATCTGTAAGTGTCCAGCAAAATAACTGCTCCTACTTTACCTGCTTGTGTTACTGTTAATTTTGAATCTGCCAGCAAAGTTTAAAGAATCATATTCTGATTTCTTTAGGTTGTAGACTGTCTATGTCTCTCCCTTCTCTGCAGGTCTTTCAGTCCTATCAAGATTAATTTCTCAAAGAGGATTATATCACTCTGATTTTCATTCTCCATAGGAAAAAACGTTGATTAAGGTCTTAATCCTGTCATAGCTGTTAGGGGGTCTGATTCTCACCGATAAAGAATCGCTTGAGACATATCTTTTTGAAGAGTTTGTACATGTCTAAATAGAATTGAAAATATTTTTTTTCCCTTAACAGGGACAAAGGAAAGGCACTTCACCAGAACTGTTCTTTGTGCTTCTTTTAACTGCCGTTTTGATAAATATCTATTATCTCTTGCTTATTCCACAACATTTTTATCCTCATAGTAATTTGGCTATAGAAAGGGGTATGCCTAAGTTTTGTCATAATTTTCTACATCTCTTTTCAATTTAGTGATCTTTTTCTTAATTAGGCCATATTGAAAGATATTAATCACATTAATAATTTCATCTATTTTTTCCTTTGCATCTTCTAAGGCCTCATTTTTCAAAATCGTTTGTTCCTTACTTCTAGCTCCTTTTTTTTATCACCAACACCTCCATGGCAGTTTCAACAATTAGTAGCATCCAATCTCTTGAACACTTCTTGGCAATTAATGCCCACTTTTCTTTTAATCTAGTATGTTCCACAAATACACATAGCTCACTTTTTAGCTGTAGGCCAAGGGGAGAAAATGTTCACCTTACCGTATTCCATCATCATCTTTTCATGTAGATCAGTTTTAATAATTTTCTTTTTAAAGTTAAATATCTGATCCTAAACAAAAACATCTTTGACAAGGCGGCCTATGGTAGCGATATCTGGGGATATACCTCCCTTGAGGACCTACAAGTAGTCGAAAATCGCTGTTTGAGACGTCTTTTAAGTGTACCCCAGGGAGTTTCTACCCTAGCAGTACATGAAGAGTTGGGTGTGGATTACCTTTCTGGCTTGCTGTCTTTTCGCCCACTATCCCTGTGGTTGAAAATCTGGCTCAGTCAGGGGACAACATTAAATAAACTGATTTTGAAGGTTTGTATGGCCCTGGACCCTATCTACCATATTCCCTGGCTCAAATATATCAAGGAATGTTTCTCTAGCCTGGGAAGAACCGATCTATTTTCCAATCCGGACTTAGTGAACAGGAAGGACTTGGGGTGGGACAAGGAGTCTTTTTTTTTACAGCGGATTATAGACAGGAAAGATCGGCAGTTAAGGAAGCCTAGCGTACCTAGATTTATTATCCTGAAAACTGTACAGGCCACAGAACCATATCTTTTAGGGCCTTTAAGTTATTATGATTGTTTTTTATTGACCAGATTCCGCCTTAATCTTTTTTATCTTCTCCTTGCGCAGCCTCGTGGGTGTAAAAGGGGCCAGAGCGTAAATGTCCTGTTGCTGCAATGGTAAGTCTCCACAGGACATGCTCCATTTGATAACGTTTTGCAGTTACTATGAGGTATCCCGGAAGACTTCCATTATCCCCATTTTTTAAATGTTTAAGTTCAGGCAGGTTCGTCCCGCTCTTATCTTTTTACAAATGTTGTCAGGCAATACTGTTTTTTATGTCCTTAACTTTTTAAAATCCACGGTAAGGCTTCGTGCCAGTTGTGATTAACTGTCAGATGCACACAAGGGATAGCTGGGATGTGATCCTGGTAATATTGTTTTTTTGTGCCTAATATGTTGTATTACATTTTATTTTTGCTTTTTTAACATATAATACACACCACTTTTTATCAGGATTTTTATCTGTGTGGTCTGCGTTTGATGTATATTGGTAGACCTTTTTAACGAAAGATTTTTCTGTATATACTGTTCTTGGACTTTTATGGTTTTTATGCAAAAACCGAATAAAGTGATTGATGATGATGATGACTGTAGTATTTATTCTTTCTATATTTTACAAAGAGGGACCTCTAATCAATTTTATAAAGGCCTCCTCACTATAAGATAGACATTTTTTACATCCACCATTATAATAAATACTTGATCCTACACCCCTGGGTTATATAATCAGTTCTTGGTAGGGAAACTAATCCTTGTGAAAACAAGAACTAACCCTCAACTCCAAGGCTGTTCTCAGTGAAACACAGCAATAGGGTTGGCCCATTCGAGATAGGTTGGAGATTGATGCATTTGACTACTGTGTTGACTTGCTGGACACCCAAAAGATCTGAGTTCATTCAATATTCCTGACTTTATGGGATCTTGAGGAATGGGTTAATAAATATCTAGGCAGGTCAGAAGAGGGTGGGGCTGACTCCATTTGCTTCATAACAAGGATTTTGTTTTTGCCACTGCTCACACAGAGGAAACTTACATTTATCCAGTGGAGAACATGGCCGAAGGAAAAGTAATGTTTGTGTAATTATTTTGTTGACAGTCTACCCAGAAAAATATCTGTAGGTCATCTTCATAAATGGGAAACTATGCACATCTATGTCAATGGCATACTTAGATATTGAAGAACAGACACATGCAGGATGATCCTGGGGGATGCCACAGGCCAAATGGCACATCGCTGACTCTTCTGACTTAATTCTAACATTTTGCTATTCTTAGAGATAATCTGTTTTATGTGTGTTAAACCATGACTGGTTATGCCTGTCCAGAGAACCACTCTAATCTATAATGTGTGGTCAAGAGTGTTGTAGGCAGCAGAGATGTCAAGGATTGTAAGGGCTAATTTCTTATTTAATCCATAAGTGTTCTTCCCTTTTAATGACACTCATTCAGTGCCTCCTGAGGGTCTACATCCAAAAGGGTAATCATACAGCATATGAATTCTTTCAACTTACCCTTATAGTTGTTTGTCACCTCTACCTCTATATTATTACTGGGAAAGAGGATGTTCAATATAGGACAGTAGTTGGACAAGAAAATGGAAACTGAGGTTGTCTTTTTAGGAGAGAGGAGATAATGGAGTCCATGAGAAGCCAAGACACAACGAACAGAGAGAGTGAGGCATTTAGGAGGTTTGGTGTGTCCTTTGCTAGGGAAGGAAGAAACTGATTGAGGCATGAGCAAGGGTGAGTTGAAAGCTTTATCACGGAAGCCAGGCACAGCACTCAGAAACTGACCAGTGTCCAACAGTCCTAAATGAAGATAACATGAACTCAACACTGGTGGTGAAGCAGAATGGAAGGAAGACCTTCAAGGAGGTCAGATGCAGATTTTACTCAGAATTGTCAACCCTTAAGTTGAAGTTACCCATGATCAAGATTTTATGGGCTTTAGTCTGAAGGCATACTGTCATTTCCAGAAATTCCTCCATGAAATAAATGAGTGAACTGTTTGATTGGTAGACTAGCAAACAGCTTTACACTTGAGTGAAGAGTAAGTTGTGTCCGAGACTTCAGTGCATGTCGGAACTTTGGCATAAGGTATAACTACCCCTTTTGCTCTATTGCCCTTTCTGCGCTTCAGGATGATTTTGCCACTGGAGAGAGTTAGCTGTCAAAAACACTGATAGAGCTGTTTTGATCCCATGTTTCAATGCGGCCTACTAAATGGCAAAATCTGTAATGAGGCTGCAGTTGTTGAGCTTGTGCTTCAATGATGTTTGGGTGTAAATAAGTACAATGTTAAGAAGGATAGGTTGTGTTGGCCTATGCTGTCTTATTAGCAGATGGTGCTAGTTTAGGATGTAAGTGAATGGCTGTTGATATATTGGATTGATTTGTGTTAGCTCGTGGTAGTGAGTAGCTAGGATTTGAGTTTGTTAAAGTATGCTGTTTGTTACTCTTGAAGTTATAATAGATCTCCATGGAGGTTCCTGCCATACTCCTGAATCTTGATTGGTCAATTGTTGTATATTATAACTGTGAGAATTCTGGTGGTGTGAAAAGAAATAGCTGCATTGAGTCAAATGCCACCTTCGATTTTCCAGATGTTTCTTGTAGCAGACATTGTCTGAAGTGTGTGTTGCCATGCTTCTCTACTATTTGTGTAGAAAAAGAGATCTGTGTTTGTGTTTCTCATCTATTTTTTTGTGTGGTTATCTGCCCTGAGTGCTTCAATGTCACTTTTTAATGTAGCAGGTTTAATTACCTTTTTATATTTTTTGATATTGTCATTACAGGGTAGAAAAGTGCTCAGTTCCTGCACATTGGAACAGACACCACATCATGTTTTTTATTGAACCTTATTATTAATAGTATGTTTGTTTTCCCATTTGCAAACAAAACATAAAGGAATACATTGTTAGACACATGTTAGCACAGGGATCAGACAGTCCAGATAACTCATAATAGTGTGGGTTCTGAATATCGAGGAGGGCATATACTTTAATATTACAGCCAAAATATCAAGGACAAAAATATTGACAGGTAAATATTTATAGATTTTCTATACTTAACTCCACATACATGTATCTTGAATGTAGACATAGGAATAGTAAATCTACATTTTCCTATATGAACTTATCTTTTAGCAATTTGGTCATCAGTATTTTGGATCTAATTTTAAGGTATTACAGTATTTGCTACTCCAGACTATAACCCTCACATTTGGTTGCATGGTGGTAACAACACAGTGACAGCTGCAAATAAAGTTTGGTACAGTTGAATGAGCATTCTCTGTACCCCAGATGGTCAATAGTGTGAATAATTAACACAATTTGTTGCAGTCAGGGTAAGCATCTTAGTTTCACCATGGAGTTCAATGCAGTGTCTGGTTTCAAAAAGTTTGTTTCAGGTGGTGTTACCCACATGCTATTGATGTGGTGTGAAATCTTGCCCTCGGTATAGTTTCAATGTGGCCTCTAAGGTAATCTTGCAAGATTTTTATCAGTAGTAGCGGGGTAGTTCACATGTCACTGATTATAGTATAGTGCTTAGTCCTAAGTGAAGGGCAATGTGGAGATCCCTGTGGATGATTTATGGCATATTGGAAGTCCTGATGGCTTTTTTTCAGGTTTGAGACATTCCTGTATGCCTCTGAAGTTCTATGCCCTACAGAGAGCCATTGAGGGGACAGTTTGGTGTTGCTTCTATTCTATGGCGATGCATCAGAATGGTCAGGCAATGTATTTGCATGAACCTGCTGTGCCTATAAAAACTGCAAGGAAGCAAGTGTGGGCCCGCCGATATTCTTAGAAGCCATCCAGGAGTTCTGTGAAGCCAAAACAAGCAGGCAGCTGTGATGCTACTGCCCTCTTCTTACTCGATCTTTCCATTGTGCTTGATATGATGTCACATGCAGTTTTACTAAACTGCCTACTGTACACGAGATAAGGAGGGGAAGGAAAACACCTTACTTTGCCCTCCTCCAAGACAATATATACGAGTGGCTTTTTACTGAGACCATCCCATACCAGCATCACTACATATTAGCACGATGAACGAGACCAGCTTTACCTTAAGCGTGTGCCTTGTGCATTTACCATTACTTACCTAACGACTATCTCTCCCCACAGTGTGTGACTACAGGGGGTCGCCCTCTACTCCCGTGCCATTTCTAGTGCTCATCTCAGTAAACTCGGTAAGGTGGGCCGAGTGGAGGGAAATGTATGATCCTAAGCACTTTTTAGGGATAATGCCTAAGATTATGTGTACTGTTTGGGCATGGTTGCCACCACAACCTTTTCTATACAGGTGTGTTTACTACAGCATTGAGACATAGGCACAGAATGTTTGTAAATATGACATTCGCACTGAGTGTTCATAATAAATGAAATAGGGCCATTGTTTGCCCAAGTAAAAGGGTGTATAATCTATATTTTACAGGACGCCCGTGTCGCACCAAATTGGTTGTTTTTATAAGGTATCACTGAGAGCACAATTTCTTCACTTGTATTATTTATGTTGTTTTTCTGTTTACTACTGTATAGACTGGTTTCACTGTTTTTATTCTCTTCACTTACAGATTTCATAGATGAGTAAGTGTACTGGACTACACCATACTAACAGGTGGAGTAACACTTAGTACAGTGGTAATACCAGGGGTATATGTGACAACAAGGAAATTTAGCATAGGGATCCCTTTTGTCCTGATGAATGCCGGTAGAGAGACGGGATCCGGCAGAAACATGTTGACCTCTATGCAGAATGGAGGAGTGGAGAGTGCATAACTCACTCACACCACCACCATCCGGGGGTATTGTTTACCCTTTTTTAATCCTGGCAAGGGATTCCAGGAATAAAATTGTTATGAGGATATCCCTTAGTCAGTTTTAACACTCATTGTCTGCACCTATTTGGGATCCTTTTCTTTTCCTTCTTTATTTGTTTGTATTATCTACCCCTCCCTATTGCTCCGCCTCTAGCGTTGGTCTGCGCTGAAGCGTTTTGCAGCAGCCCTATGATGAAGTATGCCACAACTTGTTGTGGGTGAGGGCAGTTTTTACAAAGTGAATGTGCTCCAGGCTTAACTTTATATATACATATAAAAATTGCGACTTGTATTCACCTTACTTTCTTTTGTGTGCATATATTTACTAAACTGCCTGTCAGATATTGGGATACACTCTTATGTTCTGAAATGGTGTGGCTCCTTCTTGACGGGACTTACTCAGGCAGTTGATCTGCAACCATATACATCTGATGAGACAACTGTATGTTGTTGTGTTCCCCATGGTTCAGTCCTGAGCCCGACACTTTTTAATGTGTACATGGCTCCTCTGGCTAACATCGTCAGGAGATGGGGACTAGACATCATATCATATGCTGATGACACACAACTTATGAATTCAGTTGGGAAAGCTGTGAACATCTGTGAGGAAAGTCAAGTTGGCTGCTTGTTGGAGGTGTCTTGCTGGATGCAAAAACATTGCCTAAAATTATATGGGGACAAGACAAATGTCATTTTGTTTGGAAATGCAAACTCAGTTTGGAATAACTCCTGGTGGCCCAGTTCACTGGACACTGCCCAGACACCTGCCACATCTGCTAGAAACCTGGGCATCAATGTTGATGAAACTCTAACTATGAGCAACCAGATAATGCGGTTTGTGGAGTCTGCTGTGGCCTTTGGGATGATCCAGATGATATTCAAATGGGTGCCCCATAGCTGCAGGAAGACCACTGTGCAGGCTCTGATAGTCAGTCGTCTGGATTATGATAATTCACTATATGTGGGATGGCTGATTATCTGTTCTCCAAGCTGCAGAGCATTCACAACATATCTGCAAGACTGATTCTTGGTAGCTCCTCTAGAGTCGCTGCCTCTGCCAGTCTGAACAAGCTTCACTGGCTACCACTGAGGAAGATTACAATGTTTAAATTATTCTGCAATATTCACAGGGCTGTTTATGGCATCAGCGCGCTGGTACTCAGGAACAAGATCCGGAGATATGTACCGAATAGGAATCTTTGGTCAAGCAGCTCAAACGCCTTTGTGCAGAATCAAATTAATCGAGCCCAGGTGGGGGGTCACTCCTTTATCCACTCGGCAGCTACTCATTGAACACTCTTCCACCCTATTTGAGGGAGATTTCCAAGCTCCTCCCATTCCACAAGAGGTTAACAACTTTTCTGTAAGAAAAGTAGTCCATCGTTTAACTTGATATAAGGCTTCCCTGCTAACCACTGCATTTTGTATATCAGCCCTAGCGCCAGGATAACACTTTAGGGAGGAGCAGTGCACTATATTAAATGGAATTCAGTAAATAAATAGGAACAACAGGTTCCATGAATGGAGGTTTGCAAGCCCAGATTCTGGAGCCATGCCTTGCTCTTGGGATTCCCCAAGAAGATGTGCAGTTGCCTTAATTTAATCTGGGAAATAGGCAGTGGGACACCCAGTGAGTGGAACTTTCATCCGTAGAGATATGCCCTGCCTCAGCAAGTGTGCAGGATAGCTGAATGCCTTCATAGCGGCCTGGTGTATATGCTTTCACATTACTCTAGGGAAAATTCTAAACAGGCAGAGTATGCCTTTATGAAATTTACATTTAGGGTAGACATTAGCATGGTGAATTCATATAGCATATTTATATAAGACTATAAAAGATGTAACCCACTTCATAAAAAAGTATGCATTTGAAAATGCTTTGTAAATCGAAATAAAATAGACCCAATATACTATCAGAAGAGGTATGGACAGTGGAAGAAAGTGGCAGATTTATATTTTGTCACCTTTCTGGGCTCTACAACAGCTTTCATTTACGCAGAGGATGTGTGGAAGCTCTCTGAACATTGAGCATTGCCTCCTCCTTCCGACACATTCACTTGTCACTGTCACTTTTCCCTCATTCATTTGCACCTTTGTTGGTTTACAATGTGGTATCCATTGGCTGCTTAGCAACGGCATCAGCATTGTTTGCGCCTTCAGCCTAAGCAGCACATGTACTGCTGTGCGCTTTCCATCATTCATATGCCCTTCCACTGAACCTGTCGGCGGCTCTTCGTAATGTAATTTATGTTGAAATGAAAGACGAAATAAAATCTATAAACTCTACTTGCTTGTTAAGTGTGAAAGCACAAATTGCTATTGTGTTTCATAATGAATAGATAGATGCACAAAGAAACAATCGACCTTAGTCACAGACTGCATTTTGTAGTACTTGAAGTAGGACTACATTAGTATTACTTATGTCTTGCAAAATTATATTCACTAACCTATGTGTGGAGAACCTATCTTTCCAGTGCAGAGATCTCCACCACTGGATATGTAGGTTATAGTAGTGAATTTGAGGTAGGCAGGAGGAGTGACTGGAAATCGGGGAAACAACTAAAAGGAAGGGGCAAGAAGGGGCGTAGGGAGAGACATGCAAATGCAAACAAGCACCAACAGAATAGTAAGCCCATTGCTATTCACAAAAAACAGTACTACAGACAAAAAGTCACAACATAGTAATAAATGCACTACAGCCCAGTGTTGGAGTAAGTCCAGAACCATACATGGCCACTCACAGGTACTGAAGCACACTTCCATAGAAAACAATGAAGGCAGGGACTTAAAATATCTCCCCATAGGAACCAATGTAAAATAAATATGAAATCATTTCAACTATTAAAATATATATATACTTTGTCCCTTTCTATCTCGGCGTGGATGGCACTGTGCTAATCCTATGCTTAAAGACTTTGATAGAAAAGCAGACATTTGAGGTGAGCAGATCTAGAGTGTCGCTGGTGTTGAGAGTGCTCTATACAGGAGCTGCTTTCCACCTAAACTTGAGAACTACCCAGAGTTCTCTGCTTCTTTTTGCATAATTTATGCGTCACTCTATGCCTGAAAGGGTATTCTTTTGACTTATACTGGGTGCTCCCTTATGTCTGGACAAAGCTACACCTCTCTGAAGAGCTCTAATTAGAGCGAAACACTGTGTCAGGGGTTGCTTTTGCTCATTTCAGGTTGGCTTGGATGGTATTTTACCAATTCAAAGCTGTAATATTGTGCCTGGAGTGGTAAATGGCTTTTGTCATTTTACAGCTCGGCATGGACAGTACTGTGCTAGCCTATGCTTAAAGACTTTGCTGTAGAAATGGCAAAATACTTTGTCCCTTTCTATCTCTACGTGGATGGCACTGTGCTAATCTTATGCTTAAAGACTTTGATAGAAAAGCAGACATTTGAGGTGAGCAGATCTAGAGTGTCGCTGGTGTTGAGAGTGCTCTATACAGGAGCTGCTTTCCACCTAAACTTGAGAACTACCCAGAGTTCTCTGCTTCTTTTTTTGCATAATTTATGCGTCACTCTATGCCTGAAAGGGTATTCTTTTGACTTATACTGGGTGCTCCCTTATGTCTGGACAAAGCTACACCTCTCTGAAGAGCTCTAATTAGAGCGAAACACTGTGTCAGGGGTTGCTTTTGCTCATTTCAGGTTGGCTTGGATGGTATTTTACCAATTCAAAGCTGTAATATTGTGCCTGGAGTGGTAAATGGCTTTTGTCATTTTACAGCTCGGCATGGACAGCACTGTGCTAGTCCTATGCTTAAAGACTTTGCTGTAGAAATGGCAAAAGACTTTGTCCCTTTCTATCTCTGCGTGGATGGCACTGTGCTAATCTTATGCTTAAAGACTTTGATAGAAAAGCAGACATTTGAGGTGAGCAGATCTAGAGTGTCGCTGGTGTTGAGAGTGCTCTACACAGGAGCTGCTTTCCACCTAAACTTGAGAACTACCCAGAGTTCTCTGCTTCTTTTTTTGCATAATTTATGCGTCACTCTATGCCTGAAAGGCTATTCTTTTGATTGAGATATATATATATATATATATATATATATATATATATATTATCTACTGGCGGTCGCCAGTAGATAGTTATAGTTAGGACCTATTATCCATAGGAAATCCGCGACATTCTATTTGAAATAACGTTGGCGCCGGTTGACGAATCTTCGCGAAAGTCTCCAACTTGTTGGGGCGCTCCGCTCTGCTCCTACCCTGAAAGTCTCGGGTTGATTCGTCAAGCGGGGGCCGAGAAAAAAGGGGGGTCCCAAAACGCGTTTTCCCCATTCATTTTTCCATAGGAACCTTTAGTCGCAGCTACAGCCTGAACTGCTGAACGGAATTACACCAAATTTGGCAAAGAGGTAGCCCTTGGTTCAGACTGGTGCCTTTTGCTTAAATGGTGTAAATCCGTTCAGTAGTTCCTGAGAAATTCACAAGTAAAGTCACATATATATCTATGGCCGAGTAGGGTCCGCGTACCCTCCCGATCACGAGCTGCATGCTAATTGGCTGGCAGCTGGCTGTCAACATTCCGATTCAGGAAGTGTTGGCAGCCATTTTGTCCCTTGGTAGAACCGAGGGACAGAAACAAGTGCGCAAAGCACACAAAGGGGGCAGGGTAGAAACACCCTACCCCCTAGGCCTGCTCAGGGGTCCCACAAGGACCCCCTTGGCAAAAAAGCATTTTTTTTTTTTTAAATCGGCAGGATGCGCTCAGGGTGCGCGGATCCTGCCGAAAAAAATCAAAGCGCGGTCTCCCGCGCTTCGATGTTAATTTGCCCCCGGGTGGGCCAAGTCCCGGGGGCATGGTGGGGGGTTAAATTTATGTATGGGGGGCCTCTAAGGGCCCCCAAGCCCCAGGGACCGCCACCCCCGGGGCTTTAACAAAAAATGGTGCGGGAGGGCTCTTTGCCCTCCCGCTGCCCCGGGACCGCCACCTCCCCTGGGCTTCTGTTTTATTTATTTTTAACCTGTGTGGGGGGCTCCAGCCCCCCACACGCCCGAGACCGCCACCTCCCCGGGGCACTAAAAATTAAAAATGGGGGTCCGTTTTGGAGCCCCGAAGCCCCGGGGACCACCACCTCCCGGGGCTTTGAAAATGTGGGGAGGGGGCCGCGCGGCCCCCTCCTGGAGCCAGTGATGGCCCTGGGGACCGCCACCCCCCAGGGCCGGCTCCTGCAGTGTCCCGGGTGCCTACCCCCGGGACACTGCTGTTTGCAATGACAGGACGGGAGCCTCGCGGCTCCCGTCCTGTCATTGCAAACTTGCTTTGGATATTGGAAGAGAGCAGGAAACCTGCTCTCGCTTCCAATATCCAAAGCTGATTGCTTTCCACATGGGGAGCAGCATGTTAGCTGCTCCCCATGTGGAAAGCAATGCCGGCTCGCGCAGGAGGCAGGGAGCCGGCTGGGACTGTGGGGGATTGGGGACCCCCCACAGTCCCCAACCAGAGGCCAGGCCCCAGGGGATGGGGTCCCCGGGGCCATAAGTGGCCAGGGAGGGGGCCACGCAGCCCCCTCCCCAAATTTTAAACAAAGAAAAAAAAAGTGCAAGGCCGGCCCTGGGGGATGGGGTCCCCGGGGCCTTAAATGGCCTGAGGAGGGGGCCACGCAGCCCCCTCCAAATAAAAAAATAAAAAATCGAGGCCATGCCCCGGGGATGGGGTCCCCGGGGCCAATACAGGCCCAGGGAAGGGGGGCCACGCGGCCCCCTTCCCGTTTTTTTTTTTTTAATTAAAAAAATAAAATAAAATGCTCAGGCCCCGGGGGATGGGGTCCCCGGGGCCAAAAGTGGGCAAGGGAAGGGGGGCCACACAGCCCCCCTCCCATTAAAAAATAAATAGAAAAAAAAAAAAGACCGGCATCGTGCCGGAGACCTCGCCCCCCTCCCTGCAGTACTCTGCAAACGCGCCCCCTGGCGCGTTTGCAGAGGGGAAACGAATTCCCCTTGAATACTGGGGGTCCCTGGGGGCCAACTAGCCCACCAGGAACCTCCAGTATGCGCCAGGGGCTGCGTTGCAGAGACGTGTACAGAGGCCACGCCCCTTTTACACCTCTCTGCAACGCAGCTCTGTGGCGCTTTTGGAGGTATATGGTGGGCTAGTTGGACTCCAGGGACCCTCAGGATTCAAGGGGACATAATCCCCCAACCTAAAACGCGCCACGGGGCGTGTTTGCACAGTGGTGAAGGGAGGGGGCGGGGCTTCAGGTGACATGTGTGCAAACAGGCCCCGTGGCGCGTTTTAAGATGGGGAATAAATTCCTTTTCAATCCTGAGGGTCCCTAGGGGCCAACTAGCCCACCAGGTACCTCCAGTAAGCGCCACGGAGCTGCGTTGCAGAGTGTTGTAAAGGGGCGTGGCCTCTGAACACCTCTCTGCAACGCAGCCCCCTGGCGCATACTGGAGGTACCTGGTTGGCTAGTTGGCCCCTAGGGACCCTCGGGATTGAGGAGGAATTAATTGTCCAACTTAAAACGCGCCACAGGGCGTGTTTCCAGACATGTCACCTTAGGCCCCACCCCTTCCTTCACCATTGTGCAAATATTCCTCTAAAATCAGCCGAACTACGAATTCCGATTTACTCACCTGTTATCAGGAGAGACCTCAGTGCTGCATCTTTGAGCCCAGTACTGATCCTGAAAAGTAATTCTAACCGTACTTACCAGTAACTTGAATTTCCTTCCATAGGATATCATTGCCTGCTTTTTGCTGAAAAAGTTTCTAAGTGTCGATTTTTGAAACATACAAATATTCCTCTAAAATCAGCCGAAATACGAATTTCGATTTACTCACCTGTTATCAGGAGAGACCTCATTGCTGCATCTTTCAGCCCAGTACTGGTCCTGAAAAGTAATTTTAACCGTACTTACCAGTAACTTGAATTTCCTTCCATAGGCTAACATTGACTGGTTTCACTTGGAAATTCTTCTAAGTGTGGAGTTTTGGAACTTTATAATATTCCTCTAAAATCAGCCGAAATACGAATTCCGATTTACTCACCTGTTATCAGGAGAAACCTCAGTGCTGCATCTTTCAGCCCAGTACTGATCCTGAAAAGTAATTTTAACCGTACTTACCAGTAACTTGAATTTCCTTCCATAGGATATCATTGCCTGCTTTTTGCTGAAAAAGTTTCTAAGTGTCGATTTTTGAAACATACAAATATTCCTCTAAAATCAGACGAAATACGAATTCCGATTTACTCACCTGTTATCAGGAGAGAACCCAGTGCTGCATCTTTTAGCCCAGCACTGACCCTGAAAAGTAATTCTAACCGTACTTAACAGTAACTTGAATTTCCTTCCATAGGCTAACATTGACTGGTTTCACTTGGAAATTCTTCTAAGTGTGGAGTTTTGGAACTTTATAATATTTCTCTAAAATCAGCCGAACTATGAATTCCGATTTACTCACCTGTTATCAGGAGAGAACCCAGTGCTGCATCTTTTAGCCCAGCACTGACCCTGAAAAGTAATTCTAACCGTACTTACCAGTAACTTGAATTTCCTTCCATAGGAATCCATTGTCTGGTTTTCAGCAGAAAAGTTTCAAAGTGTCGATTTTCACAAACTACAAATATTCCTTAAAAATCGCATGTGTGACTTAAACGCATTCTTTCAACTGTTTACAGGAGATGCACCAGTGCTGGTTCCAGGATCCACCACTGAGTAAGAAAAAGTAACGATAACACTACTTACCTGCTAAGTGAATTTCCTCCCATAGGATAACATTGGTGATTCTATATGAAAAAGTTTCTAAGTGTCAACTTTTAAAATACAATAATATTCCTTAAAAATCACTACTGTAACCAAAACGCATTTACTCAACTGTTTACAGGAGATGTCCCAGGACTGAATCTAGGATCCAGTCCTGTGGTTAGAAAAGTAATCCATAAAGTAACTAATTGCATTTAACTAGAAATTCACATTGAGCTCAATGTTGCTTTGTTTTTGAAATTGTGTTGCCCATTGCAACAACTGTAACTACTGTACTTAAAAGTCTATTGCCTATTTGCAAAGTATTTAAACTAAAGTAATTCATTCTGAGAAAGTATATTTTGTAATGTAATGTATAATGTAATTACAATGTAATTTAAAAATAAAATATCTAAAAATAAATAGTTTAAAAAAATGTTGTAAATCAGTATCAAAAAAATAAATATAACAATTAATACATTTAAAAATTGTCATTTACAAAACCTTTGAAATTCACTGAAAAAACCATAGGTTTCAGACACGTTATAGTTAGGAATTAGCATTTAAAAAACCTTTGAAATTCACTGAAAAAACCATAGGTTTCAGACACGTTATAGTTAGGAATTAGCATTTAAAAAACCTTTGAAATTCACTGAAAAAAACCATAGGTTTCAGGCACGTTATCGTTAGAAATTAGCATTTAAAAACCTTAGAAATTCACTGAAAAAACCATAAGGTTTTAGAGACAGTTATAGTTAGTTGGACATTGCACTCGTACAAAACCCGTGAAATTCCCCGTTATAGTTAGTTCAGGTAACTATAACTCGCGCCCCGCAATGCACTGCTGATGACGTCACATATTACATCACTCATGACATGGTCAGTGACATCACTGATGACATCACTGATGACATCTCAAATGACATCACTGATGACATCATCCATGTGAGAATTTAATGCACCTCCTCACACCCTAATATAACCTTTGATACACCCACTCTAAATTACAGACTGCCATTCTCAAAACCATAGACACTCCAACACCAATAACTACATACCCACTCACTGATTCTTAGGTCTACACACACACATCCACTCACTCACCCGTACAGTCACTCATACTTATGGTCACTCAGTACAGGACTATCATATGCACTCATACTCCTATATAGACACTCAAACACCGCCACTCATCCATAGAGGTACTCACACACCTAGTCAGTCATGCAAATAATTAAACACACTGCCATTTACTCACCTATACAGTTATACACACACCAGCTCACTTACTCATACAAATACTAGCACATTCTTACGCTCTTATACAATCACTGATACAAGCACACACTCATCCATACAGTCACTCTCACAATCACACACTCTCGCTTATAGCTATTTATATACTCCAACACACATATATACTGCCTTTCACATATGTAGTTACTCACACATGTACCACTGGGACATACATTCACTCACTAACACACTCTTACACCCACTTACCCACCCATACAGTCTATCACAGATGCACTCTTGAAACCATCCACCCAGTGAATCACCCACTCACACATCTATGTACAGAGTCGCACACACCCCACCCACACAAACACTCAGGCACCCATACAGATACTCAGACAACCAATCAATAACTCATATAGACACTCATGTAGCTATTCACAAACCCATGCACCACTTACTCAGTAACAGACAGACGGATACAGACATTCACCCAGTTTAGTCACTAACCCATGCATTCAGTAAGATACGTTTAATCACTCACTTATCAAGTTAGTCACGCACCTACTAAATCATCCATACAGACACTTATACACCCACTCATTCTTCAATACGCCTTTCCCTAGATATATTAAAAATATTTAAACTTTACAGAAACACACAGTCACTGGATGATGTCATCAGTGATGTCATTTGAGATGTCATCAGTGATGTCATCAGTGATGTCACTGACCATGTCATGAGTGATGTAATATGTGACGTCATCAGCAGTGCATTGCGGGGCGCGAGTTATAGTTACCTGAACTAACTATAACGGGGAATTTCACGGGTTTTGTACGAGTGCAATGTCCAACTAACTATAACTGTCCCTAAAACCTTATGGTTTTTTCAGTGAATTTCTAAGGTTTTTTAAATGCTAATTTCTAACTATAACGTGCCTGAAACCTATGGTTTTTTCAGTGAATTTCAAAGGTTTTTTAAATGCTAATTTCTAACTATAACTTATCTGAAACCTATCTTTTATTCAGTGAATATATATATATATATATTCACTGAAAAAACCATAGGTTTCAGACACGTTATAGTTAGAAATTAGCATTTAAAAACCTTTGAAATTCACTGAAAAACCATAGGTTTTAGGGACAGTTATAGTTAGTTGGACATTTCACTCGTACAAAACCATAGAAATTCCCCGTTATAGTTAGTTCAGCTAACTATAACTCGCGCCCCGCAATGCACTGCTGATGACATCACATATTACATCACTCATGACATGGTCAGTGACATCACTGATGACATCACTGATGACATCTCAAATGACATCACTGATGACATCACTGATGACATCATCCAGTGACTGTGTGTTTCTGTAAAGTTTAAATATGTTTAATATATATAGGGAAAGGCGTATTGAAGAATGAGTGGGTGTATAAGTGTCTGAATGGATGATTTAGTACGTGAGTGACTGACTCTACAAGTGAGTGATTAAAATGTATCTTACTGAATGCATGGGTTAGTGACTAAACTGTGTGAATGTCTGTATCCGTCTGTCTGTTGGTTTGTAAGCGGCTGCATGGCTTTCTGAATAGCTACATGAGTGTCTACATGTGTTATTGATTGATTGTCTGAGTATCTGTATGGGTGCCTGAGTGTTTGTGTGGGTGGGGTGTGTGTGACTCTGTGCATAGATGTGTGAGTTGGTGATTCACTGGGTGCATGGTTTCAAGAGTGCATCTGTGATGGACTGTATGGGTGGGTGAGTGTGTGTATGGGTGTGTTAGTGATTGAATGTATATCTCAGTGGTACATGTGTGAGTAACTACATATGTGAAAGGCAGTATATATGTGTGTTGGAGTATATAAATGGCTATAAGTGAGAGTGTGTGATTGTGAGAGTGGCTGTATGGATAAGTGTGTACTTGTATCAGTGATTGTATAAGAGCGTAAGAATGTGCTAGTATTTGTATGAGTAAGTGAGCTGGTGTGTGTATAACTGTATAGGTGAGTAAATGGGTGTGTGATTAAGTTTTTGCATGACTGACTAGGTGTGTGAGTACCTCTATGGATGAGTGGCGGTGTGTGAGTGTTTATATAGGTGTATGAGTGCATATGATAGTCCTGTACTGAGTGACTAAGTATGAGTGACTGTACGGGTGAGTGAGTGGATGTGTGTGTAGACCTAAGAATCAGTGAGTGGGTATGTAGTTTTTGGTGTTGGAGTGTCTATGGTTTTGAGAATGGCAGTCTGTAATTTAGAGTTGGTGTATCAAAAGTTATATTAGGGTGTGAGAAGATGCATGAAATTATCACATGGATGATGTCATCAGTGATGTCATTTGAGATGTCATCAGTGATGTCATCAGTGATGTCACTGACCATGTCATGAGTGATGTAATATGTGACGTCATCAGCAGTGCATTGCGGGCGCGAGTTATAGTTAGCTGAACTAACTATAACAGGGGAATTTCTATGGTTTTGTACGAGTGAAATGTCCAACTAACTATTGCTGTCCCTAAAACCTATGGTTTTTTCAGTGAATTTCAAAGGTTTTTTAAATGCTAATTTCTAACTATAACGTGCCTGAAACCTATGATTTTTTAAGTGAATTTCAAAGGTTTTTTAAATGCTAGTTTCTAACTATGCCTACAGAGGTAGGACATGTGAAGAAAGAAGAAAAACGCACAGAAAGAAGCAAAAGATGTGCAGAAAGAACCAACAGAGGAGCAGAAAGAGGCCTTGTTGCAAAATCATCCTGTGCCCACAACTTTTTCAGACGGGTACTGGTGGTAACTGACTCTGACTAACCAGAGCCAGTGCTATGCTAAAAGACACTTAGAATACAGTGAAAACACCTACATACACTAGGGAACACTATGCGTTGGGGTACCCCTGTGATTAGCATGACCTCCTCTGCAAGTCCCTAGTACATAATATGGCAGGGGGATTAAAACTACCTCTTAAAACGCGCTACAGGGCGCGTTTGCACAGTGGTGAAGGGAGGGGGGCCTGAGGTGACATGTGTGCAAACGCACCCCGTGGCGCGTTTTAAGTTGCGGGATTAAGTCCCCTTGAATTCTGAGGGTCCCTGGGGCCCAACTAGCCCCCCAGGTACCTACAGTTAGGACCACAGAGCTGAGTTGCAGAGAGGCGTTCCGAGGCCACGCACCTTTTTTCACCTCTCTGCAACGCAACTCTGTTGTGCTTACTGAAGGTACCTGGTGGGCTAGTTGGCCCCCAGGGTCCCTCAGGATTCAAAGGGAATTAATTCCCCAACTTAAAACGCACCACAGGGCGTGTTTGCGCACATGTCACCTGAGGCCCCGCCCCCTCCCTTCACCACTGTGCAAACGCACCCCGTGGTGCGTTTTAAGTTGGGGGATTAGGTCACCTTGAATCCTGAGGGTCCCTGGGGCGCCACTAGCCCACTAGGTACTTCCAGTAAGCACCACAGGCCTGCGTTGCAACGCCTGTAACAAATTGTGCAGTTGTGTTTAGGTAGTGAAGAGGGTCGTGCTGGGGGTAGTGTTTTAGGGTTTAGGGTAGTGCAGTGGTGTTTGTGTAGTGTAGGGGGTCATGCTGGGGGTAGATTTAGGGTTTAGGGTAGTGCAGTGGTGTTTGGGTAGTGTAGGGAGTCGTGCTGGGGGAGTGTTTTAGGGTTTAGGGTAGTGCAGTGGTGTTTGGGTAGTGTAGGGGGTCATGCTGGGGGTAGTGTTTTAGGGTTTAGGGTAGTGCAGTGGTGTTTGGGTAGTGTAGGGGGTCGTGCTGGGGGTAGTGATTTAGGGTAGTGCAGTGGTGTTTGGGTAGTGTAGGGGGTACTGCTGGGGGTAGTGTTTTAGGGTTTAGGTTAGTGCAGTGGTGTTTGGGTAGTGTAGGGGTACTGCTGGGGGTAGTGTTTTAGGGTTTAGGGTAGTGCAGTGGTGTTTGTGTAGTGTAGGGGTAGTGTTTTAGGGTTTAGGGTAGTGCAGTGGTGTTTGTGTAGTGTAGGAGGTCGTGTTTTAGGGTTTAGGGTAGTGCAGTGGTCTTTGGGTAGTGTAGGGAGTCGTGCGGGGGTAGTGTTTTAGGGTTTAGGGTAGTGTAGGGGGTCATGCGGGGGGTAGTGTTTTAGGGATTAGGGTAGTCCATTGGTGTTTGGGTAGTGTAGGGGGTTATGCGGGGGGTAGTGTTTTAGGGTTTAGGGCAGTGCAGTGGTGTTTGGGTAGTGTAGGGGGTCATGCTGGGGGAGTGTTTTAGGGTTTAGGGCAGTGCAGTGGTGTTCGGGTAGTGTAGGGGGTCGTGCTGGGGGAGTGTTTTAGGGTTTAGGGCAGTGCAGTGGTGTTCAGGTAGTGTAGGGGGTCATGCTGGGGGAGTGTTTGAGGGTTTAGGGCAGTGCAGTTGTGTTCGGGTAGTGTAGGGGGTTGTGCTGGGGGTAGTATTTTAGGGTTTAGGGTAGTGCAGTGGTGTTCGGGTAGTGTAGGGGGTCGTGCTGGGGGTAGTGTTCTAGGGTTTAGGGCAGTGCAGTGGTGTTTGGGCAGTGTAGGGGGTAATGCTGGGGGTGGTGTTTTAGGGTTTAGGGCAGTGCAGTGGTGTTCGGGCAGTGTAGGGGGTCGTGCTGGGGGTGGTGTTTCAGGGTTTAGGGCAGTGCAGTGGTGTTCAGGCAGTGTAGGGGGTAGTGTTTCAGGGTTTAGGGCAGTGCAGTGGTGTTCGGGCAGTGTAGGGGGCCGTGCAGGGGTGGTGTTTCAGTGTTTAGGGCAGTGGTGTTCGGGCAGTGTAGGGGGTCGTGCTGGGGGTGGGGTTTCAGGGTTTGGGGCAGTGCAGTGGTGTTCGAGCAGTAAAGGGGGTCGTGCTGGGGGTGGTGTTTCAGGGTTCAGGGCAGTGCAGTGGTGTTCGGGCAGTATAGGGGGCGGTGCAGGGGGTGGTGTTTCATGGTTTAGGGCAGTGCAGTGGTGTTCGGGCAGTGTAGGGGGTGCTGCAGGGGGTGGTGTTTCAGGGTTTAGGGCAGTGCAGTGGTGTTTGGGCAGTGAAGGGGGTCATGCAGGGGGTGGTGTTTCAGGGTTAAGGGCAGTGCAGTGGTGTTCGGGCAGTGTAGGGGGTCGTGCTGGGGTTGGTGTTTCAGGGTTTAGGGCAGTGCAGTGGTGTTCGGGCATTGTAGGGGGTTGTGCTGGGGCTGGTGTTTCAGGGTTTAGGGCAGTGCAGTGGTGTTCGGGCAGTGTAGGTGGTCGTGCTGGGGCTGGTGTTTCAGGGTTTAGGGCAGTGCAGTGGTGTTCGGGCAGTGTAGGGGGTCATGCTGGGGCTGGTGTTTCAGGGTTTAGGGCAGTGCAGTGGTGTTCGGGCAGTGTAGGGGGTCTTGCTGGGGCTGGTGTTTCAGAGTCTAGGGCAGTGCAGTGGTGTTCGGGCAGTGTAGGGAGTCTTGCTGGGGCTGGTGTTTCAGGGTTTAGGGCAGTGCAGTGGTGTTCGGGCAGTGTAGGGGTCGTGCTGGTGGTGGTGTTTCAGGGTTTAGGGCAGTGCATTGGTGTTTGGGCAGTGTAGGGGGTCATGCTGGGGCTAGTGTTTCAGGATTTAGGGCAGAGCAATGGTGTTCAGGCAGTGTAGGGGGTTTTGCTGGAGGTGGTGTTTCAGGGTTTAGGGCAGTGCAGTGGTGTTCGTGCAGTGTAGGGGGTGGTGTTTCAGGGTTTAGGGCAGTGGTGTTCAGGCAGTGTAGGGGGTCTTGCTGGGGTTGATGTTTCAGGGTTTAGGGCAGTGCAGTGGTGTTCGGGCAGTGTAGGGGGTCGTGCTGGGGGTGGTGTTTCAGGGTTTAGGGCAGTGCAGTGGTGTTCCGGCAGTGTAGGAGGTCGTGCAGGGGTGGTGTTTCAGGGTTTAGGGCAGTGCAGTGGTGTTCGGGCAGTGTAGGGGGTCGTGCTGGGGGTGGTGTTTCAGGGTTTAGGGCAGTGCAGTGGTGTTCGGGCAGTGTAGGGGTCGTGCTGGGGGTGGTGTTTCAGGGTTTAGGGCAGTGCAGTGGTGTTCGGGCAGTGTAGGGGGTCGTGCTGGGGGTGGTGTTTCAGGGTTTAGGGCAGTGGTGTTCGGGCAGTGTAGGGGGTCTTGCTGGCGGTGATGTTTCAGGGTTTTGGGCAGTGCAGTGGTGTTCGGGCAGTGTAGGAGGTCTTGCTGGGGGTAGTGTTTCAGGGTTTAGGGCAGTGCAGTGGTGTTCGGGCAGTGTAGGGGTCATGCTGGGGGTGGTGTTTCAGGGTTTAGGGCAGTGCAGTGGTGTTCGGGCAGTGTAGGGGGTCATGAAGGGGGTGGTGTTTCAGGGTTTAGGGCAGTGCAGTGGTGTTCGGGCAGTGTAGGGGGTCGTGCTAGGGTATGTGTTTCAGGGTTTAGGGCAGTGCAGTGGTGTTCGGGCAGTGTAGGGGGTCGTGCAGGGGCTGGTGTTTCAGGGTTTAGGGCAGTGCAGTGGTGTTCGGGCAGTGTAGGGGGTCGTGCTGGGGGTAGTGTTTTAGGGTTTAGGGTAGTGCAGTGGTGCTTGTGTAGTGTAGGGGGTCGTGCTGGGGGTAGTGTTTTAGGGTTTAGGGTAGTGCAGTGGTGTTTGTGTAGTGTAGGGGGTCATGTTTTAGGGTAGTGCAGTGGTGTTTGGGTAGTGTAGGGGGTCGTGCTGGGGGTAGTGTTTTAGGATTTAGGTTAGTGCAGTGTTGTTTGGGTAGTGTAGGGGTTGTGCTGGGGGTAGTGTTTTAGGGTTTAAGGTAGTGCAGTGGTGTTTGTGTAGTGTAGGGGGTTGTGCTGGGGGTAGTGTTTTAGGGTTTAGGGTAGTGCAGTGGTGCTTGTGTAGTGTAGGGGGTCATGCTGGGGGTAGTGTTTTAGGGTTTAGGGTAGTGGTGTGGTGTTGGGGTAGTGTTTTTGGGTTTTGGGTAGTGCAGTGGGGTTTGTGTAGTGTAGGGGGTCATGCTGGGGGTAGTGTTTTAGGGTTTAGGATAGTGCAGTGGTGCTTGTGTAGTGTAGGGGGTCGTGCTGGGGTAGTGTTTTAGGGTTTAGGGTAGTGCAGTGGTGTTTTTGTAGTGTAGGGGGTCATGTTTTAAGATGCAACTCTCCAATACCTGACCAGTCTGCACTACATAAAACTGCAAAAACTAAAAATAAAAAGTGTTTTGCACACTTTTGTCATTGGGCTATATGTGGGCTACATCTGGGTAATATTTGTGCTACATTTGGGCTCTTTTTTCACTGGTGGCCATCTTGGAAGACTTCTTTGTTATGAAGTTTCCTAATTTCCTCATTTACTGCAGTCTCCTCAGTAGGAAATGCTTTCAGTTTTTTACTTTGATTCCATCAAGAAGGCATTCAGATGTGTCACACATTTGCCATAAATTCAGAATGTTATTACTCTAGTTGTTCATTAGATCACTGTAGTAAAGCTACTGCTCACCAAGGAGTTAACTGGAAGTCTACTGCTGGTATTGAAAGTGATTGTTTCAGTCTGCATGTCAGAATTTTCTAATGAAATAGAAGAGGATTTGAGATCTCACTTAAAACATGCACTAAATTTTCTTTTGCAGCACTAACCATAATTTCTATGGCAAAATGAACCCCCTCATTTTGTTCCTTTTTAAATTAAATGTTTTAAGTGTTACCAGTTTATTCCAATCAAGATGGCTTCAGGTGTGCCATACTTTTGTCATAAGTAAGGCTGTTAGCACTCTAGTTGTTCTTTAGAACACTCTGGGAAGCTGCAGTAGAACACAAAGGCATCAACTGACAGGCTGCTCCTGTTGAAATATAACAGGAAGATATTTGAGATCACACTTGAAACATGTCCTGATTTTTCTTTCCAGAGCACTAACCATAATTTCTATGACAAGATGAACCCCATCATTTTCTTCCTTTTTAAATTAAATGTTTTAAGTGTTACCAGTTTATTCCAATCAAGATGGCTTCAGGTGTGCCATACTTTTGTCATAAGTAAGGCTGTTAGCACTCTAGTTGTTCTTTAGAACACTCTGGGAAGCTGCAGTAGAACACAAAGGAATCAACTGACAGTCTCTGCCCTTGTTGGATGTACATGTTTTACTGAGAATGTCAGACTTCATTCTCACATGACTGAGAAAGATAATGTGAATTTACAGAAAATATGCTCTCATTTTAGCTTCTGGGGCACCTTCCAAAACTGTATGGGACAAGCATGTGAAAATAGTTTTCTCTCAAACATGATTCATGATATCCCAGCAGACGGTTTTTCACAGGGTAAAATCACCTTAGAACACACCACAATTCCTGAAATTAGTATGGTACCATCAACAAATGAATTCTAATGTAACTAAAGTCTGTTATCACCCTTTATAGTTCTCCTTTTGGTAACCCTCAAAATCTTCGATTCACTACAATGCATTTCAATGGGGTACTATCATTTATATTGGTCCCAAGATGGCTGCCAGCAATTCCAGGATGAAGTGCTGACAGCCAATCAGATCTCACGATGACATGTGTGGTTAGGCTCCGCCCAGATATATATGTGTTTTTACTTTTGATTTTCTCAGCAACTACTGAATGTATTTACACCATTTAACAAAAAGGGTTCTTTTTGAACCAAGAACTACCTCTTTGCCAAATTTGGTGTAATTCCGTTCAGCAGTTCGGGCTGTAGCCTTGCATAAAGTTTCCTATGGGAAATTGATTTTTTGACTCTTATTTTTTTTATTTCTCCGCAACTACTGAACGGATTTACACCATTTAACAAAGGGTTCTTTCTGAACCAAGAACTACCTCTTGCCAAATTTGGTGTAATTCCGTTCAGCAGTTCAGGCTGTAGCCGTGTCTAAAGTTTCCTATGGGAAAATGAATGGGGAAAACACGTTTTGGGACCCCCTTTTTCTCGGCCCTCGCTGACGAATCACCCTGAGACTTTCAGGGTAGGAGCGGACCGAGCGGGCCATAAAGTTTGAAAATTTCGCGAAGATTCGTCAACCGACGCAAGAGTTATTTCAAATAGAATGTCGCGGATTTCCTATGGAAAATAGGTCCTAACTATAACTATCTACTGGCGACCGCCAGTAGATAATATATATATATATATGATATATATATATATATATATATATATATATATATATATATATATATATATATATATATATATGTATATATATATATATTATCTACTGGCGGTCGCCAGTAGATAGTTATAGTTAGGACCTATTTTCCATAGGAAATCCGCGACATTCTATTTGAAATGACTCTCTTGCCGGTTGACGAATCTTCGCGAAATTTTCAAACTTTATGGCCCGCTACGGTCCGCTCCTACCCTGAAAGTCTCGGGGTGATTCGTCAAGCGGGGGCCGAGAAAAAAGGGGGGTCCCAAAAAGTGTTTTCCCCATTCATTTTCGCATAGTAAACTTTAGACACGGCTACAGCCCGAACTGCTGAACGGAATTACACCAAATTTGGCAAAGAGGTAGTTTTTAGTTCAGAAAGAACCCTTTTTTTTTAAATGGTGTAAATCCGTTCAGTAGTTCCTGTGAAAATCAAAAGGAAAATCACATATATATCTATGGCCGCGTCGGATTCGCGCACCCTCCCGATCACGAGCTGCATGCTAATTGGTTGTCAAGTGGCTGTCAACACTCCAAATCAGGAAGTGTTGGCAGCCATTTTGTCCCTCGGTAGAACCGAGGGACAGAAACAAGTGCGCAAAGCGCAAAAGGGGCAGGGTAGAAACACCCTGACCCCCTAGGTCTGCTCAGGGGGTCCCACAAGGACCCCCTGGGCAGAAAAAGCTTTTTTTTTAAAAATCGGCAGGATGCGCTCAGGGTGCGCGGATCCTGCTGATTAGAAAAAAACCCAGAAGAAACAAGTGCGCAAAACGCACAAAGGGGGCAGGGTAGAAACACCCTGACCCCTAGGTCTGCTCAGGGGTCCCACAAGGACCCCCTGGGCAGAAAAAGCATTTTTTTTTTTAAATCGGCGGGATGCGCTCAGGGTGCGCGAATCCCGCGAAAAAAAAAAAAAACGAAGCGCGGTCTCCCGCGCTTTGTTGTTAATTGGCCCCCGGGTGGGCCAAGTCCCGGGGGCATGGGGGGGGTATTTATAATATGTGGGGGGGCCTCTAAGGCCCCCCCAAGCCATGGGGACCGCAACCCCCCGGGGCTTTAAAAATAAATGGTGCGGGAGGGCTCTCGGCCCTCCCGCAGCCCCGGGGACCGCCACCTCCCCGGGCTTCTTGTAATATTTTTTTATAAATTTACCTGTGTGGGGGGCTCGAGCCTCCCACACTCCCCGGGGACCGCCACCTCCCGGGGCACTAAAAATGTCAATATGGGGGTCCATTACGGACCCCCAGAGCCCCGGGGACCACCACCTCCCCGGGGCTTTGTCAATGGAGGGAGGGGGGCCGTGCGGCCCCCCTCCTGGAGCCTGTAATGGCCTTGGGGACCACCACCCCCCAGGGCCGGCTCCTGCAGTGTCCCGGGGTGCCTACCCCCGGGACACTGTAGTTTGCTAAGACAGGACGGGAGCCTCGCGGCTCCCGTCCTGTCATAGCAAACTTGGTTTGCATTTTGAAAGAGAGAGCAGGAAACCTGCTCTCTCTTCAAAATGCAAACCCAATTGCTTTTCCACATGGGGAGCAGCATGTTAGCTGCTCCCCATGTGGAAAAGCAATGCCGGCTCGCGCAGGAGGCGGGGAGCCGGCTGGGACTGTGGGGGTATTGGGGACCCCCCCACAGTCCCCAACGAAGAGGGCCAGCCCCGGGGGATGGGGTCCCCGGGGCAAGTAGTGGCCCGGGAGGGGGGCCACGCGGCCCACCTCCCCAAAAATAATCATTTAAAAAAATAAAATAATAAAATAAAGGCCTGCCCCGGGGGATGGGGTCCCCGGGGCAAAAGGAGGCCTGAGGAGGGGGGCCACGCAGCCCCCCTCCTTAAAAATGTATTTAAAAGTGTGGCCATGCCCCGGGGGATGGGGTCCCCGGGCTGGATTCGGCCAAGGGAGGGGGCCAGGCGGCCCCCTTCCCGTTTAATAAAAAAAAAAAAAGAGGGATAAGGCCCTGGGGGATGGGGTCCCCAGGGCCCAAAAATAGGAAAAGTAAGGGGGCCACACAGCCCCCCTTGGGAAAAAAAAAAAAACGATCGGGCCGCAGGCCCCGCCCCTTCCTTTACCACTCTGCAAACGCGCCCCTGGCGCGTTTGCAGTTGGGGAACGAATTCCCTTCAATACTGGGGGTCCCTGGGGCCAACTAGCCCACCAGGAACCTCCAGTATGCGCTAGAGCTGCGTTGCAGAGAGGTGTACAGAGGCCATGCCCCTTTTACACCTCTCTGCAACGCAGCTCTGTGGCGCTTTTTGGAGGTAGCTGGTGGGCTAGTTGGCCCCCAGGGACCCTCAGTATTCAAGGGGACTTAATCCCCCAACTTAAAACGCGCCACGGGGTGCGTTTGCACAGTGGTGAAGGGAGGGGGCGGGGTTTCAGGTGACATGTGTGCAAACAGGCCTCGTGGCGCGTTTTAAGATGGGGAATTAAATCCTTCAATCCTGAGGGTCCCTGGGGCCAACTAGCCCACCAGGTACCTCCAGTAAGCGCCACGGAGCTGCGTTACAGAGTGTTGTAAAAAGGGGCGTGGCCTCTGTACACTTCTCTGCAACGCAGCCCCCTGGGGCATACTGGAGGTTCCTGGTGGGCTAGTTGGCCCCTAGGGACCCTCAGGATTGAGGAGGAATTAATTCTCCAACTTAAAACGCGCCACAGGGCGTGTTTGCAGACATGTCACCTCAGGCCCCACCCCTTCCTTCACCATTGTGCAAATATTCCTCTAAAATCAGCCGAACTACGAATTCCGATTTACTCACCTGTTATCAGGAGAGACCTCAGTGCTGCATCTTTGAGCCCAGTACTGATCCTGAAAAGTAATTTTAACCGTACTTACCAGTAACTTGAATTTCCTTCCATAGGCTAACATTGACTGGTTTCACTTGGAAATTCTTCTAAGTGTGCAGTTTTGGAACTTTATAATATTCCTATAAAATCAGCCGAACTACGAATTCCGATTTACTCACCTGTTATCAGGAGAGACCTCAGTGCTGCATCTTTCAGCCCAGTACTGATCCTGAAAAGTAATTTTAACCGTACTTACCAGTAACTTGAATTTCCTTCCATAGGATATCATTGACTGGTTTCACTTGGAAATTCTTCTAAGTGTGCAGTTTTGGAACTTTATAATATTCCTCTAAAATCAGTCGAACTACGAATTCCGATTTACTCACCTGTTATCAGGAGAGACCTCAGTGCTGCATCTTTCAGCCCAGTACTGATCCTGAAAAGTAATTTTAACCGTACTTACCAGTAACTTGAATTTCCTTCCATAGGATATCATTGTCTGCTTTTTGCTGAAAAAGTTTCTAAGTGTCGATTTTTGAAACATACAAATATTCCTCTAAAATCAGCCGAAATACGAATTCCGATTTACTCACCTGTTATCAGGAGAGACCTCAGTGCTGCATCTTTCAGCCCAGTACTGATCCTGAAAAGTAATTCTAACCGTACTTACCAGTAACTTGAATTTCCTTCCATAGGCTAACATTGACTGGTTTCACTTGGAAATTCTTCTAAGTGTGCAGTTTTGGAACTTTATAATATTCCTCTAAAATCAGCCGAAATACGAATTCCGATTTACTCACCTGTTATCAGGAGAGACCTCAGTGCTGCATCTTTCAGCCCAGTACTGATCTTGAAAAGTAATTTTAACCGTACTAACCAGCAACTTGAATTTCCTTCCATACGCTAACATTGACTGGTTTCACTTGGAAATTCTTCTAAGTGTGGAGTTTTGGAACTTTATAATCTTCCTCTAAAATCAACCGAACTACGAATTCCGATTTACTCACCTGTTATCAGGAGAGAACCCAGTGCTGCATCTTTTAGCCCAGCACTGACCCTGAAAAGTAATTCTAACCGTACTTACCAGTAACTTATATTTCCTTCCATAGGAATCCATTGTCTGGTTTTCAGCAGAAAAGTTTCAAAGTGTCGATTT
This sequence comes from Calotriton arnoldi, assembly GCA_963921515.1. Taxonomy (NCBI): domain Eukaryota; kingdom Metazoa; phylum Chordata; class Amphibia; order Caudata; family Salamandridae; genus Calotriton; species Calotriton arnoldi. The sequence continues at coordinate 269,734 of CAWUFW010008490.1, read as the reverse complement.
TCACAAACTACAAATATTCCTTAAAAATCGCCTGTATGACTTAAACGCATTCTTTCAACTGTTTACAGGAGATGCACCAGTGCTGGATCCAGGATCCAACACTGAGTAAGAAAAAGTAACGATAACACTACTTACCTGCTAAGTGAATTTCCTCCCATAGGATAACATTGGTGATTCTATGTGAAAAAGTTTCTAAGTGTCAACTTTTAAAATACAAAAATATTCCTTAAAAATCACTACTGTAACCAAAACGCTTTTACTCAACTGTTTACAGGAGATGTCCCAGGACTGAATCTAGGATCCAGTCCTGTGGTTAGAAAAGTAATCCATAAAGTAACTAATTGCATTTAACTAGAAATTCACATTGAGCTCAATGTTGCATTGTGTTTGAAATTGTGTTGCCCATTGCAACAACTGTAACTACTGTACTTAAAAGTCTATTGCCTATTTGCAAAGTATTTAAACTAAAGTAATTCATTCAGAGAAAGTATATTTTGTAATGTAATGTATAATGTAATTACAATGTAATTTAAAAAATAAAATATATACAAATAAATAGTTTAAAAAAATGTAGTAAATCAGTATCCAAAAAATAAATATAACAATTAATACATTTAAAAATTGTCATTTACAAAACCTTTGAAATTCACTGAAAAAAAACATAGGTTTCAGACATGTTATAGTTAGGAATTAGCATTTAAAAAACCTTAGAAAATCACTGAAAAAACCATAGGTTTTAGGGACAGTTATAGTTAGAAATTAGCATTTAAAAAACCTTTGAAATTCACTGAAAAAACCATAGGTTTCAGACACGTTATAGTTAGAAATTAGCATTTAAAAAACCTTTGAAATTCACTGAAAAAACCATAGGTTTTAGGGACAGTTATAGTTAGTTGGACATTGCACTCGTACAAAACCCGTGAAATTCCCCCGTTATAGTTAGTTCAGCTAACTATAACTCGCGCCCGCAATGCACTGCTGATGACGTCACATATTACATCACTCATGACATGGTCAGTGACATCACTGATGACATCACTGATGACATCTCAAATGACATCACTGATTACATCACTGATGACATCATCCATGTAATAATTTGATGCATCTTCTCACACCCTAATATAACCTTTGATACACCCACTCTAAATTACAGACTGCCATTCTCAAAACCATAGACACTCCAACACCAATAACTACATACCCACTCACTGATTCTTAGGTTTACACACACATCCACTCACTCACCCGTACAGTCACTCATACTTATGGTCACTCAGTACAGGACTATCATATGCACTCATACAGCTATATAGACACTCACACACGCCACTCATCCATAGAGGTACTCACACACCTAGTCAGTCATGCAAATAATTAATCACACTGCCATTTACTCACCTATACAGTTATACACACACCAGCTCAATTACTCATACAAATACTAGCACATTCTTACGCTCTTATACAATCACTGATACAAGCACACACTCATCCATACAGCCACTCTCACAATCACACACTCTCACTTATAGCCATTTATATACTCCAACACACATATATACTGCCTTTCACATATGTAGTTACTCACACATGTACCACTGAGATATACATTCACTCACCAACACACCCATACACACACTCACCCACCCATACAGTCCATCACAGATGCACTCTTGAAACCATGCACCCAGTGAATCACCCACTCACACATCTATGTACAGAGTCACACACACCCCACCCACACAAACACTCAGGCACCCATACAGATACTCAGACAACCAATCAATAACCCATATAGACACTCATGTAGCTATTCGCAAAACCATGCAGCCGCTTACACACCAACAGACAGACGGATACAGACATTCACACAGTTTAGTCACTAACCCATGCATTCAGTAAGATACGTTTAATCACTCACTTATAGAGTCAGTCACGCACCTACTAAATCATCCATTCAGTCACTTATACACCCACTCATTCTTCAATACGCCTTTCCCTATATATATTAAACATATTTAAACTTTACAGAAACACACAGTCACTGGATGATGTCATCAGTGATGTCATCAGTGATGTCATCAGTGATGTCATTTGAGATGTCATCAGTGATGTCATCAGTGATGTCACTGACCATGTCATGAGTGATGTAATATGTGACGTCATCAGCAGTGCATTGCGGGCGCGAGTTATAGTTAGCTGAACTAACTATAACGGGGGAATTTCACGGGTTTTGTACGAGTGCAATGTCCAACTAACTATAACTGTCCCTAAAACCTATGGTTTTTTCAGTGAATTTCAAAGGTTTTTTAAATGCTAATTTCTAACTATAACGTGTCTGAAACCTATGGTTTTTTCAGTGAATATATATATATATATATATGTATATATATATGAAGCCACAGTCCCGATTCAAACTCCAATCCACGGAAATCACGTACGGACCACAGCGTGCTTAAATTTCATGTGCTTTATTGCAAAATCCACAGCATGACGCGTTTCGACCGGGTCTCACCGGTCTTGATCACATGACGTGCCAGAACCTGTAACAATGTTTTATAGTGACACCTTGACTGAACAACCCCTCCCTCTCACACGATAGAGCTAAATAAAATACTACTTGTGTATATTCTCAGATAGTCGTATCACAGAGCTTAAATGCTGATAAATTGTAACAGCTACCAACATCCAATGTTTGTATGCAATAATTCATGTTGTATAACAAGCCAAGTGGCTGAATGCGATAATATACTGTCAAATCTGAATAACGACACATAGAGAATTTAACTGTATTAGAATCGAAACAGTTGTTCTTAGTTAAGCAAATATCGTGCATTGGGGAAACAAATGTGCAAATTTACAGTTAAAGTGCAAGTGCTTATAAAGTGCTTGTGTCAAAAGTAAAAGTAAACCAGCTATTTCATCATAACTGAAACTAATACAAAATAAATGTGAATGATTGGCCGTGCTATGCCTGTAAACATGTATTCTTTATATCAAAGTGCTAGTGCATGTATACTTTGTACATAGTGCAAAAAACCGGACATCAGAGATGACCATTGGATATAGCATCCAAGTTGCTGGGGTGCAGCTTCAGAGAATAATATCAATCTGATGTGCAAAATATGCAATGCAAATAAGCAGATGTTGCACCTTGTAAGAGCCTAGTGCAAATTGTCATACAGTGCATCAATGATTCAGGGAATCCTTCACAGTTTTTCAATTCCGATTAAAATCACCAAGTAAAAACCCCACCGACACCTAGTAAAACCGATAAAATCAGGTAAAACCAGGTAAAAACAGGATTAAAACCAGGCTAAAATCAATCGGATAAAAAACTGAAAATTATAGATCTCCACAGTTTATATGCGAAGGGAAACAGATGCAGGGAAATGTATGCATTATTTTATAAGAAATTGTGCAAATCCTCTCCCGTATTAAGGCCATTCGGCATCTTGGTATCAAGTTGTAGGATATATTGTGTCTCCAACTGCCGTAATTTCTTTTCTCTATTGCCTCCCCTTATTGACCTAGGTACTGCATCTATTACAAAGTAGCTAAAATCACACAGGTTATTATTATGAACAAGTTTAAAATGCCGTGCAACAGAGTAGCTGGGGTCAGAATTAACTATAGCACGTAGGTGTTGCAAAATGCGATTAAACACCTGCAGCTTAGTGCTGCCTACGTATTGCAAGTGACAGGAACATTCGAGTACGTACACCGCAAATTCAGTCTTGCAAGTGAACATTCCATTGATTTTAGAAGGAATCTGTCCAAATGCATCGGTGTATTCCTGTTTATTGACCCCAAACTTGCATGCTCGGCATGAGCTACACTTGTAAATTCCAGTCCTATTTGAGAGCCAGTGTCTAGGAGTCAGTACCTCAGGGCTGGTTTTAACCAGTGCATCCCTCACAGAGGGTGCCCTTCTGAAAGTAATTGCGGGTACTTCTGGCAGAATTGGTGAAAGAGTGATATCTGTTCTTAATATTGGCCAGTTCTTGTAAATAATACTACTTACTTGTTTTTCATGGCGGCTATATGTGGTTATTAGTCTAATCGTTTAATTCTTTTTGTGCAAATTAGCCTTTGTCTCGATATTAGAGGGAGTTATTTCTTGGACTGTATTAGTTGACCCTGTCTCTCTGTTGGTATTATTAGCCCTGAGTAATGCTGTTTTAAGGTCTTTGAAATCTCTGTAGTGCGTCTGCTTGGCATTGTGCAAGGTCTATGCTTGAACTGCAAATTCTTTTAATTCTTAAAAACTCTCCATACGGAATACTCTTTATAAGGTGTCTGGGGTGGGAACTGCTAGCGTGTAATATTGAGTTACCTGCTGTACTTTTTCTGTGCAATTTTGTCTGTATAGCATTGTTATTAATGTATAACTCTACATCAAGAAACTCTACCCGCGGGTGGGTAAGATGGCGGCTGTGTGATCACTGCTGAAGCCGCCCGTCCAATGCTCCACAAATGGTCTAAAACCCCTATTTTAGACAGACAAACTGATACGGATAAATGAAGCTGAAGCTGATTGCAACTACTAACAAACGTCGCACAACAGGGGAAATTGATATACAACTTACTTGGTCGCCTGTTTGTGTACCTCTGAGGGCTGTCCTGAAGGCGTTCGCAGAGTGTGTGGTGCTCGAGAAGTACGGGAGTAGAAGACGTCGATCCCGGCTCTCTGGACGCAATATGCCGCCAAAACAACTAAAGCCCCCGCGGGACCGTGGGGAGAAGGGTGCTGCGGCTGTTGGTGCAGCAGAGGCGGCAGGAGGGCGTGGAGGTCCGTTGGCTCCCCGGAAGGCATTGAGCGGGCAAAAAACCGGGGACGCTATTCCCATTGTGGGAACTGACGAGGGAGAAGTGGTGAAGCCTAAGGTGCGTGAGCAGCGTCTGACTGAAGCTACTGGCCCCGGCTCTGCAAAACAGCGGGTGATACCCGGGATGTTTTTCTGGACTGAGTAAACCTGCAGTGAAGCCGAAGAGCACTGAGAGGGAGCTACCCCCACTAATGCCCAAAGGGTTACTAGAGGATACTGTGTCTCAGGAGCCAATGGATGATACTGTGAGTACCGGCAGAAATACTGATAAAGGTGCTGTCAGTGTGGTGGAGGTAGGGGGCTCTGGCTTAGCACCGGGGGATGTGGAGAGGCATGAAGCCCTGGCTAGCAATATAGCAGATGGTGAAAATGCAGGGGAAAATGCACATATAAATGGGAAACCAGCTAATAATTCTAAGTCTATTGATGCACTGGGGGGGTGTCCTCGAACACCGGAACATGGAGAAAATTATTTTCTTTGAATGAAGATTCAGAACTGTCCAACACCAGTGATCTTACTGATTTTGATAACTCGGGGACGGATTCCGATAGCCCTGTTGCTAGACCCAGTACACAAAAGCGATTCCCTTCTTTGACTAAACGCAGGAAAAGAATAAAAAACGGGGGTATATTACAAGAGTCTGGGCAATCCGGTTCTGATCATAGCCAGCTCAAATGGGACTATTCACCACTCAGCTTCTGAGTGAGGATGGCGGGCATGGTAATCGGGTCGGTGACAGCGGATCTATAAAATCGACCGATAAGCTTGAAAATACAGCCGAGTCCCCCCCTCAATGACTCTGATATACGCAACTCTTAAACAGATGCAAGGTGAGGCAAGACAAGAACATAAACGTGCCCATCTTGCGACAAAGAAGCTTCAAGGAGCAATACGGAAAGTAAACAAATCCTGTGCTGAGATCACGGAGAGAACGGCCGCCCTGGAGGAACAAGTAGTAGCACTCGAGACTGTTGCAGGGAACTCAGCCCAACAAGCCTCCACAAACGAGTCCCGTATGATGGACGTTATGTGGAAACTTGAAGATTTCGAAAATCGTCAGCGACGCAACAATTTAAGACTTCTTGGTATTCCAGAAAATGTGGAGGGGGGGGATATCAGAGGTTTTGTGTTTCGCCTGCTGAAAGGGGGCTTCCCTGAGCTTGGTCAGTGGGATTGGGAAAAAGAGGTCCAGCGGGTGCATCGTTTTCCTCTCATGCATAAAAAGAATCACGACCCTAACAGCTCTAATGATAAACCAAGAGCCATACTAATATTTTTTGGTAATTTTCTCCTGCGTCAGGCAGTGTTTGATAAAGCTAGACCTGAGGCACGACGGTCGGCGGAGGGTGTCTCCTTCTTTGTGAGACCTGATTTCTGCCACATTACGGTGGAGAGAAGGTGGAGGCTCCGTCAACTAATATCACCTTTCCAAAAGATTGGAGCAGAGGCCTTCTTACTTAGCCCAGCGAGACTTAAAGTTATTTATAAGGGTACCATTAGAGTATTTTCATCAGAAATACAAGCTCAAGACTTCCTCCACGACATCTCGGAGACTAAGATTTCTAAGGGTCCTGAGGGATAACTGCGAGCTATGTGATTGTATAGAGCTTATTTCTTCCCCTTTTTTCTTCCCCCATCTCTGTTGGGAAGTTGATGGGCCTAGTTAGCTTAAATAGCTTAACTATTTAAGTTGATTAATTGTTTCTATTCCTTTTTAGGGGTATTTTCAGCTTGGTTTTCTGGTGGATGGAGCTGGATGGGTGGCAGGGTGAGCAGTTGCATGCAGGAGGCATCACGAGGGTCCTTGGACCTTTCTTGCCTAGGGATAGGGGGCAGGGGTGATTTATGGGGGGTGGGAGTGCTGATCCAGTTTGCAGTATTAGATATGTCAGATATGGTAGTTTTAATGTTAGAAGTAGTGGTAAATTAGAAGGAGAGCAGATTGGATATTTGTATATTTAAAAAATGGTGTTAAATAAATTAAGGATAGCCTCAATTAATATATGTGGCCTGAATAATCCCTTGAAAAAACGAAGGATCAATGTGGATGTGCAATATTTGAAAGCAGATATAATTTGTCTCCAAGAGACCCACATTGAGGCTAGCAGACTCAGGGTTAATGAATTAGAAGGATACTACTTAGTTTCTGCTACTACGCAGGGGACCCGCACAAGAGGGGTTGCTGTTATGGCAAAGAAGGGCACATGTTTAAGGTTCCCACGTTTCAAATCCGATCAAAATGGTAGATGGGTTATTACCCAATGTCATACAGAGGGTTACTCTTTTACTTTATGCTCTCTTTATGGCTCAATACTTGACGATTCGACCTTATATGAGTGGTTGAATGTGGAGTTGGTGGGCTGGCCCCTACCCCTAGTTATTTGTGGGGATGCTAATATAAATCTATATGGCCAAATTGGGAAAATAGGTGGAAGTTCATATGTTGGACGAAAGCCCAAAGTTTTTAAAGCACTTTCTAATTTATGCAAAACCCATGGTCTTTCTGATGCATGGGCTATACTAAAATCTCAGGATGCAGGATACACCTTTTTTTCTGCCCCTCACCAGACCCATGCCAGGCTAGATTATTTTTTTGTATCTCAAGAGATCTTAACAAAAGCTAACATACAGAAATACCCTCGGGTGATGTCCGATCATAACCCTTTAGTGTTAGAGATCCCATTACAGATAAGAAAACACCTTCATCACCACTGCACTTTTAATAGAGCGCTGTTATATGAGGATGAGTATGTGCAGCATATGAGGGAGTGGATTCCTAGATTTTTAGAAGAAAATAGGGAAAGTGCGCAGGTTGAGACAATCTGGGATACACTCAAAGCCGGGATTAGAGGGGAAACTACTGGATATGGCTGGGCTGCACAGGCAAAGGAGAAACATTTTCCCCGGGAACAATATCAGAAGCTGAGTGTAGCCGAAACTCAATTGATACAGGCTATCTCCAACAATCGAGAAGTTGAACAGGCGCAAACCAAGGTTGCTGCTGCTAAATCTCCCATTATAGAAGTGTCATCAAGTAAAGCAGCAGGGAAATATTCTGCTTGGAGATCTAGATTATATGAATGTGGCGAAAGGGTGGGCCACGTGTTGGCGATGCGGGCGAGACAACGTACAACCCAAGGAGGTATTTTATTAATAGAAGATCCGGGGATAGGGTCGGTCACCAAACCTAGCGAAATTCGAGCTGCCTTTCACCGGTATTACCAGCAACTCTATTGCGAGGATACCTGCAATGATGAAGAAATAATGCAACATTTTCTGGCTGGAGTTCCTGTGGAGAAACTAACTCCAGAAGAGTGAGAAGCCTTAGATTCTCCAATAACAACAGAGGAGATTCACGGTGCTATCTGCTCATTGGTAAATGGTAAGGCAGCAGGACCAGATGCTATACCTGGCGAGTTTTATAAAATTTTCGCTTCTTCCCTCCAGGAAATAATGAAGCAAGTCTTCTTAAACGCCCAGAATGGTTGCGGGGTTCCGAAGTCTTGGGAAGTAGCTAATATAGTTGTCTTTCCTAAAAAAGGAAAGCCAGCTAACGAAATGGGGTCATACCACCCTATTACTTTAATAAATAGCGACATTAAAATATACGCTAAGATATTTGGTACTCGCCTTGCGGCCTATATTATGGGATTAGTTTCCCCAACCCAACACGGGTTTGTACCTGGACGTAGTACAATAGACCACATCCAGAGGGTTATTACGCTTTTTGATGCGGCTGGTATTACCAGGGACCCTATCGGGCTTATCCTGCTTGATGCAGAGAAAGCCTTTGATAGGGTCTCCTGGTCTTTTTTATGGGCAGCCTTAAAAAATAAAGGGCTAGGAGAAAAATGTATTACGGCTATTAAATCAATGTATAGAAATCCGTCTGCACGAATTTCAATCATGGGGGAGTTGACGGACCCTATATTTATCAGTAGAGGGACCCGGCAGGGGTGCCCTTGTTCACCCCTGCTGTTTGCACTTTATATAGATCCGCTTGTCAGAAGGATTGAAGCTAACGATTTGATTGTTGGAGTGCGGAACATTGGGGGTAGCACAAAAATATTGGCGTATGCTGACGATCTTGCCATAATTACTGCAAATCCCGTGAACGCTTTAGTCGAGATTGAGAAAGAAGCGGATATCTTTGGGAAATTATCGGGCTATCGTTTAAATCAAAATAAAACCCAGATTTTGACCGGTAATGGTCCTCAGATAAATGACGCACGAGTGGTCCAGAAAGCTGTTTATTTGGGCGTAGAAATTTTAGCAGATGTCTCCAAAATCACTGAAAATAATTTAAATCCCCTTATTTTTAAATTTAAAACTGAGTGTGGTCGCCTTGAAAATCTTAAGCTTACGATGGTAGGGAGATGCAATGTTATTAAAATGATTTTTTTGCCAAAGATCTTATACTTTTAAGGGCTATTCCCTTGTCCATTTGTAATGACTGGTTTGTTTCAATGAACCAACTTTTTTCTAAATTTATTTGGGCTAACTGTCGCCCCGAAGAGCACTTAAATTATTAACTCTGCCTAGAGACAGAGGGGGTGGGCAGTACCTAATCTTCAATTTTATCATTGGGCGGCGATGATACAGAAAATGGGGATATTGCTTAATGAGAAAGAGGATTTAATGAGGGTGGGCTCCTCTGTTTCCGTTTATGAGTTGATTTTGGGAACTGAGGCTAAAGGGTGCCTTCTTCGGCACATTGACTTTAATTATTTTAAACGGGTCAAATTTAAAACTCTAATCTGTGCTTTTAAGGTTTGGACTTCGGTTCGAAAAAACTAGGGCTCGGACGTTTTAATGCCTATACCCCAATATATAGGAATATCAACTTTCCATATATCTTTAATGATGGTCATATGAAGCATTGGTATGACAAAGGAGTACGAATAATTGGTGATCTTATAAACAAGTCTGACCTGTTATTGTTTGATGTCATAAGGGATAAATTCGGGCTAGATAATAAACAGTTTTTTAAATATCTCCAAATAAGGGACTTTACAAGTAAAAGTTGGGGGAGCCTCTGGCTTCTCCCGGTTGAAGTTGATGGATGAAGTACTTAAAGGCTCAAGCACCTTAGGGGATTGTATAAAATGCTAATTGATTTATTACCTGATGACCTAACCAAACATATAGATCGCTGGCAAAATTTGTTAGGACCGAAACTGGAGAAATCGAAGATTCATTATATCTGGCCCAGACGTCATTTATGGCGACTAATTTACAATTACAATGTTTTAAAACATGGTTTAACCTGTATATTACGCCTGCTAAGATTGCCAAGTGGGGTCGAGGAGCAGGCTCTATCTGCCCTTGGTGCCAGTTTCTAGCAGCAGACAGTGTTCATATGTTCGCCACATGTCCTGCTTTAGATACTTTGAAATTAAGGGTTGGTAGCATGTTAACGACTATGCTGGGCAGGGAGATTGATCTGACTCCTCAATTGATTGTATTAGGGGTAGGAGGCTCTCTTTCCTTGAGTCAAAACCAATCCTTTTTATTTATTGCTTCTACAGTTTTTAGGTTATGTTTAGCTACTCATTGGCTTGACTCTATTCCTCCAACAGGTCAACAGTGGCTGGAAAGATTTTTTTCAGTATACAGATTCGAAAAAGCCGTTTACTCTAGAAAAGGCCGCAAATCGAAAGCTAAAGGCCTGGCTATCTGGGCTCCTCTAACGAACTGTTCCTATTTGACCTGTGAATAATGAATTTTAAATATCTTGCTCTGTATTTCCATTTTATGCAATTTTTTTTTCCTGTAAATATCTGACAATGAAATTGATTCTATTAACTACTGGTCAGCCATGGGTGGGTGGGGGGGCTTCCGGGGGAGATGGGGGGGGGGTTGGGATAAAATTTGTAATCTATTTCTGTTTAGTCTGATTTGGTTACAGTTGTGATAATGTCAATAAAGAATAAAAAAAAAAAAAAAAAAGATACTCTACCCGCTCATTACTTATATTAGCTCTGAACTCAAGATATAAATCATTGTTATTGATAGCCTTGACAAAATTCTGTGCAGATTCCCTTGAACCTTGCCAAATTACACACACATCATCTATGAATCGCCACCATTTAAGTACATGGGTGGCGAACAGTTCCCCGTGGGTGTGCCTGAGGACATGCTCCTCCCACCAACCTACGTGCAAACATGCATAGCTGGGAGAGAAGCATGCCCCCATAGCCACCCCACGCAACTGCTGATGTACTTCTTTGTTGAACAAAAAGTAGTTATTCAATAAGCATAGTTCAATCATTTTCAATAACATAGTGTTGTGTTTAAAGAATTGAATATTCCTTTTGGCTAAAAAGTGTTTCACAGCTTCCAAACCATTAGTATGATGTATGCTGGTATACAGGGAACATATGTCCATGACAATAAAATGGCAGTCCTCATTCCAGGTAACTGATTGTAGTTTTGAGAGGAAATGTCCTTTATCTTTAATAAAAGAGGGAAGATTTTCCACAAACTCATGTAAGTAAAAATCTACATATTTGGACATCGCTTCAAGAAGGCTTTTTTGAGCAGAAATGATAGGCCTTCCAGGCATTGGAGTCACTTTCTTATGGACCTTAGGAATAAAAATAAGGTCGGAGTGATGGGATGATCATTTCTAAGAAAATTATATTCATGTTTGCTTATAAGTCGTTCTCTTTTCCACTGCGCTAGTTCCTTAAATACTAGATCTTTGATTTGTTTCAATTCCTGAAATGAAGCCTTTCTATAACATAATGGATCATTCAGATGTCGTTCTGCTTCCTTCATGTACGAATCTCTGGGCCAAAGTACTATGTTCCCTCCTTTATCAGCTTTGTTCACAATTACATTCCCATTATCCTTGACTTTGCGCATCAATTTGGAGTACTGTGTTTCTAAATAGCTCCTTTGATTTTGTTTACGCATAACACTGTGGTTCAGTTTTTTCAAATCTTCAATTACACAGTCACTGAAAGTGTCTACCGAATCCTTTGGCATAAGAGGAATGAATGTAGATGGAGGGCGAAAAGGACTACCAGCTGCACAACTACTTAGAATTCCCAACACTTGCAACTCTTCCTGTGTGTCTAAAATGGTTTCATCAATATTTCCAGCCAATGCATACATTGATCTCAACGTGGTGATGTCAGACGCTTGAAGGGTTTTGCTTGGTTGATTTGAAGCAATGATGGTTTCAGCGGTCTCAGTGACTTTATTCAATTTGAAATGCTTTAACAGTTTCAGTTTTTGTATGAATTTGAAAACGTCAATGCGAGATTGCACATATTTAAAACCATTCTTTGGACAGAAGGACAATCCTAGCGATAGCAGTTGTGTTTCTTTAGTACTTAATTCAATTTCAGATAGGTTAATGACAGTGTTTTCAGTACAAAGAGGATTATTTATTGTTGATGCCATTGCTTTCCCCTCCCCCTCTTGCCCCTGTTGTTGCCTCCTGCATTTGCGCCTTTGCTTGTGGCGTTTGTTTCGCCTACGCCGATTTTCTTCTGGGGCGGTCTCGGTCGCAATGTATGGCGACGGTCTTCGATTAAAAACCCAATTCCTCAGAGGGGGTGAAATTGGTTGGTAGCTGCGCCTGCTGAATAGACAAACTGCCTTTATCCGAGTCTGTACTACTGGCCATCGAGCTCAGATCAGTATCGGATAATTCTATATTGGTTTGATTTGGTGCAGAGCTCACAGGATGTTTGGGGACTAATGCTTGCCTTTTTACAGTATCGAATTTTTTAGAGAACGTAAAAACTCTGGCTGTCTCATAGTCCCTTTTGTCACGGGCGAACTATATATATATATTGTGTGTACCACAGACAGACACAGACATATATAGATAGATAGATAGATAGATAGATGGATAGATAGATAGATAGATAGATAGATAGAAAGGTAAACCAGAGTGGCAGTAGCCACCCTGTAGCTATATTTAGGGTTCCCAGAGATAGATTTTCCTCAGATATTCGACCGTTAATAACTGTGCACCTGTTCGATGAATCTTCACAAAACTTTGCAGACCTAAGCTTTTTATAGATTGGCAGATGATGAAAGGTTTTGGTCAAGGAGGTGCCAAGAAAAAAGGCATGGCCCCCCTTCCCTGGGCTGTTTTTGGCCCCGGGGACCCCATCCCCCGGGGCCCACCCTTTATTTTGTTTAAATAAAAAATGTATTGGACACGGGAGGGGGGCCACATTGCCTCCCTTCCCTGGGCCTATTTTGGCCCCAGGGAACCCATCCCCCAGGGCCTTCCCTTTATTTATATACATATATATAAAACAAGGGAGGGGAGCCGTGTGACCCACCTCCTGGGCCTGTTTTGGCCCTGGGAACCCACCCCCGGGGCCTGGCCACAATACTGGGTACCCTGGTCCCACCCAGGACACCCAGTTACTCACCTTGGGGATGGCGGGGTGAGCCTGCAGGCCCCTGTGGTCCCCGCCGGCTGCCTAAATCCTGTAGGAGCCAGCATGCTTTTGGACAGAGGGAGCTGCTAACATGCAGCTCCCTCTGTCCAAAAGCAACTCTGCTCTGCTTCATGCAAGCGAGAGCATTTACATACTCTCGCTTGCACAAAGCAGAGCAGTGTTTGCTATGGCTTGGCGGGAGCACCGCTATAGCAAACAGCAATTTCCCGGGGTGGGCACCACAGGACATTGCGGGAGCCGACCCTGGGAGGGTGGTCCCCAGGGCCTTCTAGGGCTCCAAAAGGGGGGTCTCGTGGCCCTCCTCCCATCTTCTAATTTGCCCCAGGGAGGTGGTGGTCACTGGGGCTGCGGGGAGCCACGTGGCATCCAGCCTTCAATTTAAACTTATGCCCCTGGGAGTGGGCGGTCCCTGGGGGTGTGGGAAGGTGTGCGACCCCGCATTTTTTAAAACTAAAGCCCAGGGGAGATGATGCCCCCGGGGCAGTGGGGGTCCATGCAGCCTCCCACATCAAATGACAAAAAAGCCCTGGGGAGGTGGAAGTCCCTGGGGCTGGGCAAGGTTGGAGAGGCACCTCCATTTAAAATGAAATAAGCCCCGGGTAGGTGGTGGTCCCAGGGGCATAATAAGCTCCGTGAGGGGGTCCCATGTGCCCCCTTCCTTATTAAAATTATGCCCCTGGGACCTTGCCCTCCCGGTGCTGATAAACAAAGCGCAGGAGCAGCACTTCATTTTTGGAAAATATTTTAAGCTGGATCCGCGGATCCCGCCAAAACTCTTTACAAAAAATGCTTTTCTTGGTCCTGGGGGTCCCATTGGGATCCCCCCCAAGAGGCCTAAGGTGTCACGGTGTTCCTACCCTGCCCCCATTTTATTTATTTTTTTAACATTTTTTGTGGGACTTGGTTCAACTGAGTCCTAAGATGGCTGCTAACATTTCCTGGTTGAAGTGTTGGCAGCCAATCAAATTTCAATAGGATTTCAGTAGGCTGTTGGGTTCCTAGATAGCTATATTTTCAACTTAAATATTTCTGAAACACCAAATCACAAAAACAACACTTTCTGGACCAACATCACAAAAAGGACACTTTCTGGATCAACATCTAGCTTTCTGCCAAATTTGGTGTAATTCCATTGAGCGTCTCGGGCTGCAGTTGTGTTCAAAAAATGAAAAATTCCCATAGACATAACATGAGGAAAACGTATTTTGGGACACACCCTTTTTTCTCTGCCCCCACTTCATGGATCACCCCGAAACTTTCAACACAGCAGCTGAACCAAAAATGGGAAGTTCTGTAAAACGTTTGTTAAGATTCATCAAGCAGCGCCAAAGTTATTGGCAAAAAAATATACGCTTTTCTATGGAAACTTTGGTCCTAACTATAACTACCTACTGACGACTGCAAGTAGGATATATATATATGTAGGATATATATATATGTACTATAACTACCTACTGAGAGTGATATATATTGTGAGGCTCACCTGGATTTACTGCAGGGACGAAATGGATGGAAGTGATGCTAGGTCCCAACTTCCCTCACCTACCTGCTTTGCCCAACTAGGTCAAAGCAAAAGAGGGAAGGTGGGGAAGGAGGGAAACAAAACAAGGGAAGGAAGAAGAGGTTGACGTCCACTGGTTCTTCTGTGGGGTGGTCTCCAAGAATCTTACAGGAGAAAACACAAGGTAAGTACTAATCCAGTGTACAAGTAACTAGCTGCACATTAACCCCTACTTCTAATGAGATATCTGTAAATGAATATGCTAAGCATGTGTGGGGGAACAACTCCCATGGGCTGTAGAACACTCCCAGTATCTGAAATAGGAAGTACAATGTTCAGTATGTAAAAGGACTCTGAGAGTTTGGCAATAAACAAGAGATGAACATTAATTTACTAAACTATGTTAAAAGCACCTTAGGAGTATATAAGGCCCTTTAAATAATAATCATCCGTTACACCTGAATTTGGGAAAAACCCAAAAACTCATTTCCCAAGACAGGAGAGAGCACGGAAAAAATAGGGCAAAAAGCGCAGGGTCACTTTAAACAAAAACAAAGTGGGTTATCCCATATTATTAACATAGTCTCTCTTTTCCCTTTGTAGCAAGAAGAGATTAAACAGAAACAAAGATGACCACCAGATTCACCCTTCTAATCATATAACCATCAGATAAGTGTGACCTTCCTTCTATTTCAAACAAGCAAAAAAAAACGCTGGAAACGAAGAAACTGTGATCCTTTACAACACTTGCTTTTCCTTGCAATTTCAGAGACAAGCTGCCAGGAAGCCAAGGGCTAAGAGGCTGAGATTCCCAAGAAACAATGTTGCCGGCGGGCAAGAAACTATGTAACAAAAAGTGCTCCGGAAGAACACCAGAGCACCCAAGAAGAAGAAGGTATTCTCGAGAGGCCCTGCAAGCCAAGAGCGAAGCGACGACAAACAGCAAGCTGCTGTTGGAAGATTCAGGTAAGTGCAGCGGAGGAAAACAGTGGGAGGCCTGGCGGGATCCGTGCTGGAACGTGAAGCGCATTACCAACACGGATCCCTCCCTTAAGTACGCCTCAGGCGCCGCCCTCGCCCGTTGACAGAAAACAGCAGGCGGGGCTCGCGCCTACGTTCTCGAGCGCGGGAAGAAGCGCTGCTGCAGGCAGCACACCCCGTAGAGCCCAACAGCACACCTCCCAAGACCCCTCCCCCAACAGGCTTGGGCTTGTTCGGATAGCGCCGATTAAACAAGCGAACCAAACGGGGAGCGTGCACATTAGAGGCCGGCTCCCACGTCCTCTCATCAGTCCCATAACCCTTCCAGTGGATCAGGTACTGCAACCGATGTCCAACTAACTATAACTGTCCCTAAAACCTATGGTTTTTTCAGTGAATTTCAAAGGTTTTTTAAATGCTAATTTCTAACTATAACGTGTCTGAAACCTATGGTTTTTTCAGTGAATTTCAAAGGTTTTTTAAATGCTAATTTCTAACTATAACGTGCCTGAAACCTATGATTTTTTAAGTGAATTTCAAAGGTTTTTTTAAATGCTAGTTTCTAACTATGCCTACAGAGGTAGGACATGTGAAGAAAGAAGAAAAACGCACAGAAAGAAGCAAAAGATGTGCAGAAAGAACCAACAGAGGAGCAGAAAGAGGCCTTGTTGCAAAATCATCCTGTGCCCACAACCTTTTCAGACGGGTACTGGTGGTAACTGACTCTGACTAACCAGAGCCAGTGCTATGCTAAAAGACACTTAGAATACAGTGAAAACACCTACATACACTAGGGAACACTATGCGTTGGGGTACCCCTGTGATTAGCATGACCTCCTCTGCAAGTCCCTAGTACATAATAGGGCAGGGGGATTAAAACTATCTCTTAAAACGCGCTACAGGGCGCGTTTGCGCAGTGGTGAAGGGAGGGGGGCCTGAGGTGACATGTGTGCAAACGCACCCCGTAGCGCGTTTTAAGTTGCGGGATTAAGTCCCCTTGAATTCTGAGGGTCCCTGGGGCCCAACTAGCCCCCAGGTACCTACAGTTAGGACCACAGAGCTGAGTTGCAGAGAGGCGTTCCGAGGCCACGCACCTTTTTTCACCTCTCTGCATCGCAACTCTGTTGTGCTTACTGAAGGTACCTGGTGGGCTAGTTGGCCCCCAGGGTCCCACAGGATTCAAAGGGAATTAATTCCCCAACTTAAAACGCACCACAGGGCGTGTTTGCGCACATGTCACCTGAGGCCCCGCCCCTCCCTTCACCACTGTGCAAACGCGCCCGTGGTGCGTTTTAAGTTGGGGGATTAGGTCACCTTGAATCCTGAGGGTCCCTGGGGCCCAACTAGCCCACTAGGTACTTCCAGTAAGCACCACAGGCCTGCGTTGCAACGCCTGTAACAAATTGTGCAGTTGTGTTTAGGTAGTGAAGAGGGTCATGCTGGGGGTAGTGTTTTAGGGTTTAGGGTAGTGCAGTGGTGTTTGTGTAGTGTAGGGGGTCATGCTGGGGGTAGATTTAGGGTTTAGGGTAGTGCAGTGGTTTTCAGGCAGTGTAGGCGGTCGTGCTGGGGCTGGTGTTTCAGGGTTTAGGGCAGTGCAGTGGTGTTTGGGCAGTGTACGGGGTTGTGCTGGGGCTGGTGTTTCAGGGTTTAGGGCAGTGCAGTGGTGTCCGGGCAGTGTAGGGGGTCATGCTGGGGGTGGTGTTTCAGGGTTTAGGGCAGTGCAGTGGTGTTTGGACAGTGTAGGGGGTCGTGCTGGGGCTGGTGTTTCATGGTTTAGGGCAGTGCAGTGGTGTTCGGGCAGTGTAGGGGGTCGTGCTGGGGGTGGTGTTTCAGGGTTTAGGGCAGTGCAGTGGTGTTCGGGCAGTGTAGGGGGTCGTGCTGGGGGTGGTGTTTCAGGGTTTAGGGCAGTGCAGTGGTGTTCGGGCAGTGTAGGGGGTCTTGCTGGGGGTGGTGTTTCAGGGTTTAGGGCAGTGGTGTTCGGGCAGTGTAGGGGGTCTTGCTGGGGGTGATGTTTCAGGGTTTAGGGCAGTGCAGTGGTGTTCGGGCAGTGTAGGGGGTCTTGCTGGGGGTAGTGTTTCGGGGTTTAGGGCAGTGCAGTGGTGTTTGTGCAGTGTAGGGGGTCGTGCTGGGGGTGGTGTTTCAGGGTTTAGGGCAGTGCAGTAGTGTTCGGGCAGTGTAGGGGATCGTGCAGGGGGTGGTGTTTCAGGGTTTAGGGCAGTGCAGTGGTGTTCGGGCAGTGTAGGGGGTCGTGCTGGGGGTGGTGTTTCAGGGTTTAGGGCAGTGCAGTGGTGTTTGGGCAGTGTAGGGGGTCGTGCAGGGGGTGGTGTTTCAGGGTTTAGGGCAGTGCAGTGGTGTTCAGGCAGTGTAGGGGTCGTGCTGGGGCTGGTGTTTCAGGGTTTAGGGCAGTGCAGTGGTGTTCGGGCAGTGTAGGGGATCTTGCTGGGGGTGGTGTTTCAGGGTTTAGGGCAGTGGTGTTCAGGCAGTGTAGGGGGTCTTGCTGGGGGTGATGTTTCAGGGTTTAGGGCAGTGCAGTGGTGTTTGGGCAGTGTAGGGGGTCTTGCAGGGGTGGTGTTTCAGGGTTTAGGGCAGTGCAGTGGTGTTCGGGCAGTGTAGGGGGTCGTGCTGGGGGTGGTGTTTCAGGGTTTAGGGCAGTGCAGTGGTGTTCAGGCAGTGTAGGGGGTCGTGCTGGGGGTGGTGTTTCAGGGTTTAGGGCAGTGGTGTTCGGGCAGTGTAGGGGGTCTTGCTGGGGGTGATGTTTCAGGGTTTAGGGCAGTGCAGTGGTGTTCGGGCAGTGTAGGAGGTCTTGCTGGTGGTAGTGTTTCAGGGTTTAGGGCAGTGCAGTGGTGTTCGGTAGGTGTAGGGGCGTGCTGGGGGTGGTGTTTCAGGGTTTAGGGCAGTGCAGTGGTGTTCGGGCAGTGTAGGGGGTCGTGAAGGGGGTGGTGTTTCAGGGTTTAGGGCAGTGCAGTGGTGTTCGGGCAGTGTAGGGGGTCGTGCTAGGGTTGGTGTTTCAGTGTTTAGGGCAGTGCAGTGGTGTTCGGGCAGTGTAGGGGGTCGTGCAGGGGCTGGTGTTTCAGGGTTTAGGGCAGTGCAGTAGTGTTCGGGCAGTGTAGGGGTCGTGCTGGGGGTAGTGTTTTAGGGTTTAGGGTAGTGCAGTGGTGTTTGTGTAGTGTAGGGGGTCATATTTTAGGGTAGTGCAGTGGTGTTTGGGTAGTGTAGGGGGTCGTGCTGGGGGTAGTGTTTTAGGATTTAGGTTAGTGCAGTGGTATTTGTGTAGTGTAGGGGGTCATGCTGGGGTAGTGTTTTAGAGTTTAGGGTAGTGCAGTGGTGCTTGTGTAGGATAGGGGGTCATGCTGGGGTTAGTGTTTTAGGGTTTAGGGTACTGCAGTGGTGTTTGTGTAGTGTAGGGGGTCATGTTTTAGGGTAGTGCAGTGGTGTTTGGGTAGTGTAGGGGGTCGTGCTGGGGGTAGTGTTTTAGGATTTAGGTTAGTGCAGTGGTGTTGGGGTAGTGTTTTAGGGTTTAGGGTAGTGCAGTGGTGTTTGTGTAGTGTAGGGGGTCATGCTGGGGGTAGTGTTTTAGGGTTTAGGATAGTGCAGTGGTGCTTGTGTAGTGTAGGGGGTCGTGCTGGGGGTAGTGTTTTAGGGTTTAGGGTAGTGCAGTGGTGTTTTTGTAGTGTAGGGGGGTCATGTTTTAAGATGCAACGCTCCAATACCTGACCAATCTGCACTATATAAAACTGCAAAAAAACTAAAAATAAAAAGTGTTTTGCACACTTTTGTCATTGGGCTATATGTGGGCTACATCTGGGTAATATTTGTGCTACATTTTGGCTCTTTTTTCACTGGTGGCCATCTTGGAAGACTTCTTTGTTATGAAGTTTCCTAATTTCCTCATTTACTGCAGTCTCCTAAGTAGGAAATGCTTTCAGTTTTTTACTTTGATTCCATCAAGAAGGCATTCAGATGTGTCACACATTTGCCATAAATTCAGAATGTTAGCACTCTAGTTGTTCATTAGATCACTGTAGTAAAGCTACTGCTCACCAAGGAGTTAACTGGAAGTCTACTGCTGGTATTGAAAGTGATTGTTTCAGTCTGCATGTCAGAATTTTCTAATGAAATAGAAGAGGATTTGAGATCTCACTTAAAACATGCACTAAATTTTCTTTTGCAGCACTAACCATAATTTATATGGCAAAATGAACCCTCTCATTTTGTTCCTTTTTAAATTAAATGTTTTAAGTGTTACCAGTTTATTCCAATCAAGATGGCTTCAGGTGTGCCATACTTTTGTCATAAGTAAGGCTGTTAGCACTCTAGTTGTTCTTTAGAACACTCTGGGATGCTGCAGTAGAACACAAAGGCATCAACTGACAGGCTGCTCCTGTTGAAATATAACAGGAAGATATTTGAGATCTCACTTAAAACATGTCCTAATTTTTCTTTCTACAGCACTAACCATAATTTCTATGGCAAAATGAACCCCCTCATTTTGTTCCTTTTTAAATTAAATGTTTTAAGTGTTACCAGTTTATTCCAATCAAGATGGCTTCAGGTGTGCCATACTTTTGTCATAAGTAAGACTGTTAGCGCTCTAGTTGTTCTTTAGAACACTCTGGGAAGCTGCAGTAGAACACAAAGGCATCAACTGACAGGCTGCTCCTGTTGAAATATAACAGGAAGATATTTGAGATCACAGTTGAAACATGTCCTAATTTTTCTTTCTACAGCACTAACCATAATTTCTATGACAAAATGAACCCCATCATTTTGTTCCTTTTTAAATTAAATGTTTTAAGTGTTACCAGTTTATTCCAATCAAGATGTCTTCAGGTGTGCCATACTTTTGTCATAAGTAAGACTGTTAGCGCTCTAGTTGTTCTTTAGAACACTCTGGGAAGCTGCAGTAGAACACAAAGGCATCAACTGACAGGCTGCTCCTGTTGAAATATAACAGGAAGATATTTGAGATCACAATTGAAACATGTCCTAATTTTTCTTTCCAGAGCACTAACCATAATTTCTATGACAAGATGAACCCCATCATTTTGTTCCTTTTTAAATGAAATGTTTTAAGTGTTACCAGTTTATTCCAATCAAGATGGCTTCAGGTGTGCCATACTTTTGTCATAAGTAAGGCTGTTAGCACTCTAGTTGTTCTTTAGAACACTCTGGGAAGCTGCAGTAGAACACAAAGGAATCAACTGACAGTCTCTGCCCTTGTTGGATGTACATGTTTTACTGAGAATGTCAGACTTCATTCTCACATGACTGAGAAAGATAATGTGAATTTACAGAAAATATGCTCTCATTTTAGCTTCTGGGGCACCTTCCAAAACTGTATGGGACAAGCATGTGAAAATAGTTTTCTCTCAAACATGATTCATGATATCCCAGCAGAAGGTTTTTCACAGGGTAAAATCACCTTAGAACACACCACAATTCCTGAAATTAGTATGGTACCATCAACAAATGAATTCTAATGTAACTAAAGTCTGTTATCACCCTTTATAGTTCTCCTTTTGGTAACCCTCAAAATCTTCGATTCACTACAATGCATTTCAATGGGGTACTATCATTTATATTGGTCCCAAGATGGCTGCCAGCAATTCCAGGATGAAGTGCTGACAGCCAATCAGATCTCACGATGACATGTGTGGTTAGGCTCCGCCCAGATATATATGTGTTTTTACTTTTGATTTTCTCATCAACTACTGAACGGATTTACACCATTTAACAAAAAGGGTTCTTTTTGAACCAAGAACTACCTCTTTGCCAAATTTGGTGTAATTCCGTTCAGCAGTTCGGGCTGTAGCCTTGCATAAAGTTTCCTATGGGAAATTGATTTTTTGACTCTTATTTTTTAATTTCTCCGCAACTACTGAACGGATTTACACCATTTAACAAAAGGGTTCTTTCTGAACCAAGAACTACCTCTTTGCCAAATTTGGTGTAATTCCGTTCAGCAGTTCGGGCTGTAGCCGTGTCTAAAGTTTCCTACGGGAAAATGAATGGGGAAAACACGTTTTGGGACCCCCCTTTTTTCTCGGCCCCCGCTTGACGAATCACCCCGAAACTTTCAGGGTAGGAGCGGACAGGAGCGGGCCATAAAGTTTGAAAATTTTGCGAAGATTCGTCAACCGACGCAAGAGTTATTTCAAATAGAATGTCGCGGATTTCCTATGGAAAATAGGTCCTAACTATAACTATCTACTGGCGACCACCAGTAGATAATACATGCACATATATATATAAGTATACATATATATGTATCCTCTAAAAAAAACAAGAAACAGCAAACCTATACAAAAACTCCCCGGTTCTTGTGATGCACCATCCACCCTATATCTTCCTAACAGTAATTAGTATCCAACACTGAGCTTTATACTCATAGTGTGTGCAACTCCGCTGCCCCTGCCGTTCCTTTAGGGGCGGTTAGAAGAACCAAAATACAAATTTAGCAACTGCAGGTTGCACCACTCAACAGTGAAGTCCAAGTATATCACATATGCAAAATGTCCATCCAGTAATTTGAAAAAATGAAATCTTTATTCTTCTTTACACATGGTAAGAAAACGTAACGTAGACAGCCACAACAGCCAACGCGTTTCGTTCTGTCCCAAGAACTTCATCAGGGCTGTAAAACAACATTTACAAATATACATTACTCTTTTATAATACAAATTGCTAAATTTATACTTCATAAAATACAAGAAATAAAAACATATAATAAAAACATACTAGGGAGTTCACCCAAACCCAATTTTGTCAGGGCTCCTATCTAAAAACCCACAACCTCACAATTTAAAACATATTTAATATAGAAGAGAAAGACGAGAGAAAGAACTTGCAACAGTCACTTATATTATTTTTCTTTTTCCATGGTCCCATATTCTAAATATCTATTTATGGGCACTCCTCCTACTATTCCTCTTAATTTTACCCTCTATGTATCCTAGTACATGTTTACCATAAGGCTAACAGATCATAAATGGCCAAAAGTAAACATATGGATATTGTAATCCTATTTAGAGCTCAACCAGAGTCAACAAAGTAGCATATTCCTTTATTATTAGCATATACCTGCTAGACCCGAACCCGACCAATATTACATTCTGTAACAATAAACAAAATCTAAAAATATTATTTTTATAAATAAATTATAGCACCTACCAAGTATATTGACTGGTTTCAATAAGTTAACCAAAAAGTTGAATTCCAAGTCCTCAAATATAATCAACTTGGCATTGACAATAGACCACCGAATTTCCAATTGAATTGTAGAATGCTGCAGGATATGACTAAACATAAGTCGTATTGTACCTGCAATGATCATAAAGCGAGAAGATTCAGAAAATAGATGTCAAACCAAGCATACACATTCTCAAAACTGAGAATATGCATTATTAAAAACCACTCGCTTACCTACTAGCTGATCTTGAACCGACCCAGAATCCGGTATGGAAATTCAAATATAAAGGCTGATGTGCCTGTAATGTAAATAGCGAAGAAATGAGAGACCAACTACACTATGAGGTGCAATTGAAAATATTTGTTGTTCCAAGTGAGTACCACAATTAGCAGTAATTTATCATTTGAACAGAATAACAGTATCATGTACGGCGAGGAAGCAAACACCCCAGAGGTACAATGAGTCCTCCGCGTCGATTCACAAGCATCTTCAAACGAATGATATCTAAAAATCATCCATACAAGTATTAACAGCCGACCCACACTATAGTAACTAATGGAAGAAATAAATCGGCAATGAGCCCTCAGAGCAAGGAGACCTGAAGGACCCACAGGCATTCACAGCAATTCCCATAACACATTATTGAGGGGAAACAACAATGTCCCACACCGCTCAAGACAGAAATGTCACAGGAAATGCATAGAACCCCACCCACGCTTGGTCGAAAAAAACCCTGTATATAGCCCCCATGATTAGCAAAAGGGGGAGAAGGAGACAAATCTGTCTAACGATCAATCCGTACTCGCCACGAAAATCCGGACCTGCACTGCGTAACCGTCGAACAATATATTTAGGGCGCAAGTAAGAAATGCATAGAACCCCACCCAGGCTTGATCGAAAAAAAACCTGTATATAGCCCCCATGATTAGCAAAGGGGGAGAAAGAGACAAATCTGTCTAACGATCAATCCGTGCTCACCACGAAAATCCGGACCTGCACTGCGTAACCGTCGAACAATATATTTAGGGCGCAAGTAAGATCCCGCCCGAGATTGTCCTTTATGAGCACCCGTTTGCGTGAAAAACGTTAAAAATCAGTTTCAACCTGGCACGTAATCGCAAGGAAGGGGTCAACAATAAACTATATGGATCCCCAATAATGATTCCAAAACAAAACCAGATCAATTCCTACTCCGCACTTGCGAAGGAAAGGTTTTGTTGAAAACACGTTGCAACAGCCAAGCGCCAAACAAGGCACATGTAGTCTCTTGTTTCCAACCGCACACTGTATTCTTAACAATTGTAACAATCGCTCTTTTTCAGTATACTAGTTTTAGCGACGGCCCCTTGCTACATAATAGTCACACAATAGGGCATAGCCTTCGTAAATTCTCACCACTAAAAGATCTTAATTACTTAAATCATCCACGACAAAATCCTAACCTCGGCATAGCTCCACCAGCAAAAGCGGAACACAAGCCACCACATCCCAGTTCGAGTCCCCTGAATGGGAGCAAGAAATCAACACGTATTTTATTTTTAGAATTTATTATGATTTCGGATGGCACAATTTGATCTTTCTTTGTTACCCCAAGCTTCCTTATAAGAATAAAAATAAAAAAGAGAGGGGATGCAAATCCAGTTTGAAGCGCCACAATTACGGTGGAACTCAATCAAATACGTAAACCCGGCTCTAATCCCAAACAAAATTTTTGGGGGATAAAGACTGATTTAGTCATTAGATTTAAAAATAGATCCAAACACACTTGCAAAATAGAGCCTCAATTCTCCCTAATATGTTCGATGAAGGGAGAAAACACCAAAGGCAATGATGGAACGCAATCAACACCACCACCACAGCCCGATACTCACCGTCAAGTCTCCACGAGATAACAACCATAACAAACCAGACTCCCTCCCAAAATCACTACACTACACTAGATCAAAAGAATGTACGATTTTAAAAAGGAGCCCTGGCAAACTGTGTGTAGGTATATTAAAACCAAAATCACTCATACTTTTGGCAAACAATTCTGTTATAACAATTTAGTCCAGGCAGATTGAACATGTAACATTTGGAATCCAAGTACAGACGTAATGTCATTGTCACACCTATCCCATTTGTAATTGATATAAAGGTAAAATGCCTTAATCGTTTTAATCAAAAAGAATTTTTGACCATAGGTAAAGATAGAAAAACAAATAAGGATAGCAATTACACAAACTCAATCAACTGTTACCTTATTAATGACATTGTTTTCAAATTCTCCAAACACATTCAAGTGAATGGAAGGATAGCCACATTCAATTTCAGAAATATAAAACCCAAAGAATATTATCAATTTATTATCAAAACGATCACAAAAAATAGTGTAACTCTTCATCAGTATTATGTCCCAACTTAGTGCATTGTAACCGACAAATCCAGCCCGCCTCATTTTGTCGAAGGGACCGCTCCCTGTCCCCCCCCCTTGATCTCAAGGGTATATGGTCTATGCCTTGGAACCAGATCTCTGGTCTGCCCCCATGGCACTCGCACATATGTGCAGTCATAGGATATCTACTATCCTGATGCCGAATTGCCCTAATATGTTCCTGAATTCTGGTTTTAAGTGCCCGAGTGGTACTACCCACATAGATAATGTTGCAATTGCAACCAATTATATATGTTACATATGTAGTCTTGCATGTTATAATTTGTTGTATTTTATAAGCCCGAGAAGTATTATAACTGAATTCTTTCAGTCTATTTTTACCATACTGACACACACTACAATCTGTACATGTAAAGAAACCCTTCACTTGTGATGGCAACCAGGTCTTCCCTATCTTTGTTGGTAGCACATAACTTGGGCACAACATCTCTCTTAGTGTTCTACCCCTTCTATAGGTCACTTTGGGCTTTATCGAGATTTCCCCTTTAACTCCCGGCACTTCCTGTAATAGTTTCCAATGCTTGTACAGGATTTTATAAATATCCTGACTATATTTGTTATACTTCGTGACAAAATTAATTGAAGACCGAGTCATTGGGCCAGCATGTGCAGACCCCTGATGTAGCATTGTGGATTCCCTTGTTCTCTGCACTACTTTCTTTTCCGCATTGTCCAATATCCGTTTCTGATAACCTCTACATTCAAATCTTCTTCTAGTTGTTATTAAATTTTCTTTGAACACTTTGCTATCACTACAATTCCTCCGTGTCCTCAACATTTCTCCATATGGAATGTTGTTAATAATGGCCTTAGGGTGTGCGCTGGTAGCATGTAATACACTATTGCTCTCCGTTGGTTTCCGATACAATTTACTATGTAATTTGTTACCTTCTACATAAAACGTAATATCCAGGAAATCAATTTGCTCAACAGAGTGGCTCATTGTAAGCACCACATTGTAAGGGTTCCTGTTAAGGTAGTCATAATATTCTTGTAATCCCTCAACTGAACCACTCCACAATAAAATAATATCATCAATATACCTCCCCCAGAAAATGATGTTATTAACCCAGGGGGAGGCATATTTACCCCATGCATGCTCTCTTTCCCACCAACCCATAAACAGTCCCGCGTACGAAGGCGCAAATTTGGCTCCCATCGCCGTACCCTGGAGTTGCACTGTGTACCATGAAGAAAAAAATTCTTTGAAAGAATCAAGTCCGTCATCTCGAGTAACATTTCATTATGTTCAAACCACTCTGCTGTTCTATTTTTTAGAAAATGACCTAATGCACGAAGCCCCAGATCTTTTCTAATGCAGGTGTATAAACTGGCTACATCTAGTGTAACCAAATGCAGCCCCTCAGTCCAAGCGATGTCCTCAAATTTACTGAGAATATCCTTGCTATCCTGTATGAATGCAGGTAGATTTCTTACTAGTGGTTGTAAATAATTATCCACATACTCAGATAATCGCTCAGTTGGAGAATCTATTCCTGCTATTATTGGTCTCCCAGGGGGGAAATCTCCCCCCTTGTGTATTTTTGGTAATACATAAATACAGGGATAACTGGGTTTACTAACCCTCAAATAGTTCAATTCTCCATCATTCAGGAGTCCTTTTTCATTCCAATCCAAGAGTCTCATGTTAATAAAAATAGTCAGATCAGGTATGGGATTAGATGGAATTGTCTCATAACAGGCACCATCCATTAATTGCCTTTCTATCTCACCCATATAATCACATTTATTCATCACAACCACGTTACCACCCTTATCGGCTTCACGTATTGTTATATCTTCTCGATCACAAAGGGAATATAAGGCCTGTTGTTCATCTCGGGTGAGATTGAATGGACCTTTATCCCTGTACTGATTCGAATTTAATAGTTTGTGCAAATCCTCCGTTACCCGTGCATTGAACAGATCTATTCTAGGGTGGGATACTTGAGGTGTAAATTTGGAACGTTTTTTTAAACCACTGTCTGTATCAAGCTTATTAGAAACTCCCAATTCCATATTAAGTTCATTGCGAGTAATTTGTGTGTTTTCATTCAATGACATCAATACATGGATAGTATCCACCTCCCCCACAGTATATTCAGAAATTTCAGAGTTCGAGACATCAGACAAATTACATCTTGGATTTGTATGGAAAAAATGTTTTAATTTTAGCATCCTCGTAAATTTGTATAAGTCAACAATCACATCAATAATTCTGCAAGTTTGTGTTGGACAAAAACCTAGTCCCTTTCTCAAAACACTGCATTCATCATTACCAAGGCTGTGACTTGAAAGATTAACAATTGACAAACTAGAATCATTATGCTCCTGAATATTTGACCATTCGTGTATTGGCTTCAAGGTAGTAACCACATCTATTTTCTCCTGGATGACCGAAGATCCACTGCTAATTTTGGCAATTCTTGGGACAGAACGAAACGCGTTGGCTGTTGTGGCTGTCTACGTTACGTTTTCTTACCATGTGTAAAGAAGAATAAAGATTTCATTTTTTCAAATTACTGGATGGACATTTTGCATATGTGATATACTTGGACTTCACTGTTGAGTGGTGCAACCTGCAGTTGCTAAATTTACATATATATGTATGTATATATATATAATATATATATATATTCACTGAAAAAATGAAAGGTTGCAGGGGCATTACAGTTAGGCTCAGATTTCACTCATATGAGACCAGTGAAATTCAGCAGTTATAGTTACTAGAGCTAACTATAAATTATGCCCCCGCAATGCACTGCTTATGACCTCACATATTTCATCACTCATGGCTAGGTCGGTGACATCACGAGCGACGTACGAGTGAAGTCTGAGCCTAACTATAATGTCCCTGTAACCTTTCATTTTTTCAGTGGATTCTTTAATTCTATTTCCTAACTATAACGTTCCTGTAAGCTTTGTTTCTTTCAGTGAATGTCTAAGATTTTTTTTACATTTTATTGCCTAACTGTTACCTGTAACCTTTGAGAGTGAGTGTGTGAGTGGGTGCATGAGTCTATGAGTGGGATCATAAGTGTTTCAGTGGGTCTCTGAATGGGTGCATGAGTCTCTGAGTGGGCCTGTGAGTGGATGCATCACTGTCAGAGTGGGTGCATAAATGTCTGAGTGGGTCTGTGAGTGGGTGCATGAGAGTATGATTAGGTCTGTGATTGAGGTTTATAAGTCTCTGAGTGGGTCTGTGAGTGGGTGCATAGGTCTCTGATTGGCTCTGTGAGTGGGTGCATAAGTCTCTGAGTGGGCCTGTGAGTGGGTTCATGGGTCTCTGAGTGGCTCTGTGAGTAGGTGCATAAGTCTCTGAGTGAGTCTGTGAATGGGTGCTTGGGGCTCTGAGTGGGTGTGTGAGTCACTGAGTGCATCTGTGAGTGGGTGCATGAGTCGCTGAGTGTGTATGTGAACAGGATTGTGAGTATCTGAGTGGATCTCTGAGTGGGTGTATGAGTCTCTCTGTGGGTCTGTGAGTAGATGCATAAATCTCTGAGTGGGTCTGTGAGTAGGTGGATGATTTCCTGAGTGAGTCTATGACTTGGTGCATAAGTGTATCAGTGGGTCTGTGATTGGGTGCATAAGTTTCTGAGTGTGTCAGTGAGTGAGTGCATGAGTCTCTGAGTGGGCCTCGGTGTGGGTGCATAAGTGAGTCAGTGGGTCTGTGAATGGATGCATGAGTCTGAGTGGGACTGTGAGTGGGTGAATGAGTCTCTGAGTGGGTCTGTCAGTGGTTGTGTGAGTGGGTCTGTGAGTGGGTGCATGACTGTCTAAGTGGGTCTGTGAGTGGGTAAATAAATGTCTTAGTGGGTCTGTCAGTGGGTGCAGGAGTGTCTGAGCGAGTCTGTGAGTGGATGCATGAGTCTGTCAGTGGGTCTAAGAGTGGGTGGCTAAGTGTCTGAGTGGGTCTGTGATTGAGTGTATAAGTCTCTAAGTGGGTCTGTCAGTGGAGGCACGGGTCTCTGAGTGGCTCTGTGAGTGGGTGCATAAGTCTCCGAGTGGGTCTTTGAGTGGGTGCATGGGACTCTCAGTGGGTCTGTGAGTGGGTGCATGAGTTTCTGAATGGGTCTGTGAGTGGGTATGTGAGTGTCTGAGTGACTCTGTGAGTGGGTGCATAAGTGTATCAGTGAGATGTCATCAGTGATGTATTGTATTGTATTTTATTGTAATTGCATTTATATTGCGCTTACTACCCCTGATGAGGTGTCGAAGCGCTTTTTCAGCAAGTAGCATGCTACTCCGGAACCCATAAAGGATTAGTGTTGAATTAGTATAGTGAAATATGAAAGTAATTTGAGTGGTGGATAGGTTAGTCAGTTATTTGGATTCAGAAGAATAGCGGATGGATAGAAGAGGGAAAAAGGTTTGCATTTATATAGCGCTTGTTACCCCTGATGGGGTGTTGAAGCGCTTTTTTGGCAAGTAGCACGCTACTCTGAAACCCATAAAGGATTAGTGGTGAATTAGTATAGCGAAATATAAAATTTGAGAAGTGGACATGTTAGTCTGTTATTTTGATTGAAAAGGATAGTGGAGGGATAGAAGATTGAAGAAATTAGATTTTTTTTGGGGAGGTCATAGCAGTAGGAGGAGGCTTGGGATGAGTAAAAAGGGATGTGGAGTGGAAGAGTCAGAGGGAAGAGTTTAGAAAGGTTTGTTTTGGGGGATCGGTATAGTAAAAGAGGTGTCAGATGATGCAAGGAGGGGTAGAGTAGGGGAGAGTCTAAAAAGGGTTATTTTGGGGTTCAGTAGTGGTATGGGGTGTGGGATGAATGAGAGAGTGGATGTAGAGGATATATTGATAGAGGTATAGGGTGAGAAATAGGGTAGTGCATTGGAAAGAGAAGTAGAAATGTTTGAGATGAGTCAGAGAGTTGAGGTAGAAGATATATTGAGAGAGGCACAGGGTGAGAAATAGGGTAGTGCATTGGATATGCTGAATTAGAAGAAAGTAATAAATACATAGATCCATAAGTACATGGAAAGTATATAGATGCATAAAGGAAGGAAGTATATGTAGATTAAAGATATTGATAGAAATATAGGGTGAGAAATAGGGCAGTGCATTGAATATGCTTTTTTAGGAGAAAAGTAATAAATATATAGATCCAAGTACATGGAAGGTATATAGATGCATAAAGGAAGTAAGTATGTGTAGATTAAACATGCATTAGACGAACTCTAGTTTTCAAGTATATATGTACATATATAGGTACATATCTATAGTACAAATAAATGCTTATATACAGTGGGATATGCTGTATATTTCTGTTTGTGTATGGTGTTTATGTGGGGAAGAGCCAATTCTTGAGAAGTTTTCTGAAGATAAGGTGGTTGTCCGTGGATCTTATGTTGGGAGGTAAAGAGTTCCATAGTTTGGCTTCTTGAACAGAGGAGGATGTGCCACCTATGGCTTTTTTCTTGTATCTTGGGATTTTGAGGCGAGGTGCCACTCTAGAGCGGAGGTTCCTTTGTTGAATGTGTTTGGTGATTTTATTCCTGATGAAGAGTGGTCCCATTCCATGTATCGCTTTGTGGGTGATACAAAGCAGCTTGAACGTGGATCTTCTTGCAACCGGTAACCAATGCAGGGCTTTCAAGGCAGGGGAGATGTGGTCTCGCTTTTTGATATGCAAGAGTAGTCTGGCAGCCAAGTTCTGAATCCGTTGTAGTCTTTTCATGGTCGTGGTAGAGGCTATTGGAGTAATCGAGTTTGGACAGAACAAGGGAGATGGTAGCTTGGACCTTGTGTGGAAATCCCTAATGGGGGAAGATTCGTCGCAGAGTTTTATAGTAACAAAGCTTGATCTTGCTGGTTTGTCCACTTGGGCATTCATCGATAGCTTGGAGTCCATGGTCATTCTGAGGTTTCATACTTCCTTCGATACTTTAGGCGGTGATCCCAGTTCATCAGGCCAGGCGGCAAGCAGGTCATAATGTTTCCAATCGCCACACGTGAGTATTTCCGTTTTGGAAGCATTCAATTTGAGATGGCTCCAAGTCATCCATTGATCCACGGCTCTGAGACAACTGCAAATTGGCGAGTTTCCAATGTCTTTGGGGCATTCCAGTTGAAGGAGTATTTGTGTGTCATCTGCATAGTTATAGCACAAGAGGTGAAATTGATTGATCAGTACTGGTAATGACTTCATGTAGATGTTGAAAAGCATGGGCGTGATTATAAAGCCTTGAGGGACCCCTGATTTTGTTGAGTATGGTTTGGACGAGAAAGGTGGGGTATGTATGACATTAGTTCTGTTTCAAAGGTAGGATGTCATCCAGTCTAGAGCAGTTCCCTCTATGCCGGCTTCGTAGAGTCTTTGTATCAGAGTGTCATCGTCAACCGTGTCAAAGGCAGCCGAGAAGTCCAAGAGGAGTAGCTGAGCAACCCTTTTGCGGTCAACTGTGTTCTTCAGGTCATCCCAGATGGCAAGGAGGGCAGATTCTGTGCCTCTTCCCAGATGGAATCCCGTTTGGAAGTCTGAAAGTATGGCATTCTCTTCAATGAATTGTGACATCTGGGCGAACGCTGCTCTTTCTATCAGTTTACTCACGAAAGGTCCATTTGCAATGGATCTGTAGTTGTCAGGGTTCAGTGGGTCCCAGTTTGTTTTCTTCAGTAAAGGGCATGTGTATGACTTTTTGAGTTCTTCTGGAAATATTCCAGTAGTTAAGGAATCATTGGTGATTCTTCTTACTGGAGTGGCAGCAGAGGTTGTTAGAAGAATAGTCTTGCAAGTTTGCTTTGGACACGGGTCACAAGGGCTGCCGGCAGGCCTGCTTGCTTTGACCAGGTCCATAAATTCATTGTGTGAAACATGTTGGAAGGAACAGAGAGGCTGGGTTAGAGTATTCTTGGATTGTTGTTTTGTAAAAGGATTAGTGCTGGTGCTTTGTCTCTGTTTTAAGTATGAGTCCAAGGTGTCTGCTTTGTCCGTGTAATGATTTGTCAGTTTGTCTGTGAAATCTTGAGTAACGGGATGAGCTCCTCCTAGGCAATTTGGTTTACGAAATTCATTGAGTATTTTATAGGATTCTTTATTTGTACTTTTAGCATTTTTAATTCTGTCTGAATGGTACCTTTTCTTTGCTTTTTTGATAGCTGACTTGTATAATCTGTTAATTTTGCTATAGATATATATTTTAACAGGTGTTCAGTGATCCCACACTTCAGAACTGATGGAAAAAATAGGCTTTTGAGCCATTTTGTTGAAATATTGTTCTTTAAAGTGCACCGTTTAGCCCTGACTGCCACATTAGTGGGTTCCTGTGTTAGAGGTTGCTGGGACCACCCAGAAGCAATTGTGCAATTTGAGCGAAGTATTTATACCTTATTTATGAACATTCACCAGCTATCACTAAAGAGATAAGCCGACTGTTGACTTGCATAAAAACACAAAAACCTGATTTTCAAAATGCTTAAAACCAGAGAAAAATGTCCTAGCTAATACCTTCATCTGGCAAATATTGGAACTCCATGGCTTCGCTGACTTCCTTATCCGAAGGACGTTGAAGTTGCATCAGCACCCGCACTGGCTCTCAAATTACCTGGTTTTGATACACAGGCGTGCGGAAGACTATTGCCACCTGCTGGTGGACATCAGCCTGCGAAAAGGTCCCTTTGGCTTCCCAGGAACCCATGAAGAAACACACTTCAATATCTTCTTTTCTGACTTATCAGTGATGCCACTGACCATGTCATGAGTGATGTAATATGTGAGGTCATGAGCAGTGCAGGAGTGTACGTTATAGTTAGCTCAGGTAACTATAACTACCGATTTTCACTGGTTTGTAAGAGTGAAATCTGAGCCTAACTATAACAGCCCTGTAACCTTTGTTTTTTTAGTAAATTTCTACATTTTTTAAATTCTATTTGCTAACTATAACCCTGTAACCTTTTTTTTTTAAGTGAATATAGATAGATAGATAGATAGATCAATAGATAGACAGACAGACAGACAGAGAGATAGATAGATAGATAGATAGATAGATAGACATTTTAAACTGTTGTAGGTGGTCAAAACACTTTTATCTATGGCCAATTCCCTCCCTTAAATTCTCATCTAGAGATGCCACAGGTATTTAATCTAACCGTCTAGTGTAGTGAGTGAGTCTGACAACCTCCTGGAGGATATGCGGTGGACAGAACAGCCGCTCTCCCCCTCTTGAGCTCACTCCACTGACTTCCCATATGCAAGAGAATTACATTCAAGATTTGGTGCACAGTGCACAAATCATTGAGCTCCAGAGGACCCAGATATCTGACAGAGAAACGTATTCCATACCAGCCGAGCAGACCTTTGAAGTCCAGGGTGAAATTTCTTCTCACTATGCTCCGCATTAGGAAAACACGCTCCTGGGGGGGGAAGCTTTCTCTTATCTGGCCCCCTTATATTGGAATCAGCTACCCTCCCATCTACGGAAGTGCCCGGACCACTTTTATTTTAGAAAGCTTCTCAAAACTGAGGTTTTCAGATACTAATTCTGCTTGCCTTTGGTGCCCTGCGGTGCTT
Organism: Calotriton arnoldi; assembly: GCA_963921515.1. NCBI lineage: Eukaryota > Metazoa > Chordata > Amphibia > Caudata > Salamandridae > Calotriton > Calotriton arnoldi. The sequence continues at coordinate 235,848 of CAWUFW010008490.1, read as the reverse complement.
AGATACCCCTTCCGGGGTGATTCATGTGCATTATAAATTATATTAACATAACATAACATACCATTGCATATAGGTCAACAAGAAAAATATGTGCCTTTCCACAGGGCCATTTTCCACGTAAGATAGTGGATGACCCCTCATTCTTCCACTCCTAAAAGCGGACCATGGGTTACTCAGCCTACCGGGGCATTTCTAGGTGTCCCAAATTCCCAGCCCAGCCTGAAGAGAAGCTCACACGGATTCAGAGATGTTATGATTTCTTACCACTGCCAACGTGGTGCAGCCGTCATTACCATGCAGTATATAGACCCTTCTCCTTGAGGGGCAGCAAAATGCAGCTACACTACTGCAGACTCTCCTCTTCCTCAATGACAGATCGTGCACCTGGCAGCAAATATGGCACTTTAAAAAAAAAGTTTTTAATTGAATTTTATTATCCCATCATTGCATAATACAGATGCATTTGGCATACAAGCTTAATGCACCAAGTGCAACAGAAGTAACAACATGCAGTGCATAACGCAAACATACAGTGCAGTACATTCAGCCCAGTTTAGCCCTTGTCGACTGCTACATACAGAGTAGCGGTCACCACCACATTACTCATGTAGGCAACTAGTGCCCCCTCTCCCTGCATCATAGTTCATAATTCTTGACCTCATTTTAACACATCAGGGTGCTCCAGAAGGAAGAGTGTCACAGGGCTTCAGATATCTTTTGGCCTGGAGGAGACCGGCAATTCCTCAGCATAAATGTCCAGTTGTTCTCTACAGTACACAACATCCAACTAGTTGCTGCAGGTACAACCCTCCCGCCCCAGTTCTTTGCCACTAGTCTTTTGGCCAGCAATAATGTGATAGCTACTAGTTTGCGGTTACATGGTTGAATTGATTTAAGCAGTCCCAGCAAACATATCTGCGGAATGCAATCAACCTTCTCCATAATCATTTGAGATAGGAGTTGCGTCACTTTGACCCAATATAGAAACACATATCTGCAACCCCAGGCAAGGTGTATAAAGCTTGCGTCCTCTATACCACACCTTAAAGAGCATGAGTCCCGCCGCAGCCCATATCTGTGTAGCCGCTCTGGTGTATAATACATTTGATGAAGAAACAAAGTGAATTATCCTGAAATTGCAATTTGCCGTGAGGCGTCCAGTCAGCGCACAACATGACACCCAATCCTCCCACAGCAACAGCGTGTCAAGCATTTCATTCCATTGTTCATGAGCCACAGATGTAATCATTGGGTTTTCAATGAGTGAAGTGTTGTATAATCTGGTTATCAGACCCTTGGTATCCTCCTTGCATCTGAAGTGCATTTAACACCGGCGGTTCATTCAGGAACTACGGGTATATCACCCTAATTGCCGCACGTAATCTAGCATACACGAAACCTAGCATCGCAGTATAGGGCTTCTTAGCAGTGAGTGCTTCCAATGTTATAAATCTCCCGCTAGGATATTGGTCACCTAGTGTGGTTACACCAGCCTCTTTCAGTATTCCCAATGCCCCGTGTTCATGGGTGGCTGCTGCGATGTCAGGATGTGCTGCCACCGAAAGGGCTGGTGCGTATATGTAGTCCCTACCTGCTCTAACACGCAACTCCTTCCATGCACGTGAAGTGAAACTTACTGTGTTTATGTGCATTTAGGGATTCATAGGTCGATTATAAAGTACCATAGCTGTGAGTGGGGTTGGGTAAGCACCATCCGCTTCCACAGCCAGATGCAGTAGATATCACTGTGGGAACTGCCAATAGTGTGCAAAATGTGCTTGCGCGCATAGATAATACAGTCACACGTCTGGCGTCCCAAAGCCACCCCGCTCAAATGGCGGTACCAGAGTATTCCAGCTGCAGCGCGGCTGCTTGCCCACCCATGCCAGAGTCAGCAAGCATGCGTGGAGAGACTTAAAGAGCGTTCTATTTAACACTATGGGAATATTTGCAAATAGATAAAGGAACTTAGGCAGTACCGTCATTTTTATAACTGCAACATGATCCGATAGGGATAATGGGAGGCGTATCCATCTAGCCACCTGATCTGTTAGTGTCTTGATCGCTCGCCCATAATTCATACTAACCACAACCTCTGGGTCCCTATGTATCCAAATACCTAAATATTTAACAGGCTCTATAGCCCATGTCAGCGGGAATTCCAGCTCATACGATGTGGTGCACTGTGTGAGAGGGAATATTACAGATTTTCCCAGTTGATGTTGAGGCCTGAGTACCCTCCAAATCGTACATACTCCCTGCGCAAGGTGGAGGGAAGTATCCCGCTATCATATGCTTTCGCATATACCTCTGCCAGTGTTGGGACCAACCGATCTGCATATGCTTTTTAAAATTCACTGGGCAGACCATTCGCTCCCACTGCCTTCCCATTTGGTAGCTTTAGAATGGCCTCTTTAACATCCTCAACAGTTAATGGCTACAGGAGAAATTCCCTTTGACCCGATCACAACCATCCCAGTGCCACATCATCTAGTTGATTAGCTACTTCTATATCCATAGCGGCCGTCCGATTCGCATATAGATCAGCATAGAAATCAGTAAACACCGGTAATATTGCCGATGTTGTACAATGAGGCACAGAATTTTGATCCAGTATTTCGACTATATGACCCTGTTCTTTTCGCTCAGACAGTGTACATCCTATTCTGCCTCCCACCCCATATGCTCTTGCCGTCCAACGCCCGGACATATGTCACACCTCTTGCTCTGAAATCTCCACGTGCTCAGAAGTCAATTCACTCATCGGTGCTAATTTGTCAGGTGTTGGCTGCAGTTCATAATGCTGCTCAAGATTCTGCTACTTACTTTCGATATCTTGAAGTTTATTATGGAGCGACTTTAGGATGCCAGCTTGTAACCCCATACACTCCCCACGGATGGTAACCTTAAAGGCTTCCCATAATGTTCCTGCTCCCTCAACTGATCTCTCATTTTCATGAAAGAAATCGGTAATGACTGTCCCTATCGTGGTACAAAAGACTGGATCCGACAGGGACGTTGGCTGCAATCGCCACTGAAAGGGGGGTTTGGTGTATGTCGGGATCACCAGCTCCAACAATACAGGAGCATATGGTCAGATAACGTTCTGGCCAAATGTACCATCCACCCTGTCCATGCACACAGCTTCCTGGAGACTTGCCAATAGTCCAGCCTTGACCATGAGTTATGCACAGAGGAAACAAAAGTGCCTTCCTTTGCGCCTGGATTTCTAGCTCTCTACACATCAATCAACCCCTCCACATCCATAATCTCTCTGAATGGATGAATAGGTCCCTGCAGGGAGTACCTTTGACGAAAGTGTGAAAATAAGGCCTCCCTCCTGCGTTCCCTCTGGGAATCCGTTGCCCTGAGTTACAGGGGTAATTCCTCACCGAGACCAGTGGCAAGTATTAGGCTTGTTCCAGTTTTTAACCACTTAAGAGTGCCTGAAACGAATAGTTGACACGCACGCACGTCTTTGGGGGAAGTAACTTCTTTACATCCCACCCTGACAAAAGCCCAGGACCTATTTAGGCCAGATAGTAAGGGCTGAAACATGTTGGTGCTGGAGTAAGGGTCATAGGACCATAACATCCTTAGACACCCTATTGTATATATTTTAACCTTCCCTCCCACTCCATTATTAAAGAATTCTTTAGGAGTGGGTGAGGAATTTTATCTTTAACAGTACGCCCCCATGCACAATATCCTTTAGTGCTCTCTGAAATACGGTTGAGCCCACCCCGACTTTCAGCAGTTGGGTGAGCCCTATGCTGAAGCATGTCACTATTAGAGTGAGTGAGGGCTATTTAAAGAAAAGGGTCTTTTTCCCTTCCCAATCATAGCAACGGGTTGGACATAATTCTGTTGTTTCTCTTGTGAACTTTGTTCAGGAGAGGATCACCACTACACACTTAGGAACCCCCATCCAATTTGGGTCATTCTTTCGTTGCTTGTCCTAGTTAGAGAGAAAGCAACTATTTGACTATAGAAGGGACATTCTTGTGGTAATAAAAAAGCAGGATCATCAACATTAGGCTTGTATGTATTAACACACACAACCATTGAGCCCCCCAAGGAGCCTTGTACCAACAAGAACCTGCCCTGGTCATCAGTTTTGCTGTGAGTAAGTGTGAATGGAGTACCCTTTTTCACTAGGAGCATGACACCTCTTGAATATACAGAGTATGACGAGGTCACCCTAACAACTGCCCACCTCTTCCCCACATTCTGTTCTGTGTATTTCGTCAGGTGGGTTTCCTGCAACATAGCCACTTGAATAGCGTGCCTGTCCAAATACGCAAATACCTGCCTAATTTTTTGGGGGTTATTTAGACCTCGTACATTCCACGTCAGCATTTTAATTTGATCTCCCTGATTTGCCATTCATAAGGCAGAGTCCCCGCAACCACATGAAGTGCCACCCACCCCCATTGAGTAGTCAGCGTTGCACGCATATTTACAACATGTACTGCATCTGCACAAACAACCCCAAAGAAACCACCCCCACCCACTTCAGCCAACCCAACTCACCAAAGCCATCCCCCATCAACAGAACTCTGTGCACAACAAGGTCATACACGAACACTTGCATTTGTTGTATACCCGTCGGGGGGGTCGCTAGTGCCTGAAAATCCCTCCCGTTCACATGGGAGGTGGCCGAGTGAACCCAATAAGTCTGCATAATTAATATGCATCTACTGCAGCTGTTCTCATTTTATAGCAGCTAGCCCTGCCCCACAGTATCACAATTTAGTGAATTTGGCATGTCCTCCTAAAAGTCTTCCAGAGACACGCCACAATGCAGCGACAATCTTCTGCCAATGTAACCGTTCCTACGTATTACAGAAGAAGCCCCAACCTATACGAAAAAATGGATAGTCTCTGTGGATCTCACCCAATGTTGGCCTCATCCTTACTCAGAGAGCAACAATCTCTGCACAGTCTTTATCATATCCATCGTCAGCCAATGGATCTGCTGGGTCCGTTGTAGCATTTTCACATATTCCATTGCATTCCTGGGAGTCGTGAACATTTTTTGCTTGCCCTCCACCTCAATCGGCAGCCGAGCAGGGTACAGCATGGCATAGAGAATGCTCTCAGCGTGAAGTTTCTTTTTTACTGGGAGAAATTCACACCTCTCCCTCCTGTACTGCGACAGTGAAATCAGGGTAGAAGTCTAGTGTATTTCCTTTAAAGTTGGTGGTTTGCTTCTCCCTCGCTAGGAGCAGGACTGTATCTCTGTCACGGTAATTGAGCAACCGCGCAATTATCGGGCATGGTGGAGCACCCGGGACTGGGCGCGCTACTAGTGACCAGCAGCACTTCGGATAGGGTTTTAGGCCCAAACACTTCTTTGAGCATTGACTCGATATATAGTTCCATCCGGCCCGTGTTTGGGGTCTCTGGCAGCCCAGTAATGCGGAGATTATTGCGCCGTGACCTCGCCTCCAAATCCTCGTTTTTTGCCTGGATCACATCTTACACCTTCTCCATGGTCAGACTTTTGGACGCGACGGATTGAAGGTTGTGCTCCATAGTTGAAATGCGCTGCTCTGCTTCTCCAAACCGGGCACCTTGTTTATCCAGTTTGGTTGCAAAATGGTCCATTCGCATGTTAAGAGCATCTATTTTCCCTGTCTCCAGGTGAAGGCCCGCTCTTTATCAAATGCAGTTTTTAAAGAGCGAGGACTGCCGATGATGAAGCATGACACTTGGTGGTGTGTGAGGACAGTCCTTACAATTTTTTGAGATGCCCAACACCACATAGGTAATAGGAATAGTGTGCCTCTATCTTCCTTAAAGAATCAGACACTGAGTCAGGGTAGTTTCTTGTTGTGTGTTACATTTAACTTGGAGGCCAGCTCACCCTGACTGCCCCGTAGCCTCTTGTTCCCTCCCCTTTTTGAATATTAGGGTTATTGTGTGTGTGTATATACCCATCACAGCACACACATGCTCGAATCAGGCGTTCCAACAAGCATGTCCCGTAGTGCCAGCAACCTGCGCCTGTCAAGTCAATCCACAATCACCGTCTTCTGAAATTCAATTTTATGTATTTCTAATGTGTTAAAGCTTTGTTCTTGTTCTTTTTTCTTTTATTTTCCCCCTCAATGGCCTGGCTCCAGCCCCAACCACGCTCGCCAGCTGGATTTATTTATTTCAGGCCAGCAGGCGCAGGTAGCCAGTCGTGTCGCAGCCGCCCGTTCGGCCAGCCCCTCCAAAACTTCACTGGGTTCACCAGCCAGGCCCCAGAGCGTGACCCAGCCGCTCACGCAGAACCACACGCTCCACAGACGGACTCCCTGGCACTCAGGGTGGTCTGCAGCTCCCCCACACAGAGTCCGGACCACCGTTCCGAGCAAGGCACCCACCACACCTTACCCTCGCTCGTTTCGGCGGTCTGCAGCTCCGTCCCAGGCCACCGCAGCAGTTAGCTCCAGCTACGATCCTATACCGCCAGGATCTCACCGTCAGTCAGAGCAATCCCCCGTCACTGCCAGCTCCGCACCTGTCATCCGGCAGCTGAGGTACAGCTAGTAGTCTCAGGCAGCCGCCATCTTGTCGCCTCGTTGTGTGGCCAGGCTGCCAAGGCAGATTGATAAAACACCGCCCTTTGATGCTCCTGTAAGTGCTCCGGGGTCTGATATTGTTCATGTCGCTTTATTTAAACAATATCCGTTGCCGACAGCCTCGGATGGCACCTTATTGCTAGGATAATTGACGGATATTAGCACTCGGCCGGCAGAGCTGCTCTAGGAAGCAGCCATCTTGCCGCCGGCTCTCTAGCGCCTGCCTGAGTACCACATTTCAGGTTTTTGGAAAGAATAACAGGATGTAGTTGTGTGGACCGGAACACGTGTACCAAGCTATTCTCTCTCTTGCTTGGCCTGCATATGGTGCACAGTGGCTTGAATTTTTGTACTCAGGCTATGAAAGATATGTCAGAAATTATAGTAAAATTAAGGCTAGTCAAAAAGACAGATTGACCATGCCTTGACCGATTTATCATTAAAGGAGACTTTTATACCCTGGTGTTATTACTAGCTGCAAAATTATCCTTGCTGAGAGATTTTGCATTAGTCATTGGGAGTGGTTTGTACCCAATTTTAAGTCTGATGTTAAAAAAATGGGAGTAATATGAACAAATAGCTTTTCTGTCCATTTTTGGACATGTTATTGTTTCATATGTGTGCTTTGTACATGGGTAATCACGACCAGATGACAGCTATTGGTAACGCCTGAGCAAAAAACAAAGTGAGAGAACAACTTGCAGTCAGCTCTTAATGGACAGTAATGCTAAAACAGATGCACATAAATTTGCCTGCTTTAGCCCTTCCGCTCAAGTTGAAACTGCTCCCATAAGCAGCATACTTCAATTGTGGCCCTTGCTGTTAGACTGGTGCTGGCAGAACTCATCAACAAAGCACAACCCCTGGTCCTTCTGCAAAGGTACTTAATCCATTTCACAAGCATAACATGTGCCATGTTTGCAGAATTAAATTATACCACAAGCGGTCTCCATTGTAAATTGCTTAGAGTTCAATAGAGAGCTTTTTGAAACATTTTTCCTTTCTCCATACACTGGTGCATGCTGAATCTTCACACCTTTCCCTGGCAGAAGTACAAAATATTAAATTTCTCTGTTTCATTGACGGCGTATTAAGTACTCCAGAGACATATTCCAAATATGTTATAGTTCGTTGTTGGCCTTTAGTCTTTCTTTCATTTTTATTCCTGCTCTCTCAGCAGCAGCCTCTTTCCTTGGAACTGGAGGCAGTTATCCTTCACCATGACTAAAACGGTCCCTGAGGCTACTGCAGTTATCAAACCTAGCTCCTCACTCAGAAAACCAGATGGCATTATGCTAGCCAGAAGAATATTTGGAAGGACCCTTACAAGGTGATGAAAAGGCCATCTGTGTTCCAGACAGTTTCCATGAATCTTTATTGCCATCCCCTGTCAGCCATCAATAGCCCACATAAAAAACTTGAACAAAGCTGCTGGCCACTGAAGTTCTTTTCATGTTTTGCCCTATGCCTATCTTCTCATAAGCGGCATTTCTTTGGTTTAGAGTTGCTACATGATTTCTTTATAAAAAAGACACTAGGGCCAAGATTTACATAGAAGTCAAGCAACACTACGCAGCAGGTGAAGTTGCTGCGCAGCACTATGTAAATTGTAGAGAGCAGAACAGCCCCACATTTACTAAGATGTGGGGCTAGCGCAGATTAGGCAGACATGGGTCAACGCAGACACACATGCGCAAGATGCAAGGGTGTCTGTGTTGTCTGAAGCATAGATTTTGTACTGCAAGGTGTCCCTACCAGTACAAAAAATATTCTTTAAGGTTTGTCCCACTTTGTGTGCATGCTTAACAATGCAGTAGAGAACTTAAAACATTTCTCCTTGTTATACATGCCTCAAGGAGGGAAAGGATTTTGGAGCAAATCCCTGTCATCAAAATCCATGGATGGTCGCGTGGACATGCCCATGCACCACCCATGGAATGCTCCCTTGAAGCGACATAACACTAGGCAGCACATTACAAAACATTGCATTACTTTGGGTTGAAATCTAACATAAATAGCGATTTGTGTTGGATTGTAAATCCCACCTGAGCAATTTGCTTCTGATTTTCATTAGAAAAAAAAATCAAACCCTACTGAAAAAATTTGTAAATCTTGGCCTTAGACCTTTGAGCCAGTGTCCTTGGAATGCACTAGTATTCACTGCCTAGAAAAGGGGTGTGGCTCTGGGCACCTAGGGTCAAGGCAAGCATTCATAAGGATTGGCAGGAACTATTGACTACCTGCTCCCTTGAGCGTTCACTATTGTATGCAGAGTACATGATCAACCCTCACATGTGTAATAAGCTGGTCAAGAGTCTGACACCTGTCTTTTGCCTCTTGTGAGGTGCCTAGCACAGGCTCTCCTTTTATATGTCTAAATAATGTTCTACTGACCTTCTAACTCCAGCACTCACTCCAGAAATCAATGTTGTGCTGTGCCTACTTGCTTTATCTCATCTCAATGGATAAAGAGGGAATGTCAAAGATATAGATGTCATTTGAGGGTCACCCACGATCACAGTTGGGGCCTCTGGCTGGTCCCTTGCAACCCCTGGCACTGCCCTTGCAACCCCTACAATCATAGATTACAAAGACAATGCAAGGACCAGAAGCAAATTGGTGCTCTGATGACCCCTGTTTGCTTTATGTTGTTCACAAGTACCTGGACATTTTAAATCATTCACATTTAGCAAACCAATACATACAGAGGTGCGTGCAATGCACACATGCTAATGAATTACAATTTTACTTTCCCACTGGAAACTCCCTGCCCCTCCTTCATTATGTCAGGACTATTCTGGAGCAGAGTTTATTTCTCTTTCTGCTTCTGCTGAAATTCGTATGTGCCTGTGCAGGGCCTCTCTTTCTGTTGGAAATAAAGAAATGTGTTTGGTTTTCCTGGGAGGAGAGGAGGGGTAGCATGGAGTCCCAGTGAATCCAGATCCTGCTGCCATGTCCCTTATGCCATGAGAGGGTAGCCCTGTTAGGGCTGACCTCTTTCCTGAACCCACACTGGCCTCTAACCATACATTTTTAATTTCCTTTTTTATAAAGCAATATTAGTTGTAACTCTGGTTATAATTGTTAGGATTGCAATGAGAATAAAACTAAATGGTCTTTGAAGTACATATGTTAAGTCTCAAAGACTTGTGGGCTGGATATTCAACTTTTTGAAAGCTCCAATGCTGGGCTCAAAACCTCCACTTTGAAGATCATAATTAAACTGCATTGGACACTTGTCTGTGCAACTGTAAGGGCCCTTTGCTCTTCTGTCCCATTCATAGGTGGGTGCCTACTAGAATACAAAGTTAAACATGCATATGTGTAGCTGCCAAATGGGTAGTGTTATATGTGGCAATTTTCTTTTGCAGTTTAAAATCACAGTAGGTTAAAATCCCAGGCTTGTTGAAAGGGTAACTGTTAAAAATTGGGCTACTGGTTGAGAGGGCTGGAAGCCTCACTCAGGCAACAACCCCAATCCTTGTCAGGGTGAACCACAAAAGCCAATAAACGAGCCTGTGCTTAACCCTCTGATAGACTGGAATCTATAACAAACACAAACAATAATAAAGTAAAAACACAACTTAAGAAAAATACCAAACTAATTTCGAAAAATAGAGTAAATTGAAATAAAATGATACCAGAATGACAAAAATCTAATCAGTAGAACCGGAGAAATTCAAGATTCAAGTTTTTTGTGTGATTAGCACCTAAAAGCACAAAGCACCACTCACGGTCATCTAGGGGTCCTCTTCTGGGAGAAAGCCACAAGTTCTGGCTGACCGCGATGGAGTGTAGGCTGGATACAGGGACCAGGTAAGTCGCACTGAAATCTTACCTTCAAAATTTGGCACAAAGAGTTCCATTTGCATTGGAGGAGGCCACGAGGACAAAGCTGAGCATCGCAGATGATTGTAACAAAACTAGAAGAGTCAGCCAGGTGTAACAGGTGGTCATTGTTGCAGTGCATAGAGCCAGTCCAGTCACGGGCTGACGTTGCAGTAGCGGGAAGTTCAGGTCTTACATTGCTGGTCATTGCTGGTAGTCACTGTCGGCACGAAGAGCATATCTCACTGGAGATTTACATTGGTGGTCGTCGTGGATGGCAGAATCTTGGCACGAAAGGGTGCATTTGCTGTTACGAGCAGCCCAACTTTAAGATGGAATTTGAAATGAAGTGACAAAATGATGGGGGCAGGTATAGCAGGCATATATGCAAGAGTAATGTAGCTAGAGACCGGAAGCTGAGATGACAAATGGAAAAGGGAATGGTAAGAAGGGAGATATTCAGATAGCAGCTTCATAGAGGAAATAAGAATCTGGAAGATAGATGTGACAATGTTTGAGGTAAATGTGATTTTTGAGAAATCAGGGAGATATAGTGGTATATTCGAGAGATAGAAATGAATTTCGAATCCACACTGTGTGATGATGCTTAGAAAATGAACTGCTAAAATTGGAACTGATAGGAAAATTGGAGACATAGTGATCATTTGTGGTCAAAAATAGGGATGAAAATGAAATAGTGCTTGGATGAAATTGAGCTGAGACAATTCAGGTTCTGCAGGAGAAATAGTAAATAGAGAAGAGAGATGTTTAAATGGGAGAAAAATGGGAACTGATATAGCTGAGTGGGCGATACGGAGATAAATATAAGGGAATAAGAGTGTCAGAGGTGGAGGTAGGAGGCTAACTAAAGAAGAGAAAGGAAACAAATGAGAGTGGTTGACCTGCAAAGAAACCCAGGAGAAATATAGGCATGAGTGAGAATGTTCAATAGATACAGAGTTGATAGAATGACAGGTGAATGTGTTGAGAAACAAGTCAGCAAAAGGAGTAAGTTAATGATTGACACAGTTGATACAGTAAAGATGGGAAAATATCTGAGGTACTTTTTAAAATGATTAAAAACAGAATGATTTGGATAACACAGCTGTGTCGTTAAAAGAGAACTGGTAGTCAGGAGTGGGCAGGTCAAGTGAAGTAAGAACGAGGTAGAGATGAACTTGATAAAGGAAGAGGTGAGCTGAGAGGAAGAATGTGAAGGAAGGAGAAAAGAAGAGAATCAGCTCTGGATGTGAGTAGATTAGAATACATCCAAAAATTAGAAAGAAAAATTAATTAATATAGTATGTTAAATGTGCCGTAAAAAGAGTAAAAATTTAATGTCAAACACTTATGAAATGTGCTAATTCACATTAGGCAATCATTGTTATTCATGTAGGCCACAGAAAACTCCTGACAAGTTTTTGCTATTTAGAAAGAAGCTTGATATTGCTGAGATGTGCACAATGTAATTCAGAAGCTTGACCTTACAGTGACATGCTTAGAGTTGTTGACATAACTGTAGAGTATTCTTTTTTAACAAAATGCATTACTCAATATCAATATTTTATTCTTGAATGTCATGAACTTTCTATTTTATTATGTTTCATACAATCATGAAATAAGAAAGCTTTTGTATTTAAACAATGACGTAGTTTAGTGTAAAGGAATAAGCTACCTAACAGTAATTTTGCCTTTTAGTTAGTAGTTCATTGTTCTTGCAGTGAAACAAACTTATATGTGGAAGGTCGATCTGCGTTAAAGGCCTATGGAACTATGCCTGATGTTACCAGAAACTAACCACGCAAGACTGCCTGTAGCTAACCGTACGATAAAAAGGTTACATTTGCATGTATTTCCATGGAATGGAGGAGCTGAACCTGCCTACTGAAGAGCTTTGTCCTCCAATAGTTTTGTGGAGAAAGCAGACTGTTACAATGATTTTGGCATAAATACTTGAATTTTACATTAGTGTGTGTCCCTAGCTAGGTAGAGGAGATTCAAGCAGATTTTTTTAGATGCTTTTCCCAGACCCTTGATGGTTGCGGCTACTGCTGCTACTGTTTTCCCCTACTTGCCTTACTTTGCTTTTCACTTGACAGCTTGCTACTGCAACTGTATGCTGATCTAATTGGATTTATCAAGACTCGCCTGAGTCTTATAGACTACTCTTTATAGGGAGTTCTGCTACTTTGATTGGATTTTGAAGCTTTATGCTCTTTTACATTTGATTTCAAACTCTTTATGGATTCTTAAAAATCTAAAACTCTGATCCGGATTTATGGAATAGCGAACGTATTGCTATATAGAACACGCTTAGATTCATTTATATCATTTGATGCTCTCTCTAACCATTCTTTTTAGTGAGATTTTTGTAAAATTATTTGATTGATGGACTAACTAAATAAAGACCAAAAGTAAAGAAAAAACATTACTGACGCCTTAATGAGAAATACATTTTTCAAATGACAATACAACTCTAATCATTGACTGAATTTAATCTGTTAATGGAATTTAAATTTGAGATGTCTAACTTGCTCCTTGACTCCTAATACACATTTCCAAGGTCCATCACTAAGAAAGATTTAGCACGGAACAGTGGGCTTAAATTCTAAAGAAGAGGACAAATAGATAAATTTTGAGGCCCAGTCTAAGCTATCAATTACAGACAGAGGGGCCGATTCCGATTCGGGCCGGAAATCTCTCCGACCGAGCCGGACCCGGAGAGATTTCTGACCGAATCGGACCCGTGCAGCCCGACCGAACGAGTACGATGCGCACGTATGCCATCGGACTCGAGTCGGTCGGACTCCCATTGAAGTCAATGGGAGCCTGTCGTACAACGCGTACGCGGGCTCCCATTGACTCAATGGGTGCGAGGCGGACAAGGGCACCCCCTACAGCGTGTACGCGGCGAGGTGACTCGCGCCGTACACGCACAGGTAGGGGGGACCCATGGGTCCCCCCTGTGGGCGACTCGCGCGGCTACGCGTACAGGGGGGTCCGACACGGACCCCCAAAGTACGGCTCCGACTGCTCTTTGGAGCCGGAGTGCGCTGCTCGGTCGGACTGCTCACGGCGCGCATCGTACTTACCCGGCCGGGGAACGTCTCCATTGCGCGGTGCGAGTCGAGTCCGAGCGAGTCGTCGGTGCGGTTAGACCCGGGAACGAGTCGGTCAGAGCGGTCGGGACGCCCGGACGAGTCGGTCGGCGATTTCGCATGGTACTCGCTCGCCCGGACGCGCGTACGAATCGGTCGGGCAATAGGGCTCCGAATCGGATCCGGTTAAGCCGAATCCGATTCGGAGCCCTACCGGCCGGGATCGGAATCGGCCCCAATGTTGTGAGAGGGATAGAGATGGAGAAAGAATTGGGATCATATCATAGATCTGCACGACATTACCTTTCATAATTTGAGTTAGAAGCATCTTTGTAAATCATGTGGTATTTAATAGGATATTCAGGCATAGTCTGTATTTGCATAGGACAATGTTTGGCCTATAGTGGCTCTACATAGGTAGAAAATTATTACGACCATAAATCAAATACATTTGGCAAGTAAAATAGGTGTGTAACTTTTTAGAAACAATTATAATAATTTATTATTCTTGCACTTATTACTAAGTTTACTGATGTAATATATAAAACATTAACAGGGTCAAAGGTAATTTGATGCCCAGGTTCAAAGAGGCATACCAACATAAATAAAAAATGTATTTTATCATTGCGATGGAACCACATACTGGGCAAGGTATTGGTCCTCTGGGAAACCCCATGTTCTTTATCCTCAACCAAGTATGCCATATCAGCATACATATTGGAGTACTGAACTATTCTTTCACCGCATCCAGGACCTGGAGAGTAGGTATGGTTGTAATAGCTGCCTTAGTAATAGCTTTGTTGAAAGCTACTATGTAGAAATTGGTTGGAAAAATTGGGGAATAACTGGTGGTAACACTGTTGCCGCTAGACATGTCTGGATTCTCATTTCAGCACCACAAGGCTACCAGATGCTTATATGTACATTACTGGGAAGAGCACAGAAAACATTTCTCTTAGTAATTTAATCTTGGTTTGTAATTCTATGGGAAAAAGTGTTCCAGAAACCAGCCATAAGACAATTTTCTGTTTTCCATATTTCCAGTGGATTCTAAATGACAGCATCTCATATTACAAGGTTTATCTGTCGGGCTTTTGCTTTTCTTTAACTTTTCATAAAAGCTGCACTTAAAAGAAATTGGTGCTGTCATACTAGCACTACTAGAATGAAAGATAGTACAGCCTACACAATCCCTCTTTGGTATAGTCCTGTAATACCAACGGTATAATATTTTGCTCCTGTTATGGTGTTGCAATTACTCTTAGGCCGTGACTACTTACAGGGTATGTGAAATATTTTCTCTCAGAGCTCTTTTCCGAACAATGAGGAATTACATGTGTAATTGGTGTTTTCCACACCTAATTCTCCATATATATGAATTTTTTTAACATGAAAAATTGTGGGGTGCTGTGTTTATCGCAGTAAATGGATTTCCGATCCCTGTACAAACTGGTCTTTACAAGCCCACTTTTAATCAGAGCCTTTAACTTCTGTTTTGCTCCCAGGAGTAATTACCTACGTGGACACTAAATTCTCAAAGTACATTAAAATGGTATCTTCAAATACACAGAAGCCTGCAATCCTTGTGTAAAACCTGTCTTCAATGTCCTTATTACAGTCGAGTTGGGACATGTTTAGTCACCTGTGATAATAAAATGAGGTAGATGTATAGCTGTAGTGAGATTGTAATGCCTGCTTGCAGAACCAGCAGCCAAGGTGAAAGACAGGTCTCAGAACACAATTACAGCTGCAGTTTAAACAAGGAAGCATGAAGTAGCTGTTGATTCTTCACACCTTATTTTTCTAAAGTGAACAATGATCAGCTGAAAGACATATTTATGGAAACGTGTTTATTTTGTGCTCAGTATATGTCGTTATAGGAAAAAAAGAATCTCTACATTCAGAGCTACGTCATTTTTTTAAAATCAGGCTTAAATTACTAAATGCTTCTAGGTATGTTTCTGCTTGTATTCCTCAAGTCTTGAACAATAGCACTTCTTTCACGTGAAGGAGCAAGAGACCAAGGATTTAGGCAGTTTCAGGAAAAGGTGAGGGTATGACCATGTTCGTTGAGGAATAAAATAGCCACTAATTCTGAATTCCATGACTTTATAAAGGAACTCTGTCTCTGGCCTTGTTCCTCCATAGGGAACTTATTGGTGACTTGCAAAATTCTTATAATGTATAGCACATGGTAATTTATCATATATGTACGTGTGTATGTGTGTGTGAGAGTGAGTGTGTGTGTGTGTCACAATGATAATTTCTTCCAGCTTTGCACAGAAGGACTTTACAAATGTAAGAAAGTAAGGGAAACATTGAAATGGTTGTGTTTTCCTTGTTTAATGCATAAAAGAGTATCATCCTACAGTGAGTTAGTTTATGCGCTATTAAAGTTGACATTCTAATATCAAAACATAAAAAATGCAATAACATATCCATGCTTACCATGCTAATTGCTGCTCTTCTTTAACAACTCATTTACTTTTTATGACACTTTATGACTACTCAGCTGTGGCAGTCAGCAATTAAAATGCTTTCCTTCAGCCCATAGTACTAATAACTTCACTTTTCCTCAATCTTTATTTTTCAAGCATTCACCCTCAGAAAGGCAAAACACCAACTGATGTTTGGGAAATGTACACAGCTGAATGCTTTCGTTCTGGAATCACCGTCCCCTGACGTTCGTCGCGTTTTCACTCCGCTTACCAGAGGGGCAGATTTATATACTGTCTAATGAGATCTGACATCTTTTATACCATTTGCTAGAGGAACAGTACGGATTTAATACTGTGCAGGTGTTATCACATTACAAAATAAGCTGAAGGCATAGGCACCGAGGAAAACTTAACAGTTATTAAGAAAAAAAGTTGCTATCCTTTACAAATCACTCCACTGAGCAGTACTTTCTGAGCTGTGAAGTCTGAATTGTATTGCAGACATTTGTCAAGAGATGGCAGAAATGAATACATTTTGTTACCTTCAAGAGATTCGTGGAAAGCAGTGAGCATTAATAATGGATGTAGTTGTGGAGGAGTTTCATGCAAAATAGACTCAGCAGAGTTCCTTTGCAGAGCATCTAATAGAAAGCATGGGGCCAGTTGACAAAAGCATTTATGAGTATGAGAAGTAGTACTACTGGAGTACTCTTTTCTGAACTCTTCCGTGTCTTGAAGAACCAGCCACAAGACATCCAGCTCCCTATTAGTAAATGTGCAAAGAGGGCACAGTCCTTTATACTTGTCCTAACTGTATATGAACAGACCCTGAATATTCACATTTCATTCCCATTTTAGATATTTTGGGGCCAAGTCACAAGTCATGTCAGAGTGTGTAAAAGAGTAATAAGTGAATTGTAGCTAGGAACCAATGGCATCATGGTTTCTACGCATTTTTTCCACTGATTACCTACGAAAGGACTTCAGGATTGTGCCTCATCTTTCTACAAAAAAAGTGATGACAAATGAGGATACTGGCGCATTTTATAGCATAGTTTGTCAAAGAATTTAGATTAGAGGTCATAGAAAGATCACAAAGTACCCCATTCAGCCTGCATACTACTTTCACTTGGATGACAGACATACACAATTTTCTTGGTACTGGAGTCATGATTTGTGAATAAATTATGTAGGTCTCTTGATAGGCACCCCCCACACCTAGGGGCGGGGGGGCCATTAGTGGCATTTCGTGCGGGAAGCCAGGGAAAAAAACTTCCGGTCGGGAGAATGGGAGGGGGCGTCGCCAGAAAACGCGAGAGGTTACTTAGGGCGTCACTAAGGTGCGCCGGCGACCCCTCCCAGGGAAAGGGATAAAAGCGGGGGACACGAGGGAGAAGCCCTCTTTGTCCTCTCCCCACGGGTGCCCTGCAGATCGGAGCCGCAATCAAGTTACCCACCCGCCCATCCCTGAGTTTAGAGATAGAGTTGGCGGGGTCCCGGGCAAGAGAAATGGTGGGGACTCCTGTTTGGCGGGGACTGTCTGATCCTGGAACAGGGCAGGCAGTCAATAGAGGCTCCGGGCTGGCGGGAGAGGGGCTGACCTGCTGGTGGTCCTGGACACTCCTGCCCTACCCGAGATGCCGGTGCTTGTAGTAAGCAACTTTGTGAGAGCTGGTGCGCAGGAGAGGCGCAAAGCAGTGCCCTGGTGGCCGAGTCTAGGGGATAGACGACGGTTGGTTACCCCAAATGGGAGCCGTGAAAATTGGTTGTGGCCTGCTGGCGCAACACGCAGCAAGTGTGACTCTGGAGATCCAGAGATGTAAATACAATCTCAACCTGAGGCTCAAATGTATACTTCGCAAGCCTATTGCTTTTCTCAATGTGTGTTGGTTTTGGTTTTAATAAAGATGGTCAAGTGTTGACAGTGCATCAACAAATAATAAAGATTGCGTTCCTCTGAAAGTTTAATAAAGACTACGCAGTGAAGACCAATTACTTGCCTCTGGAGTGTTTGTGGTGGGAAAAGGGTAAATGGGATAAATTGGTCTATTTATGGCAGGGGCGAATCGCACGTGTATGCCCACTATTATAGAACATCTACGAGTCTGATTTTTAATGAGGAACATAAACATAAACAATTGTTTAGTTAGCTATCTGTGTAAATTGATGCTCTATAAAGTGAACCATGTAAATTGATACAGTAAAGTTTCCTTCTTGCACTCATGGTAAGGAAAGAGACGAAGTGATGTAGATATATTGCAGAATCGCTTTTAGTATGATTTGAAATGGGGTTTCTGGTTGGCTAGGGTATGCACCTAAGCCAGGCAGGACCCACCACTCTTGTCAGCGCAAGGGAGTTACACACTGAAGATAACCCCTGCTCACCCCCTTGGTAGCTTGGCAGAGCAGTCAGGCTTATCCCAGAGGCAATGTGTAAAGCGTTTGCGCAACACACTCACACAGCAGTGACACACTAGGCACACCACAAATGAAACTCCACACAAGGTTATATAAAAATATCCTTTGTATTATCCATAAAAACACATTAGAGCATAATCACATATATCACTGTGCCACCAGACACTTGTCATGACTTCACTGGCATTACATAAACCACTTTGCCAATTGGGCAATTGTCATAAACATTACAGTTAGGGCGACCAGTAACTACTGGGAGGATTGCACTTAGCACAACACGTTATGCATAACCACCATCAGTAGTGCGTTATAATACACACTTGTAAGCTGCACCCAAATACATTGCCTCCAACAGTGAGAGGCAGCTGCCCACAGACCCGTGATGCAGCCGCTGAGATAACTGCGGCGGGGGCCCATCTTGGGCTCGCCCCGCGATGGCCACAGGAGCAAGAAAAAAGCTTCTAACAGTGTACCCAATCGGCAGCTGCCGCGATTTGCACGGTGCAGCTGCTGGCAAGCCAAATACGTAGGAGACCTCTCCCGGTCTCGTGTGCCCAATGTCGGGGTAATCCCCTTATGGGAGACCTTCTCCGGTCTCCCGTTCTCACTGACCTGGCAGCACAACCTTGCGTCCCGGTGACTGGCCCCAAGGGTAACTCGCTCGGCCAGGCCAGGGCCTCTCACCACTCTGGCTGCACCCGGAGCTCTCCTCTAACCCCCAAGGGGCAGATTTACGTTTCCTGGTGCATCCCTGCAAATCAGCAGGGATCCGCCAGGAAAGATGCGTGATGCAAGTTAACCCTTGCACCACCACAGATGCGCCGCATTTACAATGCGGCGCATCATGGCGCAAGGATAAACAGATGAGTGTTGCATCTGCCGGCGTAAGGTTGGCGCAGTGCTGCAGTTGTGTCGCGGGCGCGACGCAACTCCAGCACTGTTCCAACCTGGCCTATCCTCAACATGGTGCCTCACGCCTTACGCCTGCTTCAAGCAGGCGCAAGGTTCTGACGCAGTGGCGTCGGAAAAGTGACTGAGTGAAATCTTGTAGATTTCACTCAGGCACTTTTCCGAGGCGTTCCTGCGACAGAACGCCCCCCCCCTGCGCCAGAACGCCCACATGAAACCTGACGCAGATTTCATGTGGCGCAGGGCTTTACAACGTGACGCATCTCCCTAGATGCGTCACGTTGTAAATCCCCCGCAGCATGGCGCTAGCTTTACTCCACCGCTGCGTCACAGAAGTGACGCAACGGTGGCGCAAATGTGGCGCACGGGGCTCGTAAATCTGCCCCCAAGTATGCAGAATCCTACAGAGGCCGCTGCCCGCAACCGTGCGGTGAAGCGGCAGAATCAGGACGGGCTGACTTGTGCGCCCCACGGGCTTCCTCAAATGCCGGCTGCCTGTACCCACGTGGTACCACCCCGGCAGGTCGTGAAATGGGAATCACTGCCGGCCACACATGGAGCGAAGTCTCCGTCGACTTCTGCTCCTCTCTGCTTGACCGTTCACGGCAGTGGGCCCCGCACACAACCAGGCTCAACCCTGCGGCTTGTCACCTTTGCCTGGCTTCCTGCGGCTTCTCTTCACGGCACAAATGCACTCTGCGCACGCCGCATTTCAGGGTCTTGGGCTCCTGGAAACAAAATGGAAAGCACCCTCCATGCACTTCTGGGGTGCAGACACAGCGCTTAGGAGTACAGCAATATGAAGCGCTCCACACGTGTTACTGCAGTATGAGCCCACACCTGGGGCTCAGGAAAATAACCCCAGCGCGCTCCAAGCCTAGGTCCAGGGTCAAGAGCCCAAAGAAAACAAAGCGCTCGAGTCTGCCCAGGCCAGGGGTACAGCAGCCCTCCTGGAAGAGTGCTGGGGATACGCCAGCAGGGCGCAGCCAGGCAGGCCAGCACAAGGGCCTCAGAACAGAGGGGTAGTCCTTTTCCCAGCCCAATAGGCAGTAGATCAGCCCCCCCAGAATAGTTCACTCCCAAGGCAGTTCCTCCTGGCAGCCCAGCAGCCTGCGAGTAACACGTCCCACGCAGTGTCTTCTTTTTTCTTCATGGCGTCACAGCCCCTTTACTTATAGTCTAAATGTCTTTGTCTGGGGGCACTTAAAGTATAATTACCAGTGCACAATACTCCCCATTCATAGTGTAAGCCTTGGCTCCAGACACACCACAGGGGTGCGTAGCCATCATTGTGGAAGGCAGGCACAGCCCTATTCAGGTGCCGGTGCTACTTCTCCCACCACTCCAAATGCAGACCAGGCCTATTCAGGTGCAAGGGATAACTCCTCCCGCTACTCTAAATTCAGCCAAGGTCTATTCAGCCTAGCGCTGAGTCACCCAGGCAGGGCAGGACACACCTCAACCCGCCCAACTGGAGTGGAGTGAATGCACATCCCCTCTCCCCTGTCAGTCAGAACCAGACGGTCAGTACACATCCAGGTAGGCACAAAGACACATAGCACACAGAAATGCCCACTTCCAAAAGTGGCATTCCTAAAATAGTAATAATAAATCCGCTGTCACCAGTAAGCAGGATTTATCACTACTATTCCAAACATACCAAACATGGTCACGCTACCCCTCTCATGTCAGGAATTACCACTGAAGCACCTATCAGGGAATCCCCAATGAAACCCTATGAGAGGGCAGCCTCACAGGAATGAGAAACCAAATAGGCTGTTTGTCGCTACCAGGACATGCCACACAGTTAAGGCACATGTCCTACCTTTTACCTACACCGCACCCTGCCCATAGGGCTAGCAAGGGCCTACCTTAGAGGTGACTGATATGTAGTAAAAGGGGAGTTTGCAGATCTGTCAACCATTTTATATGCCATGTCACAGCAGCAGTGAACTACGCGCGCAGGCCCTGCAGTGGCAGAGGCCTGAGACAGGTTGGAAAGGTTACTTCGGTGGGTGGCGCAAGCAGCGCTGCAAGGCCACCAGTAGCATTTAATTTACAGGCCCTGGGTATACGGGGATACCACTGTACAAGGGACTCACAGCTAAATTAAATATGCAAAACAGGTGTAGACCAATCTTACCAAGTTTACAAGAGAGAGAACATGCACTTTAGCACTGATCAGCAGTGATAAAGTGCCCACAGTCATAAAATCACCAACAACAGGTTAGAAAAAATACAAGAGGAAGGCAAAAAGTTCTGGGATGACCCTGCCAAAAGGGCAAGTCCAACAAGTATATTTTTAGGAATTTACTTAAAATACTTTGCGGGGAAAGTACCAGGAACTATAGACTGAATCAATGTTGTTTTTACTTAATTTAAAGTGTCCAAGTTATCTCTGCTTACAGATTGCTTTTGGGATTGGATATGTACTTTACACACCTACTTGTCTAAAAACGTTCTTATAGGAAAAACTGTGATAATCTCCCTACTTCATATATGTTCCTTAGCATTTAGATACATTTGCTATGACATTGATATTTTTCTTATTTTCACCATACATACCTCTAAAGTAGCTTGTCAAGGGTTGGCTAGATTGAAGAAGGCAGTGTCAAGTTGACATGGCTTCAGTGAAAATGTCCATGAAAAATAATGCAAGCTCAGATTTATTTGGGTTGTCTATACATCAATTGCTCCATTGTTTGACCCAAACTGTGTGTTAAATTGAATTACCCACCTTCCACGTGTTTACAAAGGCCTTTATGTGCATTACAGCTGATGTGTGGCTATATTTCCGAGTCTGGGAACAATCTCTTAACTGCAAATATAAGATTTCTCAATGGAAAATGAAACGTCATGTGCATGGCTACTAACCACTTTTTGCTTGTGAGCACAAACACCTGAGCTATGCCTGCAATAGGAAGAGATCTGCTATTTGTAAGCCACCCATGTGCAACATTTCCTTAGTTTGCCTCTTGAGTACCATAGAAGAGATTGACGTGTTTGACAAAGTCTGTTAATGGCCTACTGGAGTAGTGGCAAACCATCCTGGAATTCTAAACCATGGACCTGAGGCTACAGAACACTTCTTGAAATGTTGGCTACTGTTAGACCAATAAAAGTAATCCAAAATCTGTCCATGAACTTTGGGCTTAGAAAAGTCTCCCTGAAAAAGAAGCATATTCCCTGGCTACAAATTAGTGGCTTGTTCTACTCTAAGCTTTTGACTGTGTATTTGGGGCTAAAATTCGTCTAGAAGAAATACCTTTTTAGCCGTATGTAGACTCGCTTGGCTACAGTGAGTAGCCTCCCCTAATTAAAGACAAACATTCATCTTTTTCATTTAAGTGAATCGATAAATTTTACCCAACTGTGCTCCATTGTAAACCAGTTACAAGTGGATGCGTAGGTCTTGGTCTACTCCACAGAAAAACATTGATTTTTAACTTACCATATTTTTTATTGAATGTTTATGTTGTAATGAGTCCTAGTCGAAGCATTTATCTTTTCTCATTTTTGTGTGATTTGGCTCATTCCATGTTTCTCATTCTAATTAAGGCAGTTTGGTGTTGTTGCAAACGTACCACATACATTGTTTTCTGGAGATAGATTTGCAGATTGTGCCACATTGCCACAGTTGAGACAGGTATTCCTCAAAGCAATGAGTTTACCTAAAAGGAATCAGATTGGTTTGTCTCTGTGGGAGCTCAACCACAACTCACAACTGACTGTGGGCCATATTCACAAGGACTTATCGCCGAGTTATTGGCACTTTAGCGCATCAAAAGAGGAGATAGATTTATCGCCCCATTCACAAGCGGGTGCAAACTGCAGACATCGCCAGTATTCCCGCGATAACTGCTGCAAAATCTATCTCCACGGGTGACACCACCAACTAACCCTAATGAGATGCAGAGTAGGCATTCCCGTGCAAAAACACACGAAAACACCACTACACCACTTTCACAACGAACTGCCAGATCTGCGATGCGAGTCAAAACCACGCGATAAGCCGCGGTAGGAGCAGGGATTTAACACCTGCCAATTGCTGGTGTTAAGCAGGACGACTACCTGCAGCAGGTAACGGAGCCCCGCCCACAGCCACACCCGAAGATCAACCGACGCCTTGGAGCTACTCATCATGCAGCTTGGAGCCCCAACAGGGCCACAACACCCACCACCCCCAGGACCGCCACCACCCCCAGGACCGCCACCACCCCCAGGACCCGGACCGGCACCCCCCGGACTACCACAGAGGCAGCGCAGCGTAAGACAGCGGACCTACCGAAAACGCACTAGTCTCACAGACCTAACGCCCGAGGAAGTCATTGCCCACTACAGGCTCAAAAGGACAACCATCCTCCGCATCAAGACCCACATCGGCCACAGGCTGACGGTCCCAACACAGCAGACAACCAACATCACTCCGCAGACAAAGCTGCTGGCTGTGCTGCACATGTTGGCCTCTGGTACCTTCCAGCCAACAACTGCCAGAGTCGGAGGAGTCTCACAGCTAGCCCTATCAAAGTCCATCACACCTGTCCTGGATGCCATCATCAGCTTCATACCCCAGTACCTTCACTTCCCCCACACTGCGCAGGAACAGCTGGAGACCAAGCAAGGCTTCTACGCCATAGCTGGATTCCCGAACGTGTTGGGGGCTATTGACTGCACACATGTCCTACTTGTGCCCCCTGCGGACACTGCACACATCTACTGCAACAGAAAGCACACGCATTCCATCAATGTGCAGGCAATAGTGGACCACCGGGGAATGTTCACCAATGTCGTCGCAAACTACCCAGGCAGTGTGCACGATTCCTACATCTTCCGACAGTCCATCATCAACCAGCGCTTCCAGGATGGCACCTCTGGAAATGCACTGCTCGTTGGTAAGTACCAAATCAACACACCACACACCTCAAATCCACCATCACACAACGCACAACTGTGGTAATGCACACGTGACAAAACCACATACAACATGTCAATCAACATGCCCACCTACCAGACACGACAACACAACTCCATTGGGATCCTGGGCTTCCCATGTACACAAGAGAGCTACATCATGGCACCACAGCCACACAACAGCTGAATGTGTTGAGAGGCGGAAAGCAGGCATGTGCGAAGGAGTCAAGTGACCCATGAATGGGGATGTACACAACGACAAGTGTGGCGTGATTGTGCCGCACAGACTTGGGTATGCAAACCACAGATATGTCCATGCAGACATTAACTGCTGGTGTCCGGAGAGTAGTGGACAGTGGACGCAACCATGTCACCTCAGGCTGTGGGGTAGATCGCGGAAATGTCGCTCGCTGCGTCCCCCGTGTGTGCGTGAGCGTAGTGGGTTGGCCCGGCGTATGCCAGGCCTGCGCAGGGGTGTGGATAAAAACACTGTGGCGCTGAGCATGGTGCTCTCCCTGAATGGCCAACGTGACTGCCAGGGCGGCGCCTCTCAGCCCGCCACGAGGCTGACGCCGCGAGCAGTGGGGCCTGCGACCCTGTGCGCCTGCTGCACCCCAGGCCGCTGATCCCCAGACCCGGCTTGCCCGCCCCAGCGCACCCAGGCCGCACTGCTCACATGCCGACACCGGCGTGTGTCAAAGAGGGCCCACCATGTGCCGGTGCAAGATCCAAGCCCCATGCCCGCGACCTTGGTAGCCTCCTCAGACCATCGCTGTCCTCCGTGACACAGGCCCCCAGCAGTCCTTATTCGTTGACATACTCCACCGCTGCAGCCGGCCTACACTGCAGTCCAGTCGTTCCCACATCTAGAACTGATTCTTGATTAATCAATGACAGAGTACATGCCAGTGAACGCAGGGAGAGGAGTGAGAGGAAGATGCGGTTCAGTCTGGTGGAAAAACGGATCTCCGTTACGGAGGAGGTCGACCACTAGCAAGGACTGACCTGGTGCCACTAACCCTGTGCGCCGTGAGTCACCGTCAGCCTCCGGCAGAACATTGTTGGTGTCTGAGCCTGTGGCCTGGGGGTTGTCATCAGCAACTGGCAAGTACGGACTTGGTGTTTGGCATGAGTCTGTGGCATTCATATCCGCCATGTTGCCGGACACAGCTGGTATGTGCCCTCTGCATCATGCCCTGGGGGTACACCTTCCACTCTCCCCCGAGACACTCCGCAACAACCACCTTTGATACCTACGAGACCCTGCTCTGCTCTCATGATCCTACCCCAGTGCCCCGCAAGTCAGCGTCCCGTGGCGGTAGGCCCGTGTCGGCCGTTGTGCATCCGTGGCCACTAACTCTGTGCAACTCAAGTCATGGGCCCTTGCTGGTCGAACATTGCATTTCTGAGTGCCTGATGACTGTTGTAGTTGTTGCCAGCACCAACCACTCCCTGAGGGCTGGCTTACACTCACCCCACACACAGCCAGCACAGGCGTCACTGGACTAGTGGGCCTGCCAACGCATCATGCCGAACCAAGTATTGACTCTTTTCTCTCTGCACTGTCACAGGTGATCAAGGATATGCACTCTGCCCTTGGATGATGACACCCCTCCGAGACCCGAACACACCCGCCCAGAGGCAGTACAATGCGGCCCACATATGCACCAGGGGCATTGTGGAACGCACATTTGGCGTGTTGATGTCACGTTTCAGGTGCCTGGAAGTCACAGGTGGAAGGCTCCTGTACAGCCCAGACATCGTGTGCAAGATGATCGTTGCATGTTGTGTGTTGCACAACATCTGTGTACGCACAAATGCCAGATGTGATTGGCCATGTTGTGCACATATGCGGCACCAGTTGTGTCCTGTGTTCTGTTGTGGAGGTGTTGCTGTTTGTACCAGGATGTTGTCAATGTCGAGGTGCCCTTATTCTTATGTGCATATGCTGCACGGTGGGTGAGTCTCTCCTGCAGCTCTGATTTAGCTGCCACTTATCCCTTTCATGCGGTGTGCCTTTCAGTTCTGTGCTTCTACAGTGCTGAGATGTTGCAGACTTGGGTAACTTGTGCTCTTTGTCGAGTTGTGACTCTTGGGCATGGTTTGTCCGCAGATGTGTTGTTGACGTCAGGGGTTGTTTGTGCAGGTGGATGTGTCCGAGTGTGACCTGCTCCTTTCTGGTTGTGGTCCGCACTCAGCCACCTCAGTGTCGTGGCGTGCACATTGTCTATGATGATTGGACTGCAGCCATGCTACTCGTCATGTGGTGTCTCTTGCATTGTCAGTGTGGCTGACGCATATGCATGTTTTCTCTGTTTCGCACGTGTGCATGTGTTGGTTGTGTGATTGGTGATGTGTTGGGTGGGGGCCCCTTTGGGCACATGGTGGACGTGGGGCTACTTGGTGTTTGTGTGTGTGCTGAAGTGTTACCGTGGGATCAGGGACATGATCCAGAGTCATTGTGGGTGTGCAGTGTGCTCTGCTTAATTGTGCATGTGTGCCATTGTGCCCATCTCCCCCGCCCCCACTCCCTGGTCGGTACGCACCCTGTTGATGTAGTGTAGGGTCATGTTGAGCAGTGTCCGGATCCCCAATTCCTGTCACCGTCACCCGACTGATGACTGTGGCCACCATTTTCTCCATGTCATTCGGCTCCTGGTGTTCTGCTGGCCCCCCTCCTCCAAAGTGCGTTGCTGCTTTCATGTTGGCAGCGAGTTTCTGCTTGGTTTTGCCATTCACATCAATCCAGCGCCTCTTGTCCTCTTCCATTGTCCTCCTCGGCGCTGAGACGGCATTCACATGGTCCAAGATGGTGTGCCATCTTTGCCTCTTTGTTGCCAATGACACGTTGGAGGTGACGTACAGTTGGTGGTGGTGTTCTATCTCATCCGTGACGTTCATCGGGTTTTCCGGCAGACTGTACCCCGTCTTCCTCTTCCTCTTCTCATTGCCCT
The DNA here is from genome assembly GCA_963921515.1 of Calotriton arnoldi. Taxonomy (NCBI): domain Eukaryota; kingdom Metazoa; phylum Chordata; class Amphibia; order Caudata; family Salamandridae; genus Calotriton; species Calotriton arnoldi. The sequence goes on along the minus strand of CAWUFW010008490.1, from coordinate 208,720 downwards.
TCCACGACCCCTGGATTCCTGGCTGTTCCTCCGTGGGGCTTGTGGGGTTCATGTTGCATCCGTGGTACTCTGCAGTTCATTTCCTTTTTAGTGGCATTTTCCATATGCTGTTCTTGTGCTTTTTCCCGCATTACGCGTGGGTATTGCTGGCCTCTCGCTGGTTATCACTGTTTTCTTATCGCGTTTGGGCCCATCGTGACTTTTCACGTGTTGGGGTTTGTGTTTTTATCTCCGTCGCGGTGGTTGTATCTCGGACATTGGCCGCGTTTTCGAGAGACTATCGCATGGTACTGCCGTGTTGTGAATTCCACGTTAACACGGGGTTATTTTCCCGCAATAGACTGCGATTTGTAAAGTTGCGTTAAGCTTTTTTGGAGATGTTTAGTGCACGTTCTTGTGAATATACCCCTGTGACTTCATGTTCGTAAAGTGTATACATCCGTTTCCTATATTTCATCTCTGAAAACCTCGAAAATGTAGGCAAATCGGAGTTTACCTTGGCCAACCTAAAGCCTCCACACATTGAAATGTTTAATCCATGGCTGAACCATGTTTGAATATACGCCTGTCATTCTGGTTTTTATGAGATGCACCAGGGACCACAACATAGTTCTGCAGATTCAGAGAAGCCATTGTTCTGCTGCATTTCTGTTTGATAGACTTCTTTCTTACAGATGGGCTGTGACTTCTACCTAGTGTCAATGTTTACCATGCAAGATCATGACATGGAGCAATGCGTCTGCGTTTTCTGCCCAATATTACGTACAGAGACTATTGACCATGGTCAAGGTATGTTTTTGTTTAAAAAAAATCATAAAACATTTTTGGTGAAGTTATGTGTTAAACTTTGTATAACTTTTATTTGAATTATAACAGTCTATGTCAGGAAACCTTTTAAAGCTTTGCTCTGAAGATACTCCATCACTAGTTTTAAATACAGTGGGTGTGAGCTGTCCTTTTTACCAATACACATTAGTCGTTTCAGCACTCAAAATGGTAAACCTGAGTTGACATTCAGGGGCGGTATAGAATAGTTGTTATTTCACAGTACTTAGTTTAAGTGTCTCAAGGTTGCAGGAAGCTGTACCATTGTGGCAATATAGACACTAGACATTCCACCTCAATTTGCTCTACTGTAAACACGAGGTGGGAGGTGTAGTCTAAAGTGTGTTTACTAACCTTGTTGCCCACCATGTAGTGATTTACACATTAGTTGATCTGCACTGCATTTTACGGAAATTCATTCTTACCTTACTAAAATGTGTTGAAAATGACTTAGGTGAAATGTGTCACAGCTTGTGATGGCATACCTCTTTCTGTCTAGAGAAATCATTGAAAGGCTTGATCTGTCTTGCAGTACCCTTATTACTTGAGGTATTATATAAAATATTCACTAGTCATTCCTCCTCTTTCAGTACTGTAGGGTTTAGTAGGAACTCAATACACTTAATATTTCTCTGAGTTGCAGAACGGTATATAATAGAGGAGTTAAGTGAATCTTCAGTTCTTTAACCAACAGAACCCCGTGAGAATCACCAAACAGCCTTGTTTAAGGTTAAACTTTCAAGGCTAGCATCCCTTGAAAGAGGAAGGGTACATTAAGAAAGAAACTGCTGGCTCTTAAACCTTTCCTATTCTTTGTTCATACATGGTATTAAAATAACTTTGCAATGTAATTTATTATAAAGCGAATGCCCCATCAAACACAAACTGGCTTGTGGCATCAAATCCAAAGCCTAGTCTTGGCATTCTTCAGAATTTGATTCTCACTTTGAAAATAACACCTTACACCTTGTGAAAAAAACACAGTTTCTGTATCCTGTGCAAATGTTTTGATCATTTCTGTGTTCCCATTCAAATGAATCAATTTCATAAAAGGGTGCTGATTGGCACTAGTTGTCTGTCCTCAGATGTTCAATCTGTATCCTCTTGCATGATATGCCCTTTTGTCCTGGAATATGCATTCAAGCAGCTGCCATGATTTATCACTAAATGGGGCTGGTCACCAAGATTATATGTGTAGAAATGTTTTCAACGTCTCTCAATAATCATAATCTTTTACCTTACAAAATTATTTCATACATACACGGTTTGTTTAAAATGTTCTAAGGCTTTTACTTTCTGCGTTTTCTACGCTGCGGTGGTGCTCACGCGGCCTGTGCATTTCTTTTTAGCATCTTGAGCGCACCCATTAACTCAAAATATCTGTGAGTTAATCAATGTTTTGCTGACAACAAAGCTGAGAAACACCGGGCATTAATAGCCTTTTTGTCCATCCGAACTCTGCTGTCAGAAAAACATGAATTAAGTCAGAGATAATTCTAGTTAATGAATGTTCTCAAGACGCCAAAAGGAAGAGCAGAAACCCCTTCAGCGGTGGCGCTGCTCAGAAAAAGGCATCATGATATGGGCCGTGCTCCTATTGGGAGTCACAACCTAAGCAGAGCATCAGATCACTTTAAATGGCATACAACAGAGTTTCATGTGAGAAAATATTGTGTTCATTTTAATCCCTATACATATATCGATTTCTTGTACAGAATCGTCTTTATTGAATATTTAGTATTCGTATTAAAGATTTCGATTTCTACTGTTATCCCTGCTTTACTGAATCTTTAAACTATTCAGCGGCCAATGAATATTTCTGTGTGGCTCATGGCTGCGAATGTATCTTAGAGGGGAGCAGTGGAGGCTCCTCGAGGGAGTGCTGCGGGGCGGTGAGGCGGGGCGGGGGAGGGGCAGGGTGGGAAATGGCGATGCAGCGCGCGCAATGTAATTCGTTTTATTTATTTATTTAGGGGCATATTAACAACGAGGCGATAAACAACTATCGCCGCTTTAGCGTCCGTTTTCGGAAGAAAAGCGGCGATAATCTTATCGCCTAATCAGCAAGGTCACGCTATCGCGTGAATCCTTGCACTATCGCCCTTTCCCCCAACCCCCATCTTTGCATCTCTAATGAGATGCAAAGTGGGCGTTACTGGGCGTACCCCGGATGGGCTACGTTGCAAATATCGCCGATGTGCACATCGCGATATTTACAAGGCAGCCCACAGAATTATAGCAGACGCTAAATTTTGGCGAAAACGGCCGCTTTCGCCAAAATCTAACGTCTGCTATAATCCTGACTTACCTATGTTAGACATAGGAGATGGATTCTGCTGATACGACCACAGGGTCGTATCAGCAAGGTTATCGCCGTTTTGAAGGGAACATCGCTGGAAAACCAGCGATGTTCCCTGCAAAAGGGCGATAACCTCGCTATCTCTGGAATCTTTATCGCCCTGGAGTAACGCGTTGTTAATAACGCGCTACCAGGGCGATAAATACCAGAGATAGGCGGCGATAATATAATTATCGCTAAGCACGGCCAGCGATAATTATCGCTGGCCGTTGTTAATATGCCCCTTAGTTACTTAACTCTGTTCGGCCGTATGCCGTATATTACTACCCCCCACCCTGCCCCTCCCCCGCCCTGCCCTACCGCCCCGCAGCACTCCCTCGAGGAGCCGCCACTGGAGGGGAGGCATCATTGAAAGGTGCGTCCCAACTCACGTTCACCAATTATCACTACTTGGTTTTTGCCTGTTAGGGACTGCTCAGAGCTGAAGTGAATGCGGCTTGGAGTGGCTCGTCTTACCACAGACTGGTTTTGTTGGCCCACCGTGGCCAATCTGTTTGGAGGATTCAAAACTTTTCCTTCCCCCTTTCTTTGGATGGTTAGTGTATTGTATTTGTGATGGTTAACAAACAATCTGTAACACAGCGCCATAGAAATAATAGAACAATTTTTTTTTAAAGTATATTATAAAAAAGGCAATGCTGGGAAGCATTCTAGATCTCTGCAGGGCTGATCAAGCTCATTGAGTTTGCTCTGCTTTCAATCACAGTTTAAGAGCCTCCTCGGCCACTTTTTTTTTCAAAGGCTCTGTGCCTTTTGGTGGTTCTGGTGGATCAAAAAATATTTTCAGAAAGAGTCCCAGGTAGGTTTAGGAGGCAGAAGTTAGATTTGAGTAATTCATTCATGATTGATGGGAACAAGATAGGGATTGGGTGAATGAAAGCCAAAGATATACGTTGATGTGATCCACAATGGACAGGTTGGTACATTGAGCGTTATACAAGTTGTTGGAAAGTGGATTATTAGTAGTGATAAGTAGTGACTTACCACTAGTAATATGGCTACAAACACAATAAAAAGGTCAGTCAAGGTCTCAATAAATTATTCCCTTACTCAATCGTTGGTAGATGGCAATGACCAGGCAGGCGTAATTTAGGAGACAGGTGTGTAAAGCATTTAAAAACACCAATACATTAAATAAGTAAGACACACCACACAATAAAAATCCAACTCCAATTTATAAAAATAGATTATATTTTTATGAACAAATATACACCACAATGACAAAAACCCAATGTCGGGAACTGGAGATATGAATTTTTAAAGAAAAACACTCTCTAGTGCTTAAAAACATATAGTGCTACTTTGGGACTTCTGGTCGCGCTTGACCAGGATTGAAGTCAAAGTTTGAAGCCAACTGCGATGGAGCCCTGGTTGAAAACACTAAGTGGGAGGCCTCGGTCAAAATTGTACCTTCTGACTTAGAAACTTTACTAGAGGATTTTTCTCTCGACGTCCAGCTGTCCCCTCTAGCAAGCCGATTTCAATGCAATGTCATCAGTTTGCTTCTCCGCGAGGCACCGGATGAATCCTGGAAGTCTGGAGCTCCGGAGCTTTCAGCCGGACAAACCTGAAGTCCAGGCTGGGTCGCGTTGGAATGTAGCTGGCTTGACTCTCGACGTCAAGCCGGTCACCTTATGAAGATTTATTTGTCCTCATATCACCATGGCTTCAGCAAACTCAGGCCTTTTGACGATAACTATCCATCCCTCTGCCTGCTGCTTTTACACTGGCCCTCACTGCACCATCCGAGCCTACAGGCCTGTCCTCCGAGAATCGCCTCAGAGTAATCATAGGACCTCCAAAGCCATCATACCACTCCACCTGAAAAAGCAGCCCATATCTTATTCACATTTATCCCCTCAGGTTTACCCTCAGTATCCATACGGCAATTCCAATGTACTGCTTTAAGCCAGTCCGTCGCACTGGGGGGAGATGTATCAATTCAATGCCTACAGATCTCCCTCCTGGCTAGGAGCACAAGATAGAACAAGAGGCCCCTCTGCGCGCTACTCAACAAACTACATAAGGTCATATCCATCCCGTTAAGACCAATATGAGACAACGTGATATTGACGTCCTGGTGAAAACCGTTGATCCCAGAACAGGTGAAGAAAACATGTTGGTCATTGGCTCTTAAAAGCCACACGTTCTACACCCGGTGGTCAGCTCCTGTGTAAATTTTGTAATCTTTTGAGGGGTTCAATATATTCTGTTAACTGTAAAGAAATGCTTTTGCTTGAGGTTGGCTGGTTTGACCACAGAGTATAATAACTTCGAGGAGGTTTGCCATATATGTTGGAGGTTGGTCTCCTAGATAGTTCCTTCCCAAATGGAGTATGGCGCCTTCATTTTTCTATCCATGTCTTTCAAAAACGTCCAATACCAAATTGCGACCTCTTTACTTTTACGCCTCACGTCCTGTAGTGCTGACTCAATTTCCCAGGCGCTTCACATCTCATGAGTAGCGCTTGCAAGCCAAGAAATAATAATAAAAAGCAGAAGACAGCTGCAAGTATTTAAACCTTGATAGGAGCTATACTACAAAAGATTTCACCTGACTTTCTTTCTTCTTCAGGGGGCTGATTATACCAACGGAGACATCAGGAATGGCAGCAGAGGCAGCAATAGGATGCTCCATTCTCAGTCCCTGCCTACCCATATCCTCTTCAGAATCCTTTGCACTCTGTAGGACTGGCAGGACTTTGAAAAAAGATTTGAGTGACGGGTTTATCTTAATCTGATTGACCAGGACCCTTCTACCCCTTCCACTGGAGCTCTTCCCAGAATACTTTACAGGCTTCACAATTTTAGAGACAGAGGCCACAACCCCTGCAACTCCACCAGACACACATTGCTGTCCCTTCACTGTGTCTTTAGAGATGGCAGAGGTGAATTCTGGTGCAGGATTTACCCTTGCAGCCATTATATTTGGGGTGCGCAGCGTATAACTTGAGGTCTTACTGTGGGTCATACCAATGAGTTAACCGCACTTATGCATATGCATGGGGCTCCAAGCCCACTGTTCTTCCTCCACTGCCTCCAACTCCCCCACCTCCACCTGCTACTTCCCAAGAGCTGGGAGCAACTGTGTGCCTTTAAGCAGATCACTGTGGTGGGCTGGGAGGGTTTCCTGCTCACATGCCAACTTGTCCTAATGCTGATGCTACTACAGCAGCTGTAAACCTGTGCACGAGCTGCCCTGCTGCACTGAAACTTCTGCGCGGCTACCTCCCAGCATGAGATCCCAACGCTGGCTGCTGAGTCGGGAGAAAACGCTGCTGCAATCATTGTGGGGGACCTGCAAGTTGGTAGCATCAAGCTCTGAATCCAAAGAGGATATGCATCAAAAGCTACACTCTAGGAAGGTGCTTCAGGTCGGGTGCACCTGGGACGCTACTATGAGGCACAAAGCATTCCTCTCCCGGGGTGCACGCAGCCGCTCAGTGTGCAGCCGCCATGTTCCTCATCCCTTATGGAGTTTTTTGACAAAAAGTTCCCAAACTTCACCAAACCTCTGGAACTGCTTCCTGAAGTTCCTCTTGAGGGTCCAAAGTGTCCAAAACAAAAAAGCAAGGTTCTGGAATCTCCTAGAATGTCTTTGTTATGTCTAGACTACAATTCCCACAATGCACCTGACCAAATCCTTAAAAGTCCACTGGACACACTGCAGAATGGGGACTCTTGGTGGCGATGATGCAGGTGGGATCTGTTCATCTGTAGCTTGGAGGGAGTCCACTCCTTAATCCTTCTTTGAGCAAGGCAAAGTCCTTAGTCCTGTAGTACCAGATTGTGCAGCAGGTTCAGTCGTTCAGAGTGCAGTACTTTGGGTGCATATCTAGATTCCAGCAGGGCAGTCCTTCTTCTTGTAGTTTCAGGCAGTATGTCTGAGGAGTTATGCAGCTTGTCCATATTTATCTAGAGTGGGGGGAACCAGGGTGCCACTCAAGTGTATGAACGCTTCCTCCAAAGTATGGCATATTCTTGTCCCAGAAAGCGCTGGTCTATCAAAATCCAAAATGGAGAAAGTCTGTTTAAGGCTTACCCAACACACTGGTGTGGCTAATTTTCCTAAACACTCCCCTTTCAATCCTCTTCCTAATCTAATCTAATTTGGCTGGAGTGGCAGGATGTGGGGATCAGCAAGGGCTGTCCTAAAGTGTTGTTCTCCCTTTGAAGACCAGTTTGGCTATCCCTCACCCCCTTCCTGCCATCTGCTCTGCAGCTTGTACTTCTCTGCCCAGGAAACTCTTTATCTCTCTAGCAGAGCTTTTCACACCTCATTCGAGCAGCCTTGCCAGCCTGGGCAGAGGCTGGCCAATCAGGAGAGAGCAGCTGAAAGGCTGGATTTTGGCTCACAAAAAAGAAAGTTTCATAGCTTCTTTTCTGTCATAGTTATTATAAATTTAAAAGTGGCAAGTTGTTGGATTTATCTTAACTATTGATTTGATAATTTCAAAACAATGAAAAGGTGCACCATACAACAGTTATATGTAAAGTAGTCAAACAATTCGATTGATATCCAAACGTATGTTCAAAATTCTTCTTTTATTCAGACGTGTTCATGTAAAACACAGTATATACAGCAGAGAAACAGCCAACGCGTTTTGTCCTACACACTGGACTTCTTCAGGGCTGTAAAATGACACATATAAATATGTAATGAAATATATATTAATAGACAAAAGAAATTGTGTCATCAACACATGTCAACAAACATATAAGCACAATTACAAATAGACCTGTGTATGCACATACAACACTCACAAAGTCAGTGAGACAATACTTAATATTTTGGCATACAGTAAGACCATAAAGTTAAGAGGAACGAGATACAACATATATCACATGATCGTATTCCATGCAAACAGTTGACAAATTCATACATGTATTGTTGGCAAACATGAAACATGTATGAATTTGTCAACTATTTGCAGGGAATATGCTCATGTGATATATGTTGTATCTCGTTCCTCCCGGCTTTATGGTCTTACTGTATGCCACTGACTTTGTGAGTGTTGTATGTGCATACACAGGTCTTTTTGTAATTGTGCTTATATGTATTTTAACATGTGTTGATGTCACAAAAATTGTCTTAGTCTATTAATATGTATTTAATTTCATATTTATATGTCATTTTACAGCCCTGAAGAAGTCCAATGTTTAGGACGAAATGCGTTGGCTGTTTCTCTGCTCTATATACTTTGTTTTACATGAACATGTCTGAATAAAAGAAGAATTTTGAACATACGTTTGGATTAGGGGTGGGCGGAATTTGCTTAGTCGCGTTACGCAAAGTTCTACGAAACGGTAAAAAATCTCTGCGAGCAAGCAAAAGTTCCGCAAACATGCGGAATTGCTTGTTCCACCCGTTCACAATGCTTTTTTCCTGTTCGCGAACGCTGTTTGCGTGCTCGGGGGGAAATATCTCACGAACACGCACTTTGAAAGCGCGAACAAGCAAAAAATTCCACGAAGCCGCGGATCGCGGAATTTTTGGCAATTCCGCATTCTCCGCGGAACGCGAAATTACCCAAATTCCGCGAGCGGAACGGAATTTACCGCCCAGGCCTAGTTTGGATATCAATCGAATTGTTTGACTACTTTACATATAACTGTTGTATGGTGCACCTTTTCATTGTTTTGAAATTGTATAGTCCCTCCCCCCTCCACCCCCCCAGTGCCTTGAGACCCTCACGGGTGAGTAGCGCGCTTATAATTCCCTGATTGATTGATTGATAGTCCTATTGGGACCGCACCTTGGCAGTGGGTCCTTAGAAAGTGTGTACAACGCTTATTTTCTTCCACTTGATACATTTGGGGATATCAGGAGAGGTGCGTTTTTCCCCTTGGGTTCCACTGTCGCGTTCAAAGTATTATTGATTTGATAACTTGAAGTAAATTTTGCGTGGCTCCTATCAATATTTATACTTAAGTAAAATATTACTGTTTTAGCCCATGGAGCCATTCACTACAATGGGGAAAATGAAATTGGCAGTTTTTCCCTCACCAGGGCTTATAAAAGATCTTAACATCTTCTATAAAGTCCCTTTTTTGGGGGGGAGTTTTATATAGCGCAAACTTGACCTGAAGGTATCAGAGCGCTTTACATGAGCACCATTTGCGTTACAGATGGAAACATTCATTTTTTGTTAGGCATTGGGAGATTAAGTGATTTGCCCAGAATCAGAGGATGTTGAGAGTCCCTGCCGAGACTCCAACACGGTTCCCCAGCTTCAAGGCCAACCGCTCTAGCCATTAGGCCACATCTTCTATAGTTTCAAGGCACTCAACCTCTACCCCTGGGGCACCTAGGGGAGACGTTAGGGGTGACTTATTTGTAAAAATATGGTCGTTAAAGACTTTGGAAATACCGTTAATCTCAAAGTCAAATTTGCATATAGTTAAAATTCAAAAACATCCTCAGGGCTGGGTTTTAAAATGACAGCAGGCAACACAGCAGTGCACACTCTAATGCAGGAAATCTACTGGGCCTCTAAATCTCCCTGGCCTATTATATATTAGGGTCTTATAGGTAGTTTGAATCCCCCTTGTCTTATTATATACTAGGCCTTGGCATAAAATTCTGCTCCGATCGTGGAGCTTGTGGAGTTTTGCCCAATCCGTGCTCCGCGTAGAGCATGGAGTTCCGAAAAACTCTGCATACCGGTGCAGAGCAGAGTTTGTTCCTCTTATGTGACTCACCAACGTTAAGTTGGCGAGCAAGGAATATTGTACGCTACACCACCTCCCAAAGAGATTTCTCAATGCGGGTGGTCGCTGCAGGTTGCTACAGCTCACATTGAGAAACCTGTCGCTCGTGTTGAGGAAGCTGCCACTCAAGTAGAACATCTACTCGAGCGGCAGAAAGAAGCAGCGCCCTCTTGCTCTGCATGCAGTGCCGTTCACACTGATATTACAGCACAGGACAAACTCTCGGCACTAAAAATCAATGCAAGCAGCGTGACTTACCTTACTCTGCTGTTTGCGGAATTCCAGGGAGCGTGGCATAGTTTTTCCAGCACTTCACGGAGTTCCACGTAGCAGAATTCCACGATCTCAGGCTAGGCCTATTATATACTAGGGTTGTATTGAGGTATGTCATTGCAAATTATAATTATACCTAACCATGTACTTTTAATCAGAACACAGGCCCTGTGTCTAGTTAGCAGAGCAGCGGGCCCAATAAGAGTCAGAAAAACAGCACTTAGGAGTCAAAATGTCTAAAGAAAGGGAAAAACTGCAAACAGGGCCTAATTTCTAACACATATCCTTTAGGGATAATGGTAATTCAATTCCTCCTTAGACAGATTCAGTGCAGCTCTTCCACAAGAGCAACAAGATGGTTCTAGAGAAACTGGCATGTTTTACTCAGCTTAACATCTGCTGTTTCCCCAGATAATATATTTTGGGGAAGGAAGGGGATGCTAATCATGTGCACTTGCTTTCTTGTATATAATCCTGCCTTTATAGGATCTAACAGATGAACTGCCTCCGTAAAGAGAAGGCTGATGGTGAAGATCGATGTCCGACGAACCATGTCTCCTGAATGCAGATGCATTTCTAGAGCCATGTGATCAGCAACTTTGGGTCCATCAGAGTTGGTAGAAATTCTACACATCACAGGTACAGAAGAGCTAGAGTTGACTGAGAGTCCAGGACTATAAAGCTACCATCTGAATCCAAGGAAAGAATTCCTCAGGATGTCGTAGGTTCTCCTTATTTTGACCTGAATGCAATTTCACATGCCAAGCTATCTGAGTAGTCGCCCTCTCTCCCTAAAACATGGTACAATTTGCATCTACCTGATTGGTACACTTAATTTACCTGCAAGTCCCTAGTAATTGGTACTACCTTTACCTGGGGCCTGTAAATTTAATGCTACTAGTGGGTCTGCAGCAATCATTGTGCCACCCACTGAAGTAGCATTTTAAAACATGTCTCAGGCCTGCCAATGTAGTCTGTAGTGCAGTTTTAAACTGCCATTTTGACCTGGCAAAATAAACCTTTTGCTAGGCCTAAACTTTTCTTTTTAATACATTCAAGTCACCTCTTAGGTAGAGCCTGCTTCTGGCAGGGTGTATTGTATTTAAAAAGTAGGACATGCATGTTTAAGATTTACATGTCCAACAGTGAAAAACTCTGAAAGTCATGTTTCACTATTGTAAGGCCTATATTTTGCACTGACTGTGCTGGGATACCTTATTACATCTAATAAGTGATAACTTTGGATTGGGAGCAGATAGAATTATGCTGTTTAGACTCAAATGAATTGTAATTTTAACTCATTTTACATGGTAAAGTCATTTTCTAGTCCCAGTTCTGAAAATGCCACTGTTTAGAAAGTTGTAATTTTCTTGTCCTAACTAACTGTGGATTCTGCCAGTGTCCTGGGCCACATGACTGTTAATGACTCTGCTGTTGGGGATTTATTTTATTTTTTATTTTACAGAGTTTTATATAGCGCGAACTTGACCCGAATCGGGTATCAGAGAGCTTTACATAGCACCAGTTGCATTACATGAGGACACATTCATTTTTGTTAGGCACGGGGAGATTAAGTGATTTGCCCAGAATCACAGGATGTTCAGCGTCATTGCCGAGACTCGAACACAGGTCCCCAGATTCGAGGTCGACCGTCCTAGCCGTTAGGCCAACTCCTCTCCCCTGTGCATTCCTTTCTGACAGTGACACAAAGGGGGCTTAGGTGGGGACACGATGGGCCATCCTAGCAGGATGCCTGAGGAGGAGCTCCATTTAGCCCCACTTGCACTTCAAAGGTCCTTGCCTCACTCACACACACTCAAAGGAATCTGACACCAGGTCTGCCGTACATTTTGTCAACCCCAGACAGTTGGACTTTGACAGGAGAACGGAAGAACTTTCGAGAACCAGATGTTGAGTAGGACAAAGAATTCCCTATACAAAGACTGGCACTAGGTATCAATATTAGGGGTGGGCAGTGAATTCCGCTCCGCCAGTGGAGTTTGCAGAGTTTTGCCAACTCCACGCTCCGCTGGGAATGCGGAGTTCAGTATAAACTCTGATTTTGCCGCGTATCAGAGTTTTCCCCCGCCGCCCATCCCTAGGTAGGATGAGAGGCAAGCCTGCAATGAATGCGCTTCAGTTTGGTGCTGCCCCACCGCTCCCAGGACAGCATGCACGCACACTGTGGTAAAGGGGAGCTGCGCCCATGGATATGGTTGCATTGAAGTGAAGCCGAAACAAAGCGCTTGCAGCAGACCAGGAGCCATGGCGAAAACACTCCGGCTTTCGAGGTATTACTAATTATATACCGCCTTTACATCTATCTGTTGTATTCCAGCTAGACAGCAATGGGATGCTGCTGACAGGTATTTTATTAATCCAAATGACAACCAGGTCATTGCTACGCCCCTTATGTTTTTTCTAACACGTGTGCTGCTGCTGCCGACTGATTGTTCATTTATTGGTTTACTCCTCTCATTGCTTTGGGGATTTTAGCACCAATGTAAGAATAACCCATTACACTTCCCTGCAAGCTGTCCATCTTTCACCTGAAAGTACTTCTTCTTTGAAGGAGCGTGACGGTGGCATTCAGTTTTTGTGAATCTTGACAACACGGTTACGCTTGAGTTTCTCAGCAGTTCTTTTGGAGGAAGCCCATTGGATGCCTTTTGCTCATATGGCAATGCATGCTAGGAAATATGTTCTAGTAGGCATGGCATTCAATGCATCAGTGGTATCTTCATCCCAAATTTACGGTATGTAATTTCACTGACGTTAATACCAGCTGACAGTTTGGACAATGTCCTCTACTGGTCTTTGGACAACTAGCTAACTGCTGTATATTTACATTGCCTCTTAGAACTGGGTACTGGTGCCACAGTTTGCAACAATTTTGGGCCCCCAGCTACTGCCAGCTGACAAGGCCCTTCTTCATTACATCTTGCACTTCTCTAATCATCATCGTGTTTGTTAAGGTAATGCAAAGCAGACTGGTGTCAGCACGAATGTGAGCTGGGATGTTGCTGCAGCTATAGAATATTTTGTTAGTATTTTATCGTCCACAATTTCTGTTCAGGGCCTGAAATTCATTCCCACCCTCCCAAGCCACATGCAGAGAAAAAAAGAAATTCTGCTTACCACGAAGAAAATGGAGGCTGTCAGCTGGCAGTGCCGGGGAGAGATGTAGAAATCAGGTGGGCAGAGAAAGAAGGGGTGTGAGGAGAGGGAGGGGTGAATATAGGTGGTATGGAGAGGAGAGGGCTGCAGTAGGGATGCACAGTTGTGAAAGATGAGGGGGGCGGGGTTCGAACAGGTGAGGAGAAGAGCTGAGATCTTGAAAATTAATATGGCACTGCAGGGCAGAACAAAGTTGCCCAAACTGAATACTGCGCATGTACGAGACACAGCGACCTGAGACACTGACTTGCACATGCGCAGATGTCACACAGTAGGCACCGGCCGATCCGACTCTTCACACATCCCGTCACTGCCGGAGGGTTTGTCTGCATGTGCCTGATTGCTGACTGAGCACTGTGGATAAAGATTTTTTACAAGGTAAGGACCAAGGGGCTAGGGATGGTGTTTAATGATTGCACCTTTAAGAAGTTACAAAATAAATCCCATAATTAGGGCAAAGCAGAATTCCACTAAGTTTTTATGCAACTCAGTGGATTCCAACGTAGTGCAACCCTGTGAACTCCGCCCACTCCTAATAAATATTGGACTTCCAGAGCCACTCATCAAAACACTCCTGGGCACTCAAAGTTACATATGAAGGAAAGCCATGCTGCCAGAGGACTGACCTGCTGCTTGAAGGACTGCCTTGCTCTCTGAGAATGAAAAATGAAACGTCTAGGCTTCATCCCAAGCTACACAGAGTGAATCCAGGGGGTCAGTTGACTGACTTCCTTTGTGAGCTACAGGAACACAACAACCTTCAGAGCCCTGTCTGCAACGGTGGGTGGACAAAATATCGAAAGCACAAATATCGTCGGACACAATATCGTGTCAAAAATATCGAGGACAAGAATATATTGAAGGTCATTGCTTATGGGTAAGTAAACTTTTACTATATATAACTCCACATATATGTACTTTGACGATGTATATATCTTCAAGGTACGTAGATCTGGAGTTAAGAATAGTAAATTTATACCTATCTATTTGCACTTACCTACTCGATATTCTTGTCCTCGATATTTTGGACACGATATTCTGTCCACACGATATTTTTTGTTCGATATTCTGTCAGTGAACCGTCTGCAACTGCCCAGCTGACCTACTGCAACTGGACCTGTCTTAACCCTGCTGCTAGCCTTTGCTGGAGTCAATTCCTGAACCCCAAAAATTGCCTGCCCACGTATTGGACCCTTGGCTGTCAACAGATTGTTCACCTCCTCAAGAAAAGGTGAAAATCCTGAAGACTGGGCTCCTCGCAACCATGAACGGAACAATTAGCGCCAAGGCTTTGCCGCCCACAATGACCGCCAATGCGAAGCTCTGGTGGGACCTGCTCTTTACATTGACAGTGACTGCCAGGGATGACCAGCAATGCAAGACCTGCAGTACGTGTTACAACAATAACCGCCCGTGACAACCATCAAGACAAAGCTATAGCAACAACTGTCTGAGACAACCAACCGGGTCTTTATACTACAGCGATAACCGTCTGTGATGCCCACCCTGCTCTTTGCGCTACAGCGACAACCATCCTCAATGCTCAACTATCCCAGGCTGACGAGGGTGACTCGAAGGGCCAGCTGGCTGACCTTGTATGTGATCTACACGGACACAACAATCTTCAGAGACCTCCCTGCAACTACCCAGCTGACCAGCTGCAATTGGATCTGCAACTAGACCTGCCATAGTCTGCTGCTGGCTGGATGGAGTGAGTCCTGATCCTCAAGAGCTGCCCCCCAAGACCTGGAACCCTGGCTGGCATCAAAAAGAGCTCCTTGTTGCCTAACTGAAGGCTGCATCAAAAACAACAAAAAGCCTGCAAAGCCTTGCCACACAGCTGAAAGCTTCTTTGGAACTCACACCGAGTGACGTAAAGTCTTGCTGCACAACTGAAAGCCTCATCAGAACCGACGCTGAGCGATGCACAGCCTCTCAATGCAATGCTGCACAGATCTCACACCACGGACATTGAGTACAATCCCAGCGGGCCAAACTTGGTCCTGTGCCAAGCCTGCACTCTGTCGTGATCAGCCTGAATTTATGACTTTGTCCTGCTCCAGCATGACCAGGTACCTTCAGTTGGCACTTTGCACATTTTGGCGCTATGTTTACCTAAAAACTTTAAAATCCATATCTCTGGTTCTACTGATTTGATTTTTGTTATCCTGGCTTCATGTTATTTAATAAAATGTACTCTATTATTCTAAATTGGCTTGGGGCTTTTCTTGTGTTGAATTTTGACTTTATTCCTGTTTGTTTCCAGCATAAATTCTTTAAACACTGCATCTAAATTAAGCCTGACTGCTTTTGTGCCGAGCTACCAGCGTTTAATTTAGTGACTTTTGCGATTTACCCTGACAAGGATTGTGTTTGCTGCCTGAGTGGGACTTCTACCCCCCTTGACCAATAAACCAATTTCTTACATTAGTGTTCAGTGGTGGGGTCCAGTACTAATGTTTTTGCGATGCAACTCAATGATTTGTGTAAAATTAAAATCCCATATAAATAACCTGACATCAGATTCAACCTCTTATTAAATTCTCCTGATTAGCTATTTTTCATTTTTCCTCTAAATGTACTTTCTACCTCCTTTGTGTACTTGTGACTCTTGTCTGCAATGACAGAGTTGGATCTTGACAACCTTCAAAGTTGCATTGTGACAAATCTGAAGAAGTTGTGCAGGGCGAGGGGACTGATGTTGGTAAAAGGCTCTCCACAGCTTGACTACGAGATAGCCCTCCAAGCCTGGGAGGAGGTAATTAGGATGCAAGCTTCAATATAGGAGCAGGGTGATGATGATGAAGGGGAGAATGAAATGGAAGGGGAGTAAGACGAGGAGGTTTACTTGGTGATGGCTTAATAGGAGAGAGAAAGGCCCTCAGGATTGGGGTGGCCTGCTGGATCCAATGTAGGGAGCAGTGTGTTATCTCATCTCAAAACCTGTCTCCTGAAGAGGTGGAAGATAGACAGTCTGAGAGGGACCTGAAGCTGCAGCTTGCCAAACTGGAACTGGCTACAGAGTAGAGAAAGGCTGAAGGAGCCTTGGAGGAGACAAAGATGTTGTGGGCTCCTGAAGTGAGTCTAAACGAGCTGGACCTAAAGAACAAACAAATCTCGGAGTCGAGCATAAATAGCAGTATTGAATATAGATTGCCAAATGGAGACACAAAGGTCCACAACCCCAAGGTTTTGGACCTAACTTAGTTGTGAGGGATGACATAGAAGTGGTTTGAAGCATATGAAGTTGCTCTGATGATGCATAGGGTACCTGAGGAGGATTGGGTAGCTGGTGTCTAGAGGCATATACCCAATGTTATGTTATGTCTATTTGTAAAATGCACTGTCACCCACGAGCTATCCTGCACTTGTGAAAACCTTCCTGGAACTGGACGAACACAGCTTGTCCTGGACCAAAGTTCGGTTCTCCCAGACAGAGGGAACCATTTAAGAGCCAAAGGCATCACCAGATCCCCAGGACTAGTGGCACTAGTCCCCTGCAACTGCAAGTAAAAACAACATACCGGAACTGAAGAATCGCTGCCATCGAGCCTTCAGAGGAACCACCCAGAAGTAGTGCCTTATGGTAAATGTAGCCCTGACCTCCATGAAGGTTCAGGCCACTACTGTGTTTCACAGGACCTCCGTATGTCGAAATCACTTCCTGCTGCACTTACCGCTGCAAGGCTTGTTGTTCGCCAGTCCGGCAATCACTCGCTTAACTGAACACTGCACCTCAAAGGAACACCGCAAAACCTTCATCCGACATCAGCAGTGGCTTTGTTGTCGACATTTTGCACCTGTTCCCAACCAGCACCGTATAAGTGGTAAAACCTGCTCATCCTGCAGCTCCTGCTTCAGCACAAAGGACAGCCAGGACACCTCAGAACCTAGGCTTCTCGAGCTAGGTAAAATTTAACTGATTGTCGTTGCTTGGTCCTGGGACTCGCATCACCTTTACCCTCCTTGGGTTTCACACAACTCGACCTGCAAGTGACCGATTGTCACCACCACTTTTTCCCATTGACTGCAATGCAAAAGTTCTGCAGTACTGATTTGCTATGATTTATTTTTTTTAGAGTTTTATATAGCGCGAACTAGACCCGAAGATATCGGGTATCAGAATGCTTTACATAGCACAGTTTCGTTACACAAGTGCACATTCATTTTTGTTAAGCACAGGGAGATTAAGTGATTTGCCCAGAATCACAGGATGTTGAGCGTTGTTGCCGAGACTCGAACCTGGTTTCCCAGCTTCGACGTCAACCGCTCTAGCCGTAACCTGTTTTCTTCTAAAAATCCATAATTCTGGTTATATGTATCTCATCTCGTTCTTTTGGTGTCTCAATTAAGATAAAAATCTGATTTATTTTTTATAAATTGGTGTAGAATTTCTTTTGATTGGGTCAATTACTTATCGTCCATGTTTGTACTCTGACATGCTTAACACATGTTCCTCTAGTAAAGCCTAATTGCTCTTTGCCACTCTCCCAGGACTGAGCTAAGGATTTATTATGGTGAAATCAAGGACCCTCTTTGTGGTATTGTGAGAGTACTGCATGGTGAAGCCTAACCAGCATCACCACATAAAACTCCATCTTCTTGTATTATGGAATTCAAGATGGGGGGATGAGAATGTGATGTGGATAGGGAGGTCGATTCACACTTTAGGAATGATGTAAGAAAATGCCGGTCCTTCCGACCTGGTTCTGTATATATGTGGGATGTGTGCCAGTAGGCATCCTGCGGAGCAGAAGTGTCTGGGTGGTTGGTGGAAGGAGATGCAACTGTTCGCTAGGTAGGGCCTGAGTTGTGTAGTGCCTTGAATGTATCTGTGAGGAGTTTGAATTGAGCATGTTTGTGTATTGGGAGCCAGTGCAGTTCCCTGAGGTGTGGTGTGATATGGGTGCTGTGGGGGGGTTGAGGAGGAGTCTGGCTGCTGAGTTCTGGATTGTTTGTAGTCTTCTAGTGAGTTGCTTGGTGATCCCAGCATAGAGGGTGTTCCCATAGTCCAACTTGCTGGTGAATAGAGCATGAATTTTTCTAGTGTTGCTTGGGAGCCATTTAAAGATCTTCGTCAGGATCTTCAAGGTGTGGATTCAGGATGCATTAATGGCGTTTACCTCTGCGGTCATGTCCAATCTGGTGATGAGGAGTATTCAGAAGTTCCTTGCATTGGTTTCGGGTGTTGGTGTGAGTGTGGGTCCAACTTCTGCCAGCCACCATATGGAGTCCGATGATGAGATGTTCTTGCTGAAGATCAATCCTTCTGTCTTTTTTCTATGTTGAGCTTGAGACAGTTGACTTTCGTCCAGTTAGCGACTTCGGTCATGCAGGAGATGAACTTGTTTCTTGTGTTGGGGGTCTTATCCGAGAGGGAGAGTTTGATTTGCATGCTGTCTGCGTAAGAGAGGATGTGTGCTCAGATGACATTGGCCACAGGAATTTTGTATGCGTTGAAGAGGGTGGGTCTGAACGATGAGCCATGAGGCACTCTGCAGATGAGTTTGCAGGCTTCTGAGGAGTAAGGTGCCAGGCTGAGAGCTTGGATTCTATACGTTAAGGAGCAGTTCCTGCAGATAGCGGGTCCTTGTATGCCAATCTCATGTAGGCCATTGATGAGGATGGGGTGTAAGACTGTGTCAAATGCTGCAGAGTAGTACAGAAGAATGAGGGCTGCCATGTATCCTCTGTCAAGGATTATGCAGATGTCGCCTGTGGCGGCAATAAATGCTGCTTCTTTTTTTTAAAACACATTTTATTGATTTTTACATTGAAGTTCCATTACATGCCATCCCATTCTCTAAATGAGTACTGTTTATGTACTGTGGTTGGGCCTGAATTCGGACTGCGTGGCATTGAGCTGTTGGTTGCTGAGGTGCTCAATAAGGTATCAGTTGATTTGTTTCTCTACAACCTTTTTTGGGTTTGGTAGGAGGGAGATGGGTCTTTAGTTGTAAAGTGTGGCTGGGTCAGTGGATGTTTTCTTGCTTGAGTAGTGGCATGATGGTGGCACGTTTCCAGGTGTCTGGGAACGTGGCAGAGTTAATGGAGGTGTTGAGGATAGGTGTTAGTGCTTCACTGATCAGTAGATGCCCTTTAGTGAAGTCATGGTGAGGCAAAGTTCAGATGAAGCCCCTGAGTGGATGGTCTCATGCTAGCAGCAATTTCAATGGTGGTGATGGTTGGGCATTAAGTCAGGTTTCATTAATCGGCTATGATGGGAAGTTGATGGGGTCTGGTTGAGGGTCCCGATTAGGAGAGATATTCACTACTATCCCTGGGGAATGACGATAGGATAAAGCACACACTCATGAAGAAAGCCTAGTCAGAAAGTATTGTCTCATCACTGAGGAGCATAGGCACTGCTTATTTTGAGCCAGTGGTTTCAGGTGCTCAGCACCAGCACTTAATTGTCAACACTGGCACATATGACAGTCTGCACATGGTTGCGCTGTTTGTGCAATTTAGAGATGAGCAGAACAACAGTTGTTTTTTAATTTAATATACATTAAAAACGACTTATACCTGCCACCCAAGCCATTTTTCCTAGCTTTGGGGGCCTGAAATAGTATGAACTGTCACACTTGTAGGAGTGTGATGGTTAGTAGTTGTGTTGGTACTGTTGATTGAAGAACTGGAACGGGCAATGGGTGGTGCAAACTGCAGTGACCTACTGACACATTAAGCACTGAGCATAGGTTGAAGATCAGGCACAGTCAGAAACTGTGTCACCAGTCCTGGGTGTATTTCTAGGATTACAATTGTATGGCACTGGATGGCTGGGAGAAGGGTAGTGAGGCAAACACATTTGAAGAGTTGTATAATCTGTTTTCAAGAGAGCACATGCTCAGCTCAGTCATCGTTTTCCAGAGCTACGGCAACACCTAACAGCAAGCTCTTTGACCAAAGGGAGCTTGCCAAGGAAGCACTCCTTTGGCTCAGAACCAAGGTCTGCGAAAAGGTAGCTCCGCGCCCCCGAGGAGGGTGGTTCAGGTATCGCCAGCAGAATGAGGGGGAAGTCCAAAGTGACCCAGACAGATCCCAAACAGTGTTGTGGAGAGGGTTCCCATACCCCTTCTAAGAATAGAGGGAGGTTCTTGTGGGCGATGGCCCAGGGTACCCCATTTCCAATCCAGTTACTTTGCTTGCTCCCAGGTGGGACAAAGCAAGGGGACCTGGTCTGTACCAACTGACCATCCACTGATGGGAGCTCCACAGGGTTGGCCATTGTGGCCTTAGGGGAAGGTAGTCCCCAGGAGCAGAGGGTAGAACATGCCCTGGTGTCCCTTAGCTGGGAAGTGGACTCCAAGTATAAACTTGTCATCCCTGAAGGTGGGAGTTGGCACTTCCATTACGTCACAGTTAATGGGATACTGGTCACTTGCCCTAAGGCATACTTGATCCAGTCAGACCATTGTGGTGAAAGATTAGTTTCCCCAGAGCAGTACACTGAACAGGTGCGTACGGTATCTCAGGTCCACGGGCAACACTTCTTCCACCCTATGGGCATGTTGTCCCTGAAATAGGGTGGGGAGGAGGGTCAGAGTTATTCCCTGATGCCAATTGACTGCATTCTGGGAAATGAATTGCCACCAGTGTTAGAGGAACTGGGAGGGGATTGCTGCCCAGTACTTCCTGAAAGCTCAGATTTCTGGGAGTTCTAATCCCAAAGGGAGGCTACGGATGCCCAGATGGAGTGGCAGGAGGTAAAGACAGTCCACAATGGGAGGACCAGGGGATCAGGGGTTGCTCACTCTGAGAACAGAGCACCCCAAGACTGACTCTGGTGAGGCCACTTCTGACCTAGAGGTGCTCCCTGCGCTGTCACACAGACAGAGGGCTGGAGAGCTGCACAAGACAGACTCCTGCTTGACACAGACAGAGTGTGTCACTCTTGAGGGGGTGGTGGTTCCCCCCTGGAATCCCTGGCTTGTCAGGCACCTGTTCAGCTTCAGGGTACAGGCCCTGGTGAGGCCACTTCTGACCTGGAGGTGCTCCTTGCACAGTCACACAGACAGAGAGCCAGAGACCTGCACAAGGCAGACTCCTGCTTGACACAGACAGAGTGTGTCATCTTGAGGTGGTGGTGGTCCCCCCAGAAGCCCTGGATTGCCAGGCACCTGTTCAGGTATAGGCCCTGAGCTGAGTGGGCAGTCTCAGCCTACCACTCCTGACCTAGAGAGTGGATGTAGGGTACCTAACACTCAGGGCTTTTGCCCCCCACTCAGAGAAACTTCAGAGGTCTAAGAAACCTCAGGAGTAAGAAGGGAACTCCTTGCAAACCACAAGGCTGGAAATGATGCTTGGAAAAGGCCCCTGCTTGGAGCCTCCATCTGTCAGTGGATATCCCGGGGTTTGGCTCTTGACACTGACAGCTATCAGTGGCATCTGTGTTGTGCTGTCCTTATGGACAGAGTTTGCCTTGGGGTGGGGACAGAATTTTGATCCAAGGGGTGGAATGGGCCAATTCATTATGTATTTATGCCAGTGAAATCTCACCTAATTTCTTGTATTTCACATTATGGATATGGCACATAATGCCTAATATTTTGCTATTACACCATTTCAGGTAAACAATATTTTGTTTGGGTAAAAAATCTATTGCAGGACCAAGAGGACACCACAAACTAATTTTGAGCTGGAACTTTCCCCAAGCTGACTGTTTGGGTGAGTTTTTAGCAGGAAATGCATTTTTTTTGTCTTTTTTTACAGTGGAGGTGCTATAAAGAATGAGGCTTCTCTATATACAATATCAACTTCCTTTTCCTATCTGTAAGACTCAAATCCCCACTGTAGATCAAACTATTTTTGTAGGAATGATGTGGTTCCCACCAGTCTCCTTCTACATAAACAATGCAGACCACATCCAAGACTGCGCTTGGGGAAACAGCATTTACAATGCTGTCATTACATTGTGCTACCATTACAACGCGGTCGTTACAACGACCGCGTTGTTAGTACGCGATGCATTTACATCGCAAGTCATTACAACGACTTGCACTAGGGGGCGCTGAGGAATTGGAAATGAATTCCAACACCTTCCCTACTGTTGCGCAAACTGGAGTAGGAATAGTAATTAATACTATTCCTAAGTCCAGCGTGCCCCCTAGTGTAAGTCGTTGTAATGACTTGCGATGTAAATGCATCGCATACTAACAACGCGGTCGTTGTAACGACCACGTTGTAAAAGCACGCGATGTAATGCATCGCGATGTAATGAGACATATTCCTGCGCTTGGCACTGATGGCGAAGTGGGGAAGGGGGCGAAGGTTGATAAGTATCTAAGAGAATTCACACAAGGTATATTGTCTGTTTTTAGATACAAAGCTCAACTCATCAGATAGAGGTTCTCTCAGATTTTCTGCAGTCACTCACAAGTTAATGGTTTATACTAAACAGAACACAAGACTCCTACACATGATTTACTCTAGTAATTGCCACACTATGCTAAAGATTCAACAAATCAGTGGCACAGTACCTTCATCTTGTTATAGCCAAAAGAATCGTCATAAGACTGTTCTGATGTGCTATCGCAGTCGTTAATGCCCCACAAGGTGAGACACCTATCAGAAACAGGTTCACAAAGGGTCTGCATATCATTCTTGAGGCCAAAGACACAATTGTCACAGCACACTTTTGAGGGTGGGACATAACCCCAGTATTTAGGTGCAGGGGACAGAACAGTGGCCCAACAGGACTTACAGGAGTTCCATAATCCAAACAAGTAATACCTAACTCTCCTTGGCTATCATTATCCAGAGGTCTCTGAAGACTGCATTGAAGGTTTTCAAGGTGACACTGCAGAAGGATTATCCTAACCTTCTTCCCCCAAGTTGTGAGATCTATAGTGCTGCTATTTATGTCAACCATCAACAGATCTCACTCTCTGCAGGGTGGATGTGGTGCATGCATCATTAAACAGTTACTGGGGAGGATACAAAAATTGCTAATTTGCCCACACCATTCCCCTTGTCCAGACCAGAAAGGGAGGTCATAGTGCAGAAAATAAATTATAACAATGTTTGCATGTTTCTCCCCTAATCTTCGCCCCATGGAGAATCAATCTACCTGATTATTCAACTGAAGCTATTTTCCTTCCGTGAATTGAATGTTCATTATGCTTACTTTAGTAAATGACTCCTCTTTTACACTTTAGTTTGATTTATGTGGATCTTTGTCTAATATTTTCCACTTACTCTGTTTTTTCTTTTTGTTTCATGTTACAGAATGAGAATCCTTCAATGCTAGTTCACCTGCTCCATTTAGAATAAGAAGAACCTTGTTTTTCCTGTGACATTTTCTCTGTTTGAACCACTAGCAATTCGTCCATTTGGAATATAAACAAAGGGAAAAACCAAAACCCTTGCATCATCAACAGGCCTTGTGGGAGGTAGCGGACAATGCATGTCAGAAATGAAAGGGGCATGTGATCGGGTTCAGGGTTAGACAGGACTCTAAAATATGCATAATATAATTAAGCACATCTCCTGTATTCCGTTGGTTGTGGGAGGGTAGGGCAGCACACAGATATTAAAACTACTGACTGATGGGAAGGTAAGTGCTCTCAGGTGACGTTTAGTAATGAAGGGGAGAGGTAAAGGTAAGGCATCATAAGTTTTCCAACACTGATTACAGGAAGGTGGACTGAAGGCATGTGTTGTGGTTCACCTAGAGGTAAGGGACCTCAAATCAACAGGAGTAGAGAGTAGAGAGAGGACTATGAATGTGTGCAATTGGGCAATTTATTTATAATGAGTCAGGTTTGAGGCTCAGCATCTGTTCTGACAGTAGATAGATTGAGCATCCTGTTTTGCATATATTACAGTAAAAACTACAAAAAAAAGAACAACTATCCATTATAATATTAAGTAACCATAATTGAGAAAAAATAAAGTATATTTTATGTATAACAGAAAGAACCCTCACCTCCCAAACACAAGCCCACCCCAACCCTAAATCATAAAAAACAAACCTAATAATCACACCGCCTTTACCAACTGTCTCACCTTCACCTACAACAGCAGGCCCAACCCTTCCTAAACATCAAAAAAGATCCTAATAAAACTCCTCATTCTCCAAGTGTCTCATCTCACCTGTCAAGTGCAGGTCATCTGGGCGATGCTTGGAGTGTCTTCAAAAAAGGGTCTCTTGTCTTCAGAGGCTGTGCAAGGCACTGGATTGATGACAGGAAGTCTACCAATGCTCCAGAAAATAATCCAGCAAGAAGGACAAAAACAACTGAAAGCCAGGAAAAAATCCTTCTTGCTGACCATGCTAAGTACTAGGATGAAGGAAAAAGAATACCAACAAGAACTTTGGAAAATGCAAAGTCCAGAGAGAGAGCAACGATTCCGGAACAATTGTGGCACAAATTCACTTACGATGAAACCTCCTGAAATAGTGCAAAACAGGATATCACATATTATAAAAGGTGTCTGCCATCTTGAATTGTAAGTGAAATAACACAAATTAAAACAGACATATACCTAAAGTAAATGGAATATATCTATATATATATCTATATCTATATCTATCTATATCTATCTATCTATCTATCTATCTATCTATCTATATATATATATATATATATATATATATATTATCTACTGGCGGTCGCCAGTAGATAGTTATAGTTACAACCTATTATCCATAGGAAATCCGCAACATTCTATTTGAAATAACGTTGGCGCCGGTTGACGAATCTTCGTGAAAGTTTCCAACTTGTTGGGGCGCTCCGCTCCGCTCCTACCCTGAAAGTCTCGGGGTGATACGTGAAGCGGGGGCCGAGAAAAAAGGGGGGTCCCAAAACGCGTTTTCCCCATTCATTTTTCCATAGGAACCTTTAGTCGCAGCTACAGCCCGAACTGCTGAACGGAATTACACCAAATTTGGCAAAGAGTTAGTCCTTGGTTCAGACTGGTGCCTTTTGCTTAAATGGTGTAAATCCGTTCAGTAGTTCCTGAGAAAATCAAAAGTAAAAGTACATATATATCTATGGGCGCGTCGGATACGCGTACCCTCAGCGCACCCTGCGCGCACCGTCCCGATCACGAGCTGCATGCTAATTGGTTGTCAGCTGGCTGTCAACATTCCGATTCAGGAAGTGTTGGCAGCCATTTTGTCCTCGGTAGAACCGAGGACAGAAACAAGTGCGCAAAGCGCAAAAGGGGGCAGGGTAGAAACACCCTAACCCCCTAGGTGTGCTCAGGGGTCCCACAAGGACCCCTGGGCAGAAAAAGATTTTTATTTTTTTAAATCGGCGGGATGCGCTTAGGGTGCGTGTATCCCGCCGAGAAAAAAAAGAAACAAGTGCGCAAAACGCACAAAGGGGGCAGGGTAGAAACACCCTAACCCCTAGGCCTGCTCAGGGGTCCCACAAGGACCCCTGGGCAAAAAAGCATCTTTTTTTAAAAAAATCGGCAGGATGCGCTCAGGGTGCGCGAATCCTGCCGAAAAAATCGAAGCGCGGTCTCCCGCGCTCGATAGTTAATTGGCCCCGGGTGGCCCAAGTCCCGGGGGCATGGTGGGGGGATAATTTAATGTGTTGGGGGCCTCAAAGGGCCCCCCAAGCCCCGGGGACCGCCACCCCCGGGCTTTTTAAAAGTGGTGCGGGAGGGCTCTGAGCCTCCCGCAGCCCCGGGACCACCACCTCCCCGGGGCTTTTTTAAAATAATTTAATAACCTGTGTGGGGGCTCCAGCCCCCACACGCCCGGGACCGCCACCTCCCGGGCACTAACAAATTAAAATGGGGGTCCGTTTTGGACCCTCGAAGCCCCGGGACCACCACCTCCCCGGGCTGTGCTGATGTAGGGAGGGGGCCGCGCGCCCCCTCCTGGAGCCCTTGATGGCCCTGGGGACCACCACCCCCAGGGTCGGCTCCTGCAGTGTCCCGGGTGCCTACCCCCAGGACACTGTAGTTTGCTATGGCAGGACGGAGCCTCGCGGCTCCCGTCCTGCCATAGCAAACTGCTTTGGATATTGGAAGAGAGAGCAGGGAAACCTGCCTCTCTTCCAATATTCAAAGCGATTGCTTTTCCACATGGGGAGCAGCATGTCAGCTGCTCCCCATGTGGAACAGCAATGCCGGCTCCCAAGGGACGTGGGGAGCCGGCGGGACTGTGGGGGATTGGGGACCCCCCACAGTCCCCAACGGAGAGGGCCAGCCCCGGGGATGGGGTCCCCGGGCAAGTAGTGGCCCAGGAGGGGGCCACGCGGCCCCCCTCCCCAAATATGAAAAATTAAAAAAAAAAAAAAAGGAAAGGCCGGCCCCGGGGATGGGGTCCCCGGGCCTTAATGGCCAGAGGAGGGGGCCACGCAGCCCCCTCCAAAGAATAAAAATTAAAAGGCCATGCCCCGGGGATGGGGTCCCCGGGGCCAATACAGGCCCAGGGAAGGGGGCCACGCGGCCCCCTTCCCGTTTTTTTTTTAAATTAAAAATAAAAAAAGGGGTAAGGCCCTGGGGGATGGGGTCCCCAGGGCATAAAAATAGGAAAAAGGAAGGGGGCTACATGGCCTCCCTTCAGGGGACACATTTTTTTTTTTTTTTTAAACGATCGGGCTTGCAGGCCCCGCCCTTCCTTCACCACTCTGCAAACGCGCCCCTGGCGCGTTTGCAGAGGGGGAACGAATTCACCTTGAATACTGGGGGTCCCTGGGGGCCAACTAGCCCACCTGGAACCTCCAATATGCGCCAGGGGTCTGCGTTGCAGAGACGTGTAGAGAGGCCACACCCCTTTTACACCTCTCTGCAACGCAGCTCTGTGGCGCTTTGGAGGTATATGGTGGGCTAGTTGGACTCCGGGGACCCTCAGGATTCAAGGGGACTTAATCCCCAACTTAAAACGCGCCACGGGCGCATTTGCACAGTGGTGAAGGGAGGGGCGGGGCTTCAGGTGACATGTGTGCAAACAGGCCCCGTGGCGCGTTTTAAGATGGGGAATTAAATCCCTTCAATCCTGAGGGTCCCTGGAGGCCAACTAGCCCAACAGGTACATCCAGAAAGCGCCACAGAGCTGCGTTGCAGAGAGGTGTAAAGGGGTGTGGCCTCTCTACACGTCTCTGCAACGCAGCCCCTGGCGCATATTGGAGGTTCCTGGTGGGCTAGTTGGCCCCTAGGGACCCTCAGGATTCAAGGGGACTTAATCCCCCAAATTAAAACGCGCAACGGGCGCGTTTGCACAGATGTCACCTCAGGCCCCGCCCCTCCCTTCACCATTGTGCAAATATTCCTCTAAAATCAGCCGAAATACGAATTCCGATTTACTCACCTGTTATCAGGAGAGACCTCAGTGCTGCATCTTTCAGCCCAGTACTGGTCCTGAAAAGTAATTTTAACCGTACTTACCGGTAACTTGAATTTCCTTCATAGGCTAACATTGACTGGTTTCACTTGGAAATTCTTCTAAGTGTGGAGTTTTGGAACTTTAAAATATTCCTCTAAAATCAGCCGAAATACGAATTCCGATTTACTCACCTGTTATCAGGAGAGACCTCAGTGCTGCATCTTTCAGCCCAGTACTGATCCTCAAAAGTAATTTTAACCGTACTTACCAGTAACTTGAATTTCCTTCCATAGGATATCATAGCCTGCTTTTTGCTGAAAAAGTTTCTAAGTGTTGATTTTTGAAACATACAAATATTCCTCTAAAATCAGCCGAAATCCGAATTCTGATTTACTCACCTGTTATCAGGAGAGACCTCAGTGCTGCATCTTTCAGCCCAGTACTGGTCCTGAAAAGTAATTTTAACCGTACTTACCAGTAACTTGAATTTCCTTCCATAGGCTAACATTGACTGGTTTCACTTGGAAATTCTTCTAAGTGTGGAGTTTTGGAACTTTAAAATATTCCTCTAAAATCAGCCGAAATACGAATTCCGATTTACTCACCTGTTATCAGGAGAGACCTCAGTGCTGCATCTTTCAGCCCAGTACTGGTCCTCAAAAGTAATTTTAACCGTACTTACCGGTAACTTGAATTTCCTTCATAGGCTAAGATTGACTGGTTTTCAGCAAAAAGTTTCAAAGTGTTGATTTTCACAAACTACAAATATTCCTTAAAAATCGCCTGTATGACTTAAACGCATTCTTTCAACTGTTTACAGGAGATGCACCAGTGCTGGATCCAGGATCCAACACTGAGTAAGAAAAAGTAACGATAACAGTTTTTACCTGCTAAGTGAATTTCCTTCCATAGGATAACATTGGTGATTCTATGAGAAAAAGTTTCTAAGTGTCAACTTTTAAAATACAATAATATTCCTTAAAAATCACGACTGTAACCAAAACGCTTTTACTCAACTGTTTACAGGAGATGTACCAGGACTGAATCTAGGATCCAGTCCTGTGGTTACAAAAGTAATCCATAAAGTAACTAATTGCATTTAACTAGAAATTCACATTGAGCTGAATGTTGCATTGTGTTTGAAAATGTGTTGCCCATTGCAACAACTGTAACTACTGTACTTAAAAGTCTATTGCCTATCTGCAAAGTATTTAAACTAAAGTAATTCATTCTGAGAAAGTATTTTTTGTAATGTAATGTATAATGTAATTACAATGTAATTTAAAAAATAAAATATGTAAAAAAAATTGTTTCTAAAAATGTAGTAAATCAGTATGAAAAAAATTAATATAGCAATTAATACATTTAAAAATTGTCATTTACAAAACCTTTGAAATTCACTGAAAAACCGTAGGTTTCAGGCACGTTATAGTTAGAAATTAGCATTTAAAAACCTTTGAAATTCACTGAAAAAACCATAGGTTTCAGACACGTTATAGTTACAAATTAGCATTTAAAAAACCTTTGAAATTCACTGAAAAACCATAGGTTTCAGACACGTTATAGTTACAAATTAGCATTTAAAAACCTTTGAAATTCACTGAAAAAACCATAGGTTTTAGGGACAGTTTTAGTTACTTGGACATTGCACTCGTACAAAACCCGTGAAATTCCCACGTTATAGTTAGTTCAGCTAACTATAACTCGCGCCCGCAATGCACTGCTGATGACGTCACATATTACATCACTCATGACATGGTCAGTGACATCACTGATGACATCACTGATGACATCTCAAATGACATCACTGATGACATCATCCACGTGATAATCTGATGCACCTCCTCACACCCTAATATAACCTTTGATACACCCACTCTAAATTACAGACTGCCATTCGCAAAACCATAGACACTCCAACACCAATAACTACATACCCACTCACTGATTCTTAGGTCTACACACACACATCCACTCACTCACCCGTACAGTCACTCATACTTACGGTCACTCAGTACAGGACTATCATATGCACTCTTACTCCTATATAGACACTCAAACAACGCCACTCATCCATAGAGATACTCACACACCTAGTCAGTCATGCAAATAATTAAACACACTGCCATTTAATCACCTATACAGTTATACACACACCAGCTCACTTACTTATACAAATAGTAGCACATTGTTACGCTCTTATACAATCACTGATACAAGCACACACTCATCCATACAGCCACTATCACAATCACTCACTCTTGCTTATAGCTATTTATATACTCCAACACACATATATACTGCCTTTCACATATGTAGTTACTCACACATGTACCACTGGGACATACATTCACTCACTAACACACTCTTACACACACTTACCCACCCATACAGTCTATCACAGATGCACTCTTGAAACCATCCACCCAGTGAATCACCCACTCACACATCTATGCACAGAGTTGCACACACCCCTCCCACACAAACACTCAAGGAACCCATACAGATACTCAGACAAGCATTCAATAACTCATATAGACACTCATTTAGCTATTCACAAACACATGCAGCCACTTACACAGCAACAGACAGACGGATACAGACATTCACCCACTTTAGTCACTAACCCATGCATTCAGTAAGATACGTTAAATCACTCACTTATAGAGTCAGTCACGCACCTACTAAATCATCCATACAAACACTTACACACCCACTCATTCTTCAATACGTCTTTTCCTATATATATTAAAAATATTTAAACTTTACAGAAACACACAGTCACTGGATGATGTCATCAGTGATGTCATTTGAGATGTCATCAGTGATGTCATCAGTGATGTCACTGACCATGTCATGAGTGATGTAATATGTGACGTCATCAGCAGTGCATTGTGGGGCGCGAGTTATAGTTAGCTGAACTAACTATAACGTGGGAATTTCACGGGTTTTGTACGAGTGCAATGTCCAAGTAACTAAAACTGTCCCTAAAACCTATGGTTTTTTCAGTGAATTTCAAAGGTTTTTTAAATGCTAATTTGTAACTATAACGTGTCTGAAACCTATGGTTTTTTCAGTGAATATATATATACATATATCCAATCGAAAACTGCTCCCAGCAATGAGGCGCCTCACACTCCGTGCTTTCAATACCATTTATTGGAGAATTCACAAGGATGAAGCAGCGTGCAGCCAACAGCTTTCTCTTAAGCCTTCATTCTCCATACGCGTTTCGGGAGCAATCTCCCTTGTTCACTGGCACAGGCATCATTGAGGCACGGCACAGACTTCACAGCGCAGCTGCGCCGAATTAAATGTTCCGCCCGGTGGGCGTGAGCAACAAGTGCATGATGGTAAACTGAGTTCTATCGTAGTGATTGCGCCGTGAGTCCCCCTAATTCAATAGAAACCACAGTGGACAGATGTGATTGCACCCCATTTGCAGCCTTGAAATTTCAAACTCCAACTGGACACGGAGTTCCAGCAGCGTCTCTTCTTCTTTCACGCTGCGGATCGGCTCTTCCGCTGCAGGGCACCTCGCGGTCTGAGCAAACCGCAATATATCCAATCGAAAACTGCTCCCAGCAATGAGGCGCCTCACACTCCGTGCTTTCAATACCATTTATTGGAGATTTCACAAGGATGAAGCAGCGTGCAGCCAACAGCTTTCTCTTAAGCCTTCATTCTCCATACGCGTTTCGGGAGCAATCTCCCTTGTTCACTGGCACAGGCATCATTGAGGCACGGCAACAGAGTTCACAGCGCAGCTGCGCCGATTTAAATGTTCCGCCCGGTGGGCGTGAGCAACA
Organism: Calotriton arnoldi; assembly: GCA_963921515.1. Taxonomy (NCBI): domain Eukaryota; kingdom Metazoa; phylum Chordata; class Amphibia; order Caudata; family Salamandridae; genus Calotriton; species Calotriton arnoldi. Next base: position 177,279 of record CAWUFW010008490.1, on the reverse strand, counting down.
CGTGCATGATGGTAGACTGAGTTCTATCATAGTGATTGCACCGTGAGTCCTCCTAATTCAATAGAAACCACAGTGGGCAGATGTGATTGCACCCCATTTGCAGCCTTGAAATTTCAAACTCCAACTGGACACGGAGTTCCAGCAGCGTCTCTTCTTCTTTCACGCTGCGGATCGGCTCTTCCGCTGCAGGGCACCTCGCGGTCTGAGCAAGCCGCAATGTATCCAATCGAAAACTACTCCCAGCAATGAGGCGCCTCACACTCCGTGCTTTCAATACCATTTATTGGAGATTTCACAAGGATGAAGCAGCGTGCAGCCAACAGCTTTCTCTTAAGCCTTCATTCTCCATACGCGTTTCGGGAGCAATCTCCCTTGTTCACTGTCACAGGCATCATTGAGGCACGGCAACAGAGTTCACAGCGCAGCTGCGCCGATTTAAATGTTCCGCCCGGTGGGCGTGAGCAACAAGTGCATGATGGTAGACTGAGTTCTATCGTAGTGATTGCGCCTTGAGTCCCCCTAATTCAATAGAAACCACAGTGGGCAGATGTGATTGCACCCCATTTGCAGCCTTGAAATTTCAAACTCCAACTGGACACAGAGTTCCAGCAGCGTCTCTTCTTCTTTCACGCTGCGAATCGGCTCTTCCGCCGCAGGGCACCTCGCGGTCTGAGCAAACCGCAATATATCGAATCGAAAACTGTTCCCAGCAATGAGGCGCCTCACACTCCGTGCTTTCAATACCATTTATTGGAGATTTCACAAGGATGAAGCAGCGTGCAGCCAACAGCTTTCTCTTAAGCCTTCATTCTCCATACGCGTTTCGGGAGCAATCTCCCTTGTTCACTGGCACAGGCATCATTGAGGCACGGCAACAGAGTTCACAGCGCAGCTGCGCCGATATATAGCGGTCGGCTTCAGATCGCGAGATGCCCCGCTGCGGATGAGCAGCTCCTGCACGTCGATGATGACGAGCGTTAGAGGAACGGCATGACTACTTTGGCGAGGTTAATACGAGCGGGGACCCAGCCTCACCTGGAACAGCGACCTACTACAGGGTTTAAGCCAACTGGGGGTCACAGTGGCACACCACTATGGACACGGAACATCAAGGACCACAATGCAGCTGATGGACACGCCCACCTGGGCGGGACTCATATTTAATCGCCGCGAGTGCGGCGAAAAAACTTCTGCTACTGTTCCCCCAACCAGATGCCAGTGAACAAGGGCTAATGAGCCCGAAACGCGTATGGCCATTGATTTCAAGCTGGAAGGGTGCTGTTGTTTCCCTGCTATCCTGCCAATAAAAGGTGAGAACATACCGTGTGTGGCGCCTCAATTGTGGTGTGTTGCATATGCATATATAGCGGTCGGCTCCAGATCGCAAGACGCCCCGCTGCGGATGAGCAGCTCCTGCACGTCGATGATGACGAGCGTTAGAGGAACGGCATGACCACTTTGGCGAGGTTAATACGAGCGGGGACCCAGCCTCACCTGGAACAGCGACCTACTGCAGGGTTTAAGCCAACTGGGGGTCACAGTGGCACACCTCTATGGACACGGAACATCAAGGACCACAATGCAGCTGATGGACACGCCCACCTGGGCGGGACTCATATTTAATCGCCGCGAGTGCAGCGAAAAAACTTCTGCTGCTGTTCCCCCAACCTGATGCCAGTGAACAATTGCTAACGAGCCCGAAACGCGTATGGCCATTGATTTCAAGCTGGAAGGGTGCTGTTGTTTCCCTGCTATCCTGCCAATAAAAGGTGAAAACATACCGTGTGTGGCGCCTCAATTGTGGTGTGTTGCATATGGATATATAGCGGTCGGCTCCAGATCGCGAGACGCCCCGCTGCGGATGAGCAGCTCCTGCACGTCGATGATGACGAGCGTTAGAGGAACGGCATGACCACTTTGGCGAGCTTAATTCGAGCGGGGACCCAGCATCACCTGGAACAGCGACCTACTACAGGGTTGTGGTGTGTTGCATATGGATATATATATATATATATATTTAGCTACTACAAGGAGTAGGCAGAATTTCCTTTAAAAGATAAGCCCCCTATCAATAGAAACTGGTGGAGGTTTTACTAAAGAGGAAAAACATGTTCAGAACCCGAAACATAATTCCAAGTTGCCACCAATGAGTACGCTATTGCATCCTTGCTCTCTGCGGCCAGGAAGCAGATTGGGCAGCCACAGGGAGATGCATGGACTATGATGAAAGAAAGGAGAGCCACCACAGCACCCCAACATGAGGCCCTGAGGTAGTGGTTTTAGTCCTTAAATCACCTCCCATAATAGGCCCACTGCCTCCCTACTAAAGGGGCCTACACAGTCTAGCTAGTTCTCTAGGGCCACTGGACTTTTTTTGTGATTATGTGTCCGTGTTTTTTTTTTCACACATGATTCACATACTACAGTTTGTAATGCATTACATGGCAAGACTTGGTCCACGTACTTAATCTAATTTTTTTTTTTTTTATGAAATTGAGTAAAAAGTGTAAATTAAATGAATTAATGGGGTGACACCTTCACCAGGCAGCAAACCTGCTTACAAAGAGTGACTTAACTGCGAAGTTATATTCCCAGATGAAAAATGGTGAATTGTAATTTTGCTGCACAATTTGTTTGACTATATAGATCATAACAAATTAACTGAGCTAACCTGGTGGTTTGGCATGATTTTTGGACAACTATTGCCACTTAGGTTATATAACAACAATATTTATTCTAGTGTCCTTGCTCTGTCCCTACTCCCGATTCCATTTTCCTGTCCACGCCCTACTCCCAATCCACAACATATCCATCTCCCTAATTCATTACAGTACAAGAAATATATTATTCTGGTGTTAGGAAGCAAGTGAGTGTTAGGAAAGGGCCTAGGTTTATGTTTGGCTATGAGAATATTGGGTTACGTGACACACACATCACATGGTGTATGGAAGGTAGAAGACAGACTACTGAAGAAGATAACTTAAGAGAAAAAAGAAACATAGAAAACATTTGTGAGAGCAATGTTGCATATACGGGGATGGAAATGGGATGAGACACAATGGAAGATGGTAGTAACTATGGGTGGGCAGTGGACGCAGAGGCAACACACGTCTTCTTCTACCCATTAATTTGAATGGGAGGGTGCCAGTGACAGAAGCAAAGGAAGGAAGATGGACAATTTAAAATGGATTGGCTACTGAGCTTAAAAGGAAGGAATACCTTAATAAAAGCAGCAGTTGTCATTGAAAAAGGAAATTGACTTAACACTTGCCCTAGCAGCAGCTGCTCATCCCCCTTGGTTTGACACTCCTCTGCTGCATCAGCCTTGGTAGGTTTTGGACAAAAACAAAAGGCACTTAGGGCAAGGTATACATAACACTGCTCAAAAATGCTGGTTGCCAACTGTGACCAGTATTTTTGAGACAAGTGTGGTAATTTGCAAACTGACCTATGAACTAATAGGTTGGTTTTCAAATTACTGATTCCTAGAGATTTGCAATTCAATCAACCTCATGAATGATATGAGGTAGGTCGCAAATTGTGACCCACTAGAAATTGCAGTCATCACAGGGTGTCCTGCGGGGGTCAGCAGAAGACTACAATTTCTGAGACTGCTTTTAAATTCAGCTATTTTGTTTAATGCAACCTGTTTTCCTTAAATAAAAACAGGATGCATTTTTTTAAAAATGAAAGGGTATTTGTTTAATTTTTTAGGAGTCGGCAGTGGTCCCATTTTTACTTTTTTCATTTCACTACCTACTTGTAAAAAATGTTTTTGTCAAACTTCGCAAAGGGGAAGGGGAGCCATTGGCACCCTTTCCCATTTGGGAATGGCTTACCATCTTCTTTGAGGAGGTAGGCAACGATTAATTGTTTGCAACCAGAATTCGGTCGCAAAACATTCATATATACAATGCAAATCAGTCTTTGGGAGGGACACCCTAAACATGCCCCTTGCAAGCACCAATTCAGACTTTGGTCGCAAACCCAAATTGTGATTCGGTAACATCTTATATGGACCCATCTCAAAATAATGTATCTACTAGAAGGAGGAAAAGAGGAATGAGAATATTGGTAAACAATCAGTGTTTACATGAATGTACTGCATGCTCTGAATTTTCTGGAATGATACGGGCCACTGAGTTTTCTAGAAATTCTATAGTGTGCCTTCACTGTTTATCTCCAGATAGAGACCTCGGTGCCTCAAGTTTGTTAATTGTAGACCAACAGTGTGCCTAGCAGCTGGTGGAAATTATTTCAAATCTATGTATTGTGACTGGAATAAATTCTACACTTCAGCATGTGAAGTCTGTGCTTGTGGCTACTGCCCACTTGAGAGTTAGGAGCATTTTATGGCAGGGTAGGTTTCACAAAGAGCATCAAAATTGGATTATGCTTATCAGAAAGTTTAGACTCCATGGTAATTCAATTCCTGGACTTATGGCATGCCCTTTGTGCCTTTCCCTTCATATCAGCACTTTTGCCTTTTCCCTGATGATCCCAAAGTAGTGTCTCAGTGGCTCCAGGAGCACTGCGGAACCTGCACAATATGTTGCCCTAGACCTCCCCACCTTGCCCAGTCATGCCCCCTGACCTTCCCCTCCTGCACAGTCCACAGTCACTGTAGGGCATTTAATACTCAAGAACTTGCGAACAGTGTCCCCCCCACCAGGCTGCCCACTCTCCACTCATTCTTTTTTTACATGTCCTCACTTTGAAAAGAGTCTGTCCCCCTCTCCAGCATCCTTCTTAGCCTTGTGCAAAGTGATTTCTTCCATCGCGCTCGAGTTCTTGTGAGAATACAAGTTCCCGCGAGATCTGGCTGCCATATTGAGTGCGGTCTGGGCATGGCCTATAAATACAGCATCCACCTCCTGAACTATTGCTTGCTTCAAAAGTTTTCCAAAGTGAGAGCTTGTGGTCCTTTGGTTTCAAGACTTGCCTGTTCAGACCTGCACCGCGCCTTCTCTGCTGGAACTCATCCTGCTTCCTGCATCTAGGAGACTTCCTCCGGCAGTCCCTTCTGTTGATACCTGCAACAAGAAAGAACAAGAACAGTTATTCAAAGGTTCAACATCAGTCTGCAACAAAACACAAGGCCAGTGCACTGAACCAGAAATAACAAAGAATTATTTGATATCCAGGATTCAACTCTGTAAAAGAAACTTTGCCTAAGAGCATGAAAATAGTAAGAAATGAAAATATCAAAGGACAGTTCAACCAAAGAATCTCAATGAAGTAAGGGAGAGTTGAAAGGAGATGTTCAAGTGGAGAGAAGCTAAATATTTTTAGTGTGCAAGAAATGAAGTGAGTCTGTTGGGGAGACTGATAGAAGTGAAGTTGGAACACTAACGTATTTGGAAGAGTTTTTCATGCTTGTTGTTTTTGATGTTGCTCCATTTTAAATACCGCAGACTGAAAACCAGCCTTCCCGGAGAGATCAAAAACTTATTTGGTGAAGGTGAATCACATAAAGCTTCTATAGGACAAGAAGAATAAGATGTTCCTCACCAATCACCTCAATTTCCCCTCTGGAATTATCCACCAATAGTTGGGGTCATTTGTGTGTTGAGGGTTCATTCACTCGATATTGGGTGGACTCTATTCGCCCTCACAGACATCGGAACTTTCAGGTGAGTGGTTTTTGGCACGTGGCCTCTCTCTAGAGACTTCATATTCTGATGGTAGTGTTTCAGGAATTATATTGACCATACTTTGCAGGATTTATTTATTTTATTTATTTATTTATTTATTTAAGAGGTTTTATATAGCGCTGGCCAGACCCGAGGGTATCGGAGCGCTTTACAGCAGATATAGGGGAGAAATCACATAAAAGAGACAAAGGTAGGCATAAGTGTTCAAAAATCCCAGTGTGCTGTGCGACATTGAGGTAGAGAGGTCCTGAGGTAGTCTCGTTGCGTGCACAAAGTCTTGGGCTAAATCTCCCTCCGAGAGGAGGTGAACGAGAGGGGTTAGGGAGCGGGGATGAGGTAGGGAGTGGAGGAACAATGACAAGGGTCTGTACCGTGCAGGAGGAGGTAAGGTGGTGGAACATTGCCTGGTGGCTGCAGAGTGCAGGATACTTTTTTTGCAAAGTCACAGTTTTAGCACCAAATGTTTGGTAATTGGAGCCATTTTACTATTAGCAAATCACTTGTGTATACCTATTTATAATAGATCCACAAATTCTCACAATTTTCTCCAATGTGGTAGGAATTTTTTTCAGTTAGAGGTAAAGAAGCTGTTTACATTTTTGTTATGGGACATTGGGCCAAATGTACAAAGGGTTTTAGCTTTTGCAAACCCTTTGAATCGATAAATCAGAGGATTTGAGAGTGCTAAACCCATATTTCCTATGTGCTAAATGCATTTAATAATTTAGAAAAGTATTTTTTAATCACTAACTTGTTTAGAAACCAGTGGCGGCTCGCATAGGGCGTGCTGCGGGTGGTGGGGCAGGGGAGGGGCAGGGTGGGGGGTAGTGAACTCGGACATACGACGGAACGGAGGAAAGTAATTATTACGTTCCTCCGTTCCGTCATATGTCCGAGTTTACTACCCCCCCCCCACCGTGCCCCTCCCTCGCCCTACCGCCCCACAGCACGCCCTATGCGAACCGCCACTGTTAGAAACGGATTCCGGTTCCGAATTTGGAAGGGGAGTATTCTAAGCCTCCCTTCCAAATACTGAATCCGTATGCTTTCTATCAATGTTTTCCGATCGAAATCCAGTTGCAAAACATTGATATTTTACTGACACCTCAAAGGAGGGGGTAACCAATTTCCTATTTGTGAATGTAAAAAAGTTTGTTTAAGTGGAGGCGATAGTCCACAGGACCACTGCTACCTATCAAGCAAACAAACAAAATAGAAACTTGTCTTTTCAAAAACAGTCCTATTTCCTTGAAGACAAACTATTGCATTAAAAAATGTCTATTTTATTAAAAAACAATCACAAATGTGATTGTAGCGAAAAGTAGTGGGTCACAATTTGCGACCTATCTTATTAATATTCATGAGATGGGATAAATTGCGCCCCACATTTTTTTTTTGTAAAGCTACCTATTAGTACATAGATCATTTCGCCAAATACTACACTGGTCGAAAAATACTGATCACAATTTGCCACCAGTATTTAGTACATCTGGCCCATAGATTCTGAAAATTGAAATCTATTTTACTCTGGATCGATTTTTCGAACTTTTATGTGCTAGAGACTAGATGAAGTAACGCCTCCATCATTTCTTCCTCTGTTTTAGACCCCATACCTGGGCAGCTGATTTATGCGGCACCAGGATCAATTTCAAATCTTCCATCTTCCTCCTCCTTTGTGTTCCTAATGCTAACCCGTTGTTTACCGCCTCTCTGATGTCTCAGCAGTTAGACTAGGCTTGCCCTTGGCAGATCTGCACATTGACAGACAAAGGATAAGAAGAGGATTGCATTGCATGGCATTCCCTTAAAAATAAGTCGCCTCTAACAGGATAACATAGGGCTTCAGAGCTCAATGGAAGCGTGAAAGAAAAGCACCCTGCTGCCCTCTATTATCTTGCCTATAGTTTGGAAATCAATAGCATATTTCACTAGACAGGCATTGGGTCTAAAGGGCATAGCTGTGGGGAGTGTGCCATTTAAGCAAATTCATTTATGCTGACAACATCTTGTTAATGTTGGTTCAGTGGCGGGCTTCAGTGCTGCCCTCCTTGGAGGGGGAAGAAAATAAGGCGATCTCCTCAAAGGGAGAAAGAGAATGCCCTGGTTGGAGTCCAGGAACTCACGCAGCTTCAAAGGATCCGAACAGCGGTAGCAATATTGAAGTAAATTCAGAGGTGACTGAGTCTGGGTGTGGAAATGAGATGATCATAAGAAGAGAAAAATCTCATTCGTTTTTTTTCTTTTCACGAAGATTGTGATTATGAATGCAAATTGCCTGCAATAATTTTTTTTTTGCATGATACTTTTTTTCCACTGTATACAGCTCAGGAATATTGACAAACGTCGAGGAGCAAAAGTAACAAACGTTTCTCTTTGTCTGCTTTCGATGTTTTTGCATGGACTGCATAGACCTGGGCATTCTTTACCTACACAACAAAAGGGACTTAGTCAATACCCCCGCAGGACACGTATTCATTTGGCCAAACATTTTCTATTGTTGAATGAGTAGGTCTGAGTAGTTTTTAAACTTTGTAAATTTTTTTAGCCAACTGCTTTAAAAAAAAGTAACCGCAGATGTAAACTTCTTTCGATTATATTGTTTATTCAGAGTAAAAGACAAACTAGAATTATGGTAATCTCTGAAAAATTTAAAACCAATTACCCATGTTATGCCACCATTATTATTATATCATTCTGCCTTTAGCAGCTACATCTTGGGTAGGATTTCACGGTATAAACATCACACACACATATAGGCATGTAAATTAAATCGCGCTTCATTCCAAGCACGGTTCAGAGATTCTCACTCCGTATACGGATGGCCCTCACAGACTGACGCTGCAGATCTAGGCCTTAGATACTCACGCTCAAGATGGGGCATTCAGAAGCCTGCACTAAAGCAAATGAACAGAACGATTGCCGTTCTAGTCACAGAGCTAAGAAGCAAACTGTGTTCTGTGCCGTTTCCATGAATACATTTTGGTAGGTTGGCCCTGTCTAAATCTGAAAACAAGAGATGCATGAGTTTGATAATATTCACACAACTTATAATTACGAACCCTAGGAAAAAAGAATTGAGCAGAGAACCTGTTTGTAACCAGGTGAGTATTGAAAAATCAGTCATGAGATCCGACATCAGCAGGCCTATACTTCTCTCAATCTGAAAGTAAGTATCATAATGACTGTCTCTTTGTTTCACTCTCTCTCTTTTCTTGATGCCGTGTTTCTATTCTTACCATTACAGAATAATGGGGTAACCCAATAATCGTCACCAGACCTGGGTACAATGCGGGAATGAAAAATTGGTCCATGACTGCTTAAAGGAGAATTGAATTACAATCTATCCAGTGTGTGTTGCAATCACAGTCAACACTAGTAATTAATACCATGTAGAAAGACAACTACGTTCCAAAATAGCAAGATAAGAGTTTAAAGATACAATAAATGTAAAACAAGGAAAATGCGCCAAAAGTAATTCAGTTATAGTATATTTATTTCATATACTTGAAATAAATAACAATTTATGCATTTGAAAAGATACATGGTTGCATGAAAAGGGGAAATGAGGGATGGGTGTGCTCGTGATGGGTAGGGATAGGTAGAAGTCACTGGTTGAAGAATACACACTATTTCAATAATTACAAAAACAAACTGGTAAGAAAGACCAGTATAGAGAGACCTGTCCTTACGAAAATATTTACATCATTTTATATACTTTTTAATGCATCAATGCAACTTCAGACGATGGGGGAAGAATACAGTACAGGCCTCATGTGGGTGGAGAGCGTCGACGTTTCGACTCGACTAGTGCATAGAGGGTGACTTAAACCTCTGCTGCGAGTCTTCTTCAGGACGGAAATTGGGCAACCTAGGGGTAGAGAATTATGTGTTACTTGGGCGCTGAAGAACCCGAGAACGGGATTAGAGATGAACGTAGTAGTAGTACTGACCTAATCCTGGTGCCACGCAGGCATCACAGGTGTGTCAAGGAAAAGTTACAAACCAGGTCGGTAATGTCTGTGGAAAACCGTACCAAGGGTTAGTGTAATAAAGACTTAAGGTTGAAGCTACAGTGTGTAGTGTGGTTAGTGGAACACTCACCCCTGGTTAAAGGTGAATTCCACTTAAGCGGACCAATCTTATGAAGTCCTCAACGGTAATATAGACCGTAATACTGAGCATCCATGGTTATGCAGTATCCGATTAAATCAGGAGAATATCTAATCAAAAAACAAAAACATAAGGGAAGGAATTAATAATCCCATATGTTGTCCAAAGGTGAAGGAATGGAGGCATTAACATCAAAAGGTTACCTTAATGGAAGAAAAACAGGCGTCGCGCGCCTCGCGATGGTCGTCCTGCCGAGTTCAAGTGCAAGAATGAACTGGCAGATGGCATCCGCTTTTAACCAACCCGGCCGGTGACAGCCTGCGAAGCGTGCACGTAGTGCGCACGTTGCTAGGCGTCAATCAGGCACCCGTGGAGCCCCGAGTTGCCGCGTGAGATGAAAGGCTGAAAACATCGAGTGGAATAGATTAGTGGTGCCGCCCGGTAGGGGAAGAAGCCATGCAAGAGACAGCCAATGAATGTTAACCTCAGTATAAGGGGGATTAAAACCGCTGTTAGCATTTCACACGCGTGTTTGCCAGTTGGTATTGACAGTGCGATAATGTACAGTGAGTGTGAAGCAGGGGAATACATTTGGACGAAGGCCTCAGTCCAAACTAGGAGCGCTGTGAGTATTCCCGCGTATTCCTTATCGCACTAAGTTCCATTGAACAGTGCGATAGCGGCAGTGCCTCTTTGGGTAAACTGGAATACCTTATCGATATTTACAATGAGAAGTAGTGCAAGTATATACAGTGAAACCACAGTCAAAAACACATCAATTTATTCACTTAACTAGAAAATATTCCATATTTCTACAGTGCCAATATGTACAGTGATAATGATTATGTACAGTGTGCAGAGGATAGCGCTGGTTTCACAATAATACATATATACAATGGGTTAGTAGAACAACAAAATTGCGTACAGTGTCACACAGAGTGCGATGGAGATTCCTGTCTGAAATGTTAGTGCACACTGCATATGTTACATAGTGTGTACCAGGGTGTACAACATGGAATGTCTCTCGAGTGCGCCGTAGGTGCCTAGTGAGACTGGGACACTATTTGCAGCGGTGGTGCCAAATATCCTGCCTATTTACATCCTAGAAGGTGGGGGTCAGCCTGCCTATTTACATGCTAGATGTCAAGTTGACTAGATGCACAGAGAGAATGGTCATGGTCCAAACGGGATTTAGCCAATGTGGAGAGTGGCTGCCTGTCTAGCTATCTCCTCATATTCGTTCAATCCCCTAAGTATTGTGTCAAATGTATGGATCCATTTACACTCACGATAATTAAGGGTATGTGAGAAATTCCCACCCCTTGGGTTCCTGTGGACTTTCTCGATAACCCACCAATTTAAGCTCTCAGCCGAGTGCCCAAATGTGGTGAAATGTTCCACTAGTGGGGCACCTTGTACCCCACAGCATATTCTACTACAGTGTTGTAAGTCACGGCATTTCACTTTTTGTGTTGTTTGGCCAATGTATAAAAACTCACAGGGGCATAAGATGGCATATATCACCCCTGATAAATTACAGTTAGTGTGCTCCCTCATGGTGTAGGTGTAATCATTATGTTTGGAGTCCTTGATCTCCTTGGTCATAGGACAAGCCTTGCAGCCTCCACATTTGAAATGACCCTTGATCGGGGCAATATTCCAAAGTGGCAATTGGACATTGTAGGTTTTAGATGGGAGTAAGGATTTCACCAAAACATTTCTAAGGCTTTTGCCTTTTCTGAAGGCATGCATGGGGGGGTCTGGCAAACACAAATCGTCTGCGACCAAGTGCCAATGTTTATTATTGGTTTTGCGAATATCGTTGCTTTTGGTGCAATAAGTCGTGACACAAGTTAATCTATCAGGGGTAGAGGAATTTCTGTTTTTGGGTTCAGGGGTTTTAATCCCCCTTATACTGAGGTTAACATTCATTGGCTGTCTCTTGCCTGGCTTCTTCCCCTACCGGGCGGCACCACTAATCTATTCCACTCAATGTTTTCAGCCTTTCATCTCACGCGGCAACTCGGGGCTCCACGGGTGCCTGATTGACGCCTAGCAACGTGCGCACTACGTGCACGCTTCGCAGGCTGTCACCGGGCGGTTTGGTTAAAAGTGGATGCCGTCTGCCAGTTCATTCTTGCACTTGAACTCGGCAGGACGGCCATCGTGAGGCGCGCGACGCCCGTTTTTCTTCCATTAAGGTAACCTTTTGATGTTAATGCCTCCATTCCTTCACCTTTGGACAACATGTGGGATTATTAATTCCTTCCCTTATGTTTTTGTTTTTTGATTAGATATTCTCCCGATTTAATCGGATACTGCATAACCATGGATGCTCAGTATTACGGTCTATATTACCGTTGAGGACTTCATAAGATTGATCCGCTTAAGTGGAATTCACCTTTAACCAGGGGGTGAGTGTTCCACTAACCACACTACACACTGTAGCTTCAACCTTAAGTCTTTATTACACTAACCCTTGGTACGGTTTTCCACAGACATTACCGACCTGGTTTGGAACTTTTCCTTGACACACCTGTGATGCCTGCGTGGCACCAGGATTAGGTCAGTACTACTACTACGTTCATCTCTAATCCCGTTCTCGGGTTCTTCAGCGCCCAAGTAACACATAATTCTCTACCCCTAGGTTGCCCAATCTCCGCCCTGAAGAAGACTCGCAGCAGAGGTTTAAGTCACCCTCTATGCACTAGTCGAGTCGAAACGTCGATGCTCTCCACCCACAGGAGGTCTGTACCGTATTCTTCCCCCATCGTCTGAAGTTGCATTGATGCATTAAAAAGTATATAATATGATGTAAATATTTTCGCAAGGACAGGTCTCTCTATACTGGTCTTTCTTACCAGTTTGTTTTTGTAATTATTGAAATAGTGTGTATTTTTCAACCAGTGACTTCTACCTATCCCTACCCATCACGAGCACATCCATCCCTCATTTCCCCTTTTCATGCAACTTTGTATCTTTTCAAATGCATAAATTGTTATTTATTTCAAGTATATGAAATAAATATACTATAACTGAATTACTTTTGGCGTATTTTCCTTGTTTTACATTTATTGTATCTTTAAACTCTTATCTTGCTATTTTGGAACGTAGTTGTCTTTCTACATGGTATTAATTACTAGTGTTGACTGTGATTGCAACACACACTGGATAGATTGTGTTTCTATTCTTAGCCACCGCCTTAGATTCACCAAGATCTTAAGTGACATCATATAACCTTTGATTGGATACTGTCAAAGAAAAGGATATCACAGGAAGTAACATCAAAGTGTTTGACATCCAAAAAATAGCTACATCTTCACTGTTGGAGCAAAAGTTCTGAAATATTTTCAAAATCGCTCTAAAGCATTTACAAACTCTAAGGGTCAGATATATGAAATTCTTAATTTGCAACTCCTAAATAGCGATTTTGCAGAAATCGCTATTTGCGAGTCGCAAAGCGCTATGTACGTACCCTGCAATTTCCTAATAGTGATTTCTATAGATTCGCATTCGCAATTAGGACATTTCTATTTAGAAAGAAATAGCTAAATTGAGATTTCCTAATAGGAAATCGCAATGTAGGAAACGCAGGCCCAAATGCAGCTGGAAGAAGGTTGATAATGTCAGAGTCCAGGTGGAGGATAATTTCAGGCTATGGCCATCAGCCAGAGGCCTAACATACGTTCTGGAAGCAGGGAGTGGCCCTGAAACACTTCTGCCAGGAACAGGAGAGCATCACCACACACCACAATGGCTGCAGAGGATGGGAAGGAAGTTGGGAGCAGCAGGAAGAGGAAAATTAAATTCTCTGAGAGGGAGCTGGAGGTCCTAACAGAGGGGTGCGTGGAGAACAAGGACCAGCTATTTGGTAAGGCCTCCTTCTCAGTCACTGAGGCTCAGAAGACCACCATCTGGAAGGGGATACTTGAGAAGGTCAACTCCCTGGGGGTGACACAGAGGCCTATCCCCAAGATACATAAGCAGTGGTATGACCTGTGCTCCCAAACCAAGGAGAAGCTGCCCAGCAGGATGGCAAAGAAACTTGGGTCCGGAGGAAGTCCATAGAAACACCCCCCACTGACTGCCACAGAGACACTGATCGAGTATTTGAGGGGACCCTCGAACTAGAGTGTGTTGCCAGAGCTAGAGAAATTGTGACCGCCATCCCAGAAGACACCAGCCATGGTAAGTTAGCTTTCCTTATGTACCATCCAGACCATGTTGTTAGGCAATCCACATCACATACATCACAGCATGAAATACTCCATTGAGGTGCTTGGCCCACCCATGGCAATGCATCATGGGAGTTGTAGAGCACTTAATTAGCATACTGAGTGCTGATGACCAGACTAAACATATGTGCACATCACTAACATATCATACACACATGCAGCAGTGCACATGTTCCACAGATCACCACACAGACGTCTCTGCACCTGTGGCAGCTAAAGGGGCTACTGGGAGTGACATAGTCCCTGAACCCTCCACAACATCATCTCCTCCACCCACACATCAAGACCAGCAGGCAAGAGAGCCACCACCTCCATACTTCCCACTTTTGATGACAGCAATGGCGACCAGTCAAATGTGAGGGACCCCACCACAGCAGAGTCCAGGTCAGTGAGAAGGCGCACTGAGACCATGCCAGAAGTTGCTGATACCCCATCCGTCTATGGTGGCCTGGAGAGGTCCAGCCTAAGGACACAGCGCCTGCACAGTAGAAAGACTGGTCTTGTTAGTAGGGAGCAGCAACGCTTGACAAAGACAGTTGAGAAGGGGCAGGAGCACTGACAATCAGCTATGGAGCGCAAGCACCAGGCGCACCACAGGTAGTACATTTTCCACATAGACACTTTCACCAGGTCCATCTACTGCCTGTTGAACGCCACAGCAAGCCTGGCCAGGCATACAGTCAATATTCAGACTGACATCCCACAGCAGCGAGGACATTGGTTATGGGCTTGTGCAGGTAACGAATGCCCAGGAAACCATTCAAACGCACAACCTGTGCATCCCCACCATTCCCCCACTACCTGAGAGCGAGGAGGGATCCAGCATCAGTGGGGTATCTGTACAGGCACCTTGCACAACTAGGCGTACACACCGCCATTCCTCTGGGTCTGACAAGGCATCTGGCCCACGACCCAGTGCTGCAGAAAATCAATCCAACCCAAGGGGACGAAAAAAGTGACTCCATCACAACTCAGTGCTATGAGTCCTTTTTGTTTGTTTGGAAACATATTTTGCCCTGTTACATTTAAGTTTCTTCAGTGTGGTAGCCACCTGAATAAAAGATGGTCACTCAGTTGTGCACCAAGCACCACCCAATGTGTGATGTTTCATGTCCATGATGCAATTTTATTCCTTACCTCAGAATTAGTTGCTTGATATCTCTGTGTCGGGCACGTCCCTGAGCCGCACAGGTTCCCTCCTGCTGCCCCTGTAGTGGCTGTAGGTCTTCGTCTGAGTCATCGTCAGAGTCAGTCTCAATGTTGATGTCATGCAGTCCCTTCCTCATTGCAATGTTGTGCAGGATGGCACAGGTCGCTATGATTTTGCAGCATGTGTCTGGCCTGTAGAGAAGTGCCCCGCTGGTCTTGTGGATGACGCAGAAGCAGGACTTTAGGATGCCAAATGTCCACTCAAAGAGTGAGCATGCTGTCTTGTGTGCCCTGTTTTATCGTCTCTCACTTGGTGTCCTCGTGGTCAGGCAAGGTGTGAGGAGCCAGGGCTGGAAGGCATATCCACTATCATCTTAAGAGCATGAGAGGGGAAACCATTAGGTCACATCACACATACACTCCTGGCCAATTAATTAATTGAATTTGAGATTCTCTTACCTAGCAGAAACCCATCTCCAAATTCCCCCTGTGCCAGTCGGTTGGGTAGTCCACTATGGCAGAACATGAAGGAGTTGTGGGTGCTACCTGGGCAGTAGGCCACAAGGTTGGTGATGACACAGGGGGCATCACACATCACCTGCACATTCTGTGAGTGTGTGCTCTTCCTGTTCTGGTTGGCTCTGGTGGCTTAGTGGACTAATGCATCCACTGTATGGGCTTGTGTTCAACCTCATGGTCACAGGTTTAAATCCCAGCAAATCCACTCAGACTTTCATCCTTCTGAGGCTGATAAAATGAGCAACATTGCAACATTGAGTCGGGCAACAATAAACATCTGCTATTCAGCACCATGATACCCTTCTGGGTGAACATGCACTTTACAAATACTTATGTTATGTTCCTGTAGATGTATTCTGCAGTAGATCAATCAATTATTCAGGGGTTTGTATAGCATGGCTACTCACCTGTGAGGGTCACAAGGTGCTGAGGGGGGAGGGGCTGCTGATCCATCTGGGGTTGGAGGTTCAGTTGAAGAGCCAGGTCTTGATGTCCTTCCTGAATTGGTGGCATATGGCAGTATGTGTGCCATCGACACAGCCAAGGACATTGGGGAACTGTGCTACCCTGTATAAATTCAATTTTGTGTTCTGCAATGATTGGGATTATATATGCATTGATTTAGCTTTCCAACCGTTACGTCCAGGAACTTGTGGAAGTACCTGGAAAAAGCACTCTGTGACACCCCCTCCACTGCTATTACTGGTAACTCCCCGATGCTAGGAGGTGTAGACAACACAATACCTGCACATGGGGGGGATATAGCATTGCTCCTAAGTGTTGGGGCCTGTAGCTGGGGTCGCAATTCAGCTGTCAATTCAAGTATGACCTGACTACTCAGTCTTTACCGGTCTATCATCTCCTCTGTCTCGTTAAACAGGGTAAACCTCACCCTAAATATCCTCTCCTGTCTCCTCCTCCTCCTGTTCCTCACAGCCAGAATCCTCATCCTCCTTGCCAGAATGTAAAATGCTGCCATTGTGAAAGAGCCAGATGCATTTTGGGGGTCTTTTTTTATAGTTTGCCCATGGTTACCACCTGTACTGAGTCAGTGTTAATTGGATTTCTTAAAAGGCCATTTTGCGGCTAGTCACAATTGGGAAGTCCTTCGTACATGCGGTCGTGATTCGCAAATTGGAAATCATTGTTTGCGATTTCTATTTTGCTGATTTCCAAAATAAGATTTCTACAGGGTTTTTGGCATTCGTCCATACCAAATGCCAGCTTTGCATTTCTTAACAGCCCGAAATAGCGAATTCGGTCCATTAAGAAATGCAAAATCTTTTGTACATCTGGCCCTAAGTCCCTTGGAAATTGGAGCCAAATAGAGCGCTGATACGGGAGTCATTTCAATATGGTTTTGTGGTAAGGGTAGTTCAGCAAGATTGTTTTGTTATGAACAAGGCCAAATACTAAAATTTAAGTATCATTTTCCAAGCGTGCTGGTGAATATATAGGTTTTGTGAAGGAAAAAAGTGAAATTCATGTATTTGTTTATACACTTGAATATTTTTAACAGTACACCAGGGTCACGATTCAGAATCACATTATGCCTGCCATTTTCAGGATCAAGCCGCATGCATACATTTCAACATTGTGGTGTGTATTTTAGTTTTAGAATCGTGGTATGTTGACCATAATAATGATCATGATAATGAGCATGTCCATGAGTGTTAATATCATGGCATTACTTTCCAGTTTGAAAATCACCATATCCCCTTGTTTCAAATTAATGGCCAGATGTTTCAGTACCATAGACATCAGTCCCGGAGTCAAGCTTAGAGGGTGACCAAAGGACAACCAGGATGTGCAAACCATTGACGTGGAATGACCTTGACACATAAAATCATCATCTGCCTCACAAAAGGCTTAAGGCCATGCTGCAAATATGGGAGGATTACACCTACAAGTGAAGATGCTGTGCCCAATTGACCTGCCTAACTGCACACCTACCTTACAGCCTGGTTGAGAGGATTTGTCTCATTGGCCCACTAATGGACTAGGGGTGAGCTGATTAAGGCTGTAGAACTATCTTTTGAATTTGCAGAGTCATTTTCCGAGACTAAGAGAAAATTGAGCTTTTGCCCCCTTTTGCCCTAGTGTTCTTGGGAAGTGTTTCATTTGCACATGCTGAACATGCTAGTCCTCCAACTGTTAGAACCATCACCCTAAGACTGACAGTTTATGAATGACGAACATGCACTATTAAAGATGAGAGTGCTGGTATTCTCCATTACCCAGTGCAAAGGCTACTCAATCTGAGATGTAAAGATGTCCGCTTAAGCCTTCTTGACTTTATGGGTAAAGGTGGACAGGTTGTCATGGCCTAGTTCAAAAAGGTGGTGTAGGGTTCAGTTGGGGTACACTACAACACAATAATCACACTTGCAATAAAGGTGTGACTATCAAACGAAGGTTGAACGTTCTAGTAAAACACAACACTTTAATGATCTCTTTCTAAACGTATGTATATAGCACAAATATAATATATCATATTATCTCGCTCTCACTCAAGGTTGTTTTCTTAAATCTGACTTTGTATATATCTAAATATAGATATACACATTACATTTATATAGATACACACATACATCCAAAGTCATATATAAATATAGATATAGACACACACACATATATATACATATATGTATATATGTATGTGTGTGTGTGTGTGTGTTATAGTTTCCTGAGCTAACTATAACTTATGCCCGCAATGCACTGCTTATGACCTCATACAATACATCACTCATGACATGGTCAGTGACATCACTGATGACTTCAAACCGTGAGTGTAAGTGTTTTGTAAATGTTTCTAAGACTTAAATATATATACTAAGCTATGGTATAAGTTAAATTACTATTCTTTGTGTACTAGTAATTAGCCATGCTATTTCTAACATATCTGATCTGAGTGGCTGTGTGACTGTCTGTGTCAGTGTGTGAGTGGATCTCTGAGTGGCTGTATGGGTGTGTGAGTTTGTGTGTGAGTTGCTGTATGGATGTGTTAGTAGGTATGTGAATAGCTGTATGGGTGTTAGTGGCTTTGTGAGTGGCTGCATAAGTGTGTGAGTGGGTGTGTGAGTGGCTGTATTGGAGAGTGTGTGGGTATGTGAGTGGCTGTATGGGTGTTAGTGGCTGTGTGAGTGGCTGCATAAGTGTGTGAGTGGGTGTGTGAGTGGCTGTATGGGTAATTGAGTAGCTGTGAGAGTGGCTGTATGGGTGAGGGAGTGGGTGTGTGAGTGGCTGTATGGATGAGTAGCTGTTGGTATATACGTGAGTGAGTGGGTGTGAGTGGCTGTATTGGAGAGTGAATGTCTATGTGAGTGGCTGTAAGGGTGAGTGAGTGGGTGTTGAGTGGGTGTATGGATATGTGAATGTATATGTAAGGGGTTCTGTGGGTATGTGAGTGGGTGTGTGAGAGGTTGTATAGGTTTAGTGAGTAGCTGTGTCAGTGGTTGTATGGGTGAGTTTGTGGGTATGTGAGTACCTGCATGGGTGAGTGAGTAGCTGTGTGAGTTTTGATATGGGTGATTGAGTTGGTGTGTGAGTGGCTGTAAGGGTGTATGAGTGGGTGTCTAAGTGTCTGTATGCCTGTATGACTGGATGTGTGAGTGTCTGTATTGTGAGTAGGTAGACACATGAGTGGCTATATGGGTGAGTTAGTAGGTGTGTGAGTGCCAGTATGAGTGAGTGGCTCTTTAGTTGAGTGATTGGCTGTGTGAGTACTGGTACTGGTCTGTGAATGGGTATGCGAGGGGTTGTTTGGGAGTAGGTATATGTGGGGTTCTATGGGTGTGAGTGGTTCTGTGGATGATACCATCACTGATGTCATTTGAGATGTCATGACTGATGTCATGAGTGATGTCAGTGACCATGTCATGAGTTATGTAATATGTGAGGTCATAAGCAGTGCATTACTGGGGCATAAGTTATAGTTAGCTCAGGTAACTATAAATGCTGAATTTCATTGGTTTTGTATGATTGAACTCTGAGCATAACTATAACGTCTCTGTAACCTTTGGTTTTCTCCGTGCATTTCTATGGTTTTCTAAATTTTATTTCCTAACTATAACATCCCTGTAACCTTTGTTTTTTAAGTGAATTTCTAAGGTTTTTCAATTTTATTTCCTAACTGTAATTTGTAACCTTTGAGAAAGAATGTGAGTGAGTGAATGAGTGTCTACGTGGGTATGTGAGTGAGTGCATCTGTGTCTTAATGGGTGTGTTAGTGTCTGAGTGGGTCTGTGAGTGGGTGTGTGAGTGTCTGATTAGGTGTCTGAGTGGGTGCATGAGTGTCTGTGTGGGTATGTCTATGTCTGTGCAGATCAATATGGCTGCCGAATAGGAGCTCCTCTAAAGAGCTACTGGGTTAGGGATTACCTATCTGGTATTTATCCCTGTCTAACCCCGCCACCCACTTCTCCTCCAAACCTAAATTGCATCGCAATTCCATCGTAACTCACCCTGTCGAATACGGCTGATTCCTCCCCTGGATCGACTGACTGCCGTCTCTTCTAGTGTGGTAGCTGGCTGCTGGGTCCTGCGGCTGAGGAAGGAGTCTCTGTGGAGAGTTATCTCGAATGGTTCCTCCCTGCGATCCGGATACGGTTGCCCGTCCCGTCCGATGCTGAGGTGGCCAACTGCTTAATCCTGGGAAGGACGAAGGGCTGGAGATGACGCTGAAGCCAATGGCGGACGAATGGCTGGAGCTCGAGCGACCTAATGTGGGGCTCGTCCCGTCCGGCTCGTCCCTGCGGTGCATGTAAAGCACAGTCTTCCAGCTGACCGGGTGCTCCCTACGGTGCATGAAAGCACAGGGAAGCACTGTATCCTGAGGCTTGCTGATGCATACCGGAGTGTGACCGGAGCGGCGTGCATGAAAGCACGGACTTCCAGCAGGCTGGGTGAGTGCTTTCTAGGGACTGAAATAGTGAAATCCTGCGCAGTCGCCTGACCCGACCAGCTGCCTGTAATTGTCCGTGGTGCGGCTCGCGCACCAAATCCTCACCGAATCCACCCTGGGGCATACATAACTTTCACTCCGTCCCCTACCAAGGCCAGCGGACTTCTGGGGGGCTCACGGTCCAGGAGGAGTTTGAGAAAACTCCTGGTTCTGTGCCACACAGAGCCCGCTTTTGTTCTTCCCCCCAAAGGGGTCTAGGGGCATTTACTCAGCCCCAAGGTCTCTGGCGGCTCTTGTTCGCGTATGCCAGAAATATGTGTTATGACCAGGAGAAGTTAAAAAAACAAACTCTGATGCAGCACGGAACATATTAAACGTGCATTGCACATGTCATGATTTTACAATAAGCTGAGAGAGGAGACCCCAGCTTTGCGTGTTACTCCTCTACCCCCCTCAGCCTGGGAATATTCGGAGCTTTCACGCACGTCGCCTGAAAAGGGAGACACATTTTCCCATAGGCCATTACTCCTCTAACTTTACACAGGCCATTCCCCTCAAACTTTCCAACACTCAAAATGGCTGAATCCATAAAAATAAAAGCAAAAAAGGACTACCCAGCATTACACTGAATGACTATGGAAGACACCTACAAAATGGCAGCCATCTTGTAACGGCTACCAACAAAGTGGCAGTCATCTTGTAGAGGCTCCCAACCCAGCAATAAATAGAATGACTATGGAAATCACCTATAAACTGGCAGCCATCTTGTAAAGGCTCCTAACCCACTGTTAAATTGTTGTTCCCCTCAGCTCAGGAGTATCAGAGCTTTCACACCCGTCATCTGGAAAGGCAGATCCATCCTCCCACAGGCCAACCCACTGTTAAACTTTTGTTCCCCTCCCCTCCCAGAACAAGGAACATCACATAATGGATGGACCACATATGATACCTGCAGGAAACAGCGCATATTCTATCCAATACCCCCCCAATCTATCTAAAAATGCTTCTAAAACCTTCAAACACAACCTTCTCAGAAAAAACCCTGAAACACTGTTCCTTGACCCCTCCTTCAATGCCAAGAAAGGTGTAATAATCACTGACCTCATATTCTTCACAAGAAAAATGGCCAAATGGCGAACTGCCTTCTCCAAGCTACTAACCATCCACAGTAAGAAAAATATTCCCTACGGAACCAGGATTACAACGTCACCCGCACAAAACCTCAGAGCCACCCTGAACATTACTTCCTACAAAAATGGCACTGTTCTTATTCAAGCAGCTAATAAGGACCTCGAACTATTCAACAAATATTTTTTCACACTAAAAACCTACACCATCACCCCACCCAGTGTCCTCCAGGACCTAACTATTCCCTCTATCCCTATATCTCCTGAATCTCTTCGACCCTCACCCTCACCTAGAGCCCTCCAAAGAAGCATTAACAATCCACCTCCCTCAGAACTCATTCCACTGACACCCTTAACCACAACCAGCAATAGAAACAATAGCAACGCCCTTCCCTCAATACCCTATCCCCGACCCTCCTCATTACCACATTCCACCACCACCCCTATCCCCATAACCCTCTCCCCCCTCCACAACCCTTTCCAGGCCACCGGAGAAATTCACAGCGACAGGGCAACCCCAGCACATCCCAAAAAAGCCCCCTACCCGCGCATACCTCTCTTACTCTTGACTACCTCTCTCCCAGCCACGCAAACCCATCACACGGCCTTCACAGTCATTGAACCCCCAGCAACACTATCCCCAGCCCTCTTGGCTCGCCGATCCAGCCTCCCCCTTCTCAACAATCTGATCTAGACTCACTCAAAACCCATACTAACCTCACGTCCCGGAACCTACAAAACGTTATCCTAGAAATCAGAAACATCTTACAACTCGCAGAAAACTCACTCTCTAAACTCAATCATCTTCAAAACTCCCTAGCTACATCCAACAACATGATAAACACTATCTCACTGCCTCTGACTAATCGACATTTACGTACACGCGAACTCCCTAACTACTTAACGGACACGGAAATCCAAACTCTACTACTTCTTTACGATACTCCTACTTGCCCCATCACAAATAAGGAAGAATTCTCTATTCTCCCAGTCAACATCAACACAAACAGAACATCCCAACCGAATCACAGAACGATAAAACCCAACAACCTTCAAACAATAACCCCCACCTCGGAAGACTTCGAGCCTTCTTCAGAGAATGCCTCAAACCAGCTCTCATGCCTCCTTCTAAACTGCCGTTCAGTCCCAAAACACGCCTCAGACATCACCGACCTCATCCTAAACCTGAAAATGGACATAACCATCCTCACGGAAACTTGGCTCACTGATTCATCCTCCTCATACCTAGACCTTCTAGTCCCTCCAAATTACTACATCATAAGACTAGACAGACCCCACAAAAAGGGCGGAGGCATCGCCTGCATACATCGATCCGACATCTCCATCTCGAAGTTTCACTCCGAACCCCTGGATACTTGTGAATACCTAGGAATCTCCGTAAAATCCTCAGATAACCACTCCCACAAACGACATATTCTCTACCATCCCCCAGGTAATAACGCAGTTTTCACAGACCAACTTATGGAAATCATCACAACGAACTCGACCCCTCGTTCCAATGACATATTTCTTGGCGACCTCAATCTCCATTGGGAAAACCCCCTAGACAAGCAGGTCAACGCCCTCAAAATCTTCTTAGCAGACCATTCACTGATCCAAGCCATATCAAAGCCCACTCACTCCAAAGGTTCTACACTTGACTGGATCATCTCTAAAGAAAAAATGATTGAATCTATCTCGATCACCCCTTGTGATTGGTCAGACCATCACATTATTACCTTCCAAATCTCCTCCACTAAAAAGAAAACTTACCCGCAGCAACTCAAAACCAAACACTGGATAAGAGACACGAAAAACCTCAACTGGAACAACCTAGCTTCCCACTGTGAGAAAGCTTTCACTCCTCCCAATAACATGTCTGATGTCAATGACCTCACTTCTCCCTACAACTCCACGATGACTAAAGTCTTTGACCAAGTAGCCCCACCAAAACTCAAAAGAATACCGAATAAAGACAAAGACCCATGGTTCAACGGAGCCCTGAATGAAGAGAGGCGCAAACTAAGACTAAATGAATGGAAATGGAGTCAACATCCCTCCCCCCTCCAACTCAAAATACTTAGGAAATCTAGAAACTCCTATAACAAAAGCATTCTACAATCGAAAAAAGACTTCATCAGATCAGAACTAGACAATGCCAAAAACAGACCGAAAAAACTCTTTGAAATGCTAAAACAACAATCTAACAAATTGGCCAAAACTGCACTCTTGACTTCGAAATTTTCCTCATTCTTGACAGAAAAAACCAACACCCTCCAACTCGAGTTAAGGACGGCAGCAACTAACTCAACCACCCCAAAAAACACACAACCTGAAAATCCTAAACAACTCAATCTACCTTTGCCCAAAAATAACTCTCACTGGTCTACCTTCAAACTCTACGAACTCAGTGACATCACTAAAGCATTAGCAACTATCAAACCTAACAACCACTTCAATGACCCTGTCCCCTCCAACTGCCTACCCCACATCTACCATATCATCTCCCCTCTCTGGACTAAAATCATCAATGCCTCGCTAGCGCAAGGTCGCATCCCAGATTGCCTAAAAACTGGTCAAGTCACCCCTATCCTAAAAAAAACAACAGCAAACACCTCTGATCCTAACAATTTCCGACCTATAACTAACATTCCCATGCTAGCCAAGGTCTTGGAAAAATGTGTTCAGCAACAACTGAACCAACACATCACGAATTTCAAACTACTAAACGACCGCCAATCGGGTTTCAGACCCGGCCACAGCACAGAAACAGCCATTCTGCACATGGTAGATGACGTCCTCCTCGCTCTTGACCGTAACAAAACCTGCCTACTAGTTCTGCTCGACCTCTCATTAGCCTTCGACATGGTCAATCATGACAAAATTCTAAGAAGACTGGAAATGAGGATGGGTTTAGCGGGCACAGTCCTTCAATGGTTCAAATCTTTTTTGGAAAACAGAACACAATCATTCATGGTAAACAAAAATCTCTCCCCCTCTTCACCCAACCTACTAGGAGTACCGCAAGGCCCAACCCTATCCCCAGCACTATTCAACCTCTATGTCGAACCACTAACCGAACTATTACAGCAGGCTAATATCTCATACCACATGTACGCGTACGACACTCAACTGTACATCAGGATCCCCTCCGTGGAAGAGATAAAAATGATGAATTAAGCTCTCGAAAAGACCGTCCACTGGCTAACGACCAACTTCCTCAAGCTAAACTCGCAAAAAACTGAATTTCTCCTATACTCCCCCCTAAAAACTCTCAGGAGATACAAGAATGGACCAAGATGATCACTGCTCTGAATTGCACACCGACTCTGGTGGACTCCTCCAAATCGCTTGGAATTACACTGGATAAGAACCTTGACATGCAAACACACATCAACCTGTTGGCCAAAAATGCCCGCTTTCACCTCAGGTATCTCAGAAAAATTAAACCATTCATCGAGAAACACGACCTCAAAATGGCAGTGCAGGCCTTAGTCATCTTGAGGTTGGAGTACGGATGTACTACCCTTGCGGGGCTTCCCAAAATATCAACAGCCCCTTTAAAAGCCTGTCTCAATGCAGCAGCACGACTCCTAACAGGATCTAGGAAAATCGACCACATTTCGCCACACCTGAAGGCGCTCAACTGGCTAGCCTATGAAGCTAGAATCCACCTAAAGATGGCTTGCACCACTCATAAAGCCCTACACCACAATACCCCACAGCACCTATCCCAAAAACTTACCTTATCTGGAGGAAACAGACATACAAGGAGCTCCGACACTCTACTCCTGAAACCCTCTTGTTTCAGCAAAAACAAAACGTCTGACAGAGCATTCTCCGGTGCGGCACCAAGAATATGGAACTCGCTACCACCGTACATCAGAAAATTCTCTTCTATACCACTATTCAAAAGGGAAGCAAAATCATTCCTGATGTGCAAATTCCTCCCCTAACTCGGCACATTCCTCACCATTTGGGACCTCACCTCCACACCAGTTCTCACTGAATTGCATGGAACTGAACCAGTCTACGAATCCAAATTTGTCTCTTCATTCCCCTTAATGACATCATCGCCCGTTGATTTACACATGCTCGAACTTGCTCATATTGCACCAAACAATCATCTCCCTTTGTGTCTGCTACCTGCCAAACGCTTTTACAAATATTTTGATACCCTGTCTGCTCTGTTTGTACAAAATATTTCTACAATTACTCTGTCTCTTTGTAAAGCGCTCTGATACCCTATCCTGGGTCTTGTTCGCGCTATAGAAAACTCTAAAAATAAAAAATAAAGTATGTGAGTGGGTGTGAGAGTGTCTGAGTGGGTTTGTGAGTGCCTCCATGTGTGTCCAAGTCAGTCTGTGAGTGAGTGCATAAGTGTCTGAGTGGGTCTGTGAGTGGGTGCGTAAGTCTCAGAGTGGGTGTCGGAGTGAGTGCATGGGTGTCTGAATGGGGGTGTCAGTGGGTTTGTCAACAGGTGTGAGAGTGTCTCAGTGGGTTTTTAAGTGCCTCCATGAGTGTGTGAGCCAGTCTGTGAGTGAGTTCATGAGTGCCTGAATGAGTCTGTGAGTGGGTCTGGGAGTAGATCTATCAGTGGGTCTATGAGTAGATCTGTCAGTGGGTGTGTGAGTGTCTGAGTGACTATCTGAGTGTGTGGATGTCTGAGTGGATGTGTGAGTTTCTGAGTGGGTCTGTGAGTAGGTATCAGAGTGTCTGAGTGGGTTTGCAACTGCCACCATAAGTGTGTGTCAGTCTGTGAGTGAGTGCATGAGTATCTGAGTGAGTCTGTGAGTGGGTGTGTGAGTTTCTCAGTGGGTCTCTGGGTGATTGTGTGAGTGGGTGCATGAGTCTCTGAATCGGTCAGTGAGTGAGTGTATGGGCTTGTCAGTGGGTCTGTGAGTGAGTGCATGAGTCTCTAAGTGGGTCAGTGAGTGGGTGCATGAGTGTCTGAGTGGGTCTGTGAGTAGATGTATGAGTGTCTAAGTGGGTCTGTGAGGGGGTACATAAGTATCTGAGTGGGTCTCTGAGTGGGTGCGTGAGTCTGGGTGGGTCTGTGAGTGGATGCATGAGTGTCTGAATGGGTCTGTGTGTAGATGTGTGAGTGTCTAAGTGGGTCTGTGAGTGGGTACATAAGTGTCTGAGTGGGTCTCTGAGTGGGTGCACAAGTCTCCAAATGGGTCAGTGAGTAACTGCATGGGTTTCTCAGTGGGTCTGTGAGTGAGTGCATGAGTCTCTGAGTGGGTCTGTGAGTAGGTGCATGAGTCTGGGTGGGTCTGTGAGTGGGGGAATTAGTGTCTGAGTTGGTTTGTGAGTGGGTGCATGAGTGTCTCATTGGGTTTGTGAGAGGGTGCATGAGTCTCCTAGTGGGTCTGTGAGTGGGTGTTTGAGTGTCTGAGTGCTCTCTGTTTTGCCCTCTTCTACTCTGTTTTGCCTTTTCTGCTTGTTTTTTGTCCTCTGTTTTGTCTTTCCTACTCATTTTCCTCCCCTATGTTTTGCCCTCTTCTGCTCTGTTTTGCCTTTTCTGCTCGTTTTTCTACCCTCTCTTTTGCCATTTCTGCTCATTTTTCAGCTCTCTGTTTTGCATTTTCTACCTGTTTTTCAGCCCTCTGTTTTGCCTTTTCTTCTTGTTTTTCTGCCCTCTGTTTTGTCTTTCCTGCTCGTTTATCTGCCCTATGTTTCCCACTTATGAGGCCTGGGGACCACCACCTCCTGAGACTTTACTGATATTAAGGAGGGGGGCTGTGTGGACCCCCCTCTATTGAACTCCAAGAGCCCCGGGGACCGCCACCTCCCCGGGGCTTAATTTTTACCAAAGGAGGGGAACCGCATGGAGCCCAGCTCCTGGGGATTTCATATGCCCTGTGGAACAGCACCTCCCCGGGGCTAACTTAAAAATTATGGAGGGAGCCGTATGTACCCCCATAGGCTCTGGGGACTACCACCTCCTCGGGGTTAAATGCATTCTTTACAGTGGGAGGGGGGCCACGCGGCCCCCTCCCTGGCCACACCCGGCCCCAGGGACCTCATCCCCCAAGGTCCGGCCTTAATTCAATGGGGGAGAGGAGCCACGCAGCCATTATCCCTGGGCCGATTTTGGCTCCAGGGACCCCATCCCCCGTGGCTGGGGCCTGACCATGTCCCCTGGGTGCCCTTCAGGGCCCCCAGTGTGCTGCAAGTGGACCACAGGGGGAGCCTCAAGGCCACTGCGGTCACAGCCAGCTCTCTGCCTCCTGCAGGAGCCGGAATTGCTCTCACAGACAGGGAGCTGCTAAACAAGTTCATACGTAAATTGAAACTTTTTAATTGAAATATTTTAAACAAAAACCACCAATGATCAGATCCAAGAAGATAGCAAATGAAACTGTAGCAACGGACATCCTAACAGGGAAAGACATGGCAACCATTGAAATTTTAGAAAGTCTACGGACTGAAAAATGAAAACATCTGGAACTCCGTTGAACACGTTACAACGAATAGAGTTATTAGGTATCAAGCAAAGTAGCAGCAATAGCCCTTAAAGCCTGCTTCTCAATTTCTTCCACAAATGCCTGGAGATGCCATAGATATATTTGCAGAAGCTGTAAATAAAGATCTTATATGCTTAAGGTAAAAGGAAACAACACAGAGGAGGAAGACAAATTTTACCAAGGAACAACAACAAGCATTGGATAACTTGATCAAAGACAAATCTATTGTATATAAACCATCAGATAAAGGCGGGAACATTGTGTTACAAACATGTGAACAATATAATGCGGAGGCACTGCGCCAATTATCAAATAAGAACTGCTATGACAAAGTAAATAATAAAGATTATAGCCAGAGTGTCTCAGATTATCACCAACTAGTACACAAATGGTATTAGAAAAACATGTTGTAAACAGACAAATATCTGTTTCTAAGATGCCTGAATACAATTACTCCTACTTTCAATCACCTACCAAAAATTCATAAGAATGACAAGCAACCACCGGGACGTCCCATAGTTTCTTTTCAGGGAAGCCTAACTGAACATCTATCTATCCATATAGATTACTTTCTATCTAAGATTGTTATTGGTTTGCCATCATATATTAAGGACACAAAGGACTTTTTACAACATATGATGAAGGTCAAATGGGAAGCAGACCTTCAAATGTTGGTTTTGGACATTGCTAGCCTGTATACGTGCATAGCACATAAGGATGGTCTGAATGCGGTGGAATTTTTTCTAAAGAACCGCCCTTTAAAGTACCAGGAGCATAATTTAATGTTGTTGGAACTTATGGAGTTCTGTCTTAATCATAGCATTTTTCTCTTCCAGGAAGAGTATTACAGGCAGATCTCGGGCACGGCCATGGGCACCTGTTTCGCCCCTAGTTACGTGAATTTATTTGTGGGCTGGTGGGAGGGACAAGTGGCCTGGTCGGATGCCAATGAACAATGGACATCAAATATAGTGGCATGGCACAGATATATAGATGACCTCTTTATAATTTGGAGGGGGTCCTCGGAATCAGCAAGGTCATATATTGAGATTTTGAATACAAACAGTATCAACTTGATATTCACTGGTGAAGTAAGTCCCACATCAGTAAATTTCTTGAATTTGCAAGTCTTTGTGTCTGAAGGCAAATTATGTACTTCATTGTACAGAAAACCCACTGCTGGAAATTCAACACTGCATGCTACCAGCAGTCATTCACACAAGCTTATCACCAGCATTCCTTATGGCAAACTTTTAAGGATCAAAAGAAACAACACAAGAGATGCTGATTTTCAGACCGGAGCTCTAGAGAGTATAACTAGGTTCAGCTTACGGGGTTACAACAAACTGTTATTGGAACAAGCTCTAACAAAAATTAACTCCATCCCTAGAGAGGAACTATTAAAGGAAACACAAAGGGAAAAGAAAGAAGTAGGAAAATTCAGATTGATTACAACCTTCTCTGAAAATACGAATGAATTAAGGAATATTCTATGCAAATATTGGTGCACTTTACAAACAGACCCAGGTATAGGTTCAGATATACCTTTGGGTCCCTTATTGACCTTCAGGAAAGCTAGGTCTCTGAGAAATAATTTGGAGCATAGTCATCATGAGAAAGAAGACAGGGGAATATCTGGGGCCTTACAGGGCTTTTTTCCATGTGGGAAGTGCAAGGCATGCTTTGGCAGCAATAGAACATTATCTTATAAAGTCCCAGGCATAAAAAACCTAGACTCATAAATAAGTTCTTGCCTTGCAGTACACCGTACACAGTGTATTGTTTACTGTGCCCATGCAGATTAAAATACATTGGGAGCACCATTCACCCTACAAAAGCACACATCCTAGAGCAGATGAGAGCTATTGCCAAAGAGGATGCAAGATATCCAGTGGCTAGACATTTCAGCACAAAACATCAAAGCACTAGGGATTTACTCAATCAATCAATCAATCAATCACAGAATTTGTAGAGCGCACTACTTACCCGCGAGGGTCTCAAGGCGCTGGGGAGAGGGAAGGGGGGGGGTGCTGCTACTGGTCGAACAGCCAGGTCTTGAGTAGTCTCCTGAAGGTCAGCAGGTCTTGGGTCTGTCGTAGGCTTAGTGGAAGGGTGTTCCAGGTCTTGGCGGCGAGGTGTGAGAAGGCTCTGCCGCCGGTGGTTGTTCTTTGAATGTGAGGGACGGTGGCGAGGGAGAGGTCGGCGGAGCGGAGCTGGCGGTTGGGGACGTAGAAGAAGAGTCGTCTGTTGAGGTAGGCTGGGCCAGTTTTGTGGAGTGCCTTGTGTGCGTGGATGAGGAGTTTGAAGGTGATCCTCCTGTCGACGGGGAGCCAGTGCAGGTTCCTCAGGTGGGGGTGATGTGGCTGTGGCGTGGTACGTCGAGGATCAGGCGTGCGGAGGCGTTTGTATGCGTTGCAGTCGCTTGATGAGCTTGGCCGGGCTCCCACGTAGAGGGCGTTCCCATAGTCAAGTCTGCTACTGTCGAGGGCCTGGGTGACTGTTCTTCTTGTGTCTGTCGGGATCCACCTGTAGATCTTGCGAAGCATGCGGAGGGTGTTGAAGCAGGAGGAGGAGACTGCGTTGACTTGTTTGGCCATGGAGAGCGTTGAGTCGAGGATGACTCCCAGGTTGCGTGCGTGGTCGGTGGGTGTCGGGGCTGCTCCCAGCGTCGTTGGCCACCAGGAGTCGTCCCAGGCTGAGGGGTTGGAGCCGAGGATGAGGACCTCCGTCTTGTCCGTGTTCAGCTTTAGTCAGCTGATCTTCATCCAATCGGCGACGGCCTTCATGCCTTCATGGAGATTGGCTTTGGCGGCGAGGGGTCCTTGGTGAGGGAGAGGATCAGTTGAGTGTCGTCGGCGTAGGAGATGATGTTGAGGTCGTGCTGTCTGGCGATGCGTGCGAGCGGGGCCATGTAGATGTTGAACAGTGTTGGGCTGAGGGAAGATCCCTGGGGTACGCCGCAGATGATCTCGGAGGCTTCAGATCGGAAAGGTGGGAGGCGGACTCTCTGGGTTCTGCCGTCGAGGAAGGAGGTGGTCCATTCCAGGGCCTTGTCTCGGATCCCTGCGTCGTGGAGGCGTGCACGTAGAGTGCGGTGGCAGACAGTGTCGAAGGCGGCAGAGAGGTCCAGCAGGATGAGGGCTGCGGTCTCACCGTTGTCCAGCAGGGTCCTGATGTCGTCGGTGGCGGCGATGAGGGCAGTCTCAGTGCTGTGGTTGCTGCGGAACCCCGATTGGGATGGGTCCAGGATGCTGTTTTCTTCTAGGTATCGGGTTAGCTGTTTGTTGACGATCTTCTCGATGACCTTGGCTGGGAACGGAAGCAGGGAGATGGGCCGGAAGTTCTTGAGGTCTCTTGGGTCCGCCTTGGGTTTTTTGAGTAGGGCGTTGATCTCGGCGTGTTTCCAGCTCTCTGGGAAGGTCGCGGTCTCGAAGGAGAGATTGATGACGTTGCACAGGTGGGGTGCGATGGAGCTGCTGGTTTTGTTGAAGATGTGGTGCGGGAAAGGGTCTGACGGGGAGCCGGAGTGTATTGTGCCCATGGTCTTGATGGTGTCATTGATGTCCACGCTGGCCCGGGCTGGCAGGGGGTCATGGTCGATGGTGTGCTGCGGGTCTGGAGTATCTATCTTGGTGGGGGCTGTCTGGGTGTTGAAGCTGTCGTGGATGTCGGCGATCTTGCGGTGGAAGAAGGTGGCGAGGGAATCGCACAGGGCTTGCGACGGCGGGATGTCGTTGGTGTTGGAGCTGGGGTTGGAGAGTTCCTCCACGATGTTGAAGAGCTCCTTGCTGTTGTGTGCGTTGTTGTCGAGGCGGTCTTTGAAGGAGATTCTCTTGGCGGACCTGATGAGGTGGTGGTGGTTACGGATGGCGTCTTTATGGGCTGCGTGGCTGTCCGGTGTTTTATCACTGTGCCATTTCTTCTCAAGTTTCCGGCAGGTACGCTTGGAAGCTAGGAGTTCCGGGGTGAACCAGCTGGCTCTTTTGGTGGTGTCGCTGTAGGTGAGTTTTTTCAGCGGGGCGAGGGTGTTGGCACAGTCGTCTATCCATCGTCTGAGGTTGCAGGCAGCGTCGTCGGTGTTGGATGGGTCGGAGGGAGGGCTGAGAGCGAGGTTTGCCAGTAGTTGGTCTTCGGTGACTTTGCTCCAGCAGTGGCGTGGGATCTGTTGGGTGCGGTGGTGTGTGGTGGGTTTCTGGAAGGTGAAGTGGATGCAGCGGTGGTCGGTCCAGAGGAGTTCCGTGGTGTGGGTGAAGGAGACGTGGGAGCTTGAGGAGAAGACGGGGTCGAGCGTGTGGCTGGCGGAATGTGTCGGTGTTGTGACGAGCTGTCTCAGTCCGAGGTTGGCGAGGTTGTCGATCAGGGTGGTGGAGTTGCTGTCGTTGTTGTTCTCCAGGTGAAAGTTCAGGTCTCCGAGGAGGATGTAGTCGGTAGAAGTCAGGGCGTGCGTGCTGATGAAGTCGGCGATGGAGTCGCTGAACTGGGGTCGGGGCCCAGGGGTCTGTAGACAAGGGTGCCTCTGAGGGTGGTGTTGGGGTCCGTGTGGATCTGGAAGTGCATGTGTTCGGTGGTGCAGAGAACGTCGTCGGTGCTGGTCGAGACCCTGATGGAGTTCTTGTGGATGATGGCGCTTCCTCCTCCTACTCCGTTGACGCGGTCTCTGCGGGTGATCTTATAGCCGTCTGGGATGGCTATGGCGATGTCGGGTGCGGAGGAGTCGTTCATCCAGGTCTCTGTCAGGAAGGCGACGTCTGGTGATGATGAGTCGAGCAGGTCCCAGAGCTCGACGGCGTGTTTGCGTGCGGAGCGGGTGTTCAGTAGGATGCATCGGAGGTGGTTGGGGTCCTTCTTGGCGGGCGCTTCGGTGGCTCTGAGGCTGGTGTAGCTGCAGTTCCGGCAGGTGAAGGGGCCATGTGTGCGTTTCGGGGCGGCCTTGAAGCAGTTGTGTCTCCGTCCGGGTTTGAGAGCGTGGAGTGTGGTGGCATCGTAACGGCGTCGGTCCTCGATGCTGGAGCGGGAAGCGGACGGGCGCAGACGGGCTTGCCTTAGGCGCGCCTTCGGCGCGCCAGCGGCACGGCCGCGCAGCGGCCGCCATATATGGGGAGGTGGGAGGGAGGAGCAGCTGGGAGGCGGGAGGCAGGGGCAGCGAATTGGCAGTCAGTGGCGCGGGGCCGCAGGGGACGCAGCGGCGGGGGTACAGAAGGCAAAGTTGGGCACAGCAGTATGGGGCTACTAAGATTCTTCTGTTTGGATCACTTACCCAACAATACGAGAGGTGGAGATAGAACTTTAAAACTTAAAAGGCTGGAATCCCACTACATAATTGATCTACAAACTAAAGCCCCACAAGGTATGAATAGCAGTGAGGAGTTATCAGTTCACTTGGGGGTTAATACATTAGCCATAACATACAGAGATAAACAACTGTATTTTTATGGACTGACAGATTCTCCTGTTATAATCTGCTTCCATTTTTTACAAGCTTATTCTGTACATATATTATTTATTTTCTATTGTTAGGACATGCATAATATATTTTTTCTTAATATTTTTTAACAGTCCTATTAGAACTCATACGTATGGGTATTAAGGGGCCCATTCAGGACGACACAACAGAACTGCTCAATACAGGATTTTAGATGGCGACACAGTATGAGGCTGGGGTTTCATATGATTTATTGAAACACATGCATACAATCATAGTGAATTTGCATAGCATGAAGCTGCATTCCATATGATCCATTGAAATGTATGCATATTAGAATAGTGCACTCTATATGCCCCATTCAGGGCACAATAGGCAATGTGAAGACACGAGAACATCACTCGTGGGTGCACCACGCAGCTTTACGCATAATGAATTTAGTGAACATCTGCGTGGATGCTTTTGGAATTTAGCATATATATCATATAGATCATCAATCTGTTTACCCTGTGGCAACATGAGCATCATTGATGTAACAATAATGTTTTATCATCACTGCTCTAATAGGATTGTGGACATATGACCCACCCTAAGATGGTGAAAATATGTATTGTGGTATGCGTTAAAAAGTCCTTTATTTATGTTCATGTATTTTTGCTTTAAACAATGTCATCTTCCGGCGCGCCCGATGACATTGAGAAAGGTGACTGCCAAAACGCGTCTGTTGCTGATTCTGCATTAGTTCGTAATAAACTTTAAAGAACTCACCTCCGCGTGTGCCTTGCTTGGATGAACACAGGGTTACGGAGCTTTTATATGAAAACACGTGTACATCCCCGCGACAAAAAGGTACCCACCTGCGAGTGCACAGGCAAAGGTGGTAGGAGCAAATATCCTTGCGTCCAGCTTGAAACGCGTCGGCATCATAGTGAGGTGATTGGAGTCACAACCGGAGGCTTTTCAATTGTCAGCTGAATTCCAACCAGCGAGTGCTTCTCACGAAACGGCAACTTTTATTTACATAATGTGGTCCTGCCTGGGCCACGAGCAAGCACCACCACGATATCCCAGTGGGTCTGTGGCAGCCTACGTAGGCAGCATTTCACGGAGCAGGTTGGTGCTGCCATACGGAAAAGAACTGTGCGGGACTTTTTAATTCACCCTGGTTTATAAAAAGTGCAAATTGTGACAGCAACCCACATGGGGATTATTTATTTGCCTACTAGTCCCAGAATTCCTAGCGAGATAACTCACCTGAAAGCTATTGGAATCTGAAATAAAGGGGATGTTCTAGTGGCTAATGCGAGTCCTTCTTCGCTCACTTTGCCCATGAAGAAGAGCGTCCAGCTTGAAACGCGTCAGCATCATAGTGAGGTGATTGGAGTCACAACCGGAGGCTTTTCAATTGTCAGTTGTATTCCAACCAGCGAGTGCTTCTCACGAAACGGCAACTTTTATTTATATATATATATACATATATAGGTAGTTATAGTTAGGACCTATTTTCCATAGGAAAAGCGTTTTTTGATTTGGCAATAACTTTGGCGCCGGTTGACGAATCTTCGCGAAATTTTCAAAACTAATGGCCCGCTACGGTCAGCTCCTGTCTTGAAAGTTTTGGGGTGATTCGTCAAGCGGGGCCCGAGAAAAAAGGGGGTCCCAAAACGTGTTTTCCCCATGTTAATTTCCATAGGAACTTTAGACACGGCTACAGCCCGAACTGCTGAACGGAATTACACAAAATTTGGCAAAAAGGTAGCTTTTGCTCCAGGAAGCACTCTTTTGTTTAAATGGTGTAAATCCGTTCAGCAGTTCCTGAGAAATTCAAAAAAGAAAAATAACCATATCTGAGCACTGAGGAGGAGTCGCGACTCCTCCCGAGCATGAGCTAACTTTTGATTGGCTGCCAACACTCCAAACCAGGAAGTGTTGGCAGCCACCTTGTGACTCGGTAACTGAGTCACACGAAAAGAGTGGAAAAAAGGTTGAAAAACAAGAAAAGGGGGCAGGGTAGAAACACCCTGACCCCCCAGGCCCCAAAAAAGCATTTTTTTTGTCAAAAAACGGCCGAATTCGCGCTGGGTGCACGAATCCGGCTGAAAATGTTTTAAAAAAATGAAGCGCGGGCTCCCGCGCTTCTTATCTGTAAGCCCCTGGGTGGGCCAGGACCCAGGGGCAATGTTTATACTGTATGCGGGGACCCATGGGGCCCCCGCAGCCCCAGGGACCGCCACATCCCAGGGGCATTTGAAAAAATATGTGGGGGGCACGCAGCCCCCCCGCAGCCCCAGGGACCGTCACCTCCCCGGGGCTTCAACAAAACTGCATGGGGGGGCTCCTCCCCCCCACGCTGCCCTGGGGACCGCCACCTCCCTGTGGCATTGCTAATTATATGCGGGGGCCTTGTGGGCCCCCCAAGCCCCGGGGACCGCCACCTCCCCGGGGCTTAAATCAAATAAATTGGTGTGGGGGGGCTCCTGCCCC
Source organism: Calotriton arnoldi (assembly GCA_963921515.1). Lineage (NCBI taxonomy): Eukaryota > Metazoa > Chordata > Amphibia > Caudata > Salamandridae > Calotriton > Calotriton arnoldi. The sequence goes on along the minus strand of CAWUFW010008490.1, from coordinate 141,206 downwards.
CTCCACACTGCCCCGGGGACCACCCCCTCCCCGGGGCACTAATTATTTACATAGGGGGTCCGTTACGGGCCCCGGGGACCACCACCTCCCCGGGGCTTTGAAAATGATGGGAGGGGGGCTGCGCGGCCCCCCCTCCTAGAGCCCTTGATGGCCCTGGGGACCGCCACCCCCCAGGGCCAGCTCCTGCAATGTCCCGGGGTGCCCACCCCCGGGACATTGCCGTTTGCTATGGCAGGGTGGGAGCATGACTCCCGCCCTGCCATAGCAAACACTGCTTTGGTTCGTTGAAGCGAGAGCAGGAAATCTGCTCTCGCTTCAACGAAGCAAAGCAGGATTGCTTTTGAGCAAGGGGAGCTGCATGTCAGCAGCTCCCCTTGCTCAAAAGCAATGCCGGCTCCCGCAGGAGGCGGGGAGCCGGTGGAACTGTGGGGGCATTGGGGCTCCCCCCACGGTCCCCAAAGCAAAGGGCCGGCCCCGAGGGATAGGGTCCCCGGGGCCAGAAGTGGCCCGGGAGGGGGGCCACTCGGCCCCCCTCCAATTTAATTTTTTTTTAAAATGGCTGGCCAGCCCCCGGGAGATGGGGTCTCCGGGGCAGCCCCCCTTCCCAATAAATACATTAAAAAAAGAAGGCCATGCCCCAGGGATGGGGTCCCCGGGGCCGAAATTGGCCTCGGGAGAGGGGCCGCGCGGCCACCTACCCGTTTTTTTCTTTTAAAAAAAGGGGTCAGGCCCTGGGGGATGGGGTCCCTAGGGCCCCAAAAATAGTAAAAGATGGGGGGCCACACAGCCACCCTTCTAAAACAAATATTAAATTAAAAAGCCGGCATCACGCTGGAGGCCCCGCCCCCTCCCTGCACCACTCGGCAAACGCACCCCCTAGCACGTTGTAAGATGGGAAATTAAGTCCCCATGAATACTGAGGGTCCCTGGGGGCCAACTAGCCCACCAGGTACCTCCAGTAAGCGCCACATAGCTGGTTTGCAGAGAGGTGGTCCGAGGCCATGCCCCCTTTTACACCACTCTGCAAACGCGCCTCTTGGTGCACTGCTGGTGGGGTGATGAGGTCCTCTTGTGTCCTGAGGACCTCAGGACACAAGTGGACTTCATCCCCCAAGCAGCAGTGCGCCAGGAGCTGCGTTTGCAGAAAGGTGTAAAAAGGGGGCGTGGCCTCGGACCACTCTCAGCAATCCAGGTATGTGGTGCTTAATGGAGGTACCTGGTGGGCTAGTTGGCCCCCTGGGACCCTCAGGAATGAAGGGGGCTTAATACCCCAACTTAGAACGAGCCAGGAGGCACGTTTGCAGAGTGGTGGGGAAAGGGGGCGTGGCCTTTGTCCACCTCTCAGCAATCCCACTGTGTGGGGCTTACTGGAGGTAAGACGTAGGCTAGTTGGCCCCTAAAGGACCTCCAGCAGCGAAGGGGACTTCAATCTCCATCCCGGAGCGCGCCAGGGAGTGCGTTTGCAGAGTGATGGGCAAAGGGGGCGTGGCCTGCTATGAGAATTTAGCAATCCTGCTGTGTGGGACTTACTGGAGGTAATAGGAGGGGTAGTAGACCCCCAAGGTTGTCCTTGGGGGGCCAACTACCCCTCTTGTTACCTGCAGTAAGTCCCACACAGTGGGATTGCTAAGACGTCTAAGGAGGACATGCCCCCTTTTCTCCACCACTCTGCAAATGCTCCTCGTGGCAGATTACGGGATGGGGGATGAAGTCCAATTTACTTCTGAGGGACTTTGGGGGCCAAGAAGCCCTCTTGGTACCTCCTCTAAGTCCTATGCAGCGGAATTCCTGAGCGCTGGTCGGAGGCCCAGCACCCTTTCTCCACCACTCTGCAAACGTGACTACTACTTAAAGAAGCATCTTTCTGCACCTCTGACTTAGAGGTAGTTTTAATCCCCCTGCCCTATTATGTACTAGGGCCTTACAGAGGAGGTCATGCCAATCACAGGGGTACCCCAACGCATAGTGTTCCCTAGTGTATGTAGGTGTTTTCACTGTATTCTAAGTGTCTTTTAGCATAGCACTGGCTTTAGGCCTGGTTACTCAGAGTCAGTTACCACCAGAACCCATTGGCAAAAAGTTGGGGGCACAGGATGACTTTGCAACAAGGCCTCTTTCTGCTCCTCTGTTGGTTCTTTGTGCACATCTCTTGCTTCTTTCTGCACCTTTCTTCGTCTTTCTGGACTTCTGTTGCCTCTTTCTGCATTTCTCTTGATTCTTTCTGCGCCTTTCTTCCTCTTTCTGCACATGTCCTACCTCTGTAGGCATAGTTAGAAATTAGCATTTAAAAAACCTTTGAAATTCACTGAAAAAACCACAGGTTTTAGGGACGTTATAGTTAGAAATTAGCATTTAAAAAACCTTTGAAATTCACTGAAAAAACCATAGGTTTCAGGGATGTTATAGTTAGAAATTAGCATTTAAAAAACCCATAGAAATTCACTGAAAAAACCACAGGTTTCAGGAACGTTATAGTTAGTTGGACATTTCACTCGTACAAAACCAGAGAAATTTGGCCGTTATAGTTAGTTAAGCTAACTATAACTCGCGCCCCCGCAATGCACTGCTGATGACGTCACATATTACATCATTCATGACATGGTCAGTGACATCACTGATGACATCACTGACGACATCTCAAATGACTTCACTGATGACATCATCCACGTGATAATCTGATGCACCTCCTCATACCCAAATATAACCTGTGATACATCCACTTTAAAATACAGACTACCATTTTCAAAACCATAGACACACCAATACCAGTTACAACATACCCACTCACTGATTCCTAGGTCTACACACACATCCACTCATTCACCCATACAGTCACTCATACATTCAGTCACTCATCAATACAGCACTATCATATGCACTCATACACCTATACAGACACTCACACACTGCCACTCTCCCATAGAGTTACTCACACACCTAGTCAGTCATGCAAAGAATCAATCATACTCCCATTTACTCACCTATACAGTTATATACACATCACCTCACTTATTCATACAGATAGTAACACATACTTACTCTCTTATACAATCACTGATACAAGCACACGCTCATCCATACAGACACTCTCACAATCACTCACTCTCACATATAGTCATTTATATACTCCAACACTCACATATACTGCCTTTCACATATGTAGTTACTCACACATGTACCACTGAGACATCCATTCACTCAACACACCCATACACACACTCACACACCCATACAGCCCTTCACAGATGCACTCTTGAACCCATACACCCAGTGAATCACCTACTCACACATCTATGCATAGAGTCACACACCCCCCACCCACCCACACAGACACTGAGGCACCCATACAGATAGTCAGACAACCAATCAATAACCCATATAGACACTCATGTAGCTACTCACCAACCCATACAGCCACTTACACACCAACTGACAGACTAATACAGACATTCACACAGTTTAGTCACTAACCCATGCATTCAGTAAGACACGATTAATCACTCACTTATACAGTCAGTCACGCACCTACTTAATCATCCATTCAGACACTTATACACCCACTCATTCTTCAATACACATTGGCATATATATATATATAAAACATATTTCAACTTTACAGAAACACACAGTCACTGGATGATGTCATCAGTGATGTCATTTGAGATGTCATCAGTGATGTCATCAGTGATGTCACTGACCATGTCATGAATGATGTAATATGTGACGTCATCAGCAGTGCATTGCGGGGGCGCGAGTTATAGTTAGCTTAACTAACTATAACGGCCGAATTTCTCTGGTTTTGTACGAGTGAAATGTCCAACTAACTATAACGTCCCTGAAACCTGTGGTTTTTTCAGTGAATATATATATGTATATTTATACATAGATATAGATATATATATATATACATATACAATTATATATACATTTATACACCTCCATCACTGAAAGAATCAAAGTTTAAGTGGACATTATATTTAGGTGAATATGTCAGTTAAAATGTTACATTTTAAACTAACAAATACACTGTACTTGACAGATTATAGTTTACTGAAGTAACTGCAACTTGTGATGCACAGTTATGTCATCAATAATGTAATTTCAGATGTTATAGTGATATTATCAATGATGTAATGAGTGTTGTAATATGTGAGGTCATAAGCAGGCGGCTAACCCCGCCACAAAAGAACAACATTCCACATATATCTGTACAATTTTTGCCTTTTTTACACTACTTTCTGGACCTTTGAGACTACCTTGGAGACTCCCTTAGAGGTTCTGAGGGAGTTAAGCAGGAGTTTGATGACTCAAGAAAAAGATATTTTTTGCAATTTTGTCCCCAGGGAGGGTCCCTCTGGGTCTCTCTCACTTGTCACATTTCCCTTTCCTGCGGCCTATTGCTGATCAGCATAAATATCCTTTGCTTTGTTGTCAGTGGGTTGAGGGAAGTGTGACTATCAGCATTGCTCTGGTTGGGTCCAAATTAGCAGGTTAGTGCAAACCTGTCACCCACTCCTAGTCAGTGTCTGGGCAAGCTTCAAAGATCGAAACTCCTGTACCAAGGTTGAAGCAGAGTATCCCTCTTCAAAGAGTTATCTGGCATTGGTGCCATCTACTGTCCTCCCAGATGCTTTGAGGAGCCACAGCCTAGGTGTAATTGACAAGATGCACACTGCAGTTGCTGGTTCTGCACTTGTGGGGAAGCTTTTTGTAATCCCATAATCAGGTCATTGAAACAAAGAATAGGATTGTAATAAGCCAGTGATTGGATTGTCCTAGTTTCCAACTGTGGGCAACATTGTCCAGCTACCATTCTTGGAAGTCATCAAGACGTTCATGATTAACTAAGGGTAACCGTAATGGTAGGTGCATTACTACTGATCATGAAGAATCTCCAGTAACCGCACATTTTAATGTTAGTTATCAATATGACAACACATATGCAGATATTTTTTATTAATAACACAAATCACTCCATTTATCCCAAGCCACATGAATTTGCACAACATTACCAGTAGGGATCACTTCTGCCAAAGCCTGTTCAGAAGCTGTCTAGGGGTCACCCCCTTTAATCTACAGTATATAGAGTTGAATAGAGGGTCTCCTAATATCAGGACACACAAAGGAATGTCCATGAGTAGCAACACATTTTGAATTTGTGCATCTTTAAGGATAATGGGCCCCACAAACTGATGCCAAAAGCAAAAGGACATGGGCCTTTGCTGTGATGGCACATCTGTATAGATGTTCAGGGACTTTAGCATTTACACCCAAGTTTTTATGAATTAATGGCATGGAAACCTCTAGTCATAAACTAGGGTGGCATTATTCAAAGAGGGTGTAAAGAAATCCAGTGGGTGCCCTTGACGAGTGGTCAGTTCTCCCATTTGAAAATTGTGATTATGAATAGCCAATACCAAGTCACAAGTCACTAAATATTTACCCTCACACAGCTGCCAAGTTGCCATTCGATTCATAGGCACACCTTGTCATATAGAACTTCTACATGGTCACTTTGGAATATACATTGACTTTCCTTACTATGTGAGGAAAGCCTGACAAAACCACTAAGCAGGAATGCAATTCAATGGTATCCATATAGTGGAAACCCCTTTGATTAAGACTATGTCTCGTTTCCCACTGCCAAACAATAGCACACCTTTCTATATATTAATATGCCTACATCATTCACACTTAGGTGGTGATTCAATAGGTTGTGATGTAGGAACTAACATATCCAATTAAACAAAGGTACAATGAGATGGTTGTAGTATGGAATATCGAATATGGAATATCGTTATATCTTAATATTGCAGCGAAAATATTGAGGACAAAAATATTGTAATGTAAGTGCATACAGAGAAGTTTAGATTTACTATTCTTAACTCTAAATACCTTGAAAAAATATTCTTATATAAATATGTATATCACATATATAGATACATTTATATATATATATATATATTTTTTCTTCTCTAATTTATGGCTACAGTATTAACTCATACTGGCATTCCCTACTCATCATTCAGAAGGGACCAACACCCACTGAGATGTATTTCTTGAGTTCCATGCTGAGGAGAAAGTATTACAAAGCACATACGTAGGATAGCTCTGCAAACAATTTATGTCCATTCATTAACAGGAATGTAACTGATACGACCTTATAGTACTCAAAAGGGCCAAAATAGATGGCTGGATAAAATGAACTATTGTGAGATATCAGTGTTTGCAACTTTTCAGTATGTATTTGCACAAACAGACACACACACTGTAATCATTTAACCTGAAGAGATGTTAGTCCTTCATGTCAAAAATGTCTTATATTCATATGATAGGAAAATAATGTTAGGAGCACACTATGTGCAAACTGTACCAGGGTTTTCTAGTTTTGCATCACACTGCAGACAGCATTAGTTCACTGTCGCTGGCATCATTTTAACCAATCCTGTAACATGTATGTAGATTTAGATTCGGGGCTGCCCCTTTCCCTTTTACAAGACATTTCTCTATGTGGACATTAATGTCATTATGTGTGACAACTATGTCATAGTGTGCCTACTCAACAACCACCTACTAGTGTAAACCTCTAGTTCTTGGCCTTGTGTATCTCTAGATAGCCAAATAAAAAAAGGCCTCTTCACTGTGAAATTAAAGTGGAAAAGACCCAGTCCCTGCGACACCAGTGCTCAACGACAATGGCTCCCATGAACATTGTCCAGTAATCATTGTCTGCCCAAGACCCAGAGAAAGGCCTCGCACTGTTAGGAAACGGGTGTGGGTAAAGTTCCAGACTCCATGAGACACGTGATAATACTCAATATAGTTCTTAAAGTAGGGCTAGGCAGTACAGTAGTAGCCCTTAGACTAAGACTATACAGTAGGATGGCAATTACAGTTTACCTGACATTTGAGCCATAGAAGAATCTGAGATGGAATTTAAAAACATTGAAATCACCCCCAAATCAGTGAAAAAACTGAACGGTAACTGATAGAAATATTAAAAGAAACCAAAAGGATTAGTTTAAAATCTTTATTAGAACAGCCCAATTCTGCTGGCTTTCTAATTCATAATAGAAACTCACTAGAGAGTTGTGACTATGGGTGTGCAAAGTCTTAGTCATGTGTGCCTTGCTGTGGAAAATTGACGGTATTCCCTATCTTCTTACTGCTGTGCAATTCATTGATAAAACTGTCCCATCTGCTCTTGTTTACACACCAGAATTGGAAGTGGTAGACTGCAAACACTCCTTTTCAGGAACTGAATTTAAAGCTGGCTGACAGACTGCCCCTTAAGTCTACATTATCTCCATAAGGGACAGCTTTTGGTGTTGAAAGGTTCACAATACAAACAAAAATAAACACTGAAACGATGGGAACTTTTAATAGCCAGAAGGTATATACTTGGTCTCAGAAACACGAATACCTGACCTATCTGAAGAAGGTGACCGTGGGCACTGGAAGGTGGAAAGTCGGTATCCTACAATGTCTTATCAGAACAGCTTGTATCCGGTTTCCCAGCATATCTGACTTATGACGGACCTAGGCAACCTGTGGGCCATTGCCGCCATTCAGCTTTGGCCAACACAGTGAGGAAGTTGATGTGTGCCACAAAATGTGTTCACAAAGCTGTGTTCTCCTGAAGAGCAGCACCAGCTCAAATACAAGTAACACACAATTTTCTTTGTGAGGTAGACCACCACTGCTTGATGAAACATCCTTCTCTGCATCTTCAATCTGTTGTTGGGAATGACAAACAAGTTACTAGACACAACCAAGACACAATGTAGCAGTGAACAGCGCGGTGCACGAGCTCAACCGTAGCTCCACTTGCTAGTGGCATGCTGTTTTTTTTCCATTTTGGTCATGAATGTGCATGGTAAACCTTTAATCAAAATGTAATTATGCATATTCTTTTCACCACATGCTAATGTCTGTAAATGCAAATAGTATGTTTCATCGGTAATGAAAATATCACCCAGTCCATTTGTGAAACTCATGACTCAATTTACATGCAAATTCACATGGTAGGTATATTTAGCCCATTCAGTTGGTTGTAACATAGTTGTACAAAAATAAACCATGGACTATCAACTGAAAGAGATTTTTGGAAGAATTAGGACAGAAAACAAAACATTTGTCCACAAGTGTCACTGAACACAAAAATGCGATTATTTTGCAATGCCACCCATTGTGGGAAAGGAATTAGGAAAGTAGCACAATTTTGTGGATAGATTTTAAATTCTTCTTATCACAAGTCATATTCCTCAGATAGTAGATGAAAATGAGGATAGGGGTTAATTGTTGGAGCTACATGCAGGAAGCTGACATCTGGCATCGTAGTAGATGTTACTAGCAAGAACTGAGGTCCACTATAAGAACTGGGGGGAAGATTTATCATACTTTCACACAAAGTAACAAAGCAAGCCCCATTGGTGCGATGGGCTGCGCTGCACCAAAGGGAAAGGGCAAAAATGTGCTGTATTTAACATTATACAGTGCATTCCTGTCCTCTCCTCGCACTGGCACACAATGTGCTGCCTTGCACCAACACAGACACCCTTGCGTCATGGCGCAAGGATGCCTGCGTTGTAGACAGGATTGTTTTTGTGCAGGAAGGGCCACCTTCCTGCCCAAAAACAATCCTCAGAGGCATTTTTCATCTGTCTATGTGCTGCAGAATGCAGCACACAAAGAAAGAGGGAAAAAGGAGGAAAAATAAAGATATTTTTCCTCGTTAAGCCTCCCGTGGGGAGGTGTAGCATTTTGATGCAGTCCCGGATCTACCACTAACGGTAAATCCGGAAATGCGCCAAAACAATGGGTGGATTCATGAGAACACCCACGCTCCACCCATGGAATGCTTCTCTGGGGCAGAGTAAAGCAAGGCATCATTTGTGCTGCCTTGCGTTACTCCATATTTATCAGTCCATGCAGGGCCATGCAAGGTGGCCTTGCGTGGCTTGATAAAATTGACTTTAGTGTTGCGTTGCCCCTGCACTCCCTTGTGTGCCGCAAAGGCAATGCAACACTATGATAAATCTGGCCATGGGTGTTAGCTTCATGATAAATTGGATTTCACAATATTTTAAAGGAAAATCTTTTGCAATTTGTATCGACTGACAGCTGTAGACAAAGAGCAAACAATAAAAAATTCATCAGGTCCTGGACCGAGCCTCGCATTACAAGCAAAAATACACAATGCGTAAAAAATGCACACGTAATCAGACAAAAGCAGATGTTTTCAAAGAATGTCTCTAGGAAAGGTATCTGTAAGGGCACTAATGAATTTTTGGGGGCAAATTTAGACATGGCATGGCAATATGCTTAACTGTGGTTAAGTGAAGTTGGTATGCCAATGGCATCATGGCAAAATCTGTGACCTGAGGAACTATTCTTCTGCCTGGGCCTATAAAATATGTAGCCTCTGGGCACCTTCAGCTATCGCGGCCATTTTAGTATTCTAGTTCAATATGCAGACAATGTTTATTTCAGCTGCAAAACTGACATTTTGAGTATTCACAGATATTAGAGTAACTCCACTTTCATCAGGCACATTTTAGCAGCATTACTGGCGCACTCAGCACTCCAGGCATATGTGAGCAACAGCACTGTCACCATAAGCAGCCCCTACCTATTTGAGCAGCACACCTAATAAAATGTCTGGGGCTGAGTTAATCTTTGAATATTGGAGCAGCTTTCAGTTTTTCAACCGAGCACACAGTTTTCTGATAAACACAGGAAGATTTTTCACTGTGAAGAAATAGTCATCCTGGGTACTGCATCAGAACATGAAATATTACATATTTCATTCTATATAAATATATATATATAAATCTTTATTGCTTGATTAATAAAAATCATTGCAATCAAAACATCTTCACATCACACAATATTTAAAACCTGTAGCACAAATATTATTTAAAAATTTACCAATACATTTATAATTATATCATAAAACCAGACGAATTCACCATACATTGTTCATATAAAAGAAATATATAAAATCAATCAGACATGGGCTAAATCATGCAGAAAAAAGTAATTCCATTGAAGGCACATATTAAAATACAACAATAATTACTATAACAGAATATTGCACATATTGCAATTTAAAGTGCCAAAGTGCAATAATTAGTAATTCCATTATATAAAGACGATAAAAAAGTGCGTCAATAATTACTATAACAGGGTGGCCTCAATTTATTACATTTCTAATTATTACCCTAGCAGCGTGAATACTAAGTTCTTATAATAATATCAAACTGTGCAAAAAGGCTCTTAAGATCCAGGAACATAAATATATAATACATCTCAAACTTATTAAGCCAAACATTTTTCGGCTGCATTTAAGAATTTTATCAGTTGGCATAACAACGGGATCGATTTACCAGATAAGGTCCTAATAAGTGCCTGGCGTGCTGATCTAACCCCGAGCTTCAAGAATAGGGGTTTCAAAAAGGTACGCCGAATGTTAATCAATTTAGGACACACACTCACTATATCTACTAATGATTCTTGTGGCCATCCGCATAGTCTACAATTAGAATCCGGCCACTGCTGAATCCAAGACTGCGTGCCCTTTTTTGTTGGATTGATTCCCATTCGTAGTTTTAAGAAAATATTTTTTATTTTTGCTGAGAAATGAGCAGTCAAATAAGGCTCAATGCGTAGAAATTGGTATGAGTTAATCACATACCATGCATACTTTTTCCCTGCTAATATATTTTTGTCCAACTTAAGGGATTCAGCTTTGATCATTTTTTTTAAGATTAACTTATAGTTGGGCATTTTCACTTCCTGGAGCGCTATTTCCAGACCAATACCCCTTAGGCAGGTTAAGATATGAGATCTTCATTTAACAGGATAAACATACTTATTTATTTCTAACCAGCAATTGTTCCCTAGGGAAACAGGAGCAGAAGAAAACATAGAGTACATACATTTCAAAAACGCTCCTTCTGATACCAGACTTTGGAGACCAAACTCTAATCTTATTCCTGCTTGACCTACTCATCTAGGAATCCCAAAAGTTGATTTGAAGGCCTTAACTACCAGTAGATCTAGGAGCTTCGCATCTTTCCCTCTGGTAATGGGTGAGCCATATAAAAGGGTTGGCTGTAACTTGGCTTTCATGACTTTAGGAATATAATCATATGATTGACAATTAAATGATTTTTTTAAGCATTTAAAAGCATGAAATAAAATCATGGCTTTTGCCCTTAGGTCCTTAAAATGGTATTTAGAAGAAACTCTGTTATCAAACACCACCCCTAAATATCTGTATGTTTTAACAACTTCAATTTGGCCTTCCTGGCCCTCCATGTATTATACTTCTGTTTTACAGGTCCAATTTTCATGATTTTAGTTTTTTTAACATTTAGTTAAAGGCCATTTATTTGTATGTAGTCATCAAAAGCATTTATAAATCTTTGTAGGCCAATAGGAGTGTGGCTCAGGAGGATAGTATCATCAGCATATTGGAGGTAGCTGATTTGCACCCCTCCCAACTTAGGGGCATGGGCATTAATAGAGTCCAGATGCTGAAGAAGATCTGATAGAAATAAATTAAAAAGGCAAGGGGCAAGAACACAACCTTGCTTTAGGCCATTATATGTTCTGATTTTCCTTGATAAGGAACTACCATCACCCAGCCTGATTTGAACCCAGGTATCCGTATACAAAAGGATAATATCCTTCAACAGTTTCCCTGGGATGCCCCAGCCAAGCAATTTTTTCCATAACAAATTTCGAGGCACTGAGTCAAAGGCTGCCTTTAGATCAATAAAAGTAATATATAAATTTTGTTTTTTTAAGACAGCCCGCTTCGCGAGTAAAGAAAGTGCCAACAGGTTGGTAGTGGTAGATTGGCCCTTCCAAAAACCAGTTTGGTTAAGCGGAATAATGCTTTCCTGCGTAGCCCACTTTTCCAATTCTTTCAACAAACCCGAAGCAAAGACCTTTGCATCAATATCAGTCAATGAAATTAAACAGTAGTTAGCGGGATTGTCAACCGGACCACTTTTATAAATAGGCTGCAATATGCTACCTTGCCATGATGCTGGCACAATTTCCAATGTCAATACTTCATTGAACAATTTATATAAGATTCCAGCCCACATGTTGGCATTGGCACGGAACAAGGCATTAGGCAGCCCATTAGGACCGGGAGCACTATTTGCGCGAAGCAGAGTTAATATTTGATTACAACTTATACTTTCTAAATGAATGCTCAAATCAAAACTAGAATCCCTAAGTTTCACTGTGGAATTCATCCCCTGGCCCATGCCACTCTCCATATCCAAAATTGATATACTACTTTACCCATCACCAAAGCACATATCTGGTAGATTTACCGTCTTATCCGCTGTGCCATACAAATTAGTAATAAAAGTTACCCAACTGGTTTCCGGTATATTTACACAAAATGCCCGGCTGCCTCCCCTTTCAAGCTTGTTAATTACTGCCCAAAATCTTTTTGCATTGTTTTGTTTGGAGGCAGATAATAAGCTGTTCCAAAGCCCTGTTTGATAATAGGATTTAGCCTTCCAGACTTTTTGTTTATAAACTTTTCTAAATTCCTTCATATTTTCTTTATATACAGAGTAGGAATGATGGAATCTATGATCATACACCTCCTGAACAGCTCTATTAAGAGATTTTTTTTTCTTAAATCGCTTAGAAATAAACCAAATGTTCGGAGAGCTTAAAAGATTAGTTACTTTCCTAACCTGTTGGGCTGCAAATTTCCCCACGAGGGACATTGTTATAAAGTACCATTTGTTAATCATATTGACATCCCCCAGCTTACACTGGTCACCTTCCTTTATCAATGTTTTAGCAGCTTGTGTTATTTCCTCTTCTTTAGCTGTATGCCAGATTAACCTCTTCATATTATATGAGGAGTGGGCCATGTTGGGAAGTTTGTTAGGTCTAGGATTGCACTTCACTAAAAAATTAAATGTTACGATCTGTGGATTATGATCACTCTCGAGCTGAGGGATTACTGTATATTCAGACAGTTTTGATCTTAAGTTATCTGAAATAAACGTATAGTCAATAATTGATCCTTGTTTAGAATTTTTAAACGATGGAATAAGCCTAGATTTTTCTTTTAACAGACTAAACCCAGCCTGGGACATAATATCACCACACTCTTTAGCAATTCCATTAGTCTTACTGTTTACTGAAAGAAATGGAATCAGATGCAAATTTAAATCATCAGAGACTAATAGGAATGCTTTAGGGTGCTGGATTATTAATGTACTCAAAATATCTCGCAAGATATACAGCTCCGTAAATTTATTTTTTCTGGCACTTAGATACACATTGAGTATAATTAAACTAAATTCAGTATTATATAGCACAAGACATTGTAACCAGCCCAGATCGAAGTCCACCACTTCCACTACTAAATTTAGGTTGGCCGCAATGTAGCACGACAGTCCACACTTTGCACGGCCTGATTTATTAGTTTGCACTGCCAGGAGACTATATTCATTAAACCCAAGCAAGCGAATCATTTGTTGTCTCTATGTTTCTTGAAGTATTAAGATTGTAAAAGAATTTAGAAATAATATTGTATCGGGGTCAGACAGTAGATGGTTCAGCCCATGGACATTCCAAGAGCATAGTCGTATTTGCATATTTCATTCGTTCCCTTTCTAAACTGCATATGAACCGCTGACTTTCTATCCAATGTGTTTGTAGTGCTATAAAATGCATTGTGCAGTCCATGTGTTTTTTGGGTGGGGGCACTGCCCACTGTCCTTGTAGAGTGTCAAGTGATCCCTCGTGACATATATTAAGGATAGCCAGAGGTAGTAACTGTTACTTGCGATTTGGAAGGCCAGCCACTGCTTTTGCTATCGGTGGTCTCAGGTCTCTCGAAGACAGGTGCAGAGAGCACAGCTAAACGGTGTTGTAAGAGCCCTGCTTACTTTGTGTAATATTCACTCCTTGCGCTTGTCCTGTCCACTCAGAAACAAGGAGGAGGCTGCAAAGGGTTACGGGGATGGCAATGGGTCAACATTGTGATATCATCAAGTGTCAAAAGCTTGTCCTCTCACTTTTGCAAAACCTGGGCTCGTATCACAGAAGTGCTGTAGGTGGCGCAATAGGCATTTGCACCTGCTTTGTGCACCACTGGGGCACTTTGGTATTACAGAAGGGGCAGCAGACGCTTGTGCAGCCCCTTCTGTAATACACATAATGCACATGTTGTGCCAGCGCTATCTCAAGAGGGTGTTCCCTCATTTGCATTGGCGCGCGACCACAAGCAAATGAGGGCATCTCTTTGCCTCTGTGCCCGCACTGTATTATGGAGACGGGCACAGAGGTAAAGAAGCTGTTAGGAGGCGCACTGACAGTGCACCACAAAAAGGTGGTGCACTGCCACTGCACCCCCTGATGGCAGTCCTCTGGAGGTGGTCCCAGAAATCCCCTTGCAGGCGATGCAGCCACTCACTGCACCCCCCTGCACGGGGATCTCTCTTCCCTCTTTAAAGTGCAGGAGGTTGCCGCCTGCACAGTAAAACAGGGAGCGACTTTGAAGCAGATGCTCCGTATTTCACTTGACTGCACTTGCCCAAGAGCAGCACGAGTTCACGGCTGCCATGAGGGCAGCACATTCAAACCAAAAGGGTGCACTTTCCCTGTCTGCGCATGGCACATCTGTTTCAAGGTGCACTGTGGAGCAAACAGGTAAAGTGCGCCCTATACGTATTAGGGCCCCTGGTGTTTAGGTAAATTGAAGTACATGGCTACCATCCCCCTTTGCAATCACTCGCTCAACAAGATTTGGAGATGTATTTTGTGCCATACCTTTCTCATAGTTCACTAGTGACCACTTACTATCTGTCTTCTAGTTCTGTGGCATTCCTCAAGAAATATCTATGTATTGTTATAATTTAAAAGCACCTGCATTTTATCAACTCTAGCCAACATTAACAATGCAAACATAAAAGCAATTATTTTTTATTGTGAAAAAACATGTTCTTGTGGCCATTCTGAGCACACCAGAAGCACCAGAATGGTCTCAAGCTTGTAAATCGGTAAATATAGGTTGATGTAATTTCATTTATTAGTAGATTTATACAAGACCCAATGGGTGGCAGTACACTTTATATAGTAGCAACTTCCCAAAAGGAACAAAAAATATAAACAAAATTATAATAATATTCAGTGATATAATACCATAAAAACATACAACAACATAAGGAGTTACAAAGGTGGCTAAAGTATGAAGTAAGGATAGCATACCTGAAATCAAAACAGAGGGCTTTGCTTAGGACCAGATTACGACTTTGGCGGTACGGCGCCCGGTCCGCCCCACTGCCGCACTGCCAAAGCCGTGGTCGGGCCGCCTGCCAGATTACGAGTGTAACTTGTGGCTGACGGGCTTTTGTTTTGGCATTCCCAAGGCGGTGCCCTGTAAATGGGCACCGCCTTGGGAATGCCAAAAACAGTTCCTGCACGGCATGGACTGCAAAGTCCATGTTGTGCAGGAACTAGTGTGCATGCACACAGTGGGGCACATGCTGTGCCCCCCTGTGTGCATCAACTTGGCGCAGAGGCACAAGGGGGCCCTTTGTATCCTCTTCACCACCGTTTTCATGGTGCTGGAACCACCATGAAAACCATAGCAGAGAGGAAACTTGTAATATGCTTGGCGTGACCACGGCGGTCCCGCCAAGCATATTACTGCCTCCTGACTGCTGCAACACCACCAGGGAACTGCGGATGGGTAATGGTAGTCCGACCGCCACTATTGTAATAGGGTGGTTGGGAGACCGCTACCGCCATGTCTCCACAAGTCTGGAGGTCCGTGGACCGCCAGACTCATAATTAAGCCCTTAGTGTTAGGCTGTTGCAGTCCGCTAAGTGGCATCAAGTATAATGATCTTGTAATTCAGGACATCCACCACGTTTGTGATGGAGTATGCCATCCGCCAAACTCTAAACAAGGCCCTTATTTTGATACACTGTTCCATCAGAGAATTAGAGGGATGATAAAGGTTTTTTTTTCTTTATCCACAAGAAAATGCCATTGAGACAAGAGCGTTCTCAGCTCTATTTTAAACCATCCTAAGACGGGAGTGTCCTAATGTTTGGGGGGATGGAGTTCCACACCCTTGGTGCACTTGCTGAAAAGGATTATTTTAGGGGTTTTGTTTGATACACCCAGACATTATATAAGGAGTAAGTTGTTCGAGGGTTAGAGGTATAGATATCTGTATTCTAAACTGATTTTAAACTTTTGAACCATAATCTAATGAAGTTAAATAATTCTGCCAGGTTTACCCTTCATAAAGAGAGGCATGGAAAAAGGAAAGTGTTTTATTTTGTAACTCTGCTTTGCGGTACCAGCAAGAGACAGATGCACACCTTTAGAGGTTAACACACATTCTACACCCTAGCAGTCATTAAAGACAATGCATTACACCGCATGGGGCCTAATGAATAAGTGTTGGGTTATTAGTGCTTTCCAAATTAAGGTTAGTTCCATTCATTAGTCTGCCCCACCATGGATGAGCACTCTTTTTTTAAGTAAATTCACCGAAAACAGACAGTTTACAATTTATGCATGTAATGATTGCTACGTGGTCCATTAAGACCACCTCTAAGTGAGCTTAATTTGCACCAGACAAATGTGCATGTCTCCGTATTTTTCAACATACTTTATGATGCATCCAGCACAGCTGTGCCCAACTGATTAAATCCTCGCAAAATTTAAATAGGAAACCCATTATGTCGACAGTATTATATCCATTCATCATACACACATTTCAAGTTAACTCTCTGCGCTTTGTGCTGCAGCGTTCTCGGCGATTCATTAATTCTCGGGGCCACGTGGCTCCACACAGACCGCTCGTCTTGCGGGCTCGTCTTGCCCTTCTTCTTTCATCCCGTTGATTCTTTGTTGAGTCGTGTTGTGATGTTTTTTACCACAGTCCAAATGAGTAAAGTACTGCAGTCCTAATTTAATTTGCCTACAGTGTCATTTAGACAAGCAATTTCTTGTTAAGCTACATCACCGGCAAATAACCACAGCAGTATATTTGTGCATGTTTCCTGCTTTACCCCCTCCTCGGTGTCATCTAACGGCACAATGTATAGTGCTTAGATGCAAGGGAATTTAAGTGCTATAAAAATAATGGTGGCGGTAATTTCAGGTATGACACGCACTCTGCCTCGAGAAAATATGGTTGTTTATTAACAGGGATTTTTATTGTGCATCAACATTCTCTTGTGTGCTCTTTACCTGTAAAGTCAAGAAGGCTTAAGCGGGCATCTTTGCACAATTTCCAGCAGAACGCGTAATATTATATTACCACACACAATATATATCTGTATTATATAGTTGCTCCTGCACATCTTGATTTTCACCAATGCAAATAATCACCCCAAGTGCTACTTGTTCATTGTGAAACCATTTGGGCAAGATAGTTATCTGCATTACTTACATTTGCAGGGAGAGGCCCCACCTTGTGCAGCAGCATGCATTACTGGGAGAATGATGGGGGGCAGATACAGCTGTGCCTCTGCACTACAGGGGTTTCAAGCAGCAGCAGACTTCATTGTTGTCGCTCCGCCCCCGCAAGGTAAAGCAGAATTGTGAGTACAATTGAGGCTTCTTTTTAAGTCACTCTGCTTAGTGTTCCCTCAAACCCCAACTCTTCCCCGCAGAACAGTCAATAAAGACACATTAAGGCGGGGTTTACTTGACTCACTACTGTTTCCACTAAGATATTGTATTATTCCACATGGGCAACTGCTTTCCCTGTGCCCATAATTAAAAAAACCCATTTTAAATGCAATTGACAATGAATAAAGCATCTCATTCTGCGTCACGGGTATTGTGTTGGTTTTCATAGCGCTGTTCAGCTCTTAAATAAAGTGCCGTCATTAATTATGTACACAAGTGCACAGCAGCCCTTGCGACGGATGCCACAGCTTGTTGGCAGCAACAAACAACAAGGTGATGGATGGAATGCTAAGATGAATCTCAGGCTCTGATAATAGTGCTTAGTTTCCACCCACCATGCCACTCTAGCCAGAGGCCAGCCTTATGAAATTTACCATTGACCCTGCTCTTCATGGGAATAGTCTATCTCAAACTGCTATCTGAGGCTTCCTTCACAAGGGAGAGCAAGTAACTGCAGACTGGTTTTGGAAAGTCAGGCCTAGTCATAGGGTGCAGCTTGTTTCCAGTGGCACAGTGAGCACACGACCCCTGTTGGGGCATACCTGTCGCACTTAGGGTGCCAACTGCAATCAGTAGCGGCTGCTACCAGACCCCAGTGGTGAGGCAGGGACAGGGGCTGGAGGAAAAAAGTAAAAAAAAAACACTTACCTGTAATGGCTGGCCAGCCACCTCCTCTCCTCCATAATCTTCTGGTATCCGGACCCAATCCTGGAAGCAGCAGGCAGGAGGCACCTGGGCACGCAGGCTCCCCTGAGCCAATCACAATGCTGCAATGCAGCGTTGTGATTGGTCTCAGCACCGTTGTTCAGCGCTCAGCCAGGGAATGGGGGCCTGGGCATGTTTTCCACGCAGGCTGTAATGCAGCCTGTGTGGAGAACAGGGAAAGTGTGCATGAATGTTTGGCCGGTCCGAGAGGGCCGACCAAACAGTCATGTGCACTTAGGAGTGGGCAAATCACTCCTTCCCTACTCCTCTGTCATGAGAGCAGCCCCGCTCGCCCGCAAAGCTGCAGCAGGAGGAAACATAAAGTGATATTAACGCGAGTTATTATCATTTTGTGTTTCCTTTACTTCACTGCTGTGAAACCAGGTGTGCATTAATGGTCAATGAAACACATATGGTGTTTGTTGGCAAATGCAATGGGAGTAGGACCTCATACTTTTTTTCCAGCCATGCTGCACTGTCATGAAAAAATGCTGGTATACTGTATAAATGAATGAGAAAGCACACAACATTAGGGGGTAGTCCATGACCATGGCCACTCTCTCGTGAACCCCTGCATCCCCACCCCCAGCCCTTCATGGTTACACCAACCTTCAGTTGAAGCAGCTGAATAGAACCTTAGAACCTCAATGTACACACTCTATCGCGTTGGAGGACTTTCAGGACAAGTGCTTACACTGTCATTACGAGCTCTCCGGAAACACACACACCCCAGCTTCTCCGGGGAAACTTTTTAATTTATTGTTGCTCAACTGTAGATCTCTACCGAAACACGCGATGGAGGTCTCATTGCTGTTATCCGATCTTAAACCAGAAGTGTTGTTTCTGACTGAGACCTGGCTCACCTCGAGCTCTGAACCTGACATCATTAGAGCCCTTCCTCCGGGCTACTCAACCCAAAGGATAGACAGAACGACAGGTATGGGTGGCGGCATTGCCATTATTTACAAAAATGACATGACTTGCCGCCTACTCGGCAGCCCAATACTAGACTGCGAGAATGCCCATTTTTCCATTGAATTCACCCCCTCACTCACACTCTCAGGGATTCTTATATACCGCCCTCCTGGGGCGCCGGGCCAATTTTGCAAATCTCTGCTGGAAACAGCCATTGATCTCGCAAATACTAATGCCAACTTTACTCTCCTTGGAGATTTTAACTTACAATTTGATGACCCTTCTGCCTTGGTCGCTACTGACCTTGCACAAGACCTCGCGTCCTACCAACTTCAGCAGAAGGTCTCTCAATCCACCCACATTAAAGGACACCTCCTCGACCCCATTTTTTCCAGCCTGGAAGAAGTAAAAGGAAAACCCCCCATCCCCCTTCCATGGTCGGACCATTTCCTAGTCCCCTTTTTCTGGTCCCCCGCTATTATAGGCTCACACACTCAGCTGTCTCCAACCCTTAACCATCCCTGGTCCAAACTCCCCCTGGAGGAATGGTCCCATGAACTTGGAAAGACCTTACCCACCCCAGACCCCAACCCGGTAACCGCCTATAATCGCCTCACCTCCTGGATTGAAGGCACACTTAACCTAGTGCTACCGAAAAAATTAATCCAGAAAAAAGCTGAATCTAATAAATCAGCATGGTTTTCCCCTGAATTACGCCTTCTCAAACAACAATGTAAAAAGTTGGAGAGGCTATGGAGGAAAGACTTCTCCCACAAAAAGAAATCAGAATATAGAGCAACCCTACGAACATATAAGGTGGAAATTAAAAAAGCCCAAGCCTTATATTTTGAGGAAAAGATCTCCCTCGCAGCCAACTCTCCCAGGGAAATCATTCAGATTGCAAAAAAAATACAAAAAATCCCAGACCTACCGACGATCCCCGATCTTTCCGGACGCAGGTGTAACAACCTTGCACAATTCTTTTCCTCTAAAGTGCAAAATATTCTTAAGCTCCTTCCCGTGAAAGATAATGCTTTCATAACCAACACCACCGGCCCCAGTCGAGCCGAGAATGCTCCCCTCCTGGAGACTTTTACCCCCCTGACTCTGGAATCTTTCCTAACTATTCTAGCTTCTGTGAAAAGTGGGTCGCCACTCGACCCCGCACCACTTAACATTCTGAAAATGGCATCATCCACAGTTGCCCCCTCTATCCTTAGTGATCAATGCCTCCTTCACCTCGGGTTTGGTCCCCCCCGAGTGGAAAAGAGCTATGGTCAAAGCACTAATAAAGAAACCTCTCTGGACCCCAATGACCTTGGCAACTACTGGCCTATTTCGCTCCTCCCTGGAGTGAGCAAAATCGCAGAAAAACATGTTAACCGTACTCTTTCTGTGTTCCTCGAGTCCCACGATCTGCTCCACCCATCATAAACAGGTTTCCGCCCTCGCCAAGGAACCGAAACCGCTCTGCTAGCGGCGGTAGTGGAGGAATCAAGAAAGATCCTCGACTCAGGAGGCTCATCTGCTATCATCCTCCTTGATCTGAGTGCGGCCTTTGACACGGTGAACCATCAAATTCTGGTTCATCGTCTCAGGAATGTAGGAGTGTCAGGTCGCGCTCTCTCCGGGATCCAATCCTTCCTGGAAGGAAGGTTTTTTCAGGTGTTTGAAGATGATATCATCTCAGATCCTGTACCCATGCAGTGCGGAGTCCCCCAGGGCTCCTCCCTGAGCCCAACTCTTTTTAACGTTTATATGGCTCCTCTGGCGGACATCGTTGCCCCCTTTGGGATCCACATAGTGTCTTACGCTGACGACACACAGCTGGTCGTAGCACTGAATCAAGCTGACCAGTTGCCCACTGACCTCCACTCCTGTTTGGAGGAAGTGGCTAAGTGGAAGAGACTTTCCCATCTTAAACTCAACGGTGACAAAACCGAGCTGATGATGCTTGGTAACCACTTAAGTGTCAACCTTAATGCCCTCTGGCCAGCCTGTATGGGTATGGCCCCGGTCCCAAAATCTGAAATAAAAAGCTTAGGCATCTGGCTAGACCAAGACCTTTCCTTCAAAACCCAAGCCAGGAAGACGGTCGCCTCATGCTACGGCCTGCTCAAAATGATCCGTAAAGTACTCCCCGTACTTCCATTCCCAGCAAAAAAGCTACTGATACAGGCCCTGATTCTATCCAGGATAGATCTCGGCAACGCCCTCTATCTGGGGTCCCCCAACGCAGTAGTCATGAGACTTCAGATTGTTCAGAACTCGGCAGCAAGACTGCTTACCGGCACTGGCCACCGTTGTTCCGCAAAGCCCGCATTGCGCTCCCTGCACTGGCTCCCGGTGCAGGAGAGAATCAATTTTAAAGCCCTCTGCGTGGCCCACAAGTCTCTGGAAGGGAACGGACCTCCCATCATCAAAGCTTTGATCCGGCCGTATAAAGCCTCCAGAAACCTTCGCTCCGATATGCTCCATCTGGCAGAAGTGCCCAAAATCAAGAGAGCCAGAAGCGGGGGCAGGCTTTTCTCATATAATGCCGCCAAACTCTGGAACACTCTCCCACTTCACCTCCGTAGGGAACCCAACCACCTCATTTTCTGAAAGCATCTGAAAACCTGGCTCTTCCCATAAACTGGTCGCTCTCTCTGGTTCCGCTCAGCGCTGGGATGCTCCCGGGTAGCCATGCGCTTTACAAGAACCCATTTCATTTAATTCATTTCATGGTGAATATTATTTATAATACTAGCTTACTTGGGCCTGCAATCTTCACGGTAGACAGTAGAGTACCAAAATGTGTTATTCTTAGTCTTACTCTTACAGTACCACAAGATACATAGGAGAGAGGGAAAGATTACCAACAAAGCCTAAGATAAGTGAACTAGAGACTTGGGACCGGAATAAGTCAGCTACCAAACATGAAAAATAAAACAAAAGATAATGCAGGGATAACAGGAATGAAACAAAAATTGAATCCATTGTGCTTTGCACAATTGGGTTTGTGTCCCAGCCTCGTCGCCACATGGAAGGAAGACGGTAGGTAAGGGTGTCACAGAAATTTTATTTCTCACCAGCAACACCAGCCGCCAGGTAGCTACTCCCATCCTGGAACCCAACACCAACATTCCAATACCCCAAGATTCTATCCTAAGCCCACAACAATCGAAAAACCCAACATTAGGGAAATAATATTAACAAATAAAAGGACCTACTGGGGTTAGCAGAGCCCTCTGCAGCGGCGATGGTGCTTGGCGCCTCTGGCTGACCAGCTTCTACCGGACCCTGTACAACGTCCCTCTTCTTGCCCTTGGGTGCGGATGTAAGAAATGAAGAAGATAATAACAAACAGATTAATGTTTCAGTTAATCTCCACAAAATCTTTATGACAGGCAAACGCAGTCATATAATTGTACTTCTCTAAAACAGATTACCTACAGTACTACTTTTGAGTCTATCGACTACCGTTGAGTTGCACATACTAATCCTAAAATCACTGTTCCAATTTTCCTTAACAAAAACTACATTTGGAACTAATGCATTGCAGTAAATGAACTTTGATTCTATTCAAATTTCTCAACCCCCTTGATGGACGAAATCAGTCTCCCTTTTTTGCAATGCATAGATGCATACTACACCTCGCTGTGAAATAGCTTGGAACTGTACAAGCTACATAAACAAAGTCACAGAGAGAAAGTGCTACTCACTGATATCACTGATTCACAATAGTGATAGGTGGACAGTCTGCAATGGCTTCTTAATTAATCAGTCAAAGTGAGCACCAATGATGAGTACGATTAGGTAGCGCTGAGCACCTGCCTAGCAGAAACTAGAAACTGAATTACATAATAATAATATTCCAATGTAAAATAAACGTAACTTACCTCTGATTGTGTGAGCAGCATGCTATTCAGAATTTCTTTTTTAGCATTGTAGACTACAAACAGAACAAATAATTAATGCTCACCGAGCCCCGGAATCTTGACCTCTAGCAGGTCAAGCAGGTCCTGGTCCCTGTCTAACATATCCGCCTAGCGGTGTGTCTGCTGCTGGACGGTGAGCTGAGCCTGGCTGGTGTGCCGGCACAACCTCCCCAGCACAGTAGATGGTCCAGCACGGGGTGTCCACTGCCGGGCCTGCTGCCAGCATGGAGGGGAGGTAGTGCTAATGAGGGGTAGATAAGTTTAATAGGGGAGGTGGTGCTGCACAAAAAAACTAGTGCTGCCACCTCCTCCTTGCTAAAGATCGCCCGGGGCTGCACACCTGGGCGGCGGTGCTGCCCGCAAGGAAGACGACCCTCTGCCATGGCGCTGGGTGAAGTAAAGAAAGATGAGAAAAAAAGAAGGAAATGGAAGGAAAGGAAGATGAAATAAGGAAGTAAGGAAAAGAAAAAAATGCAAAAAGTCAAGAACAACACCCAAAAAATACACAAACACAAAGACACACACTAATATAATAAATTAAAATGAGGGAAAGATAAGTTTGATGGGGAAGGATTAAAGAGATTAATAAGGGATGAAAATTAGGCCCAGCACCATAACAGAGAGTAGAAAAACAAGATGGCCACCCCCATGCGAACCGTGAAGTGCTGTTCTCGCATGATTTCCAACGTAAGGACGCACATTAGAACCGCTAGTGCCATTTGCACATCACTTGCAACGCGCAGACGCACTCCGCATTGCACATGGCAACGCGCCTGGCAAACTCTGCCCGCATGTGGAAGACAGCAGAGTTTTTTCGCCACTTTGCAGAGTTCCACATAGCAGAACTCTGCAAACTCCGCCCAGGCCTACTTTTCAGCACCAACTGAAGCAAACAGAGGAGACCGTGACAACAACATTGGGGATGCAGCTGGCCAAAGTGCCTCCAGTTGAGATACTGACACAGATGGTGGATGTGGCCCAGAGGGTAAGGGGGGGTTCCCTGGAGGCCTATGATTCAACATCATCTTCTTCTGAGTCGACCTCCAGTGGCAAGTCCCTGGTGGTGGCAGAACCCACAGTACCTGTGTCCTCAACATCCTTGTCCACCACCCTCATTCCATCTCCACTCTCCCTGCTGGTCCCCACCAAGTTGTCTGGCTCCGCTCCTGTAAAAAGGACACACCTCCTTTGATCCAGGCACCTCAGCCCCTGCTCCTGTGCCCCCAGCTGCCGTGAGTGAGGAGGCTATTGACCTCCTGAGACAGATCTCTGTTGGGCAGACTGCACTGCTGAATGCCATCCAAGGGCAGTCCAGACAGAAGACATAGATGCTGGACAACCTGGAAGACATTCACAGTAGTATGCCTGGCCTACAGAGGTCATTTCAGGCTCTAGCCTCCTCACTAAAAGCAGCCTTTCACCCCCTTCCTGCCTCTTCCCCATACCAAATCCTTTTACCCAGTCCTGTCCACAGCACACGCAGACTGAAGCACGCACCCATAACAATAACCACATGCAGCACACACATACCAAAATGCATCAAGAACTCTAGGCATGCAACCACTCAACAGACACTCACCACCCTCACCAGCCCCACCACAAACATACCCACAGACCCCACACCAACAGGCACAGCCAGACCCACAACATACCCACCACATCCACAGCACACACCCAAAAAACACACAAATGCAAAATATCACCCAAACAACAGACACCTACAACACAAACACAACATACATCAGACCCGCACACACCTGCACCAACATGCACACCCAAAGCAAACACAGACACTCCATCTACCTCCAAAAGCCCACCCCCTGTCATCCCACCTCCCCAGGCTCCCAAGGAAAGCCCTAATTTTGACCTTGCCCTTACCTCTGCCACAGCCACTCCCCTCTTCCCACAGTCAAGCCAGCCCCTCCCAATACCGAACCCAGACCTCCCAACCAACATCATTGAGGTGCCTGGCCTGCCCACCTGATGCCCCCTCCTGGGGAGGTTTCAGTGGCAGTATCAGTAAGGCAAGTTTGGTGACACAATATTGTGCTGTGGCACATGTACAATTGATAGACTGGCCATTGGCCTTTGATTTGGATTTGTTTTAATCCTTGCAGTAATCCATTACACAGTTTGGAAGACATTAGTCCTGCCATTACTTTGCTATTTATTTGATGTTCTTGTATAGTTAGTGCTGTGTGAGTACAGTTGTGTGTGTTTGATTCCTGATCGCTGATCCAGTTGAAGTGATTATTATGATGTGATCTTGGAGCCAGTGCTGG
The DNA here is from genome assembly GCA_963921515.1 of Calotriton arnoldi. Lineage (NCBI taxonomy): Eukaryota > Metazoa > Chordata > Amphibia > Caudata > Salamandridae > Calotriton > Calotriton arnoldi. The sequence continues at coordinate 115,680 of CAWUFW010008490.1, read as the reverse complement.
AGTTAGACAGGACAAGGGTAAATGTTGGATGGATGTCTGTGTGGGTTGACATCTAGATGGGACAGACATTGCATTGGGTAAGTATTTCAGCTTGGCCTGGCCTCTGTAAGCGTAATTTGGCGTGCCCTTCTTCCAATGGTGTAGGTTGGGTATGTGTTAGGTGTGTTTGTGTTAGATATTTGTGCATGCACAAAGTGAGGGTGACAACTTGTCATACCTTTGTATACTTCTGCATGGACATATGTCCATTTTGCAGTGTGTAACGCACATGTAATTAATCTAGATGTGTGCCACATGCTGTAAGTGCTGTGTCTGCTTTCATAGGTTGCACTTACCCATTGCCTACACAAACCTGGCACTTGGTTATTCTATTGGTTGTCTTGTTATACCACAGTTCCCAGGTCCACTGCACATGGAGTTTGTCAGACTTGTGCAAAATGTAGTGTGCTCCAGGGCTACAGCCTTTGAGCGTCCCCCCGATAGAGGCATAGCTAACCTGCAGAGAGTGCTTCCATTGTTCCCTTAGAAGGTTTCTCACACTGATTCTATGAAATCGTATTGACTGACATTGCCTTTTCATGTAGGTGATGTGTGAGAGTCCACTACAGAGTTGTAGTAGAGAAGATGTGTTTCACTTTAAAGACACATCCATACTGATGTTTTATGGACCTCACAACAGGACCTGGTATGAGTGCAATGTGAGTGTGTCACATTCACTATAGCATCTTGGTCAGAGTTACAATCACAAGGCCTCATGGTAGTTGTAGTCAGTTCAATGTCACTTTAGCAACACTTGAGAAATGGTAAGCAGCATGACTAGTTTAGGCCAGTGGTGACATGGCAAACAAGTGGGAAAGGGCAAAAGGAGTGCAGCATCTTGGTCAGAGTTACAATCACAAGGCCTCAGGGAAGTTGTAGTCGGTTCAAAGTCACTTTAGCAACACTTGAGAAATGATAACCTGCATGACTGGTGAAGATCAGTAGTGACATGGCAGACACGTGAGAAAGGGCAAACGTTGTGTGTGACAGACATTAATAGGTGTGATATTGATGAGGAGGTGGGATTGTGGAACACAAATGAATGCACACATCACTATCACTTTAAATAATTTGCTAACACAAGTCCATTTGTGTACAGTGTGCCTGTGCAGTACCAATGTTTTGGCTTATATGGGCATCCTACAGATGTGTTTAGGATGATTGTTAAAAAACAATCCAAGGAGAGTCCCTGTATATGTGCAATTTATTAGGGACCTCAACTCCTTCGCCTGATCTATGGTGGGGCATTGTTTTGCTGAGGGGTCAATGGCAATAAGTAGTTTTATGACTAATCGCCAATTTTGCCCATGACGCACTTGGTTTTGAACATGGTCGAGCAGGTAGAGCATCAGCAGGACATGTAGGATCATCTCCATGGCAGAACAGGAAATGTAGAGGTATGTACAGGTGAGTTTTGTCCTTCTATCCCTCCCTTTCCACCATCTCAGATGTGGTGGTTGGACCGCCACACTCACACTAGCTGTAAAGCAACTCGTAATTGGGCAGGTGAATTCACTATTGGTCAGAGTCTCCCACAGCCCCATAGGCCCGCTCCATGAAAGCTGCGCTCGGAGTTGGCTGGCAGTGTCAGCGGTTTGGCAGCAGTCTTCGCTAGCCCAATACGTCCAACTTTTAATACGGAGGTCGAACCGCCGAGCTCACCGCGGTTGGACCGTTACTGCCAGCACAGTGGTCCACGGACCTCCAAACTCGTAATAAACCGCTAAATCTAGACATCCATAAGACACCTTGGTTTGAAAACCTGTTAAATAAAAGGCAATACCTATCGACTTAATCAGCCAAAGCACATAACATAACATAATATAAGGATACATTACTGACAAACTCTATGTAAACTTAGACCAGAACACTAATGAATAAAACTGCAAAAAGTATGACTTAGGGGCTTATTATCATGTCGTGCAGAATCGCTTCCGCCGGACACCGACTCGGTCATGGGACTGGCCGACACCTGGTCGGCCGTCCCGACCGACTGATTTCCTTAATGGGAGCTCGTGTTATGGCTGTAAACGGGCCGTAACACAAGTTCCCATTGAGGAAAGGGAGGTACCATTTAGCCGTGCACCGGAGGCCGTGCACCAAAGGGGGCCCTGCTGGGGGCCCCCAAATACGCTTTCCGACATGGTTTCCATGTCGGACAGGCCGGCATTGAAACCATGTCAGAAACCGTGCATTGTAATCTCAAAGGCGGAAAGGCCTGCCTTTGAGATTACAGGCCAGATTCTGACTGGGGGACGTACTCTCCGTGCCCATGGGAAGCCAGCCGGAATGAATGGCCAGTTTACTTTCCGACCACCTCCAACATAATAAGGTGGTCGGAAAGTAAACCGACCGGTCCATTATGATGCGGCCCTAAAGGCTCCGACTGAAGGTCAGAGCCTTTACAGGCTGTATCATAATCGGCCCTTTAATCTACCAAAAGCCACAAAACAAGACTATAACTTCAATGTATATGTATCCCTTCCAGCTCCTCTGCACTCAAAACCCTAAAACAAAAACTTTAAAAAGCTCTTACCTGTTCCGATGAACAGCAACACCTTCCTCTGACTTACTTCTAGGAAAATGGACTAAAAATGAAACAATAGACTTAAAAATGGGAGCTAGAAGTAAACAAAAAATGGCAGCTACAATAATGACTATCTCTCCATAGACAACAATGGGAATGTATTGTAAAAATGCTTAAAAAATGTTTAAATAAATGTAAAAATGCTGATGAAGGGTGTTACCCAGAAACCGGTCCCAGGATGCTTGTTTCGGGTTCAGGGAAGACCTGGCTTGGCAGTTCGGGCTGGACTGTTCCCATGAGGCACAGGGTCAAGACTGATTTGCATATAGCTGGGTCTGAACTGAGGTGGCGAAGTGAGCTAAAGAATGATGATGGATTCAACCCAGATCTGTGACTGGGGGTGAGTGTCTGAAAAGTTTCAGTGCTCCGTCCATCATCTCCTTGTGTTTGCCATATTTTAAAAATACCCCCACCCTTATACCCTAAAGCAAAACATCCCACTCCTATAACATAATAACATATAAGCATTAATTATGCATATTACTAAAATGTAAAATAAATTACCATTTTACATAAATGAATAAAATTATTTACAAAACATACTAAAAAGAAATTACCAAACAAATAAAATAAAACACACTATAAGAAAATATGCATAAAATTACCATAAATACGATATTATAAACAATGATATTTTCTCTAATGACTTTTTAAAAATATTAAAACCAACACTTAAAACAATATTCTTACCTTTGATATTCTTGTTGATGATATTTTTGCATCACAATATTTTGTATTCAATATTTAGTCCACCACCCTCCCTAGCACTGGTGCACAATAAGGCTGCTGAGCGCCATGCACACACCTTTACATAGGCGTCTTTGTGAGTCTAGCGTAGGTTTTGTATGTAAAGGATGCCCTTCCAGTACAAAATACTATGGCTAGACACCTTTTTAAACTTTTTAAACTTTTTCCACTTCGCTTGTGTGCTGTACAGTGCAATGCATATGCAAAGTACCGCCCACCACATTTGGATGGCGGGCGGCTGTGTGGCAGTCGAAAAGTCTGACCGCCATGGATCCCACAGTCTCAAGGAGCCCGTCGGTCCATCGGAGGCTGAGTAATGCCTACAATGGTGGCGTTGCCTACCAGGCTCCGCCGTAGGCATTACGATGTTCCTTCCCGCCGGCCCTTTCATGGTGGTGAAACCCCCATGAAAAGGCTGGCGGAAAGGGACATTGGGGGCCCCTAGTGGGTCCCCCTTACACCCTGGCCCACAGAAACGGGAGGTGCCTCCCTACATATCCCCTTCACCATGTGGGAGGCACGTACTGCAGGGATATGTGTGGGGTGTTTGTTTTGTACTGCGGCCGGTGCTGCAGAGCCCAGCACCTGCCACAATACAAAACATGGGCAATGCAACCGCCACGGTGGTGGTCACATCCTAATTTGCCCTGTGGCACCGCCGCCTTGTGGGCGGGCAGTCCCAAAACCCATTGTAACCGGGCCCCGAGTTAATGAGGGAGGTTTTCTTCATAAAGCTCTTGTTCCAGTGGGTTTTTGCTCTGTACTTGTATCCTTCTAAATATAGCTTTGCACTGAAAGAGTCTTAAGTAAGATTGTGCTAAGTTGCAAAGTTTTTTCTAACATTCCCAACCTTCTAAGACAACCTTCACCAGTTAGCGAAGGTTGCCAAGTGTGAGAGGTGGGCATATTCTTACTCTAATTCTAAGCCCCAGTTTGTCACTTTTTCCTCTACTTGTAATATTTTTAGCTTCACAAGGGGTGAACAAAAATTGCCCAGTTTATGTTCAAGTCAATGTCTAACTTCTCATTGGCAGAAATTAAACTTGGCAATTCAAACATACGGTAAACTGCTCCAGAAAATAACTTAATTTCAAAGAATTATATTACACTCTCTTAGAGACAGCTTTTCTATATACAAACTCTAATGTGTCTGATGCAGGATTGGTTTCCCTGCAAGAGTAGTAAGCACACTTGTTATACTGACAGCAAAGCTACCACCAGACAATTATGTTAGCATCATTAAAGAGGAGCTTTGACTCCGCCAGGAGTATTTGTTTTGATTGGGTAGAGGTTGTGTGCTTCCACACAAAAAGAGCTTGCCCTCCATGCAGCTGTGATCATTTTGTTTATTTATCCAGCTGCCTAAGCTTGAGATTTCAGGGGCACGCACATGTCTTTGTAATTATATTAAAGTGTCTTAGATATCCAGATAATGAAGATTTTCCACAGTTTTAATGGGAAGAAAATCATTATTTTATTAAAGTCACAGACGCTAATATTATGCATCATCTCTTTGTTGCCTCTTACACAGCAGCAACAAGTCATATAATTAGAACAACGTCCAACATTCCAGAACCCTTATAACATGCATATAATTACTGAATGAGCAGCCATCTTCCTTCTCTTCTTGCTGCGAATAAACGAAAAGTCCATCCTTAAAATAAACTGTAAATCCACCAGTAGCAAATCGTTCATATCCTTGAAATCCTCCCGAATATCCTCAAAAAAGTCTTCTCAACTTTGTCCTGAAAAACAAAATCAGACACATCAGATGGACTGGGCACAGTTCAGGCAGGGATAATATTAGCCTCCATGCCTTTTATAAAATCATGATTTTCTTCCCATTTAAACTATGTAAAATCTGCATTTTATGGCGAGGCCTGGAGGCCAATATTATGCATGTTCAAAGCTCATCCAATACTCTGTGTCCAGCATTTTTCACAGTTTAAAATAAAAACTTTTATCCCGCCACTATCCAACACTTTCCCTACTGTAGCACTCACTGGAGTGGGAATAGTAATTTTTACCCCTCCGCTATCCAACACTTTCTCTACTGTTGCACTCACTGGAGTGGGAATAGTAATTTTTCCCCCTCCGCTATCCAGCACTTTCCCTACTGTTGCACTGACTGGAGTGGGAAATTTAAGTTTGAAGATTTTTAAATAGATTAATGTTTTAATTTATAATTAAATGTTTTTCATATATATATATATTCACTGAAAAAACCATAGGTTTTAGGGACAGTTATAGTTAGTTGGACATTGCACTCGTACAAAACCCGTGAAATTCCCCTGTTATAGTTAGTTCAGCTAACTATAACTCGCGCCCCCGCAATGCACTGCTGATGACGTCACATATTACATCACTCATGACATGGTCAGTGACATCACTGATGACATCACTGATGACATCTCAAATGACATCACTGATGACATCACTGATGACATCATCCAGTGACTGTGTGTTTCTGTAAAGTTTAAATATGTTTAATATATATAGGGAAAGGCGTATTGAAGAATGAGTGGGTGTATAAGTGTCTGAATGGATGATTTAGTACGTGAGTGACTGACTCTACAAGTGAGTGATTAAACGTATCTTACTGAATGCATGGGTTAGTGACTAAACTGTGTGAATGGCTGTATCCGTCTGTTTGTTGGTGTGTAAGTGGATGCATGGATTTGCGAATAGCTACATGAGTGTCTATATGGGTTATTGATTGGTTCTCTGAGTATCTGTATGGCTGCCTGAGTGTTTGTGTGGGTGGGGTGTGTGTGACTCTGTACATAGATGTGTGAGTGGGTGATTCACTGGGTGCATGATTTCAAGAGTGCATCTGTGATGGACTGCTTGGGTGGGTGAGTGTGTGTATGGGTGTGTTAGTCAGTGAATGTATATCTCAGTGGTACATGTGCAAGTAACTACATATGTAAAAGGCAGTATATATGTGTGTTAGAGTATTTAAATGGCTATAAGTGAGAGTGTGTTATTGTGAGAGTGGCTGTATGGATGCGTGTGTGCTTGTATCAGTTATTGTATAAGAGCGTAAGAATGTGCTAGTATTTGTATGAGTAAGTGAGCTGGTGTGTGTATAACTGTATAGGTGAGTAAATGGGTGTGTGATTAATTTTTTGCATGACTGACTAGGTGTGTGAGTACCTCTATGGATGAGTGGCGGTGTGTGAGTGTTTATATAGGTGTATGAGTGCATATGATAGTCCTGTACTGAGTGACTGTAAGTATGAGTGACTGTACAGGTGAGTGAGTGGATGTGTGTGTAGACCTAAGAATCAGTGAGTGGGTATGTAGTTTTTGGTGTTGGAGTGTCTATGGTTTTGAGAATGGCAGTCTGTAATTTAGAGTGGGTGTATCAAAAGTTATATTAGGGTGTGAGAAGATGCATGAAATTATCACATGGATGATGTCATTTGAGATGTCATCAGTGATGTCATCAGTGATGTCACTGACCATGTCATGAGTGATGTAATATGTGACGTCATCAGCAGTGCATTGCGGGGCGCGAGTTATAGTTAGCTGAACTAACTATAACAGGGGAATTTCACGGGTTTTGTACGAGTGCAATGTCCAACTAACTATAACTGTCCCTAAAACCTATGGTTTTTTCAGTGAATTTCAAAGGTTTTTTAAATGCTAATTTCTAACTATAATGTCCCTGAAACCTATGGTTTTTTCTGTGAATTTCAAAGGTTTTTTAAATGCTAATTTCTAACTATAACGTGCCTGAAACCTATGGTTTTTTCAGTGAATTTCAAAGGTTTTTTAAATGCTAATTTCTAACTATAACGTGCCTGAAACCTATGGTTTTTTCAGTGAATTTCAAAGGTTTTTTAAATGCTAATTTCTAACTATAACGTGCTTGAAACCTATGATTTTTTAAGTGAATTTCAAAGGTTTTTAAATGCTAGTTTCTAACTATGCCAACAGAGGTAGGACATGTGAAGAAAGAAGAAAAAACGCACAGAAAGAAGCAAAAGATGTGCAGAAAGAACCAACAGAGGAGCAGAAAGAGGCCTTGTTGCAAAATCATCCTGTGCCCACAACTTTTTCAGACGGGTACTGGTGGTAACTGACTCTGACTAACCAGAGGTGAAGGGAGGGGGCCTGAGGTGACATGTGTGCAAACGCGCCCCATGGCGCGTTTTAAGTTGCGGGATTAAGTCCCCTTGAATCCTGAGGGTCCCTGGGGCCCAACTAGCCCCCCAGGTACCTACAGTTAGGACCACAGAGCTGAGTTGCAGAGAGGCGTTCCGAGGCCACGCACCTTTTTCACCTCTCTGCAACGCAACTCTGTTGTGCTTACTGAAGGTACCTGGTGGGCTAGTTGGCCCCCAGGATTCAAAGGGAATTAACTCCACAACTTAAAACGCACCACAGGGCGTGTTTGCGCACATGTCACCTGAGGCCCCGCCCCTCCCTCCACCACTGTGCAAACGCGCCCCGTGGCGCGTTTTAAGTTGGGGGATTAGGTCACCTTGAATCCTGAGAGTCCCTGGGGCCCAACCAGCCCACCAGGTACTTCCAGTAAGCACCACAGGCCTGCGTTGCAACGCCTGTAACACATTGTGCAGTTGTGTTTAGGTAGTGAAGAGGGTCGTGCTGGGGGTAGTGTTTTAGGGTTTAGGGTAGTGCAGTGGTGTTTGTGTAGTGTAGGGGGTCATGCTGGGGGTAGATTTAGGGTTTAGGGTAGTGCAGTGGTGTTTGTGTAGTGTAGGGGGTCATGCTGGGGGTAGATTTAGGGTTTAGGGTAGTGCAGTGGTGTTTGGGTAGTGTAGGGAGTCGTCCTGGGGGAGTGTTTTAGGGTTTAGGGTAGTACATTGGTGTTTGGGTAGTGTAGGGGGTTGTGCTGGGGTTAGTGTTTTAGGGTTTTAGGGTTTAGGGTAGTGCAGTGGTGTTTGGGTAGTGTAGGGGGTCGTGCTGGGGGAGTGTTTTAGGGTTTAGGGCAGTGCAGTGGTGTTCGGGTAGTGTAGGGGGTCGTGCTGGGGGAGTGTTTTAGGGTTTAGGGCAGTGCAGTCGTGTTCGGGTAGTGTAGGGGGTCGTACTGGGGGAGTATTTTAGGGTTTAGGGTAGTGCAGTGGTGTTCGGGCAGTGTAGGGGTCATGCTGGGGGTAGTGTTCTAGGGTTTAGGGCAGTGCAGTGGTGTTCGGGCAGTGTAGGGGGTCGTGCTGGGGGTGGTGTTTTAGGGTTTAGGGCAGTGCAGTGGTGTTCGGGCAGTGTAGGGGGTGGTGCAGGGGGTGGTGTTTCAGGGTTTAGGGCAGTGCAGTGGTGTTCGGGCAGTGTAGGGGTCGTGCAGGGGTGGTGTTTCAGGGTTTAGGGCAGTGCAGTGGTGTTCGGGCAGTGTAGGGGGCGGTGCAGGGGTGGTGTTTCAGGGTTTAGGGCAGTACAGTGGTGTTCAGGCATTGTAGGGGGTGGTGCTAGGGCTGGTGTTTCAGGGTTTAGGGCAGTGCAGTGGTGTTCGGGCAGTGTAGGGGGTCGTGCTGGGGCTGGTGTTTCAGGGTTTAGGGCAGTGCAGTGGTGTTCGGGCAGTGTAGTGGGTCGTGCTGGGGCTGGTGTTTCAGGGTTTAGGGCAGTGCAGTGGTGTTCGGGCAGTGTAGGGGTCATGCTGGGGCTGGTGTTTCAGGGTTTAGGGCAGTGCACTGGTGTTCGGGCAGTGTAGGGGGTCTTGCTGGGGCTGGTGTTTCAGAGTCTAGGGCAATGCAGTGGTGTTCGGGCAGTGTAGGTGGTCTTGCTGGGGCTGGTGTTTCAGGGTTTAGGGCAGTGCAGTGGTGTTCGGGCAGTGTAGGGGGTCGTGATGGGGGTGGTGTTTCAGGGTTTAGGGCAGTGCAGTGGTGTTCGGGCAGTGTAGGGGGTCGTGCTGCGGCTAGTGTTTCAGGGTTTAGGGCAGAGCAATGGTGCTCAGGGAGTGTAGGGGGTTGTGCTGGGGGTGATGTTTCAGGGTTTAGGGCAGTGCAGTGGTGTTAGGGCAGTGTAGGGGGTCATGCTGGGGTGGTGTTTCAGGGTTTAGGGCAGTGCAGTGGTGTTCCGGCAGTGTAGGGGGTTGTGCAGGGGGTGGTGTTTCAGGGTTTAGTGCAGTGGTGTTCGGGCAGTGTAGGGGGTCATGCTGGGGTGGTGTTTCAGGGCTTAGGGCAGTGCAGTGGTGTTCGGGCAGTGTAGGGTGTCGTGCTGAGGGGTGGTGTTTCAGGGTTTAGGGCAGTGCAGTAGTGTTTGGGCAGTGTAGGGGGTCGTGCAGGGGGTGGTGTTTCAGGGTTTAGGGCAGTGCAGTGGTGTTCGGCCAGTGTAGGTAGTCTTGCTGGGGGTGGTGTTTCAGGGTTTAGGGCAGTGCAGTAGTTTTCGGGCAGTGTAGGCGGTCGTGCTGGGGCTGGTGTTTCAGGGTTGAGGGCAGTGCAGTGGTGTTTGGGCAGTGTACGGGGTTGTGCTGGGGCTGGTGTTTCAGGGTTTAGGGCAGTGCAGTGGTGTGCGGGCAGTGTACGGGGTTTTGCTGGGGCTGGTGTTTCAGGGTTTAGGGCAGTGCAGTGATGTTCGGGCAGTGTAGGGGGTCATGCTGGGGTGGTGTTTCAGGGTTTAGGGCAGTGCAGTGGTGTTCAGGCAGTGTAGGGGGTCGTGCTGGGGCTGGTGTTTCAGGGTTTAGGGCAGTGCAGTGGTGTTCGGGCAGTGTAGGGGGTCTTGCTGGGGGTGGTGTTTCAGGGTTTAGGGCAGTGCAGTGGTGTTCGGGCAGTATAGGGGTCTTGCTGGGGGTGGTGTTTCAGGGTTTAGGGCAGTGGTGTTCGGGCAGTGTAGGGGGTCTTGCTGGGGGTGATGTTTCAGGGTTTAGGGCAGTGCAGTGGTGTTCGGGCAGTGTAGGGGGTCTTGCTGGGGGTAGTGTTTCAGGGTTTAGGGCGGTGCAGTGGTGTTCGTGCAGTGTAGGGGGTCGTGCTGGGGGTGGTGTTTCAGGGTTTAGGGCAGTGCAGTAGTGTTCGGGCAGTGTAGGGGTCGTGCAGGGGTGGTGTTTCAGGGTTTAGGGCAGTGCAGTAGTGTTCGGGCAGTGTAGGGGTCGTGCAGGGGTGGTATTTCAGGGTTTAGGGCAGTGCAGTGGTGTTCTGGCAGTGTAGGGGGTCATGCTGGGGGTGGGGTTTCAGGGTTTAGGGCAGTACAGTGGTGTTCGGGCAGTGTAGTGGGTCGTGCAGGGGGTGGTGTTTCAGGGTTTAGGGCAGTGCAGTGGTGTTCGGGCAGTGTAGGGGGTCATGCTGGGGCTGGTGTTTCAGGGTTTAGGGCAGTGCAGTTGTGTTCGGGCAGTGTAGGGGTCTTGCTGGGGGTGGTGTTTCAGGGTTTAGGGCAGTGGTGTTCGGGCAGTGTAGGGGGTCTTGCTGGGGGTGATGTTTCAGGGTTTAGGGCAGTGCAGTGGTGTTCGGGCAGTGTAGGGGGTCTTGCTGGGGGTAGTGTTTCAGGCTTTAGGGCAGTGCAGTGGTGTTCGTGCAGTATAGGGGTCGAGCTGGGGATGGTGTTTCTGGGTTTAGGGCAGTGCAGTAGTGTTCGAGCAGTGTAGGGGTTGTGCAGGGGGTGGTGTTTCAGGGTTTAGGGCAGTGCAGTGGTGTTCGGGCAGTGTAGGGGTTGCGCTGTGGGTGGTGTTTCAGGGTTTAGGGCAGTGCAGTGGTGTTCGGGCAGTGTAGGTGGTCATGCACGGGGTGGTGTTTCAGGGTTTAAGGCAGTGCAGTGGTGTTCGGGCAGTGTAGGGTGTTGTGCTAGGGCTGGTGTTTCAGGGTTCAGGGCAGTGCAGTGGTGTTCAGGCAGTGTAGGGGGTCGTGCTGAGGCTGGTGTTTCACAGTTTAGGGCAGTGCAGTGGTGTTCGGGCAGTGTAGGGGGTCGTGCTGGGGCTGGTGTTTCAGGGTTTAGGGCAGTGCAGTGGTGTTCGGGCAGTGTAGGCGGTCGTGCTGGGGCTGGTGTTTCAGGGTTTAGGGCAGTGCAGTGGTTTTCAGGCAGTGTAGGGGGTCGTGCTGGGGCTGGTGTTTCAGGGTTTAGGGCAGTGCAGTGGTGCTCGGGCAGTGTAGGGGGTCGTGCTGGGGGTGATGTTTCAGGGTTTAGGGTAGTGCAGTGGTGTTCGGGCAGTGTAGGGGGTCGTGCAGGGGCTGGTGTTACAAGGTTTAGGGCAGTGCAGTGGTGTTCGGGCAGTGTAGGGGGTCGTGCTGGGGCTGGTGTTTCAGGGTTTTGGGCAGAGCAGTGGTGTTCGGGCAGTGTAGGGGGTCATGCTGAGGGTAGTGTTTTAGGGTTTAGGGCAGTGCAGTGGTGTTCGGGCAGTGTAGGGGGTCGTGCTGGGGGTGGTGTTTCAGGGTTTAGGTCAGTGGTTTTCGGGCAGTGTAGGAGGTCTTGCTGGGGGTGATGTTTCAGGGTTTAGGGCAGTGCAGTGGTGTTCGGGCAGTGTAGGGGGTCTTGCTGGGGGTAGTGTTTCAGGGTTTAGGGCAGGGCAGTGGTGTTCAGGCAGTGTAGGGGGTCATGCTGGGGGTGGTGTTTCAGGGTTTAGGGCAGTGTAGTGGTGTTCGGGCAGTGTAGGGGTCGTGAAGGGGGTGGTGTTTCAGGGTTTAGGGCAGTGCAGTGGTGTTCGGGCAGTGTAGGGGGTCGTGCTAGGGGTGGTGTTTCAGGGTTTAGGGCAGTGCAGTGGTGTTCGGGCAGTGTAGGGGGTCATGCAGGGGCTGGTGTTTCAGGGTTTAGGGCAGTGCAGTGGTGTTCGGGCAGTGTAGGGGGTCGTGCTGGGGGTAGTGTTTTAGGGTTTAGGGTAGTGCAGTGGTGCTTGTGTAGTGTAGGTGGTCGTGCTGGAGGTAGTGTTTTAGGGTTTAGGGTAGTGCAGTGGTGTTTGTGTAGTGTAGGGGGTCATGTTTTAGGGTAGTGCAGTGGTGTTTGGGTAGTGTAGGGGGTCATGCTGGGGGTAGTGTTTTAGGATTTAGGTTAGTGCAGTGGTGTTTGGGTAGTGTAGGGGTCGTGCTGGGGTAGTGTTTTAGGGTTTAGGGTAGTGCAGTGGTGTTTGTGTAGTGTAGGGGTCGTGCTGGGGGTAGTGTTTTAGGGTTTAGGGTAGTGCAGTGGTGCTTGTGTAGTGTAGGGGTCATGCTGGGGGTAGTGTTTTAGGGTTTAGGGTAGTGCAGTGGTGTTTGTGTAGTGTAGGGGTCATGTTTTAGGGTAGTGCAGTGGTGTTTGGGTAGTGTAGGGGGTCGTGCTGGTGGTAGTGTTTTAGGATTTAGGTTAGTGCAGTGGTGTTTGGGTAGTGTACGGGGTCGTGCTGGGGGTAGTGTTTAGGGGTTTAGGATAGTGCAGTGGTGCTTGTGTAGTGTAGGGGGTCGTGCTGGGGGTAGTGTTTTAGGGTTTAAGGTATTGCAGTGGTGTTTTTGTAGTGTAGGGGGTCATGTTTTAAGATGCAATGCTCCAATACCTGACCAGTCTGCACTACATAAAACTGCAAAAAAACTAAAAATAAAAAGTGTTTTGCACACTTTTGTCATTGGGCTATATGTGGGCTACATCTGGGTAATATTTGTGCTACATTTGGGCTCTTTTTTCACTGGTGGCCATCTCGGAAGACTTCTTTGTTATGAAGTTTCCTAATTTCTTCATTTACTGCAGTCTCCTCAGTAGGAAATGCTTTCAGTTTTTACTTTGATTCCATCAAGAAGGCATTCAGATGTGTCTCACATCTGCCATAAATTCAGAATGTTAGCACTCTAGTTGCTCATTAGATCACTGGAGTAAAGCTACTGCTCACCAGGGAGTTAACTGGTAGTCTGCTGCTGGTATTGAAAGTGATTGTTTCAGTCTGCATGTCAGAATTTTCTAATGAAATAGAAGAGGATTTGAGATCTCACTTAAAACATGCCCTAATTTTTCTTTCTGCAGCACTAACCATAATTTCTATTTAAAAAAGAACCCCTCATTTTGTTCCTTTTTAAATTAAATGTTTTAAGTGTTACCGGTTTATTCCAATCAAGATGGCTTCAGGTGTGCCATACTTTTGTCATAAGTAAGGCTGTTAGCGCTCTAGTTGTTCTTTAGAACACTCTGGGAAGCTGCAGTAGAACACAAAGGCATCAACTGGCAGGCTGCTCCTGTTGAAATATAACAGGAAGATATTTGAGATCACACTTGAAATATGTCCTAATTTTTCTTTCTACAGCACTAACCATAATTTCTATCACAAAATGAACCCCATCATTTTGTTCCTTTTTAAATTAAATGTTTTAAGTGTTACCAGTTTATTCCAATCAAGATGGCTTCAGGTGTGCCATACTTTTGTCATAAGTAAGGCTGTTAGCACTCTAGTTGTTCTTTAGAACACTCTGGGAAGCTGCAGTAGAACACAAAGGCATCAACTGGTAGGCTGCTCCTGTTGAAATATAACAGGAAGATATTTGAGATCACACTTGAAACATGTCCTAATTTTTCTTTCTACAGCACTAACCATAATTTCTATGACAAAATGAACCCCATCATTTTGTTCCTTTTTAAATTAAATTGTTTAAGTGTTACCAGTTTATTCCAATCAAGATGGCTTCAGGTGTGCCATACTTTTGTCATAAGTAAGGCTGTTAGCACTCTAGTTGTTCTTTAGAACACTCTGGGAAGCTGCAGTAGAACACAAAGGCATCAACTGACAGGCTGCTCCTGTTGAAATATAACAGGAAGATATTTGAGATCACAATTGAAATATGTCCTAATTTTTCTTTCTACAGCACTAACCATAATTTCTATGACAAAATGAACCCCATCATTTTGTTCCTTTTTAAATTAAATGTTTTAAGTGTTACCAGTTTATTCCAATCAAGATGGCTTCAGGTGTGCCATACTTTTGTCATAAGTAAGGCTGTTAGCACTCTAGTTGTTCTTTAGAACACTCTGGGAAGCTGCAGTAGAACACAAAGGCATCAACTGGCAGGCTGCTCCTGTTGAAATATAACAGGAAGATATTTGAGATCACACTTGAAACATGTCCTAATTTTTCTTTCTACAGCACTAACCATAATTTCTATGACAAAATGAACCCCATCATTTTGTTCCTTTTTAAATTAAATTGTTTAAGTGTTACCAGTTTATTCCAATCAAGATGGCTTCAGGTGTGCCATACTTTTGTCATAAGTAAGGCTGTTAGCACTCTAGTTGTTCTTTAGAACACTCTGGGAAGCTGCAGTAGAACACAAAGGAATCAACTGACAGTCTCTGCCCTTGTTGGATGTACATGTTTTACTGAGAATGTCAGACTTCATTCTCACATGAGTGAGAAAGATAATGTGAATTTACAGAAAATATGCTCTCATTTTAGCTTCTGGAGCACCTTCCAAACCTCCATGGGACAAGCATGAGAAAATAGTGTTCTCTCAAACATGATTCATGATATCCCAGCAGAAGGTTTTTCACATGGTAAAATCACCTTAGAATACACCACAATTCCTAAAATTAGTATGGTACCATCAACAAATAAATTCTAATGTAACTAAAGCCTGTTATCACCCTTTATAGTTCTCCTTTTGGTGACCCTCAAAATCTTCTATTCACTACAATGCATTTCAATGAGGTACTATCATTTATATTGGTCCCAAGATGGCTGCCAGAAATTCCAGGATGAAGTGCTGACAGCCAATCAGATCTCACGATGACATGTGTGGTTAGGCTCCGCCCAGATATATATGTGACTTTACTTTTGATTTTCTCAGGAACTACTGAACGGATTTACACCATTTAAGCAAAAGGCACGACACTGAACCAAGGGCTACCTCTTTGCCAAATTTGGTGTAATTCCGTTCAGCAGTTCGGGCTGTAGCTGCGACTAAAGGTTCCTATGGAAAAATGAATGGGGAAAACACGTTTTGGGACCCCCTTTTTCTCGGCCCCCGCTTGACGTATCACCCCGAGACTTTCAGGATAGGAGCGGACCGGAGCGCCCCAACAAGTTGGAAACTTTTGCGAAGATTCGTCAACCGGCGCCAACGTTATTTCAAATAGAATGTCGCGGATTTCCTATGGATAATAGGTTTTAACTATAACTATCTACTGGCGACCGCCAGTAGATAATATATATACATATATATATATTTGTACAATATATATACATATATATATTTGTACAGTTTTATATATTTTAACATTATAAAATAAATTAAAATTAATAGTTTATAAAAAATGTTAAAGAAAATATATATATTAATTATTTTGTATGTGTGTTTAACTTTTTTTAATTAAGTTTATTTGTTATATTTGCTAACATTTATATTAAATCTACTTTATTTTTTTATTTTAATTATATTATTTCACATAGTTAATATTTATTATTTTTATATTTATATATATATATATATATATATATATATATATATATATATATATATATATATATATATATATATATATATATAAATCGATATTTTGTACAACTAAGGGGCATATTATCAAGAACAGCGTTAAAATTATCGCCGCTTTAGCGGCAGGAAACTGCCGCTAAAGCGGCGATAATGGGCTTGATAATATGGCCTTGTGAATTCAATAGAAGCCCATGTTCACACCAGAACATGGGCTTCTATTGAATTCACAAGGCCATATTATCAAGCCCATTATCGCCGCTTTAGTGGCAGTTTCCTGCCGCTAAAGCGGCGATAATTTTAACGCCGTTCTTGATAATATGCCCCTATATTTTTTACATCAATATTTTTGTACTTGCCTGTTTAAGTATAGGGAGTCGATATTTTCGCATTCTATATTTTTTCATCAATATTTTTGCAGTCTATATTTTTTACATCGATATTCTGTCAGTGAACCAGGTTGATTACGGGTCTCAACCCTTTGTCCTTCTTGAATAAAAAAATGTTGCTCATAAAACATCCTGGAATCTCCACTGCCCTCTCTATTGCGCCCTTTTCTAAAAGCTCCTTTGCCTCCTGAGTTACCAACTCTTCCTGATGTTTGGAAAACCTTAAAATTCTTGGACATTCCTCTTGATTTGGGACCCCCATAAAGTCTATATGATAACCATGTACCGTCCTCAATGCCCACGGGTCTTGCATAATTTCTCTCCAACTTGTAACAAACTGAGCTAGTCTGCTGCCCAGCTTTAAATGGGTACATGAAAGGCCTTTGCCTTAAGTCACCTGCTGCTCCTCTTCCTCTTCTCTCACTCTGTGATCCACGTGACTTCGCCCATTTCCTCTATGGATAAAATCCACCCTGCTCTGATCTAAATCCATATCCATATCCATAGTAACTCTTCCCCCATGAGAATGACCCACGAGTAATCCCTTGTCCATGGCCGGGGAATCGATCCTGCATTCTCTTGGCCCCACCGAAACCTTTCACATATCCTTCTGGACCTTCTGCAAGGAATTAAATGGGCCCACGTTTCCCTGGTGAATTCCTCATCGAACAACATTCCATTGATCTCCACCCCAAACTCTTTGCTTGCCAGCTCCACCAGTTTGGGATCGATTTTCATCAATATACACTTACGCCTTTCCATGCACAAGGCAGCATTCGTATTCCCCAGAAGGCAAATTGCCCTCTGGACCCATTGGCGTGACTCTGTCACATCCACCCCGGTGTGCCTCTTCGCACAAGTCAAACACCTTTGTAAGGGGTCAAAGGATATCTAGCAACCTATCCTGTCAGTCTTTCAGTCCTTTGTCGAACCCCTTCCTAAGGTCACACCGGACTTATTGAGGAGGTTCAGCATCTTGGGGTCTAACTCTGGCGTATATGCCACTTTTGACTTTAGTGTCGGTCTCAGACATTCTGAGAGCAAACAATTACGCACTTCCTTTGATATTTCTCTATACATCCAATATGAAATATAATGAGCCACCTGCTCTGCTGGTGACCACTGAGGTGACAGCAGATGCTGTATTAGCAGGGGATAAAACATTTCCTCCTCTAACAGGGCTACAAAATCACTCCGTTCCAACTTTATCCTCTTGCTATCTTTCCTCATCCTACTACACCTCTCACCTTCCTCTTCAGTTTCATCAAACTCTGAAGAGCAGGTCAACCCCACATCCCCACTTGTGGGAGAACTGTCACTTATCACCACATTATGACTCTTTCCTTGTGCCTTTATAGCCTCCTTTTTAGCCTTTAAAGCCACCCCCAACTCTGGAGGCTTATGCCTAGACCCTTTACTCCTCTTATGCATTTCAGAATGCTTTCTCTTATGTGTTCTTTTTTTCTCCATCTTTGAACTGCTAGTTCCTGGCTCCACCTTCTCTACAGACCAATATCTTCCATCCTCTACCAACTTACTAGCACCTTTTTCCTTAATGTGCTTTAGTACACAACTGTCAATCTTCTAGTCCCTTCTATCTGCTAGATCCCCAAACATCTTCTTCACGTACTCCCTTACTTTGTCGTAAAACTTCCTCCCATACTGAACTCATTTACTATTAATTCAGCTTCTTAAATTAGTACAATGAAATAAAATGTTCTCACAGAAAATCACTACGTACTGTCCATCCCTCACAGTTGATCACAATGACTGTTATCCTATAATTGCCTCAGAACTACGACTCTTCTGTCCCAAATTATGTCCTCCTACCATCTAATGCTCCAGCAAGCAAACCTACCCAATCACTCAAAATGGCCGCCACATGCACGCATGTACGGAGGCTCTCTAGGGTCACAAATTTGTATCTCCAGCACGATCCACCTTGTTCTGCGACCCACGCTCGTACCGCCACCGGCCCTGAAATGAAACTAACAACCAGGGACAAAGTGCTCTCCACCCACTATCTGCCCTCCAACGTCACGTGGAGACACCTGTGCTCCAAAGCCTCAGTAGGTTTAAATATAAATAACTGACTTTAAACTGCAGCGGCACGCTCTCCAATAGACGCTTCAGTTTAGCGCTAAACCCCATTATACCTCGTAAGCTCACAACATACCCCCGTATTATCACTCACAAAAGCATCCACTTCAAAGAAATCTGAAGACACCTGACCTCGTCTGCATACGGCCACCTCCTCAAATCAGTCTGAACCACCTAAACAACACACCGATCCCAAATGGGAAATCCCACAATTAAGCCTCTATAGATCCGCTCAAAGCATATAAAGCCCACTCTAGCCGGTTATCTTCCCCTAGCAACCACGACTTAAACTTGTTTTAACCCAACACAACCATGTTTTACAAACAAAGGAATCTCCCAAATCATACATACTGCCCCCACACGCATGTGACAAACCTTATAAATGCCTCAGAACGCTCATAAAACACCCAAACTTCCTTCTCATACACGGTATTAAGCTACTAACAAAAAGGTACAAATCTGTGTATGAGCAGCAATGAAAGAATGAAGATGGCTGTGTGTTCAGTGATTATATGCATGTTCTAAGGGTTCTGGAATGTTAGTTGTTCTAATTCTATGTTCTTGTTGCTGTTGTGTATGAGGCAATAAAGAGATGATGCATAATATTGGCCTCCGGGCCTTGCCATAAAATTTATGTTGTTTTTCTCTGGCAGCACCACAGATGGGAGGAGGCCAGTTATTGGCCTACATGGAATTTATAGATCTGGTTTGAGAGTGCAACTGTGGCCAGACCTTTTAACTTACACCAATATTATTCCACAGTTCTTTGCTTCCACATAAATTCACAGCTATTACCTTGCTATTTACTTGTAATTCTTCACATTACCGTACAAGATTCCTTTAAAGCCAGACCTTTTGTAATTGCCAATGTTTGTGTTTCTCTTGTGGTCTTGTCTTTTTATAGAAAGCATATTGCAAGGAGTTATATTTGTGCCACAGATCATGGGGCATACATATGTCTGATTATTCGATTGCATAGTAGCGGTCAAATAAAACATGTATTTGCCAACTGTTCATAAAGTTTATAAAATGCAGCATACACCTAAACTCGCTGTTACTAGGTTGCAACGTGAACTGGGCTCACGTCCATATTGTCAAGAGATTTGTTGGCACTGTAAACATATAATCACTGTGAAAAAATACGACAAATGAATACTCATAAACATGCAAAGATGTCCCCCTTTGAGAAATGATGTATCATGCATGCATACAGAGTAGGTATATTGGTTGTCAAATAGTGTTTGTCGGCTATCAGAAACTATAATAGATACATGAACACAAAAATTTCCATCACAGGCACACTAAAATATCTCCATTGTATCTTTTGCGCTGAAAAGACAGGAAATTAACTCCCCTTCTTGATGCGTAATGCATTCAACAAAGCCTTCCACGCTTCCAGCCGAGTAAAATAAAAGACAGCGTTACTCAGATTTCCATGGACACCGCAAAGGGGCACGGATGAAAAACAGACTGAGTATGTGCACGTTGCTATCCCTTAAAAGCAATCCGTGACACAACCTTAAAACACCTTTATGGATGATGCTGCTGAGGGCACGGGGCAAGGAGGCCGCGCCACCCTTCCCACTGCCATCAAATGTGTTACGCCAGAGAGAAGGGGCTGTGCTGGTAACTAAAGGCCTGATTTAGAGTTTACTCCGTTACGAATGTGAGGGATATACTGTTGGCCGTATTAAGTACATTATATCCAATGGCACTTGTAATAGGGTGGATGGGATATCTGTCACGCTTGTGACAGAGTAACCCATCAGCCGAATTCTAAATCAGGCCCGAAGTATAGCCCTGTGGCAACTGGCTAAACGCCTTTACTCGGTCGCTGACAAGATGGGACTGGGACAGTAAATAGGCCAGGGTGCCAAAATAAAAGTGGCCCTGTTAGTTAATTAAAAAGCTAAAAAATGGCCTACATTTACAAATCAGAGCAGTTTTAAACTTGTAAAGACAAGCAGTGTGCGTGTTTTGCAAGGAATGGGAGAATGCATGCATGTGAATTTACTGCAGGCAATGTTTGTGGTAATATCAGAGAAATCAAGAGTATAAAACACCCCGAGAAGCCATGAAACAGGCCCACAAAAAGCTAAAACAATTGCTAACACACTGGCCTGTCAGACTGCCAAACTGTCAGCTGGGCCAGTCTGTCCCTGGTCACAGAACTGAAAAGTGACTTGCTGTAGGAACGGAAGTCAGGCATGAGTATAGCAGCTGTGCCATCCCTCTTATTTTGATTTGTTTCCATTTGTTCCATTTATGTTTTTTAAAAGCTGAGTTAGTAGGGCTTCTGATTCCTAGGAGACCTCTAGAACTGCAATAATGTATCCCTCACCGCCATCAATCCTGGGCAGATCCTGCATGGGGAGAACCGTATTGCTCTCTCTACCCCTTGAGGGGATAGACCTAATTTTGCTCTCTGCGAGTCCTGCATGGTGCAAGCTGGTTCATATCTTTTATGGGTGCTAGCTTCCAGTGGCGGCTCGCAGAGGGAGTGCTGCGGGGCGGGGGAGGAGCTGGGTAGGGGGGTAGTGGAGTCGGTCATATGATGGGCTGGAGTAAAGTAAGTAAATAAATAAATAAAACTATTTACCTTGCGCTCGCTGCATCGCCAACTCGGCGATGCAGCGAGCGCAAGGTAAATAGTTTTATTTATTTATTTACTTACTTTACTCCAGCCCGTCGTATGTCCGACTCCACTAACCCCCGTCCAGCCCCTCCCCGCCCCGCCCCACCGCCCCGCAGCACTCCCTCTGCGAACCGCCACTGCTAGCTTCACTCTGAGGAGTTACTGCCTGACCTCCTCATGTGAGCTGAAGTCCAGAAGTCTCGAGGCTGAGCCCCTTTGGGTGTACATTATTAAATATAATGCTCACCAACACTAATGAGTAGCTGTCACTGGCGTGACCCTTTGCAAACATTAGCATGTCCAAATTACCGTAAGGAACCACAAACATTATCCACATGCCAAAGTTAAAAGCCCACATGGTTCATGAATAGAACATTTTTCATAATGTACAAAGAGAGATTGAAAGATGGAAGATGAGTGATGTCACAGAGGACAACCCCAAACCTCACTTCTACTTCCTGCTCCTTTCCTTGCTTCAGGTGGTCTTGACAGAACTCACATAGCTTCCTACTAGAGAAGCGTTCAGAAGGTTCAGTCAAAGCACCTTTATAGTCAGTCTCCTTTGAACTGAAAAGATGCATTCCGTGTGATTATGCACTGGTCTGCTGCCGGAGGCCCCACAATTCTCTGTACGTTGTGCAAACGGAGCGCAGTGTTCCACATGCTTTGGCCATTGACTTAGAAGGAATTAGGTAGAGCAGTTTTCTTTCGGAAGGACATCTGAGCCTCACTCTCCCAAACCAATCTAGCACAGGTAGAGAGTATATGAACATCCCAATCTCTTGCACCCTTTCTGATAATAAATAACACATATTGTACTATGATAATGATCAAATAACTCTCCATGAATCACCCTTCTTGGCCTGCTGAGGTAACACCAGCATCCTCCACCATTAGCAAATCAATGGAGACACAGGGAATTACATACCCATAATCATGGTCCAATTCTGGTGTCACTGTCTATCTTTCCCTTTTATTGTAGTTCTACCCACTGCAAAATAAATTGTAAATGAATCCTATTATGTCAAACGTACTGATATTTGTCATGCAAGGTTATAGAACAGTTATTTGCAAATGATGTCCTATAGGTTATGAGAGAGAGTGTATCCAGAAGAGAGAACACAGGATGTGCTTTCAAGAGTTGTAAATATAAAAGGTGTTGATTTATTACAGAACGATCCAGGATGGAAACCAAATCAGTACATTTGTCTAATATTTGATACAATCACAAACAATGGCATCCGTTACCTTAAAACATTGGAATATGTTGAAGAATTATGATAAAATATGACCTTTTTGTCTTGGGAATCAGTTATTTGCTTATAGAATAATAATCACTTTAATATCTTCGATCTCCAACCTTACTAACAGAACATGTGGAACGGGAATACAGTACCTACCCCTAACTAAATTGTTCATATTTTAATAATGTCCTAAAATCAGATATTACTCACCATCTATGCTCTGGAATTAAATACAATTGAGTTAGTTTGCTACTTAAGATACCGAATACTGTGTTTACTCCATCAAATGCCCTTCTGGTCTGTTGGACCAGACACGGCAAGACAAACAGAAAGTACAACAACTATCAGAACAGACGCACGCAGAATGACATGAATTCACCAATGACAAGCTACTACTTTGAAAGGGATACAATGTACATCAAATGATTTTCCATCTCTTGAAGTTAGTTCCACCAGTGGTCTCTGGATTAAAAAGAAATGCTGATATATTACCGTAGAAAGAAGCCAAATGGATTGAGTTGATGGATTCTAATTTTCCCAGAGGTTTTGTTGCTTTCTGTAAAAGTTGCCTCTATACAATGTTACTATCCTAAGATATATTGGTAAGTTTCTATCATAGGATTCACTTCCAATTTATGCTTCAATTTATCTCGCAGTGTGTAGAACTACACTGGAGATAGAAGACAGACTTTAGAGCCGGTATTGGACTGGGATTATAAGCATTTATTACTTGCAGCTCCTTTTTATAAATGATGACGGAGGATGCAGAGGTGGTTTTGCTTGACGGAAGAGTGATGTATGGTAGGGTTATTTGTTAAAAAATATAGGGGCATATTATCAACAAACATATCGCCGCTTTTCCGGCACATAGCGCCGGAAAAGCGGCGATTTCAGTAAATCACTATTTACAAGGACTCGCTAACGCGAGTTTCCTTGAGTTAGCTGCTTTTTTTTCCCCACTTTGCATGTCAGCGATGAACATCGCTAATGACATGCAAAGTGGGCGTTCCTGCCCACAACTCCATGTAAATACTCGCGTCCACGGTTTCGCCATATTTACAACCCTGCAGCAGATCCACGAAGCGATATAAAAAACCGCGCTAACCGCGGTTATCGCTGTAATTTAACGTCTCCTTTCATATCGACTTAGCTATACTGATAATGGGAGGTGGATTGCCTGGTTAGGTCCACACTCCCCTATCAGCAAGCATTTCAGTAGCGCTGTGAAATCTTCTCGGATTTCACACGCTAATGCCGATTCTCGCCGTGTATCGCTGGTAATTACATCGCGTGTGCGCTAAGTGTTGCTAATATGCCGCTGACACGGCGATGTCAACCAGCAATACACGGCGGTATTGGAAAACGCGCTAAGCTAGTTTAGCGATAATTATCGCTACTTGTTGTTGATATGCCCCGAAGTGTGTTGAATAATGTAATGATCTTTTATACTAAACATGCGAATTGATAATATGGTTGTTTGGTTTCATTTCCTAGCAACATTGTTTTAGCATCTGATGACAGTCTCACAATACATTGAGCTGCTAAGAGTCTTTTATTATGTTAGAAAAATGCAGCACGTTGTTATATGGTGTAAATGGATACGTTTGAAGAATATATATTCAATTAGCTGTTAAAATAAAAAACAAAGCGAAAAAGCAAATTGAATTGTGAAAACTCTGTTGTGTTCAAGGCTAAATGCTGAAAGGACCGAGTGTGAACACATTCAGCTGTAGGTTGACTATGAGTCTCTACAGTTGTGAGACTACACTCCAGGCACAAAACATGTTTATGCTCATTAAACTCAATAAGAAGTCTGCAGCTGTGTTGTTGCTGATTTACTCTCCATAATCACTCTTCAGATGCTTGGAACATTCTCATGTAATCCACAGAAGTAACGCATAAGGTTGTTGTGGCTTTTTGTGTTGCACAATATTGCAGTGAGTCAAGCTATACATATTGCACTCAACCATATTTATATTCAGACTCAGTCCTCCAAACTATGGAAGTTCAGGGGTGTCCGGAGGGACACGGAAGAATTGCGTGGTTGCTTTCTATTTCACCTTACTTTCCTAGTCTATGATGTCTGCCTAAATTATCTGGCTTAACTGCTTCAATAAAGGCAAATGGGGTTTATACAAAATGGCATCTTGAGATGCCTAACTCATCTTGTAGGGGTACACAACTACATGGTCTTCAATAAGGTATCAGTCATTGCAATGCATGCTGATGAACAGAGCAATCAACAGACGCAGTCACAATTCACAGAGCTTTTGTTCAGACACATGCTTGGACTGCAAACAGCTTTCCCTAACAGACAGTGCACCTGTTCTCAGATAGGGTGTGGCCTGAGCTCAGTGCCCATTCCCAGCATGCCAGAAAAAAAGAATGCACTAATATTATGTAATCAGTTAATAGAGCTAAGCGGGTTTGCATGCTAGTACACTACCAAAATATGGCATGCTATGCAATTTCAACATTGCATTTTGGGTTTTTTACGTTTACTCTTCTATTTTAGCTCCAACATATTAGTGTTTTTGTCAATCTTACTTCGGAATTATGTAGTGACCTGGGACTACAGGCCTAGATTACTAATGCTTTATACTGGGTTTACAACACAACCGTGATGAGGAGAGGAGTTGGCCTAACGCCTAGGTGTGTCAACGTCAAATCTGGGGAACAGGGTTCGAGTCTCGGCAAGGACGCGCAACATCCTGTGATTGAGGGAAAATCACTTAAACTCCCCTTGCCTAACAAAAATGAATGTGACCTCATGTAACGCAACTGGTGCTCCTGTAAAGCGCTCTGATGCCGGATACCTACGGTCAAGTTCACTCTACATAAAACTCTGTATAAAAAAAAAACGTGGTGTGGTGGGATTTATGTTCCAATGCATCAACGGGGTATTCCATGGCCTTTTTCAGGCAGTTACTCATGCATTTTGTCGCAAATCCCTTTCTACCAGCATTTATAGACAGGGATTTGCGGCAAAAGTTATGTCACCTCGAGGCAGGCAGATCAGTGGAGCAACTTTAATTTTCACCATATGTTTTTGACTTTGCATGTGTGTTGCACTGTACCCGAACACATAGAAAAATGTATGTTAGACTTGGCATCTTTTGGCGTGTTTCCCCTGACTTTTTGCTTTCTGACCTCCCGGTTTTGACTCTGTTTTTGCTGGTGTAATGATTCTGCGCACTTTCCTCACTGCGGTCCAGTGGGAAAGTGCAAGTGCTCCTGTATAAAATGTGTTATGGATTGGTGTTTCCATGATTGGCCTATTTGGTTTATCTGTCAGTCCCTTGTAAAGTGCACTGCGAGTGCCAGGGCCTATAGACCAAATGCTGTTGGTGGGCTGCAGCACTGGATTGTGCCACCCACGCAAACAGCCCGTAAAGTGTAACTCGGGCCTGCCAACGCAGAGCCTGTGCGCAGCCTGGGGCTGCCATGTCGACTTGGCAAGTGCACACGCTTGCAAGTCCCTAAACCTTCCCTTTGCTACATGTTAGTCACCCCTAAGGTAGGCCCAAGGTACCCCTGTGGGCAGGGTGCGGTGTATGCGAAAGGTAGGACATGCCCGGGTGTGTGCGGCATGTCCTGATAGTGAATTACAGCCTAGTTCGTTTTTCACTATTGCAAGGCTACCTGTTCCCCTAGGCCAGAACGGGCAGTTTTGATTATTACAGCTTATAATCCTAACTTACCCCGGGAACATGGTAGAAATTCGAGTTTAGTATGCCTGGACTCAGAATGATAAAATGCAGCTTTTAGTAAAGTTGGTTTTAACATTCTGTGTTTGAAAATACCACTTTTAGAAAGTGGGTATTTTCTTGTCTAACCATCCAAGCCTGCCTCTGCGAGGTTGTGTATTCCTTGTCTGGAGTGTGAGTGACAGGGGCTGGGGGATGCCAGGAGACAGGGTGAGTCAGCACAGGGCTGAATAGCAAGATCTACATGTAGATGGGTGGGAGGGGTCGCACCTGGGCCCTGAATAGGACAGTGCCTTCCCTCCACAATGCTGGCTCCACCTCCTGTGGTGTGTCTGATGTCCCTGGCCTGCTCACTGAAAGAAGGGACGGAGACTTGTCAACAAAGTGCTCCAGAACTGGTTTGGACTAGGCAAAGGCCTCTCTGCCTTCAGAGAACAAAGGAATTTGGGATATAAATATTGGGGCCCTGACCCCATGAATTTAGATCTCGCTGGAATCAAGGAACCTGCCAAGACGAAGAGCTGGAAGAGCTGCCAGGAGGAGTACTGCCCCTTTGCTGTGTTGTTGCTTTGTTGGGTTGGCCTGCAGCTGCTGCTTCTGCCTTGGGCAGTGAAAGGACTGGACTGAACTTTCTACAAACTTGTGCTGAGTATCTCCAAGGGCCTGGAACCGAGCTGGCCTCCTGTTAAGAAGTCTCAGGGACTACAAAGACTTCACAAGCCTGTGGGTACCGCTTCTGGAACGCTGTTTCAGTTGCCACAGAGGAAGGGAACCGCAACCGACTCCGTCAACCGAATCCATCCCTGGCCGTTGACCTGTTTGCACCGCAGACCGCATCGCCCCGCTTCGCATCGCAACCCTGGTCTCACCGTGGGCGACGTCCGACGCCGCCAACATCGAGCCGCTGCTTGCACCGTGACCTGTGGGCACCGCAGTTCGCATCGCATCGCTTCACTGAACCAACCGGACCCGACCGACGAGGTCGCTGCAACTGGCTCAAGAGTCGTGACCGCACCGCATTTGGGGCACCGCTCGCACGTCTGCGACGCACCGCTCCGACTCGCACCGCTGTCCGACGCCAGCTCCCGCACTCCGGCTAGGTCGCCTGCATCGCAACCTGTCAGCACCGCATCGAGCATCGTTTCACCCTGCATCACACGCCTTGGACTCACCGACTCCGTCTGCACGACGCTCATCGAGCCGCTGCCTGCACCGCATCGAGGGACACCGCACCTTGCATCGCTCCGTCTTGCACCGCAACCGCGACGAACGCCGACCGGCTCGTACACTCCGTACCAGCCCCAACGAGAAAGGTACTGTAACCGAGTCTGTTCATGACTCTGCTGGCCCGTATCGACGCGGTCGGCTGGAACTGTTAGACTCTGTGGTTTTCAGCATCGCGGTAGGCTCGGACGGAGCTACCGACTCGTACAAACTTTGCTTTTGTGCTATTCCTGCAAAGAAGAAGTTACTGTATCAAGCATTCATTTTTAAAGTACAGTATTGTGGATTTTTGTCGTAATTGGTCTTGTCTTGAGTATATAAAATATTGGTTATTTTTCTAAACTGGTGTGGTGTCCGTTTGTAGTGCTTACACTGTATTACTGTTGGTTATGTGCAAATGCTTTACACACTGCCTCTGAATTAAGCCTGACTGCTCGTGCCAAGCTACCACGAGGGTGAGCAGGGGTTACTTCACGAGTGTAACAACCCTTACCCTGACTAGGAAGAAGGGTCCCTACTTGGACAAAGGTGCAAGCCCTTGCCAACTAGAGATCCCATTTCTAACATTGGTTGTCAGCGGTGAGGATAGGACTTGTGTTTGTACTTGACTTACAGTGATTGGTGTGCACTACTACCATATCGCAGACCATTACGTACCACATACTGGTTCTTTTTCTTTTGACCCATTTTTGATCTTGCCAGTTTTCAACTCACGACTTTTGTCATGCCTGAATCAATTGCATCATCCGTTGCATCTCTGGAAGTTATCTTTGAGGAGGACAGGTTGGAATCCTACGCCGTAAAGGAGTTACGAGCGATTTGTAAAAACCTGAATGTCCAAATTAAAGGCCTCACAAGGAAGGAGGAGCTACAGAAGGCGCTGAGGGCCTGGGTAGCAGCCAGACATGCCAATGGGCAGCCTGGTAATCTCAGTGAGGAGGTGGAGGAGCCTATTTCTAGGGTGGATGTGCTTTTGGGTAGGGGGGAACCCGCCAGATCAGGCAGAAGCAGTCTGTCCCCAGAGGAGCTGGAGGACAGGCGGGAGACAAGGCAGTTTGAGCTGCAGAAGCTCAGGCTGGAGAGTGAGCGGGAGGAGAAAGAGATTGGCCATAGAGGAGAGGAAGATGCTCTTAGAGCATGAGAGAGAACTGAAGGAGCTAGAACTTAGGAGTAAGTCAGGCTCAGATGGTGGCAGCAATTCGTCCAGAAAGGCAGACAGGATTGTGCACATTCCCAAGAACGTAGGCAAGGAGTTCAAGAAGGGGGATGACATACAAAGGTGGTTTCAGGGTTATGAGGCAGCCATACACATGAATGGGGTCCCTGAGGAGAATTGGGGAGCAGGATTGTGGCCACTTTTCCCGGAAGAAGCAAGGGATGCTCTGATAGCTTTGGGTAAGGGGTATCACCTCACCTATGCTGACATGAAGGATGCCCTTCTCACGAAGTATGGTCTTACTCCTGAAAAGTACAGGGATCAGTTCAGGTCCAGTAAGAAGTCTGATGCCAACACTTGGTTGGAATGTGTGGATGTGTTCTGCAGGTCTCTGGATGGTTGGGTGAAGGGCAGTAGTGTAACAGATTTTCAGGGGCTCTACAACTTGATTGCATGGGAGCACTTGTCTAGTCTATGTTTTGCAGATCTGCGCCAGCACCTAGTTGATAGTAAGCTAACTGACCCCAGGAAGCTTGCTATGGAAGCGGACCGCTGGTTGAGTACCAGGGTCCACAAGAAAGCGTTTGGGGGAGACTCAGCCAAAGGTGGGCAGGGTCCCCAGCAGAAAGGTGGGGGAGACAAGGGTAAAGCACAGGAGTTCTCTAAAGGGCCCCAAACTAGTACCCAGGGTAAAGGTTCCCAGCCCCCCGGTGATAAGAAGAAAGGGGTCTCTACAGGGAAGCCTGTTGAGACCGGCCCCCACAAGTGTTATGCATGTGACCAGGTAGGTCACTTTAAGGGGGACCCCAAGTGCCCGAAGGGGACACAGCCACCCACCGGTGGACAGTCCAAAGTGTTGGCTAGTGTAGCGCTCGGGGAGGAGGGGTGCCCACAGGAGGGTGGGGATCCCGCAGAAATGACCCTTGTCTCACTAGGGGACAGTGAGATGGTCCCCGGAAACCAGGTGCCCCTAACACAAAGAAATATAGCACCTGGGTGACCATTAATGGGAACAGGGTAGAGGCTCTCAGAGATACTGGAGCCAGTGTGACCTCAGTCCGGTGTCACCTGGTGTCTGAGAAGCAAGAAGTCCCAGGAGCATTCCACCAAGTAGTTGCTGTAGACAACTCAGAGCGCCAATGTATGGTGGCGCAGGTTCCCTTTGAATGGGGGGTCTCAGGTCCCTTGAGGGTGGTTGTGAGCCCTACCATGCCTGTAGATTGTCTGCTAGGAAACGACCTGGAGCAGTCCTCATGGAAGGAGGTTGAGCTCAGGTCTCACTTGGAGATGCTTGGGTTGCCAGAGTGGGCATGCGTGTCTACTCGGTCAATGGCAGCCAGAAAGGGTGATCAAGAGGACTTGGAGCCTGAAACAGTGGCCCAAGTCCCTGCCAAGAGAAAGGGCAGGGGGCGCGGGAAACCGGCCCCCGAAGTTCCCACGGACCGGGAGGAGGCGGACCTCGAGGGGGACGCCCGGTGCCTACAGGGGAGCAGGTAGCCGAACTGGGAGACATCTCTGAGCTGACCCATTGGCAGCAAGAAGGGGGTCCCACCAGGGAGGAGTTCTGCAGGGAGCAGAACGAGTGCCCTACTCTGGAGGGTCTGCGGCGGCAGGCTGCAGACCAGGCAGCTGGTAATCAGTCCGGGTCACATCTGATCTATTGGGAGAGTGGTCTCCTATACAGTGAGCCTAAGGTTGCTGAGCCTGGGTCAGCCCGTGTGCTGGTGGTACCCCAGCGCTTCAGGACCTTCCTACTGGGTCTGGCTCATGACGTGCCTTTGGCAGGACATTTGGGGCAGGACAAGACCTTTGACAGGCTTGTCACCCACTTCTTTTGGCCCCAAATGCGAAGGCAGTCGGATGCACACTGTAGGTCTTGCCAAACTTGCCAGGCAAGTGGTAAGAGTGGGAGGAAGGTCAAAGCTCCTCTCCAACCTTTTCCTGTTGTTGGAACACCCTTTGAAAGGGTAGGGATGGATATTGTGGGGCCACTGGATCCCAAGACAGCCATGGGCAACAGGTACATCCTGGTCTTGGTGGACCATGCCACCCGGTACCCGGAGGCAATCCCTCTCAGGACAACGACGGCGCCAGTGGTGGGCCGGGCGTTAATGGGGATCTTTTCCCGTGTGGGATTCCCCAGAGAGGTGGTTTCTGATAGGGGGACCAATTTCATATCGAAGTATATGACATCCCTGTGGAAGGAGTGTGGTGTAACCTACAAGTTCACCACTCCTTACCACCCACAAGGAAACGGTCTGGTGGAGAGATTCAACCAGACCTTGAAGGGCATGATCAAGGGTCTAACAGAACCCATGAGGCGTAAGTGGGACGTCCTCTTGCCATGCCTACTCTTTGCATACAGGGAGGTGCCTCAGAAGTCTCTTGGGTACAGCCCCTTTGAGCTCCTGTATGGCCACCCTGTCAGAGGACCTCTGAGTTTGGTAAAGGAAGGCTGGGAGGCAGCTCCCAGGAAAACTCCCCAGGATGTATTTAGCTACATGCTGGCCTTTAGAAACCAAACTGCCCGCTTCAGGAAACTCGCTCAGGCGAACCTAGAAGCAAGCCAGGAAGAAATGAAGAGATGGTATGACCAGAACGCCACTCTGGTCGAATTTCAACCTGGGCAAAAGTGTGGGTCATGGCCCCAGTGGCACCTTGTGCCTTGCAGGACAAATGGACTGGGCCATATGAGGTAAAGGAGCGCAAAAGTGACGTCACCTACCTGGTGGATTTGCAGGCTCCGAGGAACCCTTTGAGGGTCCTTCACGTGAACCGCCTCAAGCCCCACTTCGAGAGGTCCGAAGTGAGTATGCTCTTGGCGACAGATGATGGGGTGGAAGAGGAGAGTGAGCCTCTCCCTGACCTCCTGTCTACCAAGGAGCATGATGGGTCAGTAGAGGGTGTGATCCTCTCCCCTACTCTGATTCAGGAGCAGCAGGGGGACTGTCGCCAGTTGTTGGGACAGTTCGCCCCACTGTTCTCTCTGACCCCCGGTGTTACTCACTGGTGTACCCATGACGTGGACACCAGTGACAGCCCTCCTGTGAAGCACAAGATTTACAGGTTGACTGACCGGGTCAGAGCCAGCATCAAGGAGGAGGTCTCTAAGATGTTGGCGTTAGGGGTGATTGAGCCCTCCCACAGTCCTTGGGCCAGCCCAGTGGTCTTGGTCCCAAAGGCTGCGGCGCCCGGTGCCACTCCAGAACTCCGGTTTTGTGTGGACTACCGTGGGCTCAATGCCATCACCAGGACTGACGCGCACCCCATCCCCAGAGCTGATGAGCTCATTGATCGGTTGGGAGCTGCCCGGTTCCTCAGCACGTTTGATTTGACGTCTGGGTACTGGCAGATTGCCTTAACCGATGGGGCCAAGGAGAGATCAGCATTCTCAACCCCAGAAGGTCATTACCAATTCCGGGTGATGCCCTTTGGGTTGAAGAATGCCCCTGCCACCTTTCAGAGGTTGGTCAATCAGGTATTGGCCGGGCTGGAGGATTTCAGTGCCGCCTACCTGGATGACATTGCTGTGTTCAGTTCCAGCTGGGAAGAACATTTACAGCACCTTGAGAAAGTGTTGAGGGCTCTGCAAGGTGCAGGCCTCACGATCAAGGCCAGTAAGTGCCAGATCGGGCAGGGTTCTGTGGTGTACTTGGGACACCAGGTAGGAAGCGGCCAGGTGGCGCCCCTACAACCCAAGATTGACACCATTCTGGCTTGGGAAACCCCCAAGACCCAGACAGAGGTGAGAGCCTTCTTAGGTCTCACCGGCTATTATAGGAGATTTGTTAAGGGCTATGGCACCATTGTTGCCCCCTTAACAGAGCTGACCTCTAAGAGGCAGCCCAGGAAAGTGATCTGGACTGAGTCCGTCCAGAAAGCTTTTGATGCCCTGAAGGCAGCCATGTGCACGGCGCCCGTGCTCAAGGCACCTGACTTCTCCAAAGAATTTGTCGTGCAGACTGACGCTTCAGAGCATGGTGTGGGAGCGGTGCTCTCACAACTGAACGAAGAGGGCCTGGATCAGCCTGTAGTCTTCCTTAGCAGGAGACTACTTCCCAGGGAACAGAGGTGGAGTGCCATAGAACGGGAAGCTTTGCTGTGGTCTGGGCACTGAAGAAGTTGAGACCATACCTGTCTGGGACTCACTTCCGGGTTCAGACAGACCACAGGCCCCTCAGATGGTTGATGCAAATGAGGGTGAGAATCCAAAACTGCTGAGGTGGTCCATCTCCCTACAGGGAATGGACTTTACGGTGGAGCACCGTCCTGGTACAGAACACGCCAACGCAGATGGTCTGTCCAGGTTCTTCCGCCTTAGTGAGGAGAACTCCAATGGGGTTGGGTAGTTCTCCCTACTTTCAGCTGGAGGGGACATGTGTTAGACTTGGCATCTTTTGGCGTGTTTCCCCTGACTTTTTGCTTTCTGACCTCCCGGTTTTGACTCTGTTTTTGCTGGTGTAATGATTCTGCGCACTTTCCTCACTGCGGTCCAGTGGGAAAGTGCAAGTGCTCCTGTATAAAATGTGTTATGGATTGGTGTTTCCATGATTGGCCTATTTGGTTTATCTGTCAGTCCCTTGTAAAGTGCACTGCAGAGTGCCAGGGCCTATAGACCAAATGCTGTTGGTGGGCTGCAGCACTGGATTGTGCCACCCACGCAAACAGCCCGTAAAGTGTAACTCGGGCCTGCCAACGCAGAGCCTGTGCGCAGCCTGGGGCTGCCATGTTGACTTGGCAAGTGCACACGCTTGCAAGTCCCTAAACCTTCCCTTTGCTACATGTTAGTCACCCCTAAGGTAGGCCCAAGGTACCCCTGTGGGCAGGGTGCGGTGTATGCGAAAGGTAGGACATGCCCGGGTGTGTGCGGCATGTCCTGATAGTGAATTACAGCCTAGTTCGTTTTTCACTATTGCAAGGCTACCTGTTCCCCCTAGGCCAGAACGGGCAGTTTTGATTATTACAGCTTATAATCCTAACTGACCCCGGGAACATGGTAGAAATTCGAGTTTAGTATGCCTGGACTCAGAATGATAAAATGCAGCTTTTACTAAAGTTGGTTTTAACATTCTGTGTTTGAAAATACCACTTTTAGAAAGTGGGTATTTTCTTGTCTAACCATCCAAGCCTGCCTCTGCGAGGTTGTGTATTCCTTGTCTGGAGTGTGAGTGACAGGGGCTGGGGGATGCCAGGAGACAGGGTGAGTCAGCACAGGGCTGAATAGCAAGATCTACATGTAGATGGGTGGGAGGGGTCGCACCTGGGCCCTGAATAGGACAGTGCCTTCCCTCCACAATGCTGGCTCCACCTCCTGTGGTGCGTCTGATGTCCCTGGCCTGCTCACTGAAAGAAGGGACGGAGACTTGTCAACAAAGTGCTCCAGAACTGGTTTGGACTAGGCAAAGGCCTCTCTGCCTTCAGAGAACAAAGGAATTTGGGATATAAATATTGGGGCCCTGACCCCATGAATTTAGATCTCGCTGGAATCAAGGAACCTGCCAAGACGAAGAGCTGGAAGAGCTGCCAGGAGGAGTACTGCCCCTTTGCTGTGTTGTTGCTTTGTTGGGTTGCCCCGCAGCTGCTGCTTCTGCCTTGTGCAGTGAAAGGACTGGACTGAACTTTCTACAAACTTGTGCTGAGTATCTCCAAGGGCCTGGAACCGAGCTGGCCTCCTGTTAAGAAGTCTCAGGGACTACAAAGACTTCACAAGCCTCTGGGTACCGCTTCTGGAACGCTGTTTCAGTTGCCACAGAGGAAGGGAACCGCAACCGACTCCGTCAACCGAATCCATCCCTGGCCGGTGACCTGTTTGCACCGCAGACCGCATCGCCCCGCTTCGCATCGCAACCCTGGTCTCACCGTGGGCGACGTCCGACGCCACCAACATCGAGCCGCTGCTTGCACCGTGACCTGTGGGCACCGCAGTTCGCATCACATCGCTTCACTGAACCAACCGGACCCGACCGACGAGGTCGCTGCAACTGGCTCAAGAGTCGTGACCGCACCGCATTTGGGGCACCGCTCGCACGTCTGCGACGCACCGCTCCGACTCGCACCGCTGTCCGACGCCAGCTCCCGCACTCCGGCTAGGTCGCCTGCATCGCAACCTGTCAGCACCGCATCGAGCATCGTCTCACCCTGCATCGCACGCCTTGGACTCACCGACTCCGTCTGCACGACGCTCATCGAGCCGCTGCCTGCACCGCATCGAGGGACACCTCACCTTGCATCGCTCCGTCTTGCACCGCAACCGCGATGAACGCCGACCGGCTCGTACACTCCGTACCAGCCCCAACGAGAAAGGTACTGTAACCGAGTCTGTTCATGACTCTGCTGGCCCGTATCGACGCGGTCGGCTGGAACTGTTAGACTCTGTGGTTTTCAGCATCGCGGTAGGCTCGGACGGAGCTACCGACTCGTACGAACTTTGCTTTTGTGCTATTCCTGCAAAGAAGAAGTTACCGTATCAAGCATTAATTTTTAAAGTACAGTATTGTGGATTTTTGTCGTAATTGGTCTTGTCTTGAGTATATAAAATATTGGTTATTTTTCTAAACTGGTGTGGTGTCCGTTTGTAGTGCTTACACTGTATTACTGTTGGTTATGTGCAAATGCTTTACACACTGCCTCTGAATTAAGCCTGACTGCTCGTGCCAAGCTACCACGAGGGTGAGCAGTTGTTACTTCACGAGTGTAACAACCCTTACCCTGACTAGGAAGAAGGGTCCCTACTTGGACAAAGGTGCAAGCCCTTGCCAACTAGAGATCCCATTTCTAACAATGTAGAAATAATATTAAAGCATAGTTAGTGAAAAGGTGTTTGGGTTGGCACAAGGCAGCCAAAATGGCACCAGTGGTTGTTTGAGAGAAAAACAACACTTTATCTTAATAGCTATGGCACTGTTTTTCTCTTACTTTTTCACATAACTTCAAACTTACTAAATCTGCCCCATGATCTTCATCCACCTGCTGCCATTGTAAACATCTGGCTTTAAAATTGAGTGAGAAGAAAATTTACCTTCATCCATCTGCTGCCTTCTTAAACACATGGCTTTAAATTTTACTGAGAAGATGAATAGGATGGTAACAACATTATCATGGCGGTTATAGAGATCATTGGAGATGAACTGTAGTGCTGCAAGTCCGAAATAGGTGTACATGGGAGAAGATCTACAGGAGGTGCTCAGTAGTGGACATCCACACCAGGAAGGGCCTAGAAGACAGCAAAACACTTAAAGGGCAGCAATATGATTTCTTATGATGGGCTACATCATTTATTAATGTGGAGCACATCCTGAGTAACTGTCCTTTATAGCTGGATCAGCACCTGGTGGATACAAAGCCGACTGAGACCAGGCAGATTGGTGAGGTAGCTGTGGGTAATCACTGGCTGTCTAAAAAGCCTCAGGTGGTTGATCCCAAAAGTGAGGCAAGCTCACACCAGGGAAAGGAGGCGAGTAACAAGTCTAAAAAAAGAAAACTCCTCAGGGCCACAAACATCTGAAATGGGAAAAGAGTCCCAACTCACCGAGTTCCAACCCACTCCTGAAAAGAAGGTTAAAGGTTACCCAGGGTGAAAGAAACCTTCTGTGAGGAATAGGTGCTTTGACTGCGCACAGCCAGCCCACAAAACGGGAGATCACTCATGCTCAAAGAGGAAGGCCAACACTAGTGGGCACTCCACACAAGTGACTGGTGTAACTTTGGACAAGGATTTCCAAGAGGAGGTCCTTGTAGCACTTATCTGGGAGGAGGACCCAGAAGGTAAGCTAATTATCTTGGAGAGTTCTAAGAAGTACTTCCACAGGGTCACAGTGAATGGGATCCCTATCACTGCTCTGCTGACTACCTGTGCCAGCCAGACCATGGTGGTGAAAAGGCTGGTTTCCCCAGTCCAGTATCAACCAGGGAAGGTTTACAGGGTCAGGCATGTCCATGGGATGAGAGGGTGAATCTGTCTCCACATGCCCATAGACTGTATCTTTGGCAGTGAACTCCCACAGGCAAGAAAAGAGCCAGGAGGGGCAGCAGGCCAGGGCACCCCCAAAGACACAGGTCTCTGGGGGTACTGTCCCTAAGGATACGGTGCCGAGGCCCTAGAGAAGAGGAAGGGGTTGGAGGTGCTTATCACCCACAGTGGGGAGACCAGGGGGCCAGGGCTGACCTGCTCTGACAGAAGAGAACCCTGTGACTGGCACTGATGAGGCCACTTCTGACCTGAAGGTGCTATATGCACTGACACAGCAACAGAAGTCAGGGGACCTTGGCCAGACTCCTAGAAGACACAGAGTATGTCAGCACTGAAGGAGACTGTGTTTGCAGCCTAGAAGTTCTGGACCACCACACACATGCTCAATCTCAGGGTACAGATTATGAGAATGCTGAAGTGAAAGCAGAGAGTGGGTGCCTATAATCTGAGATTGTAGCCACTTGCTCTAAAGAAACCTAACTCCTTGCCAACTTAACAGTTGAAAATAAGACCTATTCCAGGCACCAGATTGTCACTGGATGACAAGGGCCCTCTTCCCGACACTGACAGCTACCTGTGGCCTCTGTCGGTTCCTTGCCTTTTGGGTAGAGCTGAGCCCCACTTAGGTGCAGAAGCTTGAGACAGGATGAACCACATCACCTTGTTGGCCATGATAGTCCTATTCAATTGCTGTTTAGGTCTCTGTGGGTAGCCTAGGGTTAGCTTCATCCAAGGTGGAGTCTGAAGATGAGAAGGGTTCTCCATAGTCCCGGTTAGTGGTTGGGCCTTAGGCTGACAGAGTGGGAGTACTGTCAAAGGCAGAACTAGAGTGTATGCCCAAAATGATTGAGGTGGTCTAATTCCCAACAGGGTATGGACTTCTCAGTGTAACATAGACCTGCTACTGACTCTGCCACTGCAGATGGCCTTTTCAGGTATTTCTGCTTAAATGATGAAAATTGCAAGGGGGTTTGCTGGTTGCTCCTCATCTTAAATCTGAGTTGGGGGTTGCAAAGTAACTCCTTTTTGGTAGTTGCCCCTAGTTTTTCATTTTTATTGGGACTCACCTGCTACCTACGTCCTGTTGTATGTGCACTGACCCCAAAAACATGACAAAATTGCCTTAAAACCTGATTGGCACATTTACCGTCCCTACAAGACCATTTCATATGGTGCAGACATACACTTGTGGCATGGAAAGTTAAATGCCACTTGCAGGTTGCAACTCCTATTGTGCCCTTTACCACAATGGCTCCAGGCCTACCTTGTGTAGCATGACAGCTGCTGTGTATAACCTGCAGTGCAACCTGTAAAAAAGAACTTTTGATAGAGAAATACCTCCATTATAAATAATAGAATGTCACCTCCATGAAGGCCTTGTAGTCAACAAGGCAACATACATGGTATTTAAATGTGAGACATGTAGAAATTTAGGGGCCGATTCCGATCTGGACCGTTAGGGCACCGAATCGGATTCGGCTTAACCGGATCCAATTCGGAGCCCTCTTGCCCGACCGATTCGTACGTGCGTCCTGCCGAGCGAGTACGATGCGAGCGCACGCGAAATCGCCGACCGACTTGTTTGTGGGTCCGAAGCGCTCCGACCGACTCGCACGGACACCACTTGCACCGCGCAATGGAGACGTTCCCCGGCCGGGCAATTACGATGCGCGCCGCGAGCAGTCCGACCAACTCGCGCCGTCCGGCTCGAAAGAGCAGTCGGAGCCGCACTTTGGGGGTCCATGTCGGACACCCCTGTATGCGTAGCCACGTGAGTCGCACACAGGGGGGACCCATGGGTCCCCCCTACCTGTGCATGTATGCCGTGAGTTGCTTCGAGGCGTACCCGCTGTAGGGGGCACCCTTGTTCGCCTCGCACCCATTGGGTCAATGGGAGCCCGCGTATGCGTTGTACGTCCGGCTCCCATTGACTCAATGGGAGTCCGACCGACTCGAGTCCGATTGCATGCGTGCGCATCGTACTCGTTTGGTCGGACTGCCAGAGTCCGATTCGGTCGGAAATCTCTCCGGGTCCGGCTCGGTCGGAGAGATTTCCGGCCTGAATCGGAATCGGCCCCTCAATGTCACCATGCCCCCACATTAACCAGGTCCCAAAAGCTATTTTCACAGTGGCAGGACTAGCTGTGCTCACTGTACTACTGAATATCGACATCAACGATATTGTGGTAAAAGAATATCGAGGACAGAATGTCCAGGGACAAAATATTAAATGGTAAGTGCATGTAGGGATGCATAGATTTACTATTTCTAGCACCACATCTATGTACTTTGAAGATATATACCGCATAGGTATATATATGTGGAGTTAGTTTCACAAAGTGGCCAATTCCGGCGCGCTCTCTCTGTTGGTTTCTGCTCATATTGTAATTTTTTCTTTTTGAAAATGGAAAATAATCATGCTTGCATATTTTACATACCTGCAAAAGTGCCAAAAAATGAATATATTTGCTTCTGTTGGATGACCTATCACGTACGTGAGACTACAGTTCCCATGATGCCCCATAATGGATTTAATTGGTTCTTGCATAAAAGGTGTAACAAAGGAAGGACTCACTTACCATGAGCAAGACTTGATAGTCAAAACGCGTCAGTCGGTGTGAGACGCAGATTCTTTATTAATAAATAACTGCTACTAATTGAACCCCCAGGAGTGCAGCGTCTATTCTTCATTATTTATTGATATGTGGGGCTAGCTATAGAAAATCTAGGCTTACTTGCCTGTCAATATTTTATTTTTGATATTCTGTCCTCAACATTGTGTACTTTCGAACTGTGGTTTCGATATTCAGGGGGAAATCCAGCTGTCTTATATAGAAACACAGAGGTGTGACTTTCCTCTCGGGAGCTACAAAATACACCAGTTTGATTGACAGGTCAAACTGAATGGGCAAGGATTACACATCTGAGCTCTGCGGAATATTCAGGGTGCGGGCTGTCAGCATTATGCTGGCACGGGAGATATCCATTACAACGCAGGCTTTACATCGTAATGCCTTTACAACGCAGGCATTACATCACAAGTGCCATTACAACGCATGCCATTACAACGCATGCCATTACAACGCATATGCCTTTACATCGCAATGCAATTTAAGGTAAATTTTTTATTTTTTTACATATTATTTTTTTGAAGTTTAAAAAATTGAGTATTTTAAAAATAATATATATATTTTTTTTAAATTTGTAAATATATTTTTAAGAGGGATTGACAGCCAACACCTGGGACGGGATGTTAGAGGTTTTGGGTGGGGTAGTGTTTTAATACCCAGGTATTACATTTATTTATTAAGTATTTATTTTTAATAATATTAGTATATTTAATACTTATTTCTATTTTGTATACATTTAAAATTAAATATTTTTTGGTTTAACACCCATTCCCTGGGACGGGATGCTAGGGAAACAGTGGTTTTGGGTGGGGTAGTGTATTAATACTCAGGTATTATATTTAATACTTGAGTATTTATTTTTACTGTTAATAGATATTTTTAAATACGGTATTTTGTACTAATACAATTTTAAATTTAAATATTATTTTTAAAAAAGTATTGTCGCTTTTCCCCTGGGACGGGATGCTTGGGTATCAGGGTTTATGGGTGGGACAGTGTACTAATACCCAGGTATTAATTATTATACTTGTGTATCATTTTTTAAAAAAAACTTAACTAATTTTAAAATTAAATAATGTAAAAATATTTATTAAATTAAAAAAAATATTTTAGAATTAGATTTCGCAACCAACCCCAAACAGGGGTTTAGGGCGGGGTAGTGTATTAATACCCAGGTATTAAAATGAATACCTGAGTATTAATGTATACTGTTATAATTTTATAAAATTTTTATTTTTATCTTAGTTTATAAACATTTAAAAATAATAGAAGGGTTTAACACTTATCCCCTGGGACGAGATGCAAGGGAATCAGGGGTTATGGGTGGGGGAGTGCATTAATACCCAGGTATTAATCTTAATGCTTGAGTATTAATTTATAATACATTTTAAAATAAAAATATAAAGAATTAAAAACAATAAAATATTTAATAAAATAATAAATAAAAGGTAAACATGTTTAAGTCAGAGTATATGTAGTTAATTATTTAAGAATGATAAAAATATAAAATATAAAAAAAGACAACAAAAATGCATTTATAAAAAGTGTATTTATTTTAATAAAAATATAAGACAGTCAATTTAAATGTCAAAAAATATTATAAAAATAAAGTTCAATTTCTATTAATTTTTAAAAATCAACATTGCAACTTTACTGTACTCTACATATTTTTTATTTTTTTTTTGTAGGTTTTCCCACGGTTTCGCATTGAAATTAATGAGAGAAAATGTCCTTTTTTCATTTTTACTAACACAGATGACGTTGCCGGTTGTACATAACTTTCTACAGTTGGAGGAGCATCGCGGTCAAGATCGGATGGAAGGAAGAGCTGCGCTCAGGTAAGGCAATTTAAAAATTTTAAAAATAGTTTGTACGTGGCTAAGTTTATTGTAAGGAGAAAGGAAGGAGGTAGTTAGACATAGGATGGTATTATTTTGTATGTTTTGAATGTATTAACCCACATTTTCATTCCTACGCAGGTAGCAGTTGTAGACCCACGTCGGGTTGATTGCTTTCCTAACACTTTTGGTTTTAGAATTATTTTTTAAAAGAAGGCTTTATTTTTTTTTAAAAACCCAAAGTGTAAAGAAAGAAATCTTTTGTAAATATTTTTAAAGCGTGTGTTTTTAAAAAAAAAGTATCACGTTTTTTCGAGTAGATGGAAGAAGTTCAAGAACACAGATGGCATGGATGGCAGAATCAATTGTTTGGACTTTATAGAAGTATTGCTGATTGGATTTCTAACTAAATGGTTGTTTTTTTTGGAATGCGTTTTTTTTAGGTGGACACAATATTGCTTGCAGCACTAATTATGCTGAACAATATGGCTTTGCCAAACTGTGGTCTATTTTCGAAAGTTTGACTCGGTTATGGATTTCAACATGGTGTTTGGATTACTTTCTCTGGATTTACGGACTGCACAAGACTCTTGGTGAAATGTGGGATTTTACCTAAGTCCTAGAGGTGAAGAAACAAGACAACTTAAGGTAGGAAACCCGACTTTTATTTTAAATTTAAAACGCAATTTTGAAAAAAGCCAATTGAATTTGTAAAAATGATTTTTCAAAACAGGCAAGTAAGGTTGAATAGGGGTTAGTGTATATTAGAAATGTAGGATGTGTGCAATATCGTCTAGGTAGTCTGAAGCCACCATCATTGAAAATTGTTGAATGTGACCCAATAGTCGCTCTGACATTTCTTTTGTTCTTTTAGAAATTCGTGGGTTCAGACTACAGGTCAATGATTGTGCTATTCTCATTTCTTGGAAACTTTGCTCCTTCTTCAAAATTACCAAAAAATTATACAAGTTTGGGTGAGGTTTTCCAATAGATTTGTTGAAGGAGTGATGCCATCCCTCTATGGCATTGTTTGTATTTGCTCCTCCCTCTAAGCAGGTTGTGTGGCAGTTCCACCACTCCACATGAAATCGTGGTTTCCTCCTGCGACCTGACCTGCTTAGATGGCCAATCCATGTGTCCTCAAAATAATTTAGTTGGAGTGCCAATTTTTCATCGTTTGTTGGAAAATATTCAGATTCAGTAACAGATGTGTAGTAGTCATCTACACAGACAGGGGGAACAAAGCAAAGGGCTGTTAGTTTTTTTTATTCGAATTGCAGTTTACTGTCTGATATGTAATCCTCAACTAAGGATGTATTTTGAATTTTTCGCCAAAATGCCTGTGAAAAGTGGAAAAAAAACATCCTTGAATTTGGGATTCTGGATACATTTTGGTGATGGTGTTAATCATGGGTACTTCAAAGTCAATTAACACTTTTCTAGGACTTTTGTTCAAGGTTTTAGCTTTTACACTGATAAAAATTCAGTGTATGTTGAGGTTTACTTATCATGGAGTAAACCGTACACTAAAACTACTACTGTGTTATTAATGTAGGCGTAAATAGTGTATTTTTGGGTGAATGGATGGGGTGTAGATTTAAAAGTGCTATCCATCATCCAAATATCACTAGTCTCTAATTTCACGAGGTTAGGGGTTGTGTTAAATATTAGTATACTTTTCTGAGAGTTTTTGTTATAATGCAAAAGAAAGGTTTCTTTAGTAACAGTGACAGTTAGTTCAGGAGGAATGTTAAAATCTGTATATTTCTGTGTAAGTTTGGGATTATGGGCATACAACTTGCTACATGCATAGCAATGTTTTGGGATACTTCCCTCAAAACTGAGCCGCAGGGTTCATTGGAGGTGGATGCAAGGTCTTTCATTTGATTTATGTTATCTCTAACCTCAATCTCCATTGCAGAGGCAGAGTGGTTATGCTCTGTGCTCCTTTCAACAGTGTCACCAAGAGTAACTGCTCTGCCTGTGCAATGGGATGAGTAATATTGCACACACCTCCAATGACACCTGGGCTCAGTTAATCTCTCCTTACAATAAATGTAGCCACTGTACTTTAATAACCTATTGCCTCGGTTAGATTTCAGGTATGTTGCTTGTCTTCCAGTTGACATTTTGATTTTTGACTGGGAAAAAAAGCAAAATGTTAGAATTTTGACAATTTTTATTGATTGCATCCTGTGAAATAAAAAATGTTGGTCAATTGTTTATTGATTGCCAATTGTATTTTGAAATGACATGCTGTTTATTAGATTGTTCGCATTGTATTATGCATGCTAAGATTTTGTGCTTTTCTTTTGTTGTTGAGTCCTGCAAAAAGAATATTAGGCTTTTATTGTCTTTTTTTGTAATTTTACTCACCTTTTCAAGGTTTTTATTGTTTATTTGCACATCCTTTTGATGGTTTTGGTCTTTTTGCTGGTGGTTGAGTTGATTATGGTTTCCACAGTTCTGGTTGTTGTTTGGTTTGTCTGAAAGATAAAGATGAGATTTGTTGACGTTTTTGTAAATTATCTCTGGTTAGTCTGCTTTTGCAATTTGTTATTTGCTTTTAAAGTGATTTTGGTTTTGCTCTATTTTTTTTTAAACTTATGCAAATTGGGCTAGTTAGTTTTGGCTGTTTCGCAAGGGCTTACGAATAATTTACCTGTGGAAGGCCTATTGATTTTTTTAGTTACAGCTGAAGAGATTTGGCGAAAGTTCAGCTGCTGGCTATTCTTGGTTGTTTGTTTTTGCAGAATAAGTAAATCTGTGATAAAAAAGTTAGTTGACTATATGTTCAACTCTATAATGAATATATTTTTAGAAGAAGCAAATGGCAATTAACTTGCATTTTGTACATCATCACTTTTCAACTCTTTCCAAGAGTCTAGAACGTTTTCATGTTAGATTAGTAATTTTGCCCCCCCACCACTGTCCAGCACCTTTCTAGGGGCAATCACTTGGCGGAGTTAGAATAGTAATTTTTCCCCCCCACCTCTGTCCAGCACCTTCCCTGAGGCATTCACTTGGTGGAGTTAGAATAGTAATTTTTCCCCCCACCACTGTCCAGCACCTTACCTGAGGCAATCACTTGGCGGAGTTAGAATAGCAATGTTGCCCCCCACCACTATCCAGCACCTTCCCTGAGGCAATCACTTGGCGGAGTTAGAATAGTAATTTAGCCCCCGTCCACTGTCCAGCACATTCCCTAAGGCAATCAACAGGTGGAGTTAGAATAGTAATTTTGCCCCCCACCACTAGCCTGCACCTTCCCTGAGACAATCACTTGACGGAGCTAGATTAGCAATGTTGCCCCCCTCCACAGTCCAGCACCTTCCCTGAGGCAATCACTTGGCGGAGTTCGAATAGTAATTTTGCCCCCACCACTGTCCAGCACCTTCCCTGAGGCATTCACTTGGCGGAGTTAGAATAGTAATTTTTCCCCCCACCACTGTACATGCACCTTGCCTGAGGCAATAACTTGGCGGAGTTAGAGCAGTAATTTTGACCCCCACCACTGTCCAGCACCTTCCCTGAGGCAATCACTTAG
Source organism: Calotriton arnoldi (assembly GCA_963921515.1). Lineage (NCBI taxonomy): Eukaryota > Metazoa > Chordata > Amphibia > Caudata > Salamandridae > Calotriton > Calotriton arnoldi. The sequence continues at coordinate 71,545 of CAWUFW010008490.1, read as the reverse complement.
CGGAGTTAGAATAGTAATTTTGCCCCCCACCACTGTCTAGCACCTTCCCTGATGCATTCACTTGGTGGAGTTAGATTAGCAATTTTGCCCCCCACCACTGTCCAGCACCTTTCCTGAGGCATTCACTTTGCGGAGTAATAATAGCAATTTGGCCTCCCACCACTGTCCAGCACCTTCCCTGAGGCAATCACTTGGCGGAGTTTGAATAGTAATTTTGTCCCCCACCTCTGTCCAACACCTTCCTTGAGGCAATCACTTGGCGGAGCTAGAATATACATTTTGCCCCCCACCACTGTCCAGCACCTTCCCTGAGGCAATCACTTGGCGGAGTTTGAATAGTAATATTGCCCCCCCCCCACACAATGTCCAGCACATTTCCTGAGGCAAACACCTGGTGGATTTTGCCTTTAAAATATTGCCTTCTTTTACTGACTACTACTTGCCAACTTACTTTGGCTTTTTAATAATGTTTTTTATTTTTTGTTGTGAATAAATATTAAAATGTTTACTTACAGCTGATTTGCAAATGATTGGTTTGTTCGATTTGTAATTGCTGTTGTTGTTTGTTCAATCTGTGTAGTAAATTGACAAACCAGAAATTAATCATATTTTCATTTTCGTTTTTTTTGTGGTTTATTTGTGTTTAAAAAACATGTAATTTGATATTCACTTACTTTTAAATGGAAATATAGATTTTGGAATGTCTGTAGTGTACTTCGGGCTGATTTTGAAGTGCTGTAATTAATATTAAAGAATTTTTTTAAGTTCTGAAAATATTTGTTTTCATTCTGAAGGTGTGTGGTGTTAAACGTTCACTTACTTCTGTCAGTAGATGGCAGTGTACGACTTGAAAGTCTTGTCAACTCTCCTCCTACTTCTGCTGCGTGTGGTCACTATGGAAGTCAGTGCACCAGTGAGCACAAAATGGTGGATTGCTTCTTTTATACGTTTTTTAGGGGTTAACGAGAATTTGGAACAAAATATGTTCTGGAAACAATTTTTGCTCGTGAATCAGAACCTGACAGAATGTATATTTATTATGTGTTGTGTGAAATGTTGGTTTTTACGTTCCGTTTCTTTATGTCAGCCATTTTGAAAAGATGATGGGTCAGGGGCTATAATGGAAATAGTTGATGGACACCCATTTTCTAAGCTTTCTGTCCTTTGTATGTTCATTCTGTTTATGACAGAAACTGCAGTGTTTTTTAAAAAAAATGTTGCTTATATATATCATTGAAATTATTTTTTTAATATAGAAAAAGTTTCAAACCAATTTTTGGAAATTACAATATTTATTAATACCTATTGTTGGAAAGTGGGTTATTGGTAGGGGCAAATGTAGGTCTGCCACGGATATAAGGCCACTAACACATGATAGGACTCAGCATAGGTCTTAGAAAATTATTCCCATGCTCAACCCTTGATAACGTGGCTGCGAGCAGACAGGCTTAACTTCAAAGACAGGTATGTAAAGCATTCAAAACACCATTTCAGTAAATAATCAAGACACAACACAAAATAAAAATCCCACACCAATTTATAAAAATAGGTAATATTTTTATCTTTTAAAGGACAGCAAAACGAAAACAATCAACTGTAGGGAACCAGAGATATGAATTTTTAAAGATTAGTCACTTTCTAGTGCTTAGAAACCAACAGTGCCCCTTTTAGTCATTTCGTTTTCTCTGACAGGGACACCTTTAAAATTGTTCTGGAGAATCTCACCAATGTTGGGCGCCTTCTCCAGCAGGCGGGGTCCAGTTAGAACTCCTTCCTAAAGTTCTGCTTTCGGGTCCCAAAGTATCCAACACACAATCCAAGGTTCTGGAATCTCCAAGAGGGTCCTTGAAAGTGTGAAACTTCAATTCCGCAATCCACTTGAACAAAACCCTTACAAATCCACTGGTACTCCAGGCTGGGAATTCTTTGTGGGGATGTCCAGGTGAGCTCTGTTAACCTGTAGCTTGCAGGGAGTCCACTCTTTAGTCCTTTTGCAGCAAGGTAATCCACAGGGCTGCAGTTTCAGTTGGTGCATTCTTCAGAGGTCAGGCCTTAGAAATCTTTGCACAGCAAAACTTCTCAGCAGGGCACTTCTTGCTTCAGTAAGTTTCAAGCAGCAGATCTGGAGGGCTCTGCCCCTCTCCGATACTTATTCAAAATTCTCTGGGTCAAGCACCCGGTCCCTTCTGACCAATGAGAGCAGGGTAACTCCTCATAGTTATGACCACATCCTGTAGAGTGTGGCATTATTTTGTCCCAGAGTGCACCAATCTTCCAAATCCATAATGGCTGATTTTCCAGCAAAGAGGTAAGAGCTGGCTAAACACACACCCTGGGATGGCTTATCTCCATGGACTCTCCCCCTACCATCTGCACATACCTTCCAAAAGCCTAGCCCTGACTCTGGGTCAAGAGTGTCAGAGTGAAACTGAAACCCAGGCCTCCCCTCTGTCTTTGAAGAGCATGGTTTACGACTCCACCCCCTGGCCTGGCATTCCTATAGACCAGCACACTGCCCTCCCAGCAGAGTGGTTAACCCCAGGGGTTCTTTATCACCTCTTCAAAGCAGCCTGGCTAATCCACTTAACTCTGACCAATCAGGGCAGACCACTGGAAGGCTGAATTTGGACTTACAAACAAGAAAGTCTTATAACTTCTTGTATGTACACTTTAGGAGAAATTCAACAATATAATATTGTTGGATTTACTACTACCATTCTGGGAAGTCTTTGAATGGTCCGGCTAGTCCTCTCCTATCAATATTTAGTAATCTATAACTTCCTACCATGTTAACCTATGGGCCATGGGGTTTGCAATGGGGAAAATGACTTGGGCCAGTTTTCTAGCACCAGGGCTTATAAAAACATATTTTATAAGTATTTCCCTAATTTCTACAGGACCCCCACCCCCTGTGCAACCAGGGAAGACTTTAGGGGTTCTGAATCTGCAGAAATATTGCAGATCCTCCTTACCCAGTGCTCCTAGCATCAAAGTCGAATTTGAGCAGCACTTTAACACAATGTGGGGAGTGAAATGTGAAATTTCACTTTACCCAGGCATATAAAAACTCATTTTATAAGGGTGTACCTTATAGATAACTGACCCCCACCCCTGGGATACCTAGGGGAGACCCTGGGGGTCCCTAATATGCCAAAACATTGTAGGTTTTCCATTTGTAAGTGCCCCTACCACCAAAGTCGAGTTTGGGCACAATTTACTGTTTAAAAGCAGTCCTGGCATTCAGTGCTGCTTTTAAACTGACCTCAGGCTTCAGCAAAAAGCTGCTGGCCTCTAAACTGCCATGCCTCAGGGTACTGGGGACTTCTAGGTAGTTTCAATCCCCTGCCCTATTATATACTAGGGGCATATGGGGTAGGTCATGCCAATTACAGGGGTACCCCACCATACCATAGTGTATCCTAGTGTATGTTGGGTGTTTTAACTGTATTCTAATGTGTTCCTTTCAGCTCAGCACTGGCCCTGGGCCTGGTTAGGCAGAGCCCAGGGTCAGTCAAAATGATTTACCACCAGCATCAGTCAGCAAAAAGTTGGGGGGTGCCCAGGGCACAGGACGACTTTGCAACATAGCCCCCCCCCAAACGAAAGGTGATGGGTTACTAACCTACACCCTGGTAGTCCTCATCAGCTAAGTGGAAAAACCTGGAAAGTTCATCTGCATTTGCATGGGCAACCCCAGGTCTGTGTTCCACTGTAAAGTCCATTCCCTGTAGGGAAATGGACCACCTTAACAGCTTGGGATTCTCCCCTCTCATCTGCATGAGCCATCTGAGAGGCCTGTGGTCAGTTTGAACACGAAAGTGAGTCCCAAACAAATATGGTCTCAAATTTTTCAGGGACCACACCACAGAAAAAGCCTCTCTCTCAATGGCACTCCACCTCTACTCTCTGGGAAGAAGCCTCCTGCTAATAAAGGCAACTGGCTGATCAAGGCCCCTTCATTTAGCTGTGACAACACTGCCCCAATCCCTTGCTCTGAAGCATCTGTCTGAACTACAAATTATTTTGTGTAGTCAGGGGCCAGTAACACTGGTGCTGAACACATAGCAGCTTTCAGAGTGTCAAAAGCCTTCTGACACTCTGGGGTCCAAATCACCTTCTTGGGCCTCTTTTTAGAAGTCAGTCCTGTTAGGGGCCCCACAATGGTCCCATAATTTTGAACAAACCTTCTATAGTACCCTGTCAGTCCAAGGAATGCCCTGACCTGAGTCTGGGTAACAGGTGCTGTCCAATCCAAAATAGTTTGGATTTTAGCTTGGAGAGGCTGTACATGGCCCCCACCTACCAGGTGGCCCAGGTACACCACAGAACTCTGCCCTATTTGGCACTTGCTTGCCTTAATAGTCAGATCAGTTGACTGGGGTGAGTGTTTGATTGGCTCAAACGTTCCGTCCATCATCCCCTTTGTATCGCTTTGGTCGCCCTAAGTTGGCGGGGGTATGCCCAGACGTGGGTCCCTTGCTCACTTTGCCACTGGATTCAAGCAAGCCTGGCTGATGACGGCTGAAATGCCAGAAACCGGTCCTAGGATGCTTGTTTCCGGTCCAGGGAAGACATGGCTTGGCAGTTCGGGCTGGACTGTTCCCATGAGGCACAGGGTCAGACTGATTTGCATATGGCCATGTCTGAACTGGGGTGGTGGAGTGAGCTAAAGAATGATGATGGATTAAACCCAGATCAGTTGACTGGGGTGAGTGTTTGATTGGCTCAAACGTTCCGTCCATCATCCCCTTTTGTATTGCCTTAATAGTCAGGCCTGCCTGCTGCATGGCCTGAAGCACTTCCCTTAGGTGGCTTAAGGCATCCCCCCAGGTAGAACTGTATACAGCTATATCATCCAGGTAAGCTGCACTGAACTGTTCCAACCCAGACAAGACCCTGTTCTCCAACCTTTGGAAGGTGGCAGGTGCATTCTTTAAGCCAAAGGGCATTACCTTGAACTGATAATGTCCCTCTGGTGTGGAGAATGCTGACCTCTCCTTTGCTCCATCAGTGAGGGCAATCTGCCAGTAACCTGAAGTCAAATCAAAAGTACTCAGGTACTTAGCAGCCCCTAACCTGTCAATGAGCTCATCAGCTCTAGGTATAGGGTGAGTGTTAGACTTGGCATCTTTTGGCGTGTTTCCCCTGACTTTTTGCTTTCTGACCTCCCGGTTTTGACTCTGTTTTTGCTGGTGTAATGATTCTGCGCACTTCCCTCACTGCGGTCCAGTGGGAAAGTGCAAGTGCTCCTGTATAAAATGCGTTATGGATTGGTGTTTCCATGATTGGCCTATTTGGTTTATGTGTCAGTCCCTTGTAAAGTGCACTGCGAGTGCCAGGGCCTATAGACCAAATGCTGTTGGTGGGCTGCAGCACTGGATTGTGCCACCCACGCAAACAGCCCGTAAAGTGTAACTCGGGCCTGCCAACGCAGAGCCCGTGCGCAGCCTGGGGCTGCCATGTCGACTTGGCAAGTGCACACACTTGCAAGTCCCTAAACCTTCCCTTTTGCTGCATGTTAGTCACCCCTAAGGTAGGCCCAAGGTACCCCTGTGGGCAGGGTGCGTTGTATGCGTAGAGGTAGGACATGCCCGGGTGTGTGCGGCATGTCCTGATAGTGAATTACAGCCTAGTTCGTTTTTCACTATTGCAAGGCTACCTGTTCCCCTAGGCCAGAACGGGCGGTTTTGATTATTACAGTATATAATCCTAACTGACCCCGGGAACATGGTAGAGATTCGAGTTTAGTATGCCTGGACTCAGAATGATACAATGCATCTTTTAGTGAAGTTGGTTTTAACATTCTGTGTTTGAAAATACCACTTTTAGAAAGTGGGTATTTTCTTGTCTAACCATCCAAGCCTGCCTCTGCGAGGTTGTGTATTCCGTGTCTGGAATGTGAGTGACAGGGGCTGGGGATGCCAGGAGACAGGGTGAGTCAGCGCAGGGCTGAATAGCCAGATCGACCTGTAGATGGGTGGGAGGGGTCGCACCTGGGCCCTGAATAGGACAGTGCCTTCCCTCCACAATGCTGGCTCCACCTCCTGTGGTGCGTCTGATGTCCCTGGCCTACTCACTGAAAGAAGGGACGGAGACTTGTCAACAAAGTGCTCCAGAACTGGTTTGGACTAGGCAAAGGCCTCTCTGCCTTCAGAGAACAAAGGAATTTGGGATATAAATATTGGGGCCCTGACCCCATGAATTTAGATCTCGCTGGAATCAAGGAACCTGCCAAGACGAAGAGCTGGAAGAGCTGCCAGGAGGAGTACTGCCCCTTTGCTGTGTTGTTGCTTTGTTGGGTTGGCCTGCAGCTGCTGCTTCTGCCTTGGGCAGGGAAAGGACTGGACTGAACTTTCTACAAACTTGTGCTGAGTATCTCCAAGGGCCTGGAACCGAGCTGGCCTCCTGTTAAGAAGTCTCAGGGACTACAAAGACTTCACAAGCCTCTGGGTACCGCTTCTGGAACGCTGTTTCAGTCGCCACAGAGGAAGGGAACTGCAACCGACTCCGTCAACCGAATCCATCCCTGGCCGGTGACCTGTTTGCACCGCAGACCGCATCGCCCCGCTTCGCATCGCAACCCTGGTCTCACCGTGGGCGACGTCCGACGCCGCCAACATCGAGCCGCTGCTTGCACCGTGACCTGTGGGCACCGCAGTTCGCATCGCATCGCTTCACTGGGCCAGCCGGACCAGACCGACACTGTCGCTGCAACTGGCTCAAGAGTCGTGACCGCATCGCATTTGGGGCACCGCTCGCACGTCTGCGATGCACCGCTCCGACTCGCACCGCTGTCCGACGCCAGCTCCCGCACTCCGGCCAGGTCGCCTGCATCGCAACCTGTCAGCACCGCATCGAGCATCGTCTCGCCCTGCATCGCACGCCTTGGACTCACCGACTCCGTCTGCACGACGCTCATCGGGCCGCTGCCTGCACCGCATCGAGGGACACCGCACCTTGCATCGCTCCGTCTTGCACCGCAACCGCGACGAACGCCAACCGGCTCGTACACTCCGTACCAGCCACAACGAGAAAGGTACTGTAACCGAGTCTGTTCATGACTCTGCTGGCCCGTATCGACGCGGTCGGCTGGAACTGTTAGACTCTGTGGTTTTCAGCATCACGGTAGGCTCGGACGGAGCTACCGACTCGTACAGAACTTTGCTTTTGTGCTATTCCTGCAAAGAAGAAGTTAACGTATCAAGTATTCATTCGTAAAGTACAGTATTGTGGATTTTTGTCGTAATTGGTCTTGTCTTGAGTATATAAAATATTGGTTATTTTTCTAAACTGGTGTGGTGTCCGTTTGTAGTGCTTACACTGTATTACTGTTGGTTATGTGCAAATGCTTTACACACTGCCTCTGAATTAAGCCTGACTGCTCGTGCCAAGCTACCACGAGGGTGAGCAGGGGTTACTTCACGAGTGTAACAACCCTTACCCTGACTAGGAAGAAGGGTCCCTACTTGGACAAAGGTGCAAGCCCTTGCCAACTAGAGATCCCATTTCTAACAGTGAGCGTCAGTCTTTGTGACTGCATTCAATCCTCTGTAGTCCACACAGAACCTTAACTCCTTGGGTCCCCCCTGAGGATTAGGTTTGGGTACCAGCACCACTGGACTGGCCCATGGACTCTCAGACGGTTCAATTACCCCCAATTCCAGCATCTTAGCAACCTCAGCTTTAATGCTGGCTCTGACATGGTCAGACAACCTGTACAGTTTATTTTTGACAGGTAGGCTGTCACCAGTGTCAATGTGGTGCACACACCACTCAGTGATGCCTGGGGTCAAAGAGAACAGGCCAGCAAACTGCTCCAGCACTTGCTTACAGTCTCTGTGCTCCTGGTCTGTCAACTTGGGAGAGAGTATCACCCCCTCCACTGACCCATCTTGCACATTAGTGGAGAGGAGGTAGGGCACAGGCTCAGTTTCCTCCTCCACACCCTCATCAGTGACTGGTAACATGGTCATGTCTGCCCTGTCATGGTGGGGTTTCAATCTATTCACATGCAGGACCCTATGAGGGTTCCTGGGGGTGCCAAGGTCAACCAAATAGGTAACCTCACCCTTCTTTTCTAAGATTGGATAGGGCCCACTCCACTTGTCATGGAGGGCCCTGGGAGCTACAGGCTCCAACACCCACACCAATTGTCCTGGAGTATACTCAGGCATAGTAGCCTTTTGATCATACGTGTGCTTCATGAGCTCCTGGCTGGCCTCCAGTTTCCTGTTTGCCTTGTACATGTACTCTGCCATTCTAGATCTCAGGCCTAGCACATAATCAAGCACATTGTCCTTTGCTTCTTTTAGAGGCTTCTCTAAAGACTCTCTTAGCAGGCTCAATGGCCCCCTCACAGGGTGTCCAAACACCAACTCAAAGGGACTGAAACCAACCCCTTTCTGTGGCACCTCCCTGTAGGCAAACAGTAAGCATAGGAGGAGAACATCCCATCTCCTCCTGAGTTTCTCTGACAACCCATTTATCATGCCCTTCAGGGTTTTGTTGAATCTCTCAACAAGACCATTTGCTTGTGGGTGATAGGGGGTGTGAACTTGTAGTTGACACCACACTCATCCCACATAGCAGTCAGATAGCTGGACAGGAAGTTCGTGCCCCTATCTGACACCACCTCTTTTGGAAACCCCACTCTGGTGAACACACCAAGCAGTGCCCTAGCCACCGCAGGAGCATCAATGGTTCTCAGAGGTATGGCTTCAGGGTATCTAGTGGCATGGTCAACTACCACTAAGATATACCTATTCCCTGATGCAGTAGGTGGGTCCAGGGGACCAATAATGTCCATCCCCACCCTTTCAAAAGGAACCCCAACCACTGGCAGTGGTATTAGGGGAGCCTTTGTCTTGCCCCCTGCCTTGCCACAGGCCTGACAGGTGACACAGGAGCTGCAAAACTCCTTTACCTTTTCAGATATATGGGGCCAGTAGAAATGGTTCACCAACCGGTTCCATGTCTTTGTCTGTCCCAAATGTCCTGCCAAGGGGATATCATGACCCAAATTCAGGATGAACTCTCTGTACTTCTGGGGCACCACCAACCTCCTGGTGGCCCCCTCCTTGAGGTTTCTGGCCTCAGTATAAAGCAGTCCATCTTCCCAGTAGAATCTGTGAAACCCACTGTCATCCCCTTCCTCTTGCTTAGAAGCAATCCGCCTCAAGCTCTCAAGGGTGTGACAGTCATGCTGTCCCTGACTGAACTCCTCTGTGGCAGGTCCACCTGCTCCTGTCATTTCTGCCAAATCTGACAGCTCTGGCAGGGATGGAGTTCCTCCCTCAGAGGCCAGATCTTCCCCATCAGGGTTAGATTCTTCCTGCACCTCTGGAGTTCCCTGGGCTGGCTCACCAGGCCCAGTGCCCTTGTCCTTGGATGCTTGGCCCTTTGTTCCAGGGTCCAAGTGTCCAAGTGTCCAGCCCCTCCCTTCTGGCTAGTCTGTGACCTAGTCACAGCACATACCCACTCAGGGAGCTCCAATATTTTCATATGGAGTCCTCTCTCCACCTCTGACCACATAGAGGCTTCAAGATCATTGCCCAGTAAACACTGGACTGGGAGCACCTTTGACACAGCTACCTTCATAGGGCCTGTCACACCTCCCCATTCCAAATCCACCACAGCCATATGATGGAGTTTGGTGGTGCTGTCTGCATAAGTCACCTGGTGAAACTCACCAGGTAACAAACTCTCTGGGGGCACCAGCTCGTCCAGGACCATAGTTACACTAGCCCCAGTGTCTCTGATAGCCTCAACCTCAGTCCCATTCACTTTAGGCCTCTGCCTGTACTTATCCATGTTTGGAGGTAAGGCAGTAAGGGTTGCAATATTCACCCCACCCAGGGACACTAAGGTTGCTTGCCCCACCTAATTACCCTTCTCTGGGGCACCACTCTCCACCCCTATACTGACACTGGCAATCCCTGTGGATGGCCCCTTAGGGAGGAGCTTCTTGGCGCAGACAGCATCTCCCTGCTTGTGCCCTGGCTGGTTACAGTCAAAGCACTTACCTACCTTTGAGGGATCAAAGAACCTACCAGGCTTTCCCTGAAACCCCCTCTCTTTGAATTTGGGTTGGCTCGGGGCCCCCCCTCCTTGTGCAGGTTTTTGTGGGTCTTTGGAGGACTCCTGGTTTTGACCTTCCTTTTCCTGGGCTTTCCCCTGGGGAGGGACCTGTCCTCTTTTCTTCTGGTCACCCCCCTGGTGCTGAATGGAAACCCGGGTTCTCACCCATTCATCAGCTGATTCCCCCAATTCTCTGGGGTCTGTCAGCTTAGAGTCCACTAGATACTGGCGTAACTTCTCTTCTGCACAATGAGTCAAAATATGTTCCTTCAAAAACAAATTATACAATCCCTCATATGTGTCAACTTTGTTACCAACAATCCAGCCTTCCAGTGCCTTTACTGAAACGTCCACAAAGTCTACCCACGACTTTGAACTCAATTTCTGGGTGCCTCTAAACTTCACCCTATACTGCTCTGGAGTCAGACCAAATCTCTTGACTAAGCATGCCTTCATCTGCTGGTATGATTCTGCATCCTCTCCTTCAGGGTCAGGAGCCTATCCCTCCCAGCTACTGGAATCAACTCCCACAGGAGTGCCCCCCAATACCTAGAGTGGACCCTACTCATTTTAAGGGCCCTCTCAAAAGCTGCTAGCCACCTGTCAATGTCATCCCCCTCAGTGTACTTGGGTACTATGCCCTTGGGAAGTTTAGGTTCAGATCTACCACCCCTGGACATCTCAGCATCTTCTTTACTTTCGCTGCCACCATTCCTTTTCTACTCCTTCTCCCATCTCTTCTCAGCCAAGTCCAGTTTCCTTTGCTCTAAAGCTATCAAAGCTAATTGAGCCTGAAGCTGTCTCTCTGCAAGGGACGGTAGTGGTTCCTGAGTAAGGGACCCTTCCCCCCTCCCACCACCACCTTGAATCACCTGGCTAACACTAGTCACAATGGAAGAGGTCTCATCCTCACCCCTCTCTCGGGTGAGGTTGGGGGGAACATCCTCCCATCCCCCTGGGTTCTCCTCAGCTGCCCTGGCCCAGGCCTTTAGGGACTCAAGCAACCCTGCCTTCCTCGTCTTCTTGGCAGCATGCAGCCCCCTAAGCCTACACTGTACCCTAAGATCAGCTATCTTATACTTGGACAGTTTAGCCAGGTCCAGCTCCATGGTTCCCTAGTTTTGGGTCACAAAAAACTAGGCACAACAGACTTAGAACAATTTGGAAAAATCAAAACAATGGATTAAAAACAGTTTAGTCCAAATTCCAAAAATCAAACTCAAAAGTTTTGTTCTAAGGAAATTTAGAGGATTTTTTATAATCTTAAATCATTCACTGAAAGGTGTACTTTTTAAACACAAGTCCACATCCACACCGCTGAGCACCAAATGTTGGAAAGTGGGTTATTGGTAGGGGCAAATGTAGGTCTGCCACTGGCAATAAGGCCACTAATACATGATAGGACTCAGCATAGGTCTTAGAAAATTATTCCCATGCTCAACCCTTGGTAACGTGGCTGCGAGCAGACAGGCTTAACTTCAAAGACAGGTATGTAAAGCATTCAAAACACCATTTCAGTAAATAATCAAGACACAACACAAAATAAAAATCCCACACCAATTTATAAAAATAGGTAATATTTTTATCTTTTAAAGGACACCAAAACGAAAAAAAATCCACTGTAGGGAACCAGAGATATGAATTTTTAAAGATTAGTCACTTTCTAGTGCTTAGAAACCAACAGTGCCCCTTTTAGTCATTTCGTTTTCTCTGACAGGGACACCTTTAAAATTGTTCTGGAGAATCTCACCAATGTTGGGCGCCTTCTCCAGCAGGCGGGGTCCAGTTAGAACTCCTTCCTGAAGTTCTGCTTGCGGGTCCCAAAGTATCCAACACACAATCCAAGGTTCTGGAATCTCCAAGAGGGTCCTTGAAAGTGTGAAACTTCAATTCCGCAATTCACTTGAACAAAACCCTTACAAATCCACTGGTACTCCAGGCTGGGAATTCTTTGTGGGGATGTCCAGGTGAGCTCTATTAACCTGTAGCTTGCAGGGAGTCCACTCTTTAGTCCTTTTGCAGCAAGGTAATCCACAGGGCTGCAGTTTCAGTTGGTGCAATCTTCAGAGGTCAGGCCTTAGAAATCTTTGCACAGCAAAACTTCTCAGCAGGGCACTTCTTGCTTCAGTAAGTTTCAAGCAGCAGATCTGGAGGGCTCTGCCCCTCTCCGATACTTATTCAAAATTCTCTGGGTCAAGCACTAGGTCCCTTCTGACCAATGAGAGCAGGGTAACTCCTCATAGTTATGACCACATACTGTAGAGTGTGGCATTATTTTGTCCCAGAGTGCACCAATCTTCCAAATCCATAATGGCTGATTTTCCAGCAAAGAGGTAAGAGCTGGCTAAACACACACCCTGGGATGGCTTATCTCCATGGACTCTCCCCCTACCATCTGCACATACCTTCCTTAAGCCTAGCCCTGACTCTGGGTCAAGAGTGTCAGAGTGAAACTGAAACCCAGGCCTCCCCTCTGCCTTTGAAGAGCATGGTTTACGACTCCACCCCCTGGCCTGGCATTCCTATAGACCAGCACACTGACCGCCCAGCAGAGTGGTTAACCCCAGGGGTTCTTTATCACCTCTTCAAAGCAGCCTGGCTTATCCACTTAACTCTGACCAATCAGGGCAGACCACTGGAAGGCTGAATTTGGACTTACAAACAAGAAAGTCTTATAACTTCTTGTATGTACACTTTAGGAGAAATTCAACAATATAATATTGTTGGATTTACTACTACCATTCTGGGAAGTCTTTGAAAAGGTCCGGCTAGTCCTCTCCTATCAATATTTATTAATCAATAACTTCCTACCATGTTAACCTATGGGCCATGGGGTTTGCAATGGGGAAAATGACTTGGGCCAGTTTTCTAGCACCAGGGCTTATAAAAACATATTTTATAAGTATTTCCTAATTTCTACAGGGCCCCCACCCCCTGTGCAACTAGGGGAGACTTTAGGGGTTCTGAATCTGCAGAAATATTGCAGATCCTCCTTACCCAGTGCTCCTAGCATCAAAGTCGAATTTGAGCAGCACTTTAACACAATGTGGGGAGTGAAATGTGAAATTTCACTTTACCCAGGCATATAAAAACTCATTTTATAAGGGTGTACCTTATAGATAACTGACCCCCCACCCCTGGGATACCTAGGGAGACCCTGGGGGTCCCTAATATGCCAAAACATTGTAGGTTTTCCATTTTTAAGTGCCCCTACCACCAAAGTCGAGTTTGGGCACAATTTACTGTTTAAAAGCAGTCCTGGCACCCAGTGCTGCTTTTAAACTGACCTCAGGCTTCAGCAAAAAGCTGCTGGCCTCTAAACTGCCATGCCTCAGGGTACTGGGGGCTTCTAGGTAGTTTCAATCCCCTGCCCTATTATATACTGCCCTATTATATACTAGGGGCCTATGGGGTAGGTCATGCCAATTACAGGGGTACCCCACCATACCATAGTGTACCCTAGTGTATGTTGGGTGTTTTAACTGTATTCTAATGTGTTCCTTTCAGCTCAGCACTGGCCCTGGGCCTGGTTAGGCAGAGCCCAGGGTCAGTCAAAATCAGTTACCACCAGCATCAGTCAGCAAAAAGTTGGGGGGTGCCCAGGGCACAGGATGACTTTGCAACACCTATGTATTTTAATATTTCGGTATTTGAATGAATCCTCGAGTATTAAAATGAATACTTGGGTATTAATGTACTCCCCCACCCAAAACCCCTGTTTCCCTTGCATCCCGTCCCAGAGTATTGGTGTGCGATGTAATGGTTTGCGTTGTAATGGCACTTTTAATACAACCCTATGAATTTGCGTTGTAATGGCTTGTGTTGTAAAAAAAAGCGATGTAATGGTATCTGCATTGTAAAAACTGCGATGTAAAAGTATGTGTTGTAATGGTTTGCTATGTAACGTCATATATTCGCTGGCACATCAGTGTCAAATCCTGCCTGAATGGTCTGTTTATGGCACATGTAATACGTTTGCCCTCTTGAAAGGGACCAAACAAGGACAGATAATATTTAGTGTGTGTCTCCCCTCTGCTCACTGAGGGACACTGCTTGGTTTTTATTATACTTCTGTCTTCTGTTTTATTGGGTGTCTAAGGCCTGCTTTAAACTGGACATTAGTCCAATGTGAGGTAGGACACCGGTGATTTCCATAGTACCCTCACAGACACACCCCAGCTCTCAGAGTCCATCTTGAATTGCCCTGGTACATGGCATTGTGCACTTGTTTGCAGAAAGGCAAACAGGAACTACTGAAAAGGTAGACAGGCCAGAGCCTGGGAGCATTTACTCTATTGAGCAAACACAAGGAGATGATGGACGGAGCACTGAAACTTTTCAGACACTCACCCCCAGTCACAGATCTGGGTTGAATCCATCATCGTTCTTTAGCTCACTTCGCCACCCCAGTTCAGACACAGCTATATGCAAATCAGTCTTGACCCTGTGCCTCATGGGAACAGTCCAGCCCGAACTGCCAATCCATGTCTTCTCTGGACCGGAAACAAGCATCCTGGGACCAGTTTCGGGCTAACAGCCCTCATCAGCCAGGCTAGCTTGAATCCAGTGGCAAAGTGAGCAAGGGACCCACGTCTGGGCATACCCTGCCAACTTAGGGCGAACAAAGCAAACACAAGAAGATGATGGACGGAGCGCTGAAACTTTTCAGACACTCACCCCCAGTCACAAATCTGGGTTGAATCCATCATCGTTCTTTAGCTCACTTCGCCACCCCAGTTCAGACACAGCTATATGCAAATCAGTCTTGACCCTGTGCCTCATGGGAACAGTCCAGCCCGAACTGCCAATCCATGTCTTCCCTGGACCGGAAACAAGCATCCTGGGACTTTAAAACGTTTCAATAAAAAATCTCCAAAGCGTCAGAGCTCCAGTAAGATCAGCCTCTTTCAAGTGTCCCGCCTTCCATGGCCTTCTTGTTCCATGGCGGCAGCTACAATTTTCAGCTGTGGCCACTGAGGGAGGATTTTTACTCTTAAAAATACACAGAATCCCTTTCTGGATTGGGACTTAGGAGAAATGCCTATACTTTTCTTTAAAAAAGTCCCTTTCTGAAGTGAGACTCGGAAATTTTCTCAAACTTTTTGACCTCCAGAATTTTCACAGGGAGCAATACACTTGGGCCTTATTACGAGTTTGGCGGTCCTCCTATTGGCTCGCCACCACCAAGCCCGTCTGGTGCCCGCCCGCAGGAATCTGGGCCTGATTCACAAAGGTAAACTGAGATGAAAGTCTAACTTTACCATTTTGGGTATTCTCAAAGGGCATTTACGAGTCGTAAAGTTAGATTTTTGTCTCAGTTTAACTTAAGTTTTGGTCTTAAGTCTAACTTAGACTAAAATGTAAGTTCAACTAAGACAAAAGTCTAATTTTAAAACTCATAAATTCCCTTTATGAATACTGAAAGTCATAAAGTTAGACTTTTGTCTCAGTTTACCTTTGTGAGTCGGGCCCTGTGATTGTAATGCAGGGCGGGCGGGCGGTGCTGCAGTGGTCTCATGGCGGCGGCTGTGTAAGGCTCATATGAGAGCATTAACAGCAGACAGCTGCTGTGACAGTACCTGCAGAACGTTCCTGCACGGTGTGGAAAGCATGCCACACCAGGCAGGAATGGAGTGCAATTCCAGGGGGGACAACATGTGCCTCCCGCATGAACCCCTAGGCCCTGATCCGCCCGGGGGTCCTGTTAGGGCTCCCTTTAATGCATGTCTGCCGCCCGTTTCATGGCTCACCGCCATGAAAAGGGCAGTGGATATGTAGCTCTTAAAATGCTCGGCGGTGCTGACATCGGCACCACCAGCATTTTGAGGCTGGTCGCAGACCGCCAGCGCAGTGGGATTCATGATTCCAGCGGAGCTGGCAGTCTCATGGCAGTCCGAACGCCACACTCAGAATACTGTGGGCAGACCCGCAGTGGTGGCGGTAGTTTGACAGCTACCGCGAGTACCTACTCGTAATAAGGCCCTTGATGTATACGACCAGGCTCCATCGCAGTGGGCCTCAAATTGCACCTAGGTCCTATTCTACTATGACCATTGACTATCATTGCCGCATTGCGCTTCTTGGCGCTATTTTCTCTTAAACCTTTAAAACCTTTAAAAATTTATATTTCCAGTTCCTTTTAATGGATTGTTGTTGTTTTGTTATTATTTTTATTAGTTAAAAATTGGTTGTGGAAATTTATTGTGTTTTGTGTAACTTTTGTTTACATTGTATGCACTATTTAAATGCTTTACAAATTCCCTTTGAATTAAGTCTGACTTCTTTGTGTGATTTTGCCAGGGATTGAGCACAGGTTTATTTTATTTGATTTGTGTGGCATTTAGCAGGTGGTGGCTTTATTCCTTGAGGTGGAAACTTGTCCACCCAAACAATTATCTACTTTACTACATTTGCAATTTTTCTAGTTGTGTAGAATAATGTAAATGCTAGTGTGCGAATTAAATGGCAAAGATAGATGATCGAGACCAAAAGTTGTGATTCTCAAATTGCAAATCATGCCAGCTCACAAATTAGGAATCACAAAATGATATGTCCAAAGTGTGACTGAGTGCACATAACCTATACAAGTCAGTGTTTTAGAACAGGAAATTGTAAATAGTAATTTGGAATAAATCACAAAATGCAGCAAATCCATTGAGAGCCATTGATGACATCACTTTAGCAGGAGCTACAATAGCATCAAGAAAAAACAAAGCAGGAGAAAACTGGAGGATAGCACCATCCAACATTCCTACTGCACCATGGCACCCCAAGAACCATGTAACAAAACTGAGACTGCTGCTTCACACAAAAAGAGAGGCTAGTCACCAGAAGACAGGTGGCGGCAGAAATATGTGGGTAAACAAGCACACAACCACCACCCACCCCTGTTGAGGAATTTGTAGAGAGCAGAATTTAATCCAAGGCAGTTGCATGAACCGGCAACATAATAGGTTCGCTAACACAATATCGAAACCATAAATATTGTGATAACAAAATATCATGTCAAGAATATTGATCACAAGAATATTGTTTTTCTATACATATAATGGTAAGTATAAAACTATCAAAACGATTTATACAGAAATATTGTTTTTACTATATATGTAGTTTAAATAAGTAAAACCTAAATATTTTAACATATAACACTAATATAATGTAAATTAAATATGTTTAAACAATATTTAAAAATATAAACACATATTTACTAATTTAAACAAACATGCACAAACACATATATCAAAGTGTGTATGTTTATATACACATACATAAGGTAACACTATTTTAAAAAAAGATACATTTTAAACTATATTTTAATTTTATAATTGTTTTTAAATTGACCAATATTAAAATTATATATATATATATATATACATACACATATATATACATAAAAAATAATAAACATACAACAAATAAACTGCAAAAAAATTGACATATTTTCATTTTAATTATACATATAAAGTAAACAATATAAAAAGAATTGTACTAAAAATATCGTAAAAACTGCATACAGACACATATATATATATGAAGTAAACTCGCATTCACTTCTGCCTTGCCACCAGAAATAACGAGCGAGGACCCAGCGATAAGTGCATATATCCTTTTACTTTATTCCAACCATTTGTCCGCCATGACGCGTTTCGGCCGAATAATCGGCCTTGATCACATGACACGTTCCCAGACATTGCTACCATTTTTAAAGTGCTAGTGCAATCTGTTATGCCATAGACATAGAAAACATTTTGTATACGTAGATTTTAAGCATAAATGCTAATAAACATTTGTACAATCTCAAGACCAAATTTTAAAATAAAATTGATTAATTAGAATTGTATTTTATAAAAACGACCCATAAAATCGTATCATATCAAAACTTGTTTTCCATTTAAAACGTCCGTATTCTACATATTATGGCTAATAGATTAATAATGTATTCACCCCTAAAAATCCCTATCTAAACCACCATATTCATTAAGTATACCGTCACTTAAGATACCATTTGTTACAGGCTTAAATGCCATAACTAAATAAAGGGTTTTATAAAATAAGTATTATGGGTTCATACATGGGTGACTATGCTACCCCTATGTTGCGACCTCCTTTATGCCATTTCTCCTTAAAAAGTAATGTGGAAAAAACATGTATATGCTCATCCTAAAGTGACGGTGTGCTTATAGAAAGTGCCTAAAGTGCATATAAAAGTGCAAGTGCATATATATATATACACACCACTCCCGCTTCCTTTCCAAGAAACAGGCCTGACACAGCTGGGATCGTGGTTTAACAGGGCTTTAATTCCGCCATAAAACACAAATATTTGGCATATCTTCAATAAGTCTTGCACCTGGGACGCGTTTCGGCGATTGCCTTCTTCTTGCCAGTACTGTGCGTGACTAAAAATGTTTAAAATTTTGCGGGGTTTTTTCTATTCATCACGGAGGCTTTTCATTGGAGCAGCGTTGTCGTCACAGATAGAGGACGTGGATAGTTCCAAAAGTAAGTACTTTCCCTCTATCTCTCCTCCGTTGTAACCCATTGTGTCCATCCTGCCTTTTAGTGAAACCCATGCAGTCCACATTTGTAGGCTAAGGTGAGTACCTTGCCCCAGCGTCTAATAGCGCTACGACTCCGTCGTCCATGGAGTGCTTGTTCCTCTTCCAGGCAGGAATATTGGCGGTCTGCCCTGCTATTCACCGACCCTCTCATATATATATATATGATATCCTTAGTTGCTGCGCTTGGCAATTCACCTTCCAGCGGTGTCGGTGTCTGCTACGGCGGTAGCAGCCGTCCTAAATAACATTTCAACACGTATTCTCATCCGGAATTCCAGAAAGAAAACAAAGCGGCACACCGGGGGACTGCACAATAATTTTATTATGTACCAAGACGACGCCTTTCGGCGAAAAGCAGTCCCCCAGTGTGCCGCTTTGTTTTCTTTCTGGAATTCCGGATGAGAATACGTGATGTCACTGACCATGTCATGAGTGATGTAATATGTGACGTCATCAGCAGTGCATTGCGGGGGCGCGAGTTATAGTTAGCTGAACTAACTATAACGGGGGAATTTCTATGGTTTTGTACGAGTGAAATGTCCAACTAACTATAACTGTCCCTAAAACCTATGGTTTTTTCAGTGAATTTCTAAGGTTTTTTAAATGCTAATTTCTAACTATAATGTGCCTGAAACCTATGGTTTTTTCAGTGAATTTCAAAGGTTTTTTAAATGCTAATTTCTAACTATAACGTGTCTGAAACCTATGGTTTTTTCAGTGAATTTCAAAGGTTTTTTAAATGCTAATTTCTAACTATAATGTGCCTGAAACCTATGGTTTTTAAGTGAATTTCAAAGGTTTTTTAAATGCTAGTTTCTAACTATGCCTACAGAGGTAGGACATTTGAAGAAAGAAGAAAAAACGCACAGAAAGAAGCAAAAGAAATGCAGAAAGAAGCAACAGAAGTCCACAAAGACAAAGAAAAGAGCAGGAAGAAGCAAGACATGTGCAGAAAGAACCAACAGAGGAGCAGAAAGAGGCCTTGTTGCAAAATCATCCTGTGCCCACAACTTTTTCAGACGGGTACTGGTGGTAACTGACTCGGACTAACCAGAGCCAGTGCTATGCTAAAAGACACTTAGAATACAGTGAAAACACCTACATACACTAGGGAACACTATGCGTTGGGGTACCCCTGTGATTAGCATGACCTCCTCTGTAAGGCCCTAGTACACAATAGGGCAGGGGGATTAAAACTTTCTCTTAAAACGCGCCGCGGGGCTCGTTTGCACAGTGGTGAAGGGAGGGGGGGCCTGAGGTGACATGTGTGCAAACAAGCCCTGTGGCCGTTTTAAGTTGGGAGATTAAGTCCCCTTGAATCCTGAAGGTCCCTGGGGTCCAACTAGCCCACTAGGTACCTCCAGTATGCGCCACAGAGCTGCGTTGCACAGAGGTGTAAAAAGGGGCGTGGACTGGACCACCTCTCTGCAACGCAGCCCTGTGGCGCGCACTGGAGGTAACTGGTGGGCTAGTTGGCCCCCAGGGTCCCTCAGGATTCAAGGGGAATTAAATCCCCAACTTAAAACGCACCACAGGGCGCGTTTGCATAGTGGTGAACTGAGGGGGCGGGGCCTGAGGCACGATCGCGTCTTTTTTTTTTTTTTTTTTTTAGAAGGGGGGCTGTGTGGCCCCCCTTCTTTTTTCCTTTTTTGGGCCCTGGGGACCCCATCCCCCAGGGCCTGACCCCTTTTTTTATTAAAAAAAAAAAAAAAACTGAACGGGAAGGGGGCCGCGTGGCCCCCCTCCCGTGGCCAATTCCGGCCCCGGGGACCCCATCCCCCGGGGCATGGCCACATTTTTTTTAATTTTTTAAGGAGGGGGCTGCGTGGCCCCCCTCCAGGGCCACTACTAGCCCCAGGGACCCCATCCCCTGGGGCAGGCCCTATCCGTTGGGGACCGTGGGGGGAGCCCCAATGCCCCCACGGTCCCGCCGGCTCCCCGCGTCCTGCCGGCATTGCTTTTCCACATGGGGAGCTGCTAACATGCAGCTCCCTTTGTGGAAAAGCAATCTGCTTTAGATTTTGAAAGAGAGAGCAGGTTTCCTGCTCTCTCTTCCAAAATCCAAAGGAAGTTTGCTATGGCAGGACGGGAGCCGCGAGGCTCCCGCCCTGCCATAGCAAACAGCAGTGTCCCGGGGGTGGACACCCCGGGACACTGCAGGAGCCGGCCCTGGGGGGTGGCGGTCCCCAGGGCCATCACAGGCGCCAGGAGGGGGGCCACGCGGCCCCCCTCCCTTCACTTGCACAGCCCCAGTGAGGTGGTGGTTCCCGGGGCTCGGGGGTCCGTTACGGACCCCCAAATTTAAATATTAGTGCACCGGGGAGGTGGCGGTCCCCGGGGCATGTGGGGGGGCTTGAGCCCCCCACACAGGTATATATTTTTTTTTTAAAAAGAAGCCCCGGGGGGTGGCGGTCCCAAGGGCTGCGGGGGGGCAGTGTGCCCCCGTGATTATAATTGATTTAAGCCCCGGGGGTGGCGGTCTCCGGGGCTTGGGGGGGCCTTAGAGGCCCCCCAAACTCTTAAAAAAACAAGCCCCGGGGGGTGGCGGTCCCCGGGGCAGTGTGGGGGATTGGGGCCCCCCCACACATTTTTTTACTGCCCCCGGGACCTGGCGCACACGGGGGCTTCAATTAAACGAACCGCGGGAGTCCGTGCTTCGTTTTTTTTTTATTTTCACGCCCGGATTCGCGCACCCAGCGCAAATTCGGCTGATTTTTTTTTTTTTTAAATGCTTTTTTGGGCGCTGGGGGTCCTTGTGGGACCCCCTGAGCAGGCCTAGGGGGTCAGGGTGTTTCTACCCTGCCCCCTTTTCTTGTTTTGCGCCTTAGTTTTTCTGTTTTCTTGTGCCTCGGTTACCGAGGCACAAGATGGCTGCCAACACTTCCTGGTTTGGAGTGTTAACAGCCAATTAGCATGAAGCTCGTGATCGGGAGGGTGCGCGGATCCACTGCGGCCATAGATATCGAAACTTTTATTTTTTGAATTTCTCAGGAACTACTGAACGGATTTACACCATTTAAAAAAAAGGGCGCTTTCTGAACCAAGCACTACCTTTTTGCCAAATTTGGTGTAATTCCATTCAGCAGTTTTGGCTGTAACCGTGTCTAAAGTTTCCTATGGGAAATTGATTTTTTGACCTCTATTTTTTGATTTTCTCCGCAACTACTGAACGGATTTACACCATTTAAAAAAAAGGGCGCTTTCTGAACCAAGCACTACCTTTTTGTCAAATTTGGTGTAATTCCGTTCTGCAGTTCGGGCAGTAGCCGTGTCTAAAGTTTCCTATGGGAATTAACATGGAGAAAACACGTTTTGGGACCCCCCTTTATTCTCGGCCCCTGCTTGCCGAATCACCCCGAAACTTTCAAGACAGGAGCTGACTGGAGCGCCCCACTAGTTTTGAAAATTTCGCGATGATTCGTCATCCGGCGCCAAAGTTATTGGGAAAACAAAAAACGCTTTTCCTATGGAAACTAGGTCCTAACTATAACTATCTACTGGCGACCGCCAGTAGATAATATATATATATATATCTTCCTTTGGCATTCTTCCTCCTGAACACCCAATCCTTCGGCACCCAGCCGACAAACTCCACTATTCCAAGGTGAGTTTTTTTTTACAAAATTCATGTTTATTTGGCTTTCACATGGCAAAAAATGCACAGTCCCTTGTCTCAACAATCTATCATATATATATATATTATCTACTGGCGGTCGCCAGTAGATAGTTATAGTTACAACCTATTATCCAAAGGAAATCCGCGACATTCTATTTGCAATAACGTTGGCGCCGGTTGACGAATCTTCGCGAAAGCTTCCAACTTGTTGGGGCGCTCCGGTCCGCTCCTACCCTGAAAGTCTCGGGGTGATACGTCAAGCGGGGGCCGAGAAAAAAGGGGGGTCCCAAAACGCGTTTTCCCCATTCATTTTTCCATAGGAACCTTTAGTCGCAGCTACAGCCCGACGGGATTACCCCAAATTTGGCAAAGAGGTAGCCCTTGGTTCAGACTGGTGCCTTTTGCTAAAATGGTGTAAATCCGTTCAGTAGTTCCTGAGAAATTCACAATTAAAATCACATATATATCTATGGGCGCGTCGGATCCGCGTACCCTCCCGATCACGAGCGGCATGCTAATTGGCTGTCAACACTCCAAATCAAGAAGTGTTGGCAGTCATTTTGTCCCTCGGTAGAACCGAGGGACAGAAACAAGTGCGCAAAGTGCAAAAGGGGCAGGGTAGAAACACCCTGACCCCTAGGCCTGCTCAGGGGTCCCACAAGGACCCCCTGGGCAGAAAAGATTTTAATTTTTAAATCGGCGGGATGCGCTTAGGGTGCGCGTATCCCGCCGAGCAAAAAAAGAAACAAGTGCGCAAAACGCACAAAGGGGGCAGGGTAGAAACACCCTAACCCCTAGGCCTGCTCAGGGGTCCCACAAGGACCCCCTGGGCAAAAAAAGCATTAAAAAAAATAGAATCGGCAGGATGCGCTCAGGGTGCGCGAATCCTGCCGAAAAGAAATCGAAGCGCGGTCTCCCGCGCTCGATGCTAACTGGCTCTCGGGTGGCCCAAGTCCCGGGGGCATGGTGGGGGGGATAATTTAATGTGTGGGGGCCTCAAGGGCCCCCCAAGCCCCGGGGACCGCCACCCCCGGGGCTTTTTAAAAATGGTGCGGGAGGGCTCTGAGCCCTCCCGCAGCCCCGGGACCACCACCTCCCCGGGGCTTTTTTTAATTAAAAATAAAACCAGTGTGGGGGGCTCCAGCCCCCCACACGCCCCGGGACCGCCACCTCATCCGGGGCACTAAACATTGTAATATGGGGGTCCGTTACGGACCCCCAGAGCCCCGGGGACCACCACCTCCCCGGAGCTGTGTACTGAATGGGAGGGGGCCGCGCGGCCCCCTCCTGGAGCCCTTGATGGCCCTGGGGACCACCACCCTCCAGGGCCGGCTCCTGCAGTGTCCCGAGGTGCCTACCCCGGGACACTGTAGTTGCTATGGCATGGGACGGAGCCTCGCGGCTCCGTCCTGCCATAGCAAACTCGCTTTGGATATTGGAAGAGAGAGCAGGGAAACCTGCTCTCTCTTCCAATATCCAAAGCGATTGCTTTTCCACATGGGGAGCAGCATGTCAGCTGCTCCCCATGTGGAACAGCAATGCCGGCTCCCAAGGGACGTGGGGAGCCGGCGGGACTGTGGGGGATTGGGGACCCCCCACAGTCCCCAACGGAGAGGGCCAGCCCCGGGGGATGGGGTCCCCGGGGCAAGTAGTGGCTCGGGAGGGGCCACGCGGCCCCCTCTCCAAAAAATAGAAAAACAAATAGAAAAAAAAATGGAAAGGCTGGCTCCGGGGGATGGGGTCCCCGGGGCCTTAAATGAGCCAGAGGAGGGGGCCACGCTGCCCCCTCAAAATAATAAATATAGAGGCCATGCCCCGGGGATGGGGTCCCGGGGCCAATACAGGCCCAGGGAAGGGGGCCACGCGGCCCCCTTCCCGTTTTTTTTTTTTTTGTAATTAAAAAGGGGTAAGGCCCTGGGAGATGGGGTCCCCAGGGCCCAAAAAGAGAAAAAAGGAAGGGGGCTACACAGCCCCCTTCAGGGACAAAAAAAAAAAACGATCGGGGCCGCAGGCCCCGCCCCTTCCTTCACCACTTGCAAACGCGCCCTGGCGCGTTTGCAGAGGGGGAACGAATCCCCTTGAATACTGGGGGTCACTGGGGCCAACTAGCCCACCAGGAACCTCCAATATGCGCCAGGGGGCTGCGTTGCAGAGACGTGTAGAGAGGCCACACCCCTTTTTACACCTCTCTGCAACGCAGCTCTGTGGCGCTTTTGGAGGTATATGGTGGGCTAGTTGGACTCCGGGGACCCTCAGGATTCAAGGGGACTTAATCCCCCAACTTAAAACGCGCCACGGGGCGCGTTTGCACAGTGGTGAAGGGAGGGGCGGGGCTTCAGGTGACATGTGTGCAAACAGGCCCCGTGGCGCGTTTTAAGATGGGGAATTAAATCCCTTCAATCCTGAGGGTCCCTGGGGGCCAACTAGCCCAACAGGTACATCCAGAAAGTGCCACAGAGCTGCGTTGCAGAGAGGTGTAAAAGGGGTGTGGCCTCTCTACGCGTCTCTGCAACGCAGCCCCTGGCGCATATTGGAGGTTCCTGGTGGGCTAGTTGGCCCCTAGGGACCCTCAGGATTCAAGGGGACTTAATCCCCCAACTTAAAACGCGCAACGGGGCGCGTTTGCACAGATGTCACCTCAGGCCCCGCCCCTCCCTTCACCATTGTGCAAATATTCCTCTAAAATCAGCCGAAATACGAATTCCGATTTACTCACCTGTTATCAGGAGAGACCTCAGTGCTGTATCTTTCAGCCCAGTACTGGTCCTGAAAAGTAATTCTAACCATACTTA
Source organism: Calotriton arnoldi (assembly GCA_963921515.1). Taxonomy (NCBI): domain Eukaryota; kingdom Metazoa; phylum Chordata; class Amphibia; order Caudata; family Salamandridae; genus Calotriton; species Calotriton arnoldi. Next base: position 46,499 of record CAWUFW010008490.1, on the reverse strand, counting down.
CCAGTAACTTGAATTTCCTTCCATAGGCTAACATTGACTGGTTTCACTTGGAAATTCTTCTAAGTGTGGAGTTTTGGAACTTTAAAATATTCCTCTAAAATCAGCCGAAATACGAATTCCGATTTACTCACCTGTTATCAGGAGAGACCTCAGTGCTGCATCTTTCAGCCCAGTACTGTTCCTGAAAAGTAATTTTAACCGTACTTACCGGTAACTTGAATTTCCTTCATAGGCTAACATTGACTGGTTTCACTTGGAAATTCTTCTAAGTGTGGAGTTTTGGAACTTTAAAATATTCCTCTAAAATCAGCCGAAATACGAATTCCGATTTACTCACCTGTTATCAGGAGAGACCTCAGTGCTGCATCTTTCAGCCCAGTACTGATCCTGAAAAGTAATTTTAACCGTACTTACCGGTAACTTGAATTTCCTTCCATAGGCTAACATTGACTGGTTTCACTTGGAAATTCTTCAAAGTGTGGAGTTTTGGAACTTTAAAATATTCCTCTAAAATCAGCCGGAATACGAATTCCGATTTACTCACCTGTTATCAGGAGAGACCTCAGTGCTGCATCTTTCAGCCCAGTACTGATCCTGAAAAGTAATTTTAACCGTACTTACCGGTAACTTGAATTTCCTTCATAGGCTAACATTGACTGGTTTCACTTGGAAATTCTTCTAAGTGTGGAGTTTTGGAACTTTAAAATATTCCTCTAAAATCAGCCGAAATACGAATTCCGATTTACTCACCTGTTATCAGGAGAGACCTCAGTGCTGCATCTTTCAGCCCAGTACTGGTCCTGAAAAGTAATTTTAACCGTACTTACCAGTAACTTGAATTTCCTTCATAGGCTAACATTGACTGGTTTCACTTGGAAATTCTTCTAAGTGTGGAGTTTTGGAACTTTAAAATATTCCTCTAAAATCAGCCGAAATACGAATTCCGATTTACTCACCTGTTATCAGGAGAGACCTCAGTGCTGCATCTTTCAGCCCAGTACTGGTCCTGAAAAGTAATTTTAACCGTACTTACCAGTAACTTGAATTTCCTTCCATAGGCTAACATTGACTGGTTTCACTTGGAAATTCTTCTAAGTGTGGAGTTTTGGAACTTTAAAATATTCCTCTAAAATCAGCCGAAATACGAATTCCGATTTACTCACCTGTTATCAGGAGAGACCTCAGTGCTGCATCTTTCAGCCCAGTACTGATCCTCAAAAGTAATTTTAACCGTACTTACCAGTAACTTATATTTTCTTCCATAGGAATCCATTGTCTGGTTTTCAGCAGAAAAGTTTCAAAGTGTTGATTTTCACAAACTACAAATATTCCTTAAAAATCGCCTGTATGACTTAAACGCATTCTTTCAACTGTTTACAGGAGATGCACCAGTGCTGGATCCAGGATCCAACACTGAGTAAGAAAAAGTAACGATAACAGTTTTTACCTGCTAAGTGAATTTCCTTCCATAGGATAACATTGGTGATTCTATGAGAAAAAGTTTCTAAGTGTCAACTTTTAAAATACAATAATATTCCTTAAAAATCACGACTGTAACCAAAACGCTTTTACTCAACTGTTTACAGGAGATGTACCAGGACTGAATCTAGGATCCAGTCCTGTGGTTACAAAAGTAATCCATAAAGTAACTAATTGCATTTAACTAGAAATTCACATTGAGCTGAATGTTGCATTGTGTTTGAAAATGTGTTGCCCATTGCAACAACTGTAACTACTGTACTTAAAAGTCTATTGCCTATCTGCAAAGTATTTAAACTAAAGTAATTCATTCTGAGAAAGTATTTTTTGTAATGTAATGTATAATGTAATTACAATGTAATTTAAAAAATAAAATATGTAAAAAAAATTGTTTCTAAAAATGTAGTAAATCAGTATGAAAAAAATTAATATAACAATTAATACATTTAAAAATTGTCATTTACAAAACCTTTGAAATTCACTGAAAAGACCGTAGGTTTCAGGCACGTTATAGTTAGAAATGAGCATTTAAAAAACCTTTGAAATTCACTGAAAAAACCATAGGTTTCAGACACGTTATAGTTACAAATTAGCATTTAAAAAACCTTTGAAATTCACTGAAAAAACCATAGGTTTCAGACACGTTATAGTTACAAATTAGCATTTAAAAAACCTTTGAAATTCACTGAAAAAACCATAGGTTTTAGGGACAGTTATAGTTACTTGGACATTGCACTCGTACAAAACCCGTGAAATTCCCCCGTTATAGTTAGTTCAGCTAACTATAACTCGCGCCCCCGCAATGCACTGCTGATGACGTCACATATTACATCACTCATGACATGGTCAGTGACATCACTGATGACATCACTGATGACATCTCAAATGCCGGTTTCCTTTCTAAATGAAGAATTCAGAGGAATTGGCTGCTGTCGAGTGCGTCCTCAATTCAGGGCACAATGGTATACATAAATCACGGCTGTCTGGCCGTGAAGGACTGTACCATTGTTAGGAACAAGTATGAGGCTGCAGGGGTTTTGCAACTGTGCTAGAATCTGCAGGAGGCACAGCAGTCTTTTTATTTGAACCGAGCATCTTGCTTTCTGAGGCCCACTGGAGGCCTTTACATTTGAGAATCAAAAACTGAAACAACGCGGAACCCACTGAAGGGGAAGAATCTAACATACCACAAGTCCCAGCATGCAGAGCACCTGAACTCACCTGTGAGGCCCACCGGAGGGCAATATAATCCAATTAGCGTGAAGAGCAAGGGTGTTGGAGAGCATCTGCAAAGTTTCAGGACAGCCTATGATTAAGGATGTGAGGGGCTCCGAAACATGTCAGGCATGGTGTTTGCTTGGAAAGCAATAAATCCAGGAGGTGTTAAATTTACTGTTCCCAGTGCAGTATGGGCGAACAGTGGAGAAAGCATTGGACTCGGGGGGGGGGGGGTAAAATTTATGATTCCTACTCAAGTCGGTGCAACAGTAGGTAAGTTGTTGTATTGATGAGGAGGTGCTGTTGTGTGACACAATTTAATGCACACATCACTATCCCTGATTATGAGATGTGAACACATGTCGAATTTGGTAGAGTGTGCTTGTGCAACACATGTCGAATTTGGTAGAGTGTGCTTGTGCAGTGTCAGTGACCTGGCCAAAGTAGGCACCATAGAGCTGTAATTGGATCATGCATTCAGAACTATTCTGAACAGGGACCCCAAACACTTTGCCAGGTCCATGGCAGGGCATCTATTTGCTGAGGAGTCGATGGAAATGGCTATGAGCATAGCTTACTGTTGCATCCACGACGGTGTCGGTTTTGGATGTCATCAAGCAGGAACAGCAGGGGCAGGACTGTATGATCAGTTCCATGGTGGCACAGGACTTGTGAAGCTGAGTACAGGTGAGTTTCAGCCTTATATCGCTCCCTTTCTGCCAGCTCAGATGTTGTGGTTGGATCACCGCAGTCATGTCGGCAGGAAAGCACATCGTAATTGGTACGGCGGTAACACTGGCGGTCCACCCTCTTACAGACACATTGGTATATCCAGTTGCAGACACGGTCGGGATTACTGGCAGTGGCAGTGGTACTGCTGCGGACTTTCGTCTATGGGAGTGCATGCATCGTAATAGGGCAGGTGGACCGCCAATGCTGCAGCGGTGATTCCGACACCGTTTCGACATTGGTACCATGACCGCCAAATTCGTTATCAGAAAACAAATACAGTTATAAGAGGCAGGTCTGTGTCATCTGAATACAAGCAGAGTGCATCCTGCAAATGAAATTCTGTTGTCCTATGGTATACACTTGGATCCAACAAGCCTACCAGCCCATGAAGACACTGATGTCATTCAATAAACAACCTAATGGAGTTGTGTGAGGACGCTAAAGGATGAACAGTACATCCTCCCATTCTTATGGTTATAAGGCCAAAAAGATGCTTTGGTATTATTTGTAAAACAAGAAACTTAGGGCCTGATTTAGATCTATGGCTGAGTATGCAAGTACTCTGTCAAGCTTACAGAATCCTGCCTGCCCTATTTAGATGTATGCTGGCTGACTCTCGATTTGTGTTGACAGAGTGTTTCGTGCTGCATATGCGGCTCACCGCTGCTGACGAGGGGGACTCCTCTGCTGGGTGGCAGGGTTGTGCTGAGCCTATTTAGATTTCACAGTTGTGCTGGTGGTGTTCTAGCTGCAGTTTGCCAATGGAGTGATTCCGTCATGGGATGCGTTTAACACTGGATTAGTCCTGTGGCTGTAGGATGGATGGTAGCATCACACACCTGATGTGATTTGCTTAATTGTTTACACATGCATTCCACACTATAAAACACACTCCATTTCAGACCATGATCCTTTGCCATTCCAGCACAGCAGAACTTTGTATCAGAGCACTTTACCACTGAGTTCAGGATTTTTTCTGTTTTTTGCTCTCTGTTTCTTGTTCATTTACCCCTTTTTCTTCATCATCCTGTGGGTTACTTATTTTTTTTAAGTTCATAATCTCAGAATGGCAGGGAAGAAAATTTCAGTTTAACTGATTTGGCAGTCATGGGAGAAGAAATCATTAGAGTAGAGCCACAATTGTTTGGACCCTGCATACAAAAGACAAATATTGAACAGAAAAGAAAAATGTGGGCCAGAATAGTTGACACAGTGAATGCTATAGCAAACAACATGCGCACATAGGAGGAATTTAGGAAGAGGCGGAATGACCCGCGGGGAGAGTGCGTTCCTTGGTCTCCAAGTGTCACCTGGATGCCCAAAGGACTGGTGGTGGTTTTCCCAAGCCCTTCTTACAATTCTTTCCCTGGGTGAAGGTATTGCAGATCCTCCATCCCGAAGGCTTGACAGGAATTCCTGGTGGAGTGGAGACTGGTAAGTTACACTTTTCAAGGTGTCACTAAAACTAAGGGGCATATTAGCAAGACTGGCGATAAAATTATCGCCGTTTTAGCGGCAGGAAACTGCCGCTAAAACGGCGATAATGGGCTTGCTAATAAGCGTTATAGAATTCCAATAGAAGCCCAGGTTAGATGTGCAGGACATCTAACCTGGGCTTCTATTGGAATTCTATAACGCTTATTAGCAAGCCAATTATCGCCGTTTTAGCGGCAGTTTCCTGCCGCTAAAACGGCGATAATTTTATCGCCAGTCTTGCTAATATGCCCCTAAATGTCATGTTTGCTTTGAAGCTAGCTGTTGCTAATGTGTTTTTGCAAATTTTCTTTAAAATACAAACTTAAATATATCAGTAGCCTCTTGTTTGGCTTGTTTGAATGTATTGTGTTGTATGTAAGATAACAGGTTTCAATCTCCATTACATTTCACACAATGTTATGGTGCTTGTAAGTGTTTGTACACCAAATAACAAATAACATATATGTGTTTCAAATAGTAAATGCGTGTTCTCTTTGTACTGCAGATTTTCAGTAGGTATGTTCAAGTTACAATTTTGCAAGTCTTGTGAATGTATCATTGAAATAAATGCAACAACCATGATGCCTTGATTCTGTTTTGTGAAAATCACATTACAATCTCATTTTGCTCATTTTCCCTTTTCAAACATGTTTTCACATATGGTGTAATTTATCGATCAATCTCTATTTAATGTTCTCTTTAGAAAATTGTGTGTCTTGAAGTTTTGTACGTTGTCCTTTTCTTGTCATGTAATTGAATTGATGTCATTAGTTGCACAAATCAAAGTTTGTTGAGCAAAAGAATGTAAAGTATGTAAATGTGTATGCTGGATATAAGTGGTATATGTGAACAATTTACTCTGCACTGTACTGTTAATATGATGACTAATGCTAAATATCATTCTAAGTTGTGTAAATGTCTGCTTTTTAGCATGTAAGGCCTTGGCTTGGATTGGTTAATTTCACATTTCTCCTCTCTACTGTGTTGTGTTGAATGGTTGGTACACATCCTGTATAGTTACTTATTTTTTGTTTCACATTTCAGGACATCTTCTTACATTAAGTTGTCTTGGATGACATTTAAACTGTTTGCGTAACTAATTACAATATCACAGAAATTAATAATCATGATATTTATTTACTTTTCCCTTTTAGGTTGCTACATTTTGGCTTACAACTCATTGCATTTGTAATCCATACTTTTACAACATATCCATATTTCAACATTCATAATAGGTCCAACAGCCAGAGCATGTGGCCCACCATGTGCCACTGAGGAAACCTCCAGCCCACCCAGGATCAACCCTCTAGGGATGACTACATTCCTGACAGTCCGGATGAAGAGGAGCAGCCTGGTCCATCTAGTCTGCCTGAGCAGACGGCTCCAGTGAGTTCCACTTAGCTCACACCTACACCTCTCACCTCAGCTGTTACAACACCTTAGCTCAGGGATACCTCCACTTCCTGTGTCCGAACCAACACCACGTCAATCTTGTGCCCCCAGTCCTGGCTACTGTTGAGACACCACCACCCACAGTTCAGCTAGAAACCAGTGGGATGGAACACACTGGGTCAAGGCCACAGGGTAGTGGGGGTAGAGGTCGTGGGAGGGAAACTGTGGGCCAGCATAGTGAGGCCACTGGGTGGACTGTCACCCAGGCCACCCTCAACCAAGTCTTGGGATCACTCCATCAGTCCCAAGACATGATGGGCCAGATCCTCACAGAGCCCCAGGACATGGAGCAGTTGCAGAGGGAGCACAATATACAGATGGAGAATCTGAACTGCAATTACACCCATATGTCCAGCACCATCTTTCCCTTTCTGTGGTCCAACAACATCTGTCTCAACTACATCTGCTTCAGCTACAGAAAGGGAGGCCCTATCACAAGAGAAACCACCTGCACCCACCCCAGTCTCTGCAACTCTGGATCTACCACCCACCTACAACAGTACACGTTCATTCAGTCCACCACCAGGAGAGAAAGGCAAGACCACCACCACCACCAAGAGACGCAGAACCTAATTTCTTCCAGTGTGTGATTACCATCCATTCGGAGGACTATTTTCTGGACACATTTACCTTTCTGATTCCAGTTGTATTTTGGACTTTGGACTTCAAACAAATATGGATCTTCAACAATGGTTTCATTCACCATGACTGAATTTCCTTTTTTGGTTTGCTTGTTGGTTTACATCCTGTTTTGGTTTTGTTTAATGTAAGTAAAACTAACAAAGTCAAAGACAGGTGTTGTCCTTTTCTGTATTTATTCATTTTTTTCCTTCATACATTATAAAATGTAAACAATCAGATTATTGTTTTTTATGAATGAATTGGAAGTAGGTATTGTTTTGCACACGTCTGCCAAGACAACAAAATAGAAAGACCAAAAACTCATCAAATAGTAGTTTATTTAATTTGTCTATTTCTCATTAAACATAAAAAAACATACATAACACAAATATTCAGTGCAATTACATTTCCAGTTCCATAGCTTGCTACCATGGAAGAAGGGGATATAATAAAAACAATCAGATTCAATAGGCAAAATATTATTGAATTACGTCATCAGCTTGAGCCAGATATTCTGCATCACATTAGGAATTGCATAACAATAATACCAATAGTCATAAATCCTGGCAGTACTCACTTTGGTGGCCACAGGAACATTCCAATACACTGTTGCAGTATCTGGAGGAACGTCACAACCTACTTTAAGTGGTGAGCTACAAAAAGTTAGTTCTACAATGATTAGACACATCTACAGCTTCATACAATCAACACAAAATGAGCATTTTGCCAACATGAAGGAAGATTAGTATCCTTCGGGCCGACTACCATATGTGGTTAGAGCAAATCAAGCAGCACATATTGGCTTGGTGCCAAAATTGATCAGAAAACAAGCCTAATGCAATTGTACAAACTTCCATTCAATCACTGTGCAAAATCTCTCAATACAAAATATGTACACCCAAAGTCTGTGTGTGTCTTCCACAGGAACCCCCCATGTTCCCTTTATACATTGCAACAGCAGCATAATACTGCAAATGTCACAGCTTTGAAATGTCCAATGGCATGGTGAAGGGTCCAAAAACAGAGAAAAAACAAACGGTTCATTAAATTATAATACAAAATAGACACCTTACAAATTAATATATTTGATGTCACATTTTCTAAGTAAAATCAAAGTAGAACAATGCAAATGAATACAGTAGTCAATGTGTCAAAACTATGATCAACAAACATGTTTGCCCTGGATGTCACTTTACTTGGCCTTTCAAACAAATATCCAGCACAGAATTTGATCCTCATTACATGAAAAGTTGGTTAAACATTTCATAAAATAAAATGCAATGATATACTTACACTCATGTGAAGAAGTGGTCAATGAGATCTTGACGCACATCAATTCCTTCCTCTTCACCACTATCATCTTCATTTGGCATTTCAACATGGGATAGTCCGTCGCATGGCAACATTCTGAAACATGCAGCATGCCATGGTGATTTCGCACACTTTATCGGGTGAGTAGAGGAGGGCTCCACCAGTCTTGTCCAGACATCTAAATCTGGCGTTAAGGAGCCCTAAAGCCTGCTCCACTGGCCTCTGTGTTCTTCAATGGGCCTCATTGAAGAGGACTTTCCCTGGCGTTATTGGATTCCTCAGTGGTGCTAACAACCATGGTAATTAGGATAAGCTAAGTCTTGTATATGGGATGGAAGAAACAATTGTAACACATTTTTAGATCATTACATTTTACAATATTAAAAAATATAATGGCAGATAGTACTTACCAACAAGCCAGGCCCTCTCAGGTCCAGGAAAATGCGTACACACACTTGTGATGTACAAATCTGGTAAGCAGACAACTTGCAAATTGATTGAATGGAAGTTCTTTCAATTGTGGCACACTTGCTCTCTGGCATGTGGTGGCACTAAGGCAATATGTGTGGCATCAATTGCTCTAACCACATGTGGTAGGCATCTGAAGGTGTAAAAATCCCCTTTAACAATGGCAAAATCCTGGCTTGTAGGAAACTGAATGAAGCTGTTGATGTGTCTCATCATTGACGAAAGAACTTCTTGTAGCACACCACTGAAAGTTGGTTTTGACATTCCATCAGATACTGCCACAGTGTATTGGAATGATTCTGTGGCCACAAAATGGAGTACTGCCATTATTTTGACTCTAAAAAGGCGGGCACCTGACCTCACCATCAGGACATTCGGAATCACCCAGCTGCTGCAGAAGTTGACCTCGCAATGGATGATAAACTCCATGACACACCCAGCCATAGGCAAATATGTGTGAAAGCAATGTACAGAGGCCAATGGCTGTGTCCGTCTCCGCTGACGATCACGTACATCACATACATGTACGTGGTGGTTCAAAAAAAGCTCACTTGCCTCCTAACACTGCAGCCATCAAGACCTCCTCAACTTTTGCTGCTGTTTTTGACCTCTGGGAGCAGCGATGCCAGGTCGAGCAGGTGACAGGGCCCCTGCCTTCTCACTAGAGGACCTCGAGTTGCTGGCAAAGGAGTTCCTGTCCCTGTACATCCAGCTCTATGACTCACCAGAGGAACAGGTGCATGTTTAAAATGTATATGTGAATCTGTCTAACTTTTTTTTCAACAACACAGGCTACAATGTCCCTTTGAGTTCCTGAGTGAAGTGTAATGATTGACATGAAGTGTCATATATTTCTTTCCTGACATAGGACAATGATGTTGGGGATTTGTTAGCAGTTCTGTAACATGCAGCATGCCATGGTGATTTCGCACACTTTATCGGGTGAGTAGAGGAGGGCTCCACCAGTCTTGTCCAGACATCTAAATCTGGCGTTAAGGAGCCCTAAAGCCTGCTCCACTGGCCTCTGTGTTCTTCAATGGGCCTCATTGAAGAGGACTTTTCCTGGCGTTGTCGGATTCCTCAGTGGTGCTAACAACCATGGTAATTAGGATAAGCTAAGTCTACTATATGGGATGAAAAAAAAAATTGTAACACATTTTTAGATCATTACATTTTACAATATTAAAAAATATAATGGCAGATACTATTTACCAACAAGCCAGGCCCTCTCAGGTCCAGGAAAATGCGTACACACACTTGTGATGTACAAATCTGGTAAGCAGACAACTTGCAAATTGATTGAATGGAAGTTCTTTCAATTGTGGTACACTTGTTCTCTGGCATGTGGTGGCACTAAGTCAATATGTGTGGCATCAATTGCTCTAACCACATGTGGTAGGCATCTGAAGGCGTAAAAATCCCCTTTAACAATGGCAAAATCCTGGCTTGTAGGAAACTGAATGAAGCTGTTGATGTGTCTCATCATTGACGAAAGAACTTCTTGTAGCACACCACTGAAAGTTGGTTTTGACATTCCATCAGATACTGCCACAGTGTATTGGAATGATCCTGTGGCCACAAAATGGAGTACTGCCATTATTTTGACTCTAAAAAGGCGGGCACCTGACCTCACCATCAGGACATTCGGAATCACCCAGCTGCTGCAGAAGTTGACCTCGCAATGGATGATAAACTCCATGACAGACACAGCCATAGGCAAATATGTGTGAAAGCAATGTACAGAGGCTAATGGCTGTGTCCGTCTCCGCTGACGATCACGTACATCACATACATGTACGTGGCGGTTCAAAAAAAGCTCACTTGCCTCCTAACACTGCAGCCATCAAGACCTCCTCAACTTTTGCTGCTGTTTTTGACCTCTGGGAGCAGCGATGCCAGGTCGAGCAGGTGACAGGGCCCCTGCCTTCTCACTAGAGGACCTCGAGTTGCTGGCAAAGGAGTTCCTGTCCCTGTACATCCAGCTCTACGGCTCACCAGAGGAACAGGTACATGTTTAAAATGTATATGTGAATCTGTCTAACTTTTTTTTCAACAACACAGGTTACAATGTCCCTTTGAGTTCCTGAGTGAAGTGTAATGATTGACATGAAGTGTCATATATTTCTTTCCTGACATAGGACAATGATGTTGGGGATTTGTTAGCAGTTCATAATTTGCAAAAAACAACTACATTAGTATGTGTTGTGTGGTTAAAACCCTAGATTCCATTTGGTGTGTATTTAAAGATATATCTATGTATATGTATGAATCACATGTGAAATGTAGAAATCTCACATCATGTAAATTAGGAAGCTTATGATATTGTCGGAACAACTGTACATATATATTTCTTTTTACATACCAAATGAAAAATGATGTTTTCTATGTGTACCAGCCCATAAATCACTAAAGCCTAGATCAGGAGTCTCATATCAGTTGATTGGGAGCTACCATTAGCTCCCAGAACCCTTCGAAGTAGCTCACAGCCCCGAGGTCAGTTGTAAAATGAGCACAAGGTCATATTTTCATATAAATGTTAAGGGAAGGCTGTGTTCATTTGACATCATGATCAACAGGCTGAAGATAGCAGGGCCTGCCAATGAGTAGTGCTCAGTCAGAATCATGGGCCAGGCTGGGGCTGAGTCACAGCGGCAAACAACTGAAGCACTGAGGTATATCTCTCTTAAAAAGAATTCCTTGTTGACTCAAAATTGGAGTTGTGAGAAAAAATAAGCCCATGAATGCCTTTTAATGGATGACATTTGAAATGGAGAATTACCTAACTTATTGTGCTAACACTTCATTTCATTTTTCATCCTTTTTAAAGTGTTGCGTTTTCAAACTGCAGGCCCATTACTCCCAGTGGTCAGTATACACTGTGCCATGGGTATTTAATAGGCCTGGGCTGTAAATTCTGTTCCGCTCGCGGAATTTGCGGAATTTGGGTAATTTTGCGTTCCGCGGAGAACGTAGAATTGCCTAAAATTCCGCGATCCGCGGCATCGCGGAATTTTTTGCTTGTTCGCGCTTTCAAAATGCGTGTTTGCGAGATATTTCTCCCCGAGCACGCAAACAGCATTCGCGAACAGGAAAAAAGCATCGCGAACGGGCGGAACAAGCAATTCCGCGTGTTCGCGGAACTTTTGCGTCCTCGCGGAGATTTTTTTACCATTTCGCGGAGCTTTGCGTAGCGCGACTACGCAAATTCCGCCCACCCCTAGTATTTAAGCAATATACAGCCCTTTAACACATATGAGAATTTTTAAGTGCAGAAAAATATTCCATGATATGAAGTGATTGGTAGAATATTTATCTGCACTGTTAAGTTCTCCCAATTCAAAAGGACATACAATTGTATGTTTGTTTCATCCATGTAACAGTGCCGCAAATGGCAAACTGTGTGTCCTGTGCTGCAAGTGCATACCACACAGTATAATTATATTCCATTCATACGCACACATGTTCATGCATCCCCAACGAGCACACTCTCACTGATACACATGGCAGCCCTTTCATAATCATAGTATATAGTTCAAATCATAGTATCTGGCTCAATAAAGCTGGCCGTGAGGGTGTCTGGTAACAATGCACAAGTTGTTTAGCCTTCAGTAGTTCACAATGTTTTGCACTGATCAGAAGTAGCTCACATCATACAAAATGTTGGAGCCCCATGGGCTAGATGATGTCATTTTTCTGGATTAGTGAGTTGAGGATATGACAAGGGAAAAGGGTAGTCAACAGGTCACTACAAAAGTGTTTCTTAATATACTTGTTTTGCTCAGCATGTGAACATACACGTTGTACGGTAACATTTGAGTAATGCTTGTGATAGATGTAGTAAAATTGTGTTACATCAATCAATACCTACATAAAAAAAGTACAAATCCATTCTTTTTTTCTTTCATAACTTATATCACTACAGGTCAACTCCCATCAGAAGAGGGACATTTGAAAGGCCTTCGCCAGGAAGATGTGGACCTGGGGGGTCTAAAAGCGGTGAAGCATTCACTGCAGAAAGAGGTGGGAGGACCTACTATGCTGGACCAGGAAGTCAGCAGAAGTCCAGCTCGGGCAGTCCTCCCAATGTGGGAAGCATATGAGCCACACCATGAGTCCCCTAATGGCCCGTATTCTTGCGGTGGTGATCCAGCGCAATATTAGCCAACAACATTCATACACCATATACTCACTTGGGCCCATACATTCACACTACACTAATACTTACGCTGGGTGTCAGATGTACTCTTTTATCAAAGTCCCTGCTACCAATTACCTTCTGATTGAAGAGTAATAACTTACCAATGGATCCTTTGCTAATTGGGAAGTTTAATATGAGTGACATTCATTATAGTACATAATCCTGAAATAATCACAGAGTCAGGAAGTTTTAAAATTGTTTATCTAAAGTTTTAGCAGAGTAAAATACAGAAAACACGGTACTTGATTGAAATACCCAAGAAAAAGCATAGAAATGATTTTGCTAATAAATGACGGTGTTTAAGGAAGAGGAGAAGATAGAGACAGCAGCGCAACTAAAGGTTGCAGTATAGTTACCTAAATGCGAGAACCAAGCCCCTTGGCCAAGGAGTTGGAAAAGATAGGACCCAGGAAGGATGAAGAGCAAAGACTTCTTCCAGGATCAGGACAGGACCGGTGACCTCTCTACAACGACGCTTGCGCCGTTCCCCTCTCTGATACTCGATTTCTCTCGATTCTCCCGACTAATGGCCTCCGCCGCCCCCTCCTCAGGACCTCTTCCGGACAGGAATTCAGTCAGCAACCGATCAGCTGGGCAGTCTGGAGTTGAGAGCGCTCTGGCAGTATGGACGCCTGTTCTTCGTGAACGCATGCTCTGACTAATTTACTAATGCTATATTCTATTATACCCTTCTACGCCCATGTACCTCCCCTTAATGTTGCTAAAATATGGGACCACTACTTCTGATTGGACAGCGACAGGGGGTGGATTCTCGCACCATATCGATTTGGCCTAAATTGTAAAGCCTATTGTCTTTACGTTCCCGCCCCTTCAAATTAATACATTCGCTTTATTTCCCACCCGTCTCACGACAAATGTTATACATTTTACAGGGGAAAAGTAACAATTTGTCCGCCGGAAACATTGAGTACATCATCTTCGGCCAATAGGTCGTGGCCTTGGGAGAGGTCCAAGTTGACTTCACTTGGCAGGCATACAGGACACATGCGCAGAACCCTCTGTCTCTCGAGTTTCAAGACACCAACCCAGGCCCAAGTTTACGAATTACTAAAAGTGTAAGAAGAAAATATTAAAATCACAAATAAAAAGTTTCACTGTATACCCACTTTCCCTACTCTATTCCCATTTAATCATAATACTATCCTGCATTAGTAGCGTTAAGAAAACGACAATTTAATATTGACATGAGAGCAAGCTTAAGCATGTGAAAACATTTAGCGGCCATTTTAATGCACACTGCGCAGAAGCAGAAGTTTCCTACCAAGCAAAGAAAGACGTCACACCATGTGATCAGGTTGCGACATGCGCAATGAAGTCCCGCGCTTTTAGCGGCCATCTTGGTTTATAGACAAGCGTTATTCATTAGTAAAACACATAGGCAAGCGTCTATCCCTTTTGTGTTTGTGAATGCAAAGATTAGTATTGACAGTACAAGTTTAATAAATTAATACTATGAGGAGGATTGCATACAAGCAAGTTTCATTTTTGAAACCTTGCTCCATCAATCCCCTCTCTGATGGCGTTTCTGAGCCATCAAAATACTACCCTCAATCAGATGCCAACTTCTAGCAAATCGTTTCATTCTCATTTTTACTTTTTCTATTCTTACAGTCTCCTTTTAATTTCTTGTATAAATCAATTCTCCATTCTTCTAGTTCGATTTCATCTAGTTTTCTCTTCTTTCCTTTTCCTGTCACTTTATATGTTCCATTCTTTCTACAGCATTTGCACCATATTGTTATTGCTAAAATTATTATTGCTATCCCTGCTAAGGGTACTAATATTTGACCTATAAGTCCTTTCCCTATATTAGCAAACCAGGTTCCAATTGACGAGATACTGTTTGTCAATCTTTCCCATACACTATCAACTTCCAGTGGTTTAAGTTCTTTCTCAAGTTTAGTTATGTTCTGAATATACGTTCCAATTTCTGCACTCTTATCAGCAATATAAGTGCAACAATGTTTCGTCTTCAATAATTTACAGACTCCTCCCTCTTTTGCCAATAGAATGTCAAGAGCAAGTCGATTTTGCATCACCATAGATCTAATCGCAACCATCTCCGTATTAATCATTAGAAAACCTCCAGCAGTATCCGTTGATAAACGATCAACCACTGTAGACAATTTGCATATTTTCCTTGAGTTCAGAATTATTCCCACTGAAGGTATCAATGCACCAAATATATCACCTACAATTTCTGAAAAACTACGTATTAATTCGCTATTGTTTTCATTGCTTCCAGTGTTTCTTTTTACGTGATATATCTTTGGAAAAACTATTACAAAATAACAACTTCCATACCATCTTGCAGGAAGCCTAAAGTAAGCCTTATTCCCGCATACATAATAAATTCCAGGAAAAACTGAATCTGTTCCTCCTTTGAGTCCCCAACCTCAAAGAATTAAAAAATTGTGTTCACATTCACTGGTACCAATGAAAACATTGTTATAATCAGTCTTTAACCTATGAAGACAAATTTTCCCTTTCTTTACAAAATCCAGAGCCATTGCAGCTTGAGCTTTACCAGGTGTATAACTCCCTTCCTTCTCCGCCCAAGGTGGCAACTGAGCCTTATGCTCTGAAGCTTTCTTTTGAAAATCATGTCTTCTATCTTCTACTAAATTCAAAAATATCTTTTCTTCTTCTAGTAAAGAACATGTTAGATTGTGTCTATGAGCATGTGTTATGTCTATCGATTTCATTGTTAAGAAAAACTCTCCCATAAAATGTGCGTCTTGACTACTAAGCACTGGGTTCATACTCTTGCGAATCGGTACCTCAGAAAATATCACATCTAAGTTTGAATAATAATACTGTAGCCTACCTGTTCTATAAAATAAACTTGTTAATACACTACATGAGATGCCATATGTCAGTGGTAAATGATGGTATGTTAATCCTTCCGCTACTGATTCAGGTAACTTCATACAGACATAACAATTACTAACTTCCATTGTGTCTACATACTGAAACAATAACTTTGTGAAAACTTTTAAACTAGTGTCGTTATCAGCTATTTCATGATGAATTTCTGCCTCATCTTCTGCCATTAATTCTACTCTACTGCCCTTCATGTTTGCTGTCCTCCCTTTAGTTTCATTATTTATCTTCTTATCTATTATCATAAGGTAAGGAACTGCTATAATCAGGACTAACCATACTATAAGCACCATTACTAGACTACATATGCATATTGCACAGCATCTTCTACAACATTTCTGTTTTGGTCTCCCAGTAACTCTATCATCAGGCATTTTTCGACAAGGAAGATTTCTCTTCTTATCTCTTCTTCTTTTCTTTAGATGATTCTTTTGTTTAGTCAGGGTGGTCTTGTTTCTTCTTCGTATGTTAGTTCTGCACTTGTTCCTTCGCCACCACTGTCACTTGACTCTGAGCTTTCAAAATCTTCAAGAATGATATAAGTCCAGTCAGGACCCTTGAATTTGTTATTCACAAGTCTCAGGGGCCGATTCCGATCTCGGTCGGAGGCGCACTCAATACCATTCGGTCGGGAAAAAAGCCATGCGAAAGCCTGTTTCCCGACCGATCCGTACAGCACACCGAACGAGCAAGTACGATGCGCACAACAGCAAAGAATCCCGGCCGAGCCGTACTCACCCAAACCAGGTCCTGTTCTCCGACCGAGGCGAATCCGGAAACGCCGAATCGAGTGGCACGGAAGGAAAAATGCAGCCCCGTCCGGCCGGACAAGTACGATGCGCTTTCCGTACGCGCCGAACCCGTCGCTACGCACGGCACGTCAAAGCATCCGGGAGAGGCGCACATAAGCTCCGATTCGCGCCACAACACAATCCACGGCTCCGAGACGAACACGGCAGCGACGAGGACGACGCGAAGCGGCGTGGACGAGGCGAGCGACGAGGACGAGGCGAAGCGGCGAGGACGACGCGAAGCAACGAGAAGGACGAACGACACGAACCAACCATGAATCCCTTCGTCCCGATCATACCAATATTCTACATTTACTACCGGAACAGGCACGGACGCGTACGGCGCAGAAGGTAAGCCAGACACCAACCACAAAACACATACAACACGTACACGACACATCACACACACACACAGGGATGCAGAATATACTTACACCAGCAACAGCAGCACCATAGGGGCGGGATGCCCATCACCAATGCCACATATGCACACAGGGGCCTGAATGCGCACCACCACCCCTACCCAGGGGTGGCATGATGCCTACCACCACTACCACCCTTACCCAGGGGGGCAGGATGCCTACCACTACTACCACCCTTAGCCAGGGGGCAGGATGCTTACCACTACTACCACCCTCAGCCAGGGGGGCAGGATGCCTACCACTACTACCACCCTCACCCAGGGGGGCAGGATGCCCACCACTACTACCACCCTCACCCAGGGGGGCAGGATGCCTACCACTAGTACCACCCTCACCCAGGGGGGCAGGATGCCTACCACTACTACCACCCTCACCCAGGGGGGCAGGATGCCTACCACTACTACCACCCTCACCTAGGGGGGCTGGATGCCTACCACTACTACCACCCTCACCCAGGGGGCAGGATGCCCACCACTACTACCACCCTCACCCAGGGGGGCAGGATGCCTACCACTAGTACCACCCTCACCCAGGGGGGCAGGATGCCTACCACTAGTACCACCCTCTCCCAGGGGGGCAGGATGCCTACCACTACTACCACCCTTAGCCAGGGGGCAGGATGCTTACCACTACTACCACCCTCACCCAGGGGGGCAGGATGCCTACCACTACTACCACCCTCAGCCAGGGGGGCAGGATGCCTACCACTACTACCACCCTCACCCAGGGGGGCAGGATGCCTACCACTACTACCACCCTCACCCAGGGGGGCAGGATGCCTACCACTACTACCATCCTCACCCAGGGGGGCAGGATGCCTACCACTACTACCACCCTCACCCAGGGGGGCAGGATGCCTACCACTACTACCACCCTCACCCAGAGGGGGCAGGATGCCTACCACTACTACCACCCTTAGCCAGGGGGCAGGATGCTTACCACTACTACCACCCTTAGCCAGGGGGCAGGATGCTTACCACTACTACCACCCTCACCCAGGGGGCAGGATGCCTACCACTACTACCACCCTTAGCCAGGGGGCAGGATGCTTACCACTACTACCACCCTTAGCCAGGGGGCAGGATGCTTACCACTACTACCACCCTCAGCCAGGGGGGGCAGGATGCCTACCACTACTACCACCCTTAGCCAGGGGGCAGGATGCTTACCACTACTACCACCCTCACCCAGGGGGGCAGGATGCCTACCACTACTACCACCCTTAGCCAGGGGGCAGGATGCTTACCACTACTACCACCCTCAGCCAGGGGGGCAGGATGCCTACCACTACTACCACCCTCACCCAGGGGGCAGGATGCCCACCACTACTACCACCCTCACCCAGGGGGGCAGGATGCCTACCACTACTACCACCCTCACCCAGGGGGGCAGGATGCCCACCACTACTACCACCCTCACCCAGGGGGGCAGGATGCCTACCACTAGTACCACCCTCACCCAGGGGGGCAGGATGCCTACCACTACTACCACCCTCACCCAGGGGGGCAGGATGCCTACCACTACTACCACCCTCACCCAGGGGGGCTGGATGCCTACCACTACTACCACCCTCACCCAGGGGGCAGGATGCCCACCACTACTACCACCCTCACCCAGGGGGGCAGGATGCCCACCACTACTACCACTCTCACCCAGGGGGGCAGGATGCCTACCACTAGTACCACCCTCACCCAGGGGGGCAGGATGCCTACCACTACTTCCACCCTCACCCAGGGGGGCAGGATGCCTACCACTACTACCACCCTCACCCAGGGGGGCTGGATGCCTACCACTACTACCACCCTCACCCAGGGGGGCAGGATGCCTACCACTACTACCACCCTTAGCCAGGGGGCAGGATGCTTACCACTACTACCACCCTTAGCCAGGGGGCAGGATGCTTACCCCTACTACCACCCTCACCCAGGGGGGCAGGATGCCTACCACTACTACCACCCTTAGCCAGGGGGCAGGATGCTTACCACTACTACCACCCTTAGCCAGGGGGGCAGGATTCTTACCACTACTACCACCCTCAGCCAGGGGGGGCAGGATGCCTACCACTACTACCACCCTTAGCCAGGGGGCAGGATGCTTACCACTACTACCACCCTTAGCCAGGGGGCAGGATGATTACCACTACTACCACCCTCAGCCAGGGGGGCAGGATGCCTACCACTACTACCACCCTTAGCCAGGGGGCAGGATGCTTACCACTACTACCACCCTCACCCAGGGGGGCAGGATGCCTACCACTACTACCACCCTTAGCCAGGGGGGCAGGATGCTTACCACTACTACCACCCTCAGCCAGGGGGGGCAGGATGCCTACCACTACTACCACCCTCACCCAGGGGGGCAGGATGCCCACCACTACTACCACCCTCACCCAGGGGGGCAGGATGCCTACCACTACTACCACCCTCACCCAGGGGGGCAGGATGCCCACCACTACTACCACCCTCACCCAGGGGGGCAGGATGCCTACCACTACTACCACCCTCACCCAGGGGGGCAGGATGCCTACCACTACTACCACCCTCACCCAGGGGGGCTGGATGCCTACCACTACTACCACCCTCACCCAGGGGGGCAGGATGCCCACCACTACTACCACCCTCACCCAGGGGGAGCAGGATGCCTACCACTACTACCACCCTTAGCCAGGGGGGCAGGATGCCTACCACTACTACCACCCTCACCCAGGGGGGCAGGATGCCCACCACTACTACCACCCTCACCCAGGGGGGCAGGATGCCTACCACTACTACCACCCTTAGCCAGGGGGCAGGATGCTTACCACTACTACCACCCTCAGCCAGGGGGGCAGGATGCCTACCACTACTACCACCCTCACCCAGGGGGGCAGGATGCCTACCACTACTACCACCCTTAGCCAGGGGGCAGGATGCTTACCACTACTACCACCCTTAGCCAGGGGGCAGGATGCTTACCACTACTACCACCCTCAGCCAGGGGGGCAGGATGCCTACCACTACTACCACCCTTAGCCAGGGGGGCAGGATGCTTACCACTACTACCACCCTTAGCCAGGGGGGCAGGATGCTTACCACTACTACCACCCTCACCCAGGGGGGGCAGGATGCCTACCACCCTCACCCAGGGGGGGCTGGATGCCTACCACCACTACCACCCCCACCCATAGGATGGACAATGCATGACACAACCAGCACACCACAACCTAGGGAATGCAAGAAGAAGACATCCCCCCAACACCATGACAAGCGTGTGTAGACTGTGTCAAATGCCTACAACACCGAACATGACTTCTAACATACAATGTGACCCCTAGCACATGTGCCACACAAATATGTGTGTGGCACACACAACGCAAGCAGGCCATGACCATTGTGGCAATGGGGTCCAAACCCCCATCATCACAGTGACCAAAAGGCAAGTGTGGGGTCCATAGCTGCAGCACATTTTGAACATTGTGGCAATGGGGTCCAAACCCCCATCATCACAGTGACCAAAAGGCAAGTGTGGGGTCCATAGCTGCAGCACATCTTGAACATTGTGGCAATGGGGTCCAAACCCCCATCATCACAGTGACCAAAAGGCAAGTGTGGGGTCCATAGCTGCAGCACATTTTGAACATTGTGGCAATGGGGTCCAAACCCCCATCATCACAGTGACCAAAAGGCAAGTGTTGACAAAGTAAGAGGTGCAACTGCCAAACTGCATGGATGATTCCTGGTCACAGAACAACAAACACATCAGTGGCAAAGTAGTGTATGTGTCCCATTGCAACATAAATTGGGGGAGCCAAATCCTGCAATGCAAATAAGACATAACTTTGGCCATGTGCAGACAAACAACACCCATGGGGGCTGACACCGTCAACAATCATCAATGACACAATGACAGAAGTGACCATCCGAATGCAGACCCACATATTTGCACCAATGGGCACACACATGCAGATACCCTGTGGAGACTGCAGATGTGAGGCGAACAGATACCATACCATGGCAGCAATGGGACACACAATCAACAATTAGCACCAAATGAGGGCTCCCGTCCCATCAGCCTGGTCATGGAAGTGCCAACGGAATCATCAGCACAGATCCAACACACTTGTATAGCAATGTTGCACTGACAACACAGATGAGTCCTTCCCCATTGATGCCCAAACCTGCATGTTCACTGGAGATGGCCACACGGTCAGGGAAGTAGACGAATAGAACAATGGCAGGCACAACAGATGTGCAGGGGTGGAAGCCACAGATGTGAAGTTGCCAATCTAAGTAGGAAATCTCATTGCCAAATACTGAACACATGACACCCTCAGATGCTGCTATGGATGACATGGATACACCACAGGATAGGACACATACCCCCTGGACCACATGGGTTCCTGCACAGTAACACTTCATTATCATGAGACCAAATATCACCATCACTGCAGCAAGGGCATTGTTAGCATCATCAACATCATGTACTTCAGAAGCAAAAGCACTAGAGAACAGAAAGTTGCTTTATTCAGCATATGTGGCATTAAAAGTAGAAGTCCGGTAGAACATAAACAAAGGCCAATGGCCAGTCCATCAACAAAGTCACAAGTGGGTGACAGTGGCAGATGCCACCCTACACATGCCTGCACAAAACCAGGGACAATCCACTAGGAGGGGCAACCGGGGGGGTAGGCCAGGCACCGCAGGGACAGGATCAGGGCTCACCAGGAGGAAGCAGGGAAGGGGTGGTGGGTGCTGGAGAGCCACTGACAACTGCAGTGGAGGTGTCTGACATGGTGTGTGCCGGCACAACTGGGGGGCATGGCTCAGATGTTGTGGGTGCCGGCACGACTGCAGTGGACCCTGCAGATGGAGTGGACAGGTCCGCCACTGCAGTGCCCAAGTCAGACAGGGTGGTAGTGGACTCCACTGCAGTGCCTACCACCAGGGGAGGAGAATGGGGAACAGGAAAGGTGGGCTGGACAGAGGGGGAGGACACCCTCACCACATCAGTGGCACAGACAAGCGCAGCGGGGGGTGTGGTGCCGGGAGAGCAAGTGGCAGGGGGAGAAGGCCGGAGCCTCTTGGGGATGGTATATCTGTGGGTGGGGGAACCTGGGGCAGGGTGTGGTGGGGGCACCTGTGGAGTGGGGGCCTGAGGGATGGAGGAAGGTGACCTGGTGCTTGAGCTGCAGGGCGGCGGCGGGGTCTTGCTCTTACCACTCCGGGGGGACTTGCGGGTGGGGGCCTCAGTCTGTCTGCGCCTGGGGGAGGGTGTCCGGGGGCGAGGGGCACTCTGCTCCGTGTGGGGGGCTTCCTCTTCCCCCTGGATGCTGGGGCAGCTGGATCGGAGGGGAAGAGGCCGAGGTCACTGAGGAAGAGGCGCTGGGTCTTTGGGGTTGCAGGTGAGGCAAGGGAGGGTGCTTTGGAGGGAGAGGCAACTGAGGACTGTGCAGTGCCCGTGGATGCGTGTGTGTGTACCAGGGCCCCATCCCCTGTGAGTCTGGTTTCAGTCCCCTGACTGTGCGTGCGTGTGCGTTTAGTTTGTGGCGTGTGTGTCTGTGTGCTGGATGTGTGTGTGCTGGTGTGTGCCTGTGCCGGTGTGTGTGTGCTTGGGACGGGCAAGGTGCTGGGGAGTGTGGATGGAGCAGAGGCAGGAGGGATGAGGGACTGTCTGAGGAGGGACACTGCTGCCGTCAGGGAGGAGTCCATGGACCTGTTGCCCCTCTGTAGGTCAGACATGCCCGATGAGATGCCCTCCATGAACGACACCAGCTGAGTCAACAGTGCGGTGTGCCCATGGAGGACACTCAGCATGGCTGTCTGCCCTACATGGAGCTGGCGAAGGAGGTACACAGACTCCTCACTCAGGGCATCAGGGGACACAGGGGCAGGGGGTGCGGTGCCTGGGCCAAAGGAGACACGCTCCCGAACATGGGAGCCTCCACGGACCTTGGGAATGGGAGCCGATGGGAGGGCGGTGGTGGTGCTGGTGGTGGCGGGGACAGCAACACTAGCTGGGGTGTGGTGGCTGCTGACACCCGCCTCCACAAGGGAGTCATCCTCCGAGTTGCTCTGGTCCTCAGCTGAGGTGGATGGTGCTGAGGATTCCTCGGTGTGGCTCCCCTCGCCCTCCGTGCCACTGGGTCCCTCCG
Source organism: Calotriton arnoldi (assembly GCA_963921515.1). Lineage (NCBI taxonomy): Eukaryota > Metazoa > Chordata > Amphibia > Caudata > Salamandridae > Calotriton > Calotriton arnoldi. The sequence continues at coordinate 23,297 of CAWUFW010008490.1, read as the reverse complement.
ACCACTCCTCGGCTGCTGACCCAGTCTGGCTCTCTGGCTCCTCCTGGTCCGTGGAGCTGTCCCCTTCCGTGGCCGTGGATGTATCTGCAAACAATGGGGAAACAGACAGACATCAGTCACCTGCACCAAACGCACACACCACTGTGAGCACAGCACATCACAGAGCAAGCCCTGGCATCATTAGTTGTACATTGCTAAAAGTGCCCTAACTGAACAGGAGAAGCCAATTGTCAGTCTGATGCCAAGCATGGCACTCACATCCCACATGGCCTTGCACCCATCTGTCTGGTGTCTGTTGGATTGCAACACCCCAGTGTGGACACATGCACCAAGTACACAGTAGTTGGACAGTGCAGAGGACACGGTGTGGACACATCACAGCTCTTGCCACTGAGTGAGTACAGGTTTCCGGATGAAAGGGATGCCCAGAGTCAAATAGGAAATGCATGTGATGCATACCAGCGACAGACACCATGATGCACCCATGTCCTGATAGCCAGAGCCACTATGGTGTGCATGTAGCACATGTCACTCCCCTGCAGGACCACAAATAAGTTGACACATGCCATGGCAGAGGCATGACTGCTAAGTCATAAATCACTGTCTCAGTGATGTATGACTTGGCAGCCAGACAACAACACTATGCACTGTGTCACAATAGTAGGTCATGGGGAATGCAAGTCCTGGAGCTGCACAAGTGCACATGTACATCCCCCACACAACACATCATCTCAACCCTCATCTGTCCAGGTCACACCTATTGGACATATGGGAGACCTGTGACACTACCCTCTGAACCTGAGCCCCTCACAATTTGCTGTGAATGGGGAACAGCTGCCTGAACATCACATTCGCATACCCCAGTCTGCACGGGCAGCTGATCAAACACCTATGTGACACACAAGTATCGTCTCCTATGGTCACATCTCCAGGGGCATGCTGAGCCCCTACCAAGAAACACCCCAGCAGTCCTGGCAACTAATCCACAGCACACTGACACAGAGGCAGACACCGGAGGGGTCAAATCACTGTGCACAATGTGTCAGCTGATACACGGGAGTGGGAGTACAGAGTGCATTGCATGGCCTGGAGTAGGCATGACTGTCCTGCTCCACATGAATGAGGGATGTGCCCTGGACAGTGGATAGCTGGCTATGTATGTGTGACACACGTAATCTGCACACTCCTGGGGCACAAACATTGTTCCCACCCACTGCATGGGCGTGTGCCACATACCCCAGGCACATGTGGTGGCTCAGCTCAGCAAGTGGACCGCATATCAAAGCAACACGCAGATCACATGTCCAAACCCAGGCGTTGTGTGAACAATGGACCCACCCATGATGCCCACAACAGAGTTAGGGAAACAGATGCTGTCCCCCACCTTTAGTGAAGCAAACTGCAAGGACACAGTCCCAAGTGACACAATTCCCTGAATGTAAGGGCCACACCTGGGTATCAGATGAGCAGTGGGCAGTGCACAATAGAGGGACATGGCTCCTGGACAACATGACTGCTGCACTGTGGCAGTTGAACCAGGCCAGAGGAGGGCACAAAGCATGTAATATAGAGTTCACAGTGCAGTCTTTGACTCACCCCCTCCTTGCTGCTGTCTGGCCTTCAGCTGCCCATCCAGGTCTGGAAAGACCACCGCCAGGATCTGGAGCATGTGGGGGGTCAGGGTCCGTGTTCCGCCCCTCCTGCGAGGAGGCGACAGCTTCAGCTGGACCCGTGCAATCCTCCGGGTCCAGCCCCGAAGGTCCTGCCACCTCTTCTGGCAGTTGCGGATCCGGCGCTTGTAGACCCCCACGGACCGGACAGCTCGGACGATGTCCTTCCAGATTTCCTGCTTCCGATGGGCATTAACCTGTCAGGATGACAAAGTGAAAAGGCCATTACCACACATGCAACATATCCGTGCATGACACAGTTGTAAATACATGTCTCAATCACAGGGGCACATGATGTACACAGGCAGTGCAAAGCTGACCATGGACAGTTTGCCAGACGTCACTACATGGTATCATTGCATGGGAAGTAAAACCATGTTCAAATGCACTGTCACTGCACCATACCTGTCCAGTGCAAGTCACTACACACTATGGGGGGTGACAACAACTCAGTGAGCCTGCTAGCCAGTGGCGTGCAGACTTCCAGCCTTGCCAGTCACACAAAATGCACATTCAGAAAGGCAGTGCACAGAACACTCACCTGCTCCCCTGGTGTCCCATACAGCTTGCTGTACTGTGGAAGTAGGCTGTCCAGCAGGGCCTGGTTCTCTTCAAGGCTGAAGGCTGGGGCTCTCTCCACAGTACGTGCCATTGCAGGGTCCAGAGGGGCAGAGACAGCAGCAGTGCAGTGGCAGATGTCGTCCTGGAGCATGTAGTGCAGGCAAGTGGGCTCTCAGGGGAACAGCCAGCAATATATATGTGCTGGAGAGGCAGATACTGTCCCTTGTGTCCAAAGTGATAGGTCCAAGTCGTTTGCATCTTCTGAATCTGGCCAATCCATGGAATAGCAGCACCAAAACACGCCCACAGCATCCTTCAAATCTTCAACTTCATGACATACATGATTTTGCAACATTGTTGTGGGTGACCAACTGATTTTCCAGCAACCGACTCGTTCGAAATTCGAAAACGCGTCCGTTGCCAGGCAAGCCCATTGTCAATGGGTGCGCACCGATCGGTCCATTGCGGTACAACGCGTACAGGGGTACAACGCGTACCCGCACACATTGAAAGCAATGGGCCGGCCGGAGGCACCGATCGGTCCATTGCGGTACAACGCGCACAGGGGTACAACGCGTACCCGCACACATTGAAAGCAATGGGCCGGCCGGAGGCACCGATCGGTCCACTGCAGTACAACGCGCACAGGGGTACAACGCGTACCCGCACACATTGAATGCAATGGGCCGGCCGGAGGCACCGATCGGTCCATTGCAGTACAACGCGCACAGGGGTACAACGCGTACCCGCACACATTGAATGCAATGGGCCGGCCGGAGGCACCGATCGGTCCATTGCAGTACAACGCGCACAGGGGTACAACGCGTACCCGCACACATTGAAAGCAATGGGCCGGCCGGAGGCACCGATCGGTCCATTGCAGTTCAACGCGCACAGGGGTACAACGCGTACCCGCACACATTGAAAGCAATGGGCCGGCCGGAGGCACCGATCGGTCCATTGCGGTACAACGCGCACAGGGGTACAACGCGTACCCGACACATTGAATGCAATGGGCCGGCCGGAGGCACCGATCGGTCCATTGCGGTACAACGCATCACTGTACATGTGACTGGCATATGTCAGCATGCCTGTCTCAGATGGACATATGCCAGCCACAGATAGCTCCCAGGGAGTGAGGGGCACACCTACATCACGACAGCCTGTCCAAACCTTATCATAAGGCATGTAAGGCTGCATTTCCTATTGTGTGTATGTTGGTGTACATGTTGTCCTGTGGGTGTCACCTGTGGGCAGCCACCCCCAGGCTGTGCACGTGTTCATGGGGACAGGATCCTGGGTGTTACGTGTACGTGACCACTGTGATGTGCAACTGTTCATATCTGTGCATGTGCCATGGTCACATTTCACAGTGGTGTATGTGTATGTCATGTCACATACCCCGTGAGTCCCATGTGGGACGGTATGTTTGAGCCAGGGTGTCCCAGTGGCACAATAGTGATGGTCCTCCACAGTCTTTGTGCATGTAGTGTTTACAATGTCTCTGATTTCATGTGCACAATGGGAGACAGTCTCCACATCCACGTTGTGTGTGCATGGACTCTGATGTTGTGCGTGTGTGTCACAGACGTCCATGTCTGTCCTGCCGTGGCAAGTGGGGCCACTACCTGTGGGTGTCATGGTTGTTTTGCTGTGGTGTATACATGATACTCCATGTAATGCCAGTGTCCATGTGGCATTACAGGGTCCCTGGGAATGTACCTGTCATTGAGCTGTGGTGCCTGGGGCACATCTGTCCTCACATGTCACTGTGGGGGTTATTGTGACACGGCAGCAGGAGATGGGAACTGTGACACGGCCTCATGATATCCAATGGGCCAACCTGGGACAAATTGATGCCACCTGTTGGACCGTGTTGACAGATGTTGGCCATGTATGTACCATACATGTCCTTCCGGTACTGCACACTTCATGTAGTTGTGCCTCATAATGATGTATGTTGGGATCTTGAGTGTGTTCAATGCCGCATATGTGGGGTGACTGACAATCTTGCTTACTTCTCCTCTGCACTGCAGGGCTCCTGCTGTCCATCGGCCATTCCCAGACCTGGCAACGATGGTGGAACGGGACAGCATCCGACGGTACCGCTTCACCAGGCAGCTGATTGAGGATTTGGCAGTGCAGTTGTCCCCACATTTGCAGCCTGGCCGGCCGTATCCTACAGCGCTGACCCCCAAGGTGAAGGTGATGGCAGCCCTACACTTCTTTGCCACTGGTACCTTCCAACATACTGTGGCGACTGCTGGTGGGATGTCACAGACCATGTTCAGCCGTGTGCTCCGCGATGTTTTGGCGGCAATGTTGCTCTTCCTGAACCGGTACATCTATTTCCCTAGACTGCGACGACTCACTGACGTGAAGAGTGACTTTTATGCCCTGGGGAGGATGCCGCATGTAATTGGCTCCATTGATGGGACACATGTGGCTTTGGTACCACCACAGGCCCAGGAGCAGGCCTACAGGAACTGCAAGCACTACCACTCGGTCAATGCACTGGTGGTGTGTCTTGCAGACATGACCATCACACACGTGTGTGCCCGTTTCCCTGGTTCAGCACACGATGCCTTTGTGATGAGGAGTAGTCGCATCCCCAGGATGATGGCACAGATGCAGAACCAGCGTGCCTGGCTTGTCGGTGTGTACTGACTTTGTGCCATTGTGTGTGATCTGATCTGTAGTATTCCGCCCACTTTTCCAAGTCAGCTAATGTGCACTTGTCTGTCCGTAGGTGACTCGGGATACCCCAACATGCCGTGGTTGCTGACACCCCTCAGGAACCCTGTGACACCTGCCCAGATGCGCTACAATGAGGCACATGGTCGGACCAGGAGAGTGATTGAGCGGACCTTTGGTCTCCTGAAGAGCCGCTTCCGCTGCCTGGACAAGACCGGAGGGTCCCTCCCATATGCCCCTGCGAAAGTGTGCAAGATTATCATCGTCTGCTGCATGCTCCACAACCTGGCAGTGCGGAAGGAGTTGCCTCTCATCCAGGATGACAATGACCAACATCCGCCACCTGTGGAGGATCCTGGCCTGGACCACGATGCCAGTGACGATGATGATGATGATGGTGATGTCCGCACACAGCTCATCACCAACTTCTTTAGCTGAATGTGAGTATCCTGAGGTGTCATGTCAATGATGTGAGTTGGCATGATGTGTGGGTGGTGCTCTGGTGCTGTTGGAGCGTGTCCATGGGCTACTTGACTGGATGTGTGTTGCGATGTGTGGTGACAGGTGGGCTGTACTCCCCAACAGTGTTGACATGCTAACTTGGTTCTGGGTGGGTATCTTGTAACATGTATTGTGCATGAGTTTTGCTGTTCTGTCCTGTACTCCATTGCTTTTGACTGTGTGTCATTTCTGTCCTTCACAGGGTACTTTCAGATTCGTTTGGTCAACTGTGTCCACCGACGACGTGATTGCACATCCAGGCTGGTAGCTGTTGTGTCCCTACAGGTGATGTGCGCCACACCCATGGACTTCCTTCCGTCTACAGTTGTTGACTGTGTGCCCGCTGCCAGGTGGGGTTACCTTGCATCTGTAGTGGTTACGGCATGTTGCAACTGTGTAATAAACCTGTGCTTCACTTTGTGATGTGCGTTGTCTGTGGTCACACATTTGACTGCCATTTGCTTACTGCACCTGTGGGCTACTTGACTACAACTGGGAATGGGTGTGGTGTCTGTGCATTGCACCGTCTTCCCTGGCAACATCAGTGTAGGCAATGAGTCAGATGGCCTAGGTGTGTATGTGTCGTGTAGCCCTGGTGGTGTGTCTCCCTCATGTGTGTCACGTTGCCTGTACTCACATGCCTGTGTTGTCCTTGCTGTTGCAGTTTGCATACACAGTGTAATTTTGCAGTTCATCATCCCCATAACAGCACCCACGTTGGAATCACGACAGAGGCAAGTATGGTGTATTAGTGTGTTTATTGTGATACATTTGTGTTAATAGTGCATAGGATGGGTTGTGCTGTACATAAATCTTGCAATCCCAAGTTCCTAGGTGAATTGAAAGTCCGGGTAGACAGGATCCCCAGTATCGGGGCCACAGTTGTCTGACACATTGGTCCAACTTGTACTCCCCATGCAATGTGTGGGAGTAGTGTTGCCGTCAACAGGGTGAACAGTCTGTGCACAAAGGCGAACATCCAGAACAGGTTCAGGCTTCCTGGGAGTTGCGCTTGGCCATCGGCCTCTCACTTTTCCCTCCTCGGACGACCCCTCTTCTTGGGGGGGGCCCTCAAGTGCAGGCTGCTGCGGTGCAGGGGACTCTCCGCCAGAGTCCTCCTCCCTCCCTGTGGCAGTTGCAGTTTGTTCGGCACCAGATGTTGTTGGCACACAGGGAGGTGTGGACTGGTTGCTGTTCATCTGGCGGAGGCATTGTAAAATGTCCCTGTGCACCGCCGTCATCTCATGCAGTGCATCCCACTTGGACTCCACGCGGGACATGTGTGAGTCCACACGGGACATGTGTGACTCCACGTGGGACATGTGGGAGTCCAAGCGGGCATGATGGGCAGCCTGCTGCTGTTTAATGTCTCTGAGGAGCCCCACTACCTGGCTGAGCTCTCCGGTGCTGGACTGGTACGCATCAGCTATGCGTACCAGTTGTGGGTCATCATGCACACCAGCAACGTCTGCAAGCAGCGACCTCTGTCTCCCACCCCTCCCACCACCCCTGCTGACATGTGCAGTGTGTGCAGTGGCACGCACAGATAACCCTGGTCCACCTTGGGGGTTGGTGGTGGTGGTGTCCATGGCCCCAGGTTGGTCCAGGGTCACTGTGCTGGTGTTGCTCCTTATTCTGTCCATGTCGGCAGGGATGGTATTCGTGGTGACAGTCGTTGTAGGGGTGGGTGCAGGGGTGCAGCTGGTGGTCCTGCTGGTGCTGCAGCTGGTGGTCCTGCTGGTGCTGCATGTTGACTTGCACCGGATGTGCCAGGTTGTTCTTCATCGTCCGAGGAGGACAGAGGCTGTACGACGCCAGTGAGCTCGGCATCCTCTTGAGCCTGGGACTGGGACTCCTCAGCGTCTGCTGCTGTGTCCCCATCATCACCTGTTTTTGGGAGACACAAACAATGTATGTCATGTTTCTGCAGGCATCAATGGTTGACACACATGACAGTTGTGACTGTGCCTCTGGGTGCGGGCCTGTACATTGCATTGTCCTAAGTCGTCACAGTCAGGGGTTGATATTGGTGTGGCACATTGTCCTGCATTATTTGGGCATTTCTATGTATTTTCTGGGGTGTGAACATGGTCTGCATTGGTTGTGTTTGGTTGACAGCCGGCCCTCCTTCCCACCCAGCCAGCCAGCCAGTTATCCCACCATGGAACGTGCTTGCGTTGCAGGGAGTGTAAGTTGTCTCTCAGGATGTCAGTCAGTGGTGTCCTGCTGTTTGTTGGTGCACAGTTGCCAGCAGGGCCTTGTGCTCCCCACAGCAGTAGCCAGTGTCAGCCATCTTGTGAGTCCTTCTCCACTCCCTGTGATGTGAGCATGGTTCAGGGTGGTGTTGATGGGACAGTTGTGGGGGTGACCAATATCAGTGACTACAACTCCCATCATGCTATTGCCTCCACTCCCCTTCCCAGCATGCCCATGCTTCCTTCCTTTTGAATCTGCTTCCCTGTGGGGTGGGCTGGCTGTGCTGACAGGATGGCTGGGAGTGTTGTCCTGGCAGTTGTTTGGCTAAGAGTCCCAAGAGTGTCCCTGTGCTTCACACAACATAACCCAGGGTGGTGGTTCTTTGTGGGATCTTGTGTTAGGATGGGGGCATTGCATTCTACCAGGTGGGTACTGTGGAGTTTGTGTTGGGGTGTGTGTGAGGGGAGGTGCTTGTGACTATGGTTAGTGCTGCAAGTCCTCCTTCCCACCCAGCCAGCCAGCCAGTTATCCCACCATGGAACGTGCTTGCATTGCAGGGAGTGTAAGTTGTCTCTCAGGATGTCAGTCAGTGGTGTCCTGCTGTTTGTTGGTGCACATTTGCCAGCAGGGCCTTGTGCTCCCCACAGCAGTAGCCAGTGTCAGCCATCTTGTGAGTCCTTCTCCACTCCCTGTGATGTGAGCATGGTTCAGGGTGGTGTTGATGGGACAGTTGTGGGGGTGAGCTATGTCTGTGACTACGACTCCCATCATGCCATTGCCTCCACCCCACTTCCCAGCATTCCCATACTTACTTGCTTTTGTGTGGAGTTCAGTGTGTGTGGGTGTGAGAGCAATGGCAAGATGGCTGACAGTGGTGTCCTGCTGTTGGTTGGTGTGCAGTACCCAGCATGCCCTTGTGCTCCCCACGACACAGCAACAGTGTCAGACATCTTTGATGGGCCTTTCCACTCTCTGTGGGATGTGCATGCGTGAGTGTGAGCTTGCTGGGCCATGTGGTGGGGGATGTGGAGCTGTGACTACGACTCCCATCATGCTATTGCCTCCTCCCCCTTCCCAGCATGCCCATGCTTCCTTCCTTTTGACTCTGCTTCCTGTGGGGTGGGCTGGCTGTGCTGACAGGATGGCTGGGAGTGTTGTCCTGGCAGTTGTTTGGCTAAGAGTCCCAAGAGTGTCCCTGTGCTTCACACAACATAACCCAGGGTGGTGGTTCTTTGTGGGATCTTGTGTTAGGATGGAGGGCATTGCATTCTACCAGGTGGGTACTGTGGAGTTTGTGTTGGGGGGTGTGTGAGGGGAGGTGCTTGTGACTATAGTCAGTGCTGCAAGTCCCCCTTCCCACCCAGACAGCCAGATATCCCACCATGGAACGTGCTTGCATTGCAGGGAGTGTAAGTTGTCTCTCAGGATGTCAGTCAGTGGTGTCCTGCTGTTTGTTGGTGCACAGTTGCCAGCAGGGCCTTGTGCTCCCCACAGCAGTAGCCAGTGTCAGCCATCTTGTGAGTCCTTCTCCACTCCCTGTGATGTGAGCATGGTTCAGGGTGGTGTTGATGGGACAGTTGTGGGGGTGACCAATATCAGTGACTACGACTCCCATCATGCTATTGCCTCCACCCCCTTCCCAGCATGCCCATGCTTCCTTCCTTTTGACTCTGCTTCCCTGTGGGGTGGGCTGGCTGTGCTGACAGGATGGCTGGGAGTGTTGTCCTGGCAGTTGTTTGGCTAAGAGTCCCAAGAGTGTCCCTGTGCTTCACACAACATAACCCAGGGTGGTGGTTCTTTGTGGGATCTTGTGTTAGGATGGGGGGCATTGCATTCTACCAGGTGGGTTCTGTGGAGTTTGTGTTGGGGGGTGTGTGAGGGGCGGTGCTTGTGACTATGGTCAGTGCTGCAAGTCCCCCTTCCCACCCAGCTAGCCAGATTTCCCACCATGGAACGTGCTTGCATTGCAGGGAGTGTAAGTTGTCTCTCAGGATGTCAGTCAGTGGTGTCCTGCTGTTTGTTGGTGCACAGTTGCCAGCAGGGCCTTGTGCTCCCCACAGCAGTAGCCAGTGTCAGCCATCTTGTGAGTCCTTCTCCACTCCCTGTGATGTGCGCATGGTTCATGGTGGTGTTGATGGGACAGTTGTGGGGGGGCAATATGTGTGACTGCGACTCCCATGATGCTATTGGCTACACTGACTTGGCCAGCATACACAGAATTCCTTCCTTTGAGTGGTCTTCACTGTGTGTTGGTGTTGTTGTGGTGGCTACATGTGTGGATGTGTTTGTTAGTTCTATTTGTGCCACTGCCTAGCTGTAGTTGTGGTTGTGTTTGTACATGTGTTGGCACAGTTGGATGTGACTTTTTGATGGCATGTGTTGTGTTTATCTGACTGACATACACATTTTGGGATGATTCTGTTCTGGTTGCTGTGTAATTGCTATGAGTGCATGGTTTGACTCTCCCCTTGACAGTGATGTGTGTGTTTTGTGGCAGTATATTGTGTACATTTGTTGTGTACTCACCAGGCTCTGGGATGTCCTCTAGTCCATATACGGTCACTGGCGGAAGGATGGCCCGCACCTTCTCCTCCCAGGGCCTGAGGTATATTGGCTTGGCAGGAGGGCCACTGCCGGTGTATTGGCTGTTGATGTAGTCTTTCTTCAGCATGTCCCGTACCCTCCTGCGCACGTCATACCACCTGTTCTGGATGTCCGTCTTTGTGCGCCGACATGGTGATTGGGCGTTCACCCTGTTGATGATCCTCTCCCACATCTTGGTTTTCTGCGACATGGGGGTCTGTTGGACCAGTGTGCCAAACAGCTGTGGCTCCACCCTGAGGATCTCGTCTACCATGACTTCCAATTCACTATCTAGGAACTTGGGATTCTTCTTGGGGGGCATGGTGATGGGTGGTGATGGTGGGTGATGTGTGTGTTGGTGTGCAGGTGAGGGTGTGTGAGTGTGTGTTTTGCTGGGTGTATGTGAGGTAGGTATTTGTTGGTGTGCTGATGGTGTGTGGCTTGTGTGAGGGATGAGCTGTGGGTGTGTGGTTGCTTTCTCTTGGGTGCTGGCAGTGGAATGGCATTTGCAAAGGCTCATGGTAGTGATTTGTGTCCTTTATATAGGTGGAGTTGTGGGTGTGTCTTTGTTCTCTGTCCCCACCCCCCCAGTATTTATTGGCTTGGTAATTGCTTGTTTGGCCTTTTTTTGGGTGATTTTTCCTTTGTGCTGTTTGTGTATGTTGGAAACGTTCTTGTGACCGAGTCGGACCCTGCATTGGTCTCGTACGGTGTTCTCCGTTTCGTTCACGCTGTGTTTGTGCAGTTTTCTATGCTGCGTACGCGTCGGTCGCAGTGTATTGTGTTGCTTCGGCTCGGTTTTGTATGCGTGTCGGTCGTACGGCTTGTCCTCCGTCCGACTCGCTCGTGGTTTTCGCGCCTTGCATCGTACTTTGCGGTTTGGAGTTCGCGTGTACGTTTCGGTCGGATTTGTTCCGGGTGCGTGTCGGTCGGTTGGATTCGCGTGTTTTTCCGGCCGGATTGCTGCTTTCCGTGCGGCTCGGTCGGTCGACTTTGTTTCGGTACGTGTCGGTCGGATTTTTCGCGCCTTGCATCGTACTTGGCGTGTCGTGCGCCACGGGTACGTGTCGGTCGGTATTTTTTCCGGATCCGAGTCGGTCGGTGCTTTTCCGGCCCGAATGGGAATGGCCCTATGTAGTCTCATGACACTACAGATGCAGCCCCCAAAAATCGTCCGAGACACATTTGCTGAAAGAAGAGACGCCAATGTACTACCCACCTCCGAGGGGATCAGTTTCTTTCACCAAGTTTGGAGCGTGACCTGAATGGAAGGAACTGGCTTATTGATATCTATTGGGACCTGCAGGCTCATGTGGTGGCTCTAGAGACTGTGAGGCACAACAGACCCCATTGCTTTTGATCAGTCTGGGCCAGAATTATACCAAACAAGTGACCAACCCAAAAGAAAACTCCAGATTCACCTCTCTCCTGTACTGATGAGTGTGTGGGCCTTGCATATTGCACAGAGGCAGAGGGCCCAACAGACATGGACTGATATCCCAAACACCAACCTTGTAAGCACTACGTATAGATCAGGGAGCCTGATTGAATTCCCTGATGTCTCTGCAGTACTGTGGGGGTGGGTGCGCCCGTTCTTTGACTGACAGAGAGTAAAGAGAGATGAGTGACACAGCTTGTGGCACTGGTGGGTAATCAGTGGTCAAAGTGAGAGGGATCTCAGGGGCATGACGTACTCATACTTTTTTAATTTTAGAAAAACAGTTCCCCTACTTTCTGTGAAAAGATAGCCATGCTTCATCTGCAGTATAAAGCAGGGAGCCTCCTGTGCTGTGAAACTGAGTGAGGAGCAGATAGCTGAACAAGCCGTCTTTCTTTGCTGAAATAAATGTAAATGTGCACAACTGTAAGAGAGCTACAAGCTAACCTGCGCAGTGTGTGCTTTTAAAAGACAGTTATTACATTTTTTTAATACTTACAGCCTTGATACTACTAAAATCTAGATTTTGGAAGCACTTTTTATCTTAAAACTTTTTGGCACATTTTTTAGCAGCCTATCTTATACGGTGTATAATGCAAGTGTAAAATAATGACTTGCATGTTAACAATGCTTTCTCTCACAGATTCGGACCTTGTATGCCCTAAACATACAGAAGTCAAAATTCTCCACTGCACCAACCAGGATTCAATTCTGTGGCTTGGTGGTGATTTCTATTAAGTATTACAGGTTTCATAATGTATGATAATGCATTTCCCATTGGTTAACATAACTTGAATTTAATTCTCATCTAGGTTGTGTTTTTTATATGTGGTTACCTGAAGGTGAAAGATTGAAAAAAGTTACAGAATATTTTTGTTATTTAGCCACACCTGAGATCACAGCCAAATTTAATGCACTTTAACCATTGTGGGCAATACACTGACAGGGCAGGGTACATTCCTATGATTGATGGCCTTTGAAAAGATAGAGGCCACTGACGGCCCCCTTAGAGCCTTCCCACTGAAATGTACATTAGGGGCATGGTGGCACATACTTAATATACTACCTCACCTTGGTGGAGTTGGGTGAAACTGCCTTCGAACACAATTTAATGTAAGGCAGTGGGTGCTGACGTGAGGGGAAGTGGTGATTGCACTCACAGCGCCTCACCGCCATCCCCTACAGTGGGGGCTTTATGTATTCTAGTGGGAATTCCAGTGCATCCTGCTTACAGATACAATGTAAAACTATGCAGCAACAGTGGGCAAGAATGATGCAAAACAAGGAAAACCTTTGTTTTTGTCCCACTGCCGAGCAAGTAGAGGCACTGAAGATATAGAGGCAAAAGCATTCGTTTGCATATGCACAAGAGCCTCTGCTTAATATGAAACTGGACACACTCACTGCCAGAGCAGAGGAGATAACTATATAGTCTTAAACGCCTGCTGCTCGTCACATTTTTTAGAGAGCTGGACAGAATCAATTTTGGTCCCAATTTTTAAAAAAGGTGACCAACAAGATCCGGGTTGTTATCAGCCTATATCACTGTTAGATTCCCTAGTTAAAGTAGCAGGGGAATAATACTCAATAGACTACAGGATTGGGCCGAAGATAACAGAGTAATTTCGGAATTACAATTTGGCTTCTGCACGGATCTAGGCACCATTGAGCAGACCTTAAATTTAAAAATGTTTGTAGGGAAATACACTAGGGCAAAGCAGGGTAAGCTGTACCTAGCATTTGTAGATCTTCCGGCAGCTTTCAACTGCATAATACATGATAAATTATGGAGAATTCTGGAGGAGTTAGGTGTGGACCCTCCGTTAATAAATTTTTAAGGCAACTTTATAGTGATGCAAAGGCTAGGGTGTGGTATGGGGCTGGTGGGAATGCACAGCACTGTTCAAAATCCAGAAAGGGGTAAGACAAGGCTGCGTGTTAGCACCCTTTTTATTCACACTTTATATTAACGGCCTAGGACAAGCACTGATCAATCAGTCTCAGGACTTGCCACAAATTGGTACCCGGCCCATACCCGCCCTACTGTATGTGGATGACGCCATATTGATGTCACGCACTCAAGTGGGGCTCCAAAGGGTAGTGACTATTTTTTCTACTGTTATGCACGATCTGGGCCTCAGAGTGAATACGTACAAAACATTTGTCATGACCTGTGGGGCGGGTAGCTTAAAATGCAGAGATATCTACATTGACAAAAAAAAGATCAAGTTCACTAAAAGATTTTCCTATTGGTGCATCCTCTTCGACCATAAAGGCACATGGTCGCAGGCACTCTAAGCAAAGAAATTAATGTTTATGAAATCTACTGCTGCTGTTGCTAACTTTGCTAGGAAAATGGGTAGGTGACCGCCAGTAGAGATATTGCAGATCTATCAGGCTAAGTGTATTCCTACAGCCATGTATGGCTCAGGCGTATGGGGATACGTAGATCTACAGCCATTACAGTTGGTTGAGAAAATGCTTTTTACATTTTTTTACTAGCAGTGCCAAGCAGCACATCTTCTTATGTGTGCCATTCCGAGCCGGGAGTTCCATTTATATCGGATCTCATAAAAACAGAACCCATTCTTTTATGGGACAGGATTTGGACCAACAAAAAAACTACGCTTAACCAGGATATATTAAACAATAGTTTTAAGCTTGACCGGGTATTAACCATACCATGGTTAAAAAAATTAAAAATTTCATGAATGACCTTGGTCACCCTGAATATTACAATGACCCAAGAACTATGACTACCATCGCACGAAAAGCTCTTAAGGGTAACTGTTTGGCATTATTGTATTCTATCAGACTATCAGCAGAAATAGTGAAACCAACTGTATTGGCTAATCAAATTATTTTAACTACTCATAGTATTCAACAATATATCAAAATTATACAAGGTGGATATGATAGACTCTTATTGACTAGACTCAGATTGGGGACTATACACAGACTAGTTAGCATTCCTATAATGAATGATTGGTCCAGAAATATGATAAGGTACCCATGCGATGATATATCACATCAATCAACCCTGCATGTTATTTTTTTCTGCAAATTTTATTCTGTACAAAGAAAAACATGGATTTTACCAATATTAAAGCTGCTCGGTCTTAGACAATGTCGCCCAGCACTTTTAGCCTGACAGCTTTTAGAGAATGAATATTTTATACGGATATTATCTGTATTTTTAAAAAATGTAGTCAAGTATAGGACAACTATTTTAATGTGAATTTTTAACATTGAATACTGCGGCTGCTGATTTAAAGGATGTATGATAACGTGTGCTTTTATGATTTTCTTGGAAGGAATCGAATAAAGCTTGTTTGATTTGATTTGATTTGACTATATGGTTAATTAAGAAAAGAGGATTAACAAAGCATAATTGTGCATGTCCATGTTGGAAAAGATTTTCCCAGCCACCAGTGGGAAACTTCTGGACATGACCATGGTACTCAATGGTACTCAATGTTATAAAAGCAAAAAATGAGGAATAACCTGTAAATGATAGGTATTATAGAATCCACAGACACAGGCAACATGGCAAATAATGTAAAATCCCTCCTAAATACCTTATTTGGAACTGAAAGCTTTCCCCCTTATTTACAGTAGGGTGAGCTTGCCTATGCAGCTATATAGTTGGATGCTGTCCTCATGCTGGCAATTGCAGATCTATCTTTCCTGACTTCACCATAGTGGTGCAGGAAGCACATCCAGACTTCTCCTACCTCAAGCTCCCCCGGTGGAAGAATTGACCAATCGGGATTAAAAAGTCACTAAAGATCCTTGAATAAAAGCTTTGCTTCTACCTGATTACATCATGGCCGGCGTTGGCCCTTATTGAGCTGTCATAATCAAATGACTACCAAATGATTCTTGATGAACAAGACACAAGTCAGACTCCATGTCCAAACGTAGATATGAACAAGACACTGTGCACACAACCCTGACAACTTCAGTCGGAAAGGTAAAGGGTAAACAAAGCCAATACTATATAAGAATTAGTCATTGATATATACTAGGCCATGTTGGTCCCTCCTTTTTTACTACTTTGCGTATCCTTTCCTGGCAAACACCCCCAGAGGAAGTGTTTATTAGCCAGCCCTCCAATTTGATTGTTCTTTGTTGATAAGGTTGGAATATATGTTGGTGGTGGTAATGTATTCAACTGGCAGCTTAGGGTTGCTAATGTGTGTTTAGAGGGGAGATAATGGTTAAACTAAACTCTTAATGCCCAGGTAACTACCAGGCAGTTGCACGCTATGGCACAAAACATCAGCATGTGCGATGGAAGAGTATAGTTTTAATTTTGCTGCTTCATCACTCTCTCTACACACACTGTGAACAGGAACTGCCTCCCTCTGCAACATAAAATGAGTAACAGTATAACCTGCATTCAATTTAGTACCATGGAACATGTGAGATTGAATATGTTGATAGTTACAGTATCAATCTAGGCTTTTTACAGGAAACACATCTTGCCTCCTCCGCAGAACCTCCCTCTGCCAGCAAATTAAGTGGATATAGGGCTGAAACCTCCATTACCTCTCATGCATGGAGGACCCCTAAGGATACTACAGAAGGAAAACAACCAACAAGCATGATATATTATCATTCAAGTGATGATCCTAGTTAAACACTGAACATTAGTGAACAAGTATGACTCCAACACTGACGATCCTGAATTTATACAACAGGCATGGAACAAATGCACTGAACTTTGCTCTCAAATTGTATTATGTGGAGGGGATTTTAATTTAACACTGTACAGGATGCATGATTGTTCGCATCACACAAATTGAACACATCACACAGCCTCAAAAGCCCTTCATGATATAATGCCAAATAATATCATCAATAATGAATAATGCAGAACAATAACAACAAAAGAACAATAACCTGCTTGTTGTCTGGAGACACAGAAATCATACACATCAAGAAAACACACATATATCTTCAGCACATCGCTCATGAGCACATCTAGATTATTAGGTTGGAACACGAGACATGTCCACCTGGAGGAAATCTGTTTATTACCTCCTGCGTATATTCTCTGATAATTCACCAATTAGTTTAACAATTATAACCCTTGCTTCTCGACATCAGGCCTTTACCTGGCGATTATTGTACAGCCCTCTTAGATGCCACGTTCGGGGATGACCCAAGACAGACATAACAGCTTATTTCCAATTGAATGGCTCCACTGATAAATCAATAAGCACCCTCTGGGAGGTCTTCAAAGCCACTATACAGTGGATATGCATTGCAAAGCAGCATGGTGTGTGCAGGGCACTCAGAGACAGAATGTGTCAATTAGAATTAGGCATACAATTTCTGGAGCAATCCCACTCACAGAGCCCAAGAGATCACACATTTCACAACTTTAGGTCCAGATTGACTGTATTGGCAGAGGTGGCTGAGCAGAAAGTAAAACATTTGCATAAACATGCTTTGGCACATGTGTATGATGATGGAGATAGGTCAGGTAAAATACTAGCCACATTACTGAGACACCCTGATCAATACAAGACATTGAGCAACTAGAGGGAGATAATAGAAAAACCTTTTATGATGCTGCGCACATACTATCAAGGTTTTTCTCACACTACTCCAGCATTTACACCTTTAGTATATCCTTACCCCCTCTGACTACCTCAATTATAATGATTGATTCACCCTGGTCTGGCTCAACAGTGCTTGGAAACAATTTCTTGACATGCCCATCAATCTTTTTTTAATTTTTTTAAATCTTTTTATTAACAAAGCTCATGAGACCATACAGTACAATAGTATTTCGGTATTCCACATGGGGAGATTTTACAAAAGTTGACAGCAAAATAGTCGTTAGGGCACAACAAAGACCTTCAGCAATCCCCAACTTTCCTACCCCTCCGTAATTTCTCCATTCTCCCTGTATCTCTGCCAGGGTCCCCACACTTTCTTCCAGTTTTTAGTACACCCCTACTTTTGTATACAGTTTCCTCGGCCCTTTGGCACCAGTCAAGGTCCCGCTCTCACTCCTCCCACTGCGGAGGTGTCTGCGCCCCCCACATTCTCGCAATATTTCGTTTCGCCACTCCCGCTGTCAGGGCCAACCATATTTCCACATACCTGGACCATGCAGTGTCCCCTTTAATCATCAGTAAGAGCCACTTTGGCTCCATCGGAACCGTCACCCCCACCACCCTAGACATGATGTCCGCGACCTTCGTCCAGAAGGGAATGATCTCCGGACACTCCCATAAGATATGAAAGAAGGTGCCCTCGTGTCTACATCCCCTTTTGCATGACACCGAGGGACTCCTGCCCCATGCATAGAGGTATGTGCGGGGGTAATAGGTATGTGGAGGATTTTTAACTGCACCAGCCTGAACCTTGACCGGATTGCAATCTCTCTTGGACTCTGCAACGCATCCTGCCAGTCCTCGTCCTCTAAACTTCCCAGATCTTTGGCCCAAGCTGCTCTAAGAGCGATCAGGGGGTCGGGTACATTGTTTATTAATTTACGATAAATTGTGGATGTGGGTTGCTCTGTTATGGGGTCAAGCAACAACCTATCTTCCATCGGGGAGTATTCCAGAATCGATGTACCGCTCTGTATGTAAGATCGGAGGGCGTGTATGAGTCGCAGGTGGTGGTACCTCTGAGACCGGTGGAGGTTGTATTCCTTTTGAGGTATTCAAAGGAGCGGGGGAATCCCCTTTCCAGACGTCACCTAAGTATTCAATGCCAATCAACTTCCACCCCTTAAAGCCCTTCAGAGCAGTTACCTCCCGTAGCTGCTCTCCTAACCACAGTGGTGTTCTCCCGGTTAATGTGCCCGCCCAGCCTAGGAGTTTGTTGGCCTCTCTCCAGCACTGCAGTACTACCCTGGTGTGCTCCGGCCACGCTGCCTGTGGCCTACGGGCGTAAAGAAGAGGTTCACAGTTGCCCCCGGGCATAACCATTCTGTCCACCCTGTAGGCAGGCTCGCTCCTATCTGTGTACACCCAATCATTGATCACCTTTAGCTGCGAGTCCCAATAATATAGTTTGACATCCGGAAGCACAAGTCCACCATCGTATACACCCCTGTGTAACTTATGTAATGCAATCCTAGGGGATCCTCCGTCCCACAACAGTGTCCGCACTGCCTGGGAGATTTGTTTAAAAACACTCAGAGGAACCGGGTAGGGTGTGTTCTGTAGAATGTAGAGGAGCCTCGGCAGTGTAAGCATTTTAAATAAAGCTGCCCTGCCCATGAGGGAAAGTGGAAGGGTGCGCCAGTGGCTTACATCGGCACTTAGGCGACTCAGTTGGGGTTCAAGGTTTCTATCAAAGAACTCCTTCTTGTCTTGCGTGACGTACACACCTAAGTACTTAAACCCCTCGCTAACCACCGGGGCCGAGCACCGAGATGGGACCTGGGGGGAGGATCCGACAACGGGGAAATCACAGACTTTGACCAGTTGATGGTATATCCGGAATAACTGCCAAACAGCTCGAAGATGTGTAGCACTCGGGCTATCGAGTGGTATGGTCTTGCCAGGTATAGGACGATATCGTCGGCGTACAGGGAGATACGCTCTTCCCACCCCACAGTCACCACCAGACCCCAGATCGTGGGGTCCCTCCTGATCCAATGAGCCAGCGGTTCTAAGGCAAGAGTGAAGAGGAGGGGAGACAGGGGGCAACCCTGTCTGGTGCCTCTCCACAAGGGGAAATCCCTGGATACTGCCCCATTGACCCGTACCCGGGCCGTTGGTTGTTCGTAAAGGAGCCTTACCCAGCTGCAGAAGATTGGACCGAAGCCCAACCTCTGGAGCACCATGAACAGATAGAGCCATTCGATGCTATCAAAGGCCATTGAAGCATCCAGCGCCATCAGTGCCGTTTGAGTGTCCCCAACGTCCTCAGTCATATACAGCACCCCATATAGGTGCCGTAAATTGTGGTGGGTGCTTCTACGGGGCATAAACCCAGACTGGTCAACGTGAACCAACTCAGCTATAACCGTTATCAACCTATCTGCCAGGACTTTGGCCAGGACCTTGGCTTCCATGTTTATCAGGGATATTGGACGGTATGAAACACACTGGTCGACCGGCTTTCCTGCCTTGTGAATCACTACAATCGTAGCTTCTCTCTGATCTGGGGGAGCCTTCCAGCCTCACGCGCCTCAGTTAACATCTTAAGAAAGGAGGCTAAGACGATTGCGGCCTGTCGTTTGTATATCTCTATTGGAAGCCCATTTGGCCCGGCAGCTTTCCCCGACTGCAGAGAGTTCAAAGCGTTACCGAGCTCCTCTTCCGAAAAGTTGGCATTGAGCCACACACTCTGAGGGCAACGTGGGTAGTGCAAAGTCCCGCAGAAATTCCGCGGAGTCATTTTCCGTCCTTGTGCACACCGGCGAGTATACCCGCTCAAAGTGAGCCGCGAAGGCCTCTGCTATGCCCATGCTAGTCGAACAGATATTACCTGATATATCCCTCTCCTCCGACACCCACGACTCTCTGTCCCGGTGCTCCAACCACGCCAATAGTTTCAGCGCCTTGCCCCCACGTCATAGATCCGGTGTTGTGTGGCTAGCGCATAGGCGCGGGCCTCTCCCTCAGCCAGAGCCCTAAGGTCTCTTTGTTTCAGCATCAGGCTGTGGCGAAGGTCTGCCGACGAGGCCAATGCTCTATCCCCTTCCATCTGCTCAATCTTCTGCTCCAACTTTCGGACCCGGAGGGACTCCTCCTTTTTCTGTGCCCCAATCAGCGCCTGGGCCAGTCCCCTCAGCACCGTCTTGTAGGCCTCCCATATTGTAATTTGGGACTCCACAGACCCTAGGTTTTCCTCAAAATATAACTTGGAACCCTCCCGAAGCTTATCACCTATTGCCGGATCTCGGAGGCGCCAAGGATCTATCCTCGGGAATATCCCCCTGTTTACCACCGGGCCTCTGAGGGTAACACCAACCGGGGAGTGATCCGAAATCCCCCTTGCCATATGTTTGGTGTCTTTGAAGTCCCCCATCTGATCGTTATGGGCGAAGAAGTGGTCAATCCTGGAAAAGGACCCATGCCGAGCCGAGTGAAACGTATATTCCCTGAGTGAGGGGTTATGTGCCCGCCATAAGTCGCACAGTCCCATGGCTGTAGCAAAGTCTGCCAGACCCCGTTCGCACTGTCTGCCTGTCTGGGAGTTAGACCGATCTAGTTCTGAATTCATGGCTGCATTCATGTCTCCACCGATAAGGAGAACCCCAGCGGGGAGGTTCATCAGGAACAAACTCAACTTTGGGAAGCTCATAGAGTGTAAGCCCGGGGGCATATAGCAAGAGCAGAATATCAATAAGCTCCCCTCCAATGTACCCGCCACCGCCGTAAAACAGCCCGCGTTGTCCGCCCAAGTGCCTGAGATAACCATGGGCAGGGTATTGCGTACCAGGATTCCCACCCCCTGGGACCCAGATGTGAACCCCGAGTGGGCTACCATTTTATAGCCAAAACGATCCAGGGCTTTACACTTATTCCCTCGCAGATGCGACTCCTGGATCAGGACCACATCCGGGGAATGCCTCTTTAGATGTTGCAGTACCAGTGTACGCTTGATTTTATTGCCAAGCCCATTTACGTTCCAAGTCCATATCTGTATCTTAGCTGGATCCCCCAACATCGCTGAGAAGTGTCCATATTTCTGGATAGTCCCTTGTCCCTGCTGTGTCCCCTGGATCAAGCCCCCAACACTGATGGCTATTTTGGTCTCGAGCGAACTTCCCCACCCCCGAAAATGACATGAACCCAAAACCCAACTCCCCCTCCCTGCCACCCTGCTAGGTGAGACCCCAACCTCCCACCCTTCAAACTTGCAGAGTGCCTGTCGCCCCAATAATTCTAGAAAAAACATTTGTGAGGAACCGTGAGCCTACAGTCAGTCGGAAGAACTATGATTCTGTTAACGAAAGTTGCATGCCCACACCGCAAACTATAATGCAACACCCCAGAACCAGACCGCCCATGCCCCCGATCCCCGGCCCTCTCTGAAACATCAACAAGAAAACACGGGCCATGCCCTGTCTGAGTCCCCTGCGGGGCCACCGGTCCCCTCTATCGGGTACCCTCCTTCTTCACCCCCTCCTCCCCATGTTGTAGGAACCTGTAAGAAAGGCACATTTGAAAACAGCTGGTGGACTTCGACAATGTTCGAGCTGACCCAGGGTCACTTAACTGTCCGCTGCTCCGGCCTCTGGCTACCAGCAGACCGTCTGTCGTCAAACTCAGTGGCCTCTCCGAGGTGGCGTGACTCAGGGCTCTGCTGTCCACCTTTTCGACCAACAGTTCACCAACCCTCAAGCCACTCGCTGACCTCTTCCGGCGCGTCGAAGAAATACGCTTTTCCCCTTCTATGAATTTGAGTCTGGCCGGGAAGAGCATCATGTACTTCACTCCCTGTTCCCTGAGGGCCTTCTTCACTGTGTCGAAGGTGCGCCGCTGACGCTGAACCCGGAGCGTAAAGTCTGGGAAGAAGCGGATGGTGGCATTCTCCAGCCGAAGATCGCTGAGCAGCCTGCAGGATAACATCCCTATCTCTGAAATTCAGGATGCGGGCAATGATTGTGCGGGGAGGGGCCCCAGGTCGGGGCTTGCCCCCCATCGCCCTGTGAGCCCGCTCGACGGAGAAGAAGTTCGATAGGCGCTTGGGGTTCAGATGATTCACCACCAGGTCTTCTATGAACCAGTCCATTGACGGTCCCTCCATTCCCTCCGGTACCCCCACTACGCGGATGTTATTTCGCCGGGCCCGTCCTTCTTGGTCCTCCAGTCTGGCATAGATGTCCGCCTGGTTTTTCGTGAGGGTAGCAACCTGTTCTTCCAGCCGTTTGGTTTTGGATTGAAAGCCCCCTATGCCCGTCTCGGCTGCTGAAACCTTCTCGGACATTTTCTTGAAGTCCGCTCGCAGGAGGTTTACTTCCTCTGTCACTGAGTCTAATTTGGTCTCCATGGTCCCACGGAAGTCGCTGATAGCCCTCATTATGTCTTTCAATGAGGGGTCCGGGCCGCTGTCCTCGGGGTCGTCTTGTGGGCCACTGCCCATTGCTCCCTCATCCCATCCCTTGGCGACGGTGTATTTATCGATTTGATTAGCCTGTCCTGGGCCTGCCGGCCTATTGCGACCCAGGGCGAAGCGTAGGTGCTGCCCCGAGCAGCCAACCTAAAACTAACGGGGCCTTGACCAGATGTGCCAAGTGGAGGGACCCCACCCCGCACACTCCTCTTCAGAGCTGCCCGACTCCTGTCAGGACTAGGTGCTGGAAGGACGATGTCTCACTGTACCCTGCACTGCTACCCCTTCAACGTCAGTTCCAGGGGCACTTCACCATGGCGTAGAGGGTGAATCTGGGTGCTAGCGGAGATCTATTTCGCAGGACTCACTGTCGTGGCCCTCTCGCGTTGCCCAGGAGCAGGAGCAGGCCCAAACACCAGCGGGACGCACTTCAGCCGGACCCCTCGGTCCCGGCGAGCTGCCCAGGGTTGAAAGCGGGCGGGCTCGCAATACTTCGCACCTGCCCACAGCAAGCTGGTCAATATGGTAGTTGCAGGCTCGCCAGGCCGCCACCGCACGCCGCCCCAAGCCGTCTTTACGCCAGTCCCTCGCTGAGGGGGCCTCATATCACTCTAGGG